>VDFB02000017.1:35499539-35538456 GCA_007258455.2 Sequoia sempervirens | reverse complement strand
GTGCATCAGTTTGATGGAACAATTCAATATTTATTCTTTTTATTTTGCACTAATGAAGGCTTTGTCTTAGGGTGGAGTAGGTAGTAGTATTGTTGGTTGGTGAAGCAAGAGTGCAAAAACTTAAGTGCAATTTATTTCTAGTGTTGCAAGTGGTGTATGCAGTGTCAAAAGGGGAAACATAAAAAGAAAAATCCTAGGAAAATGATGTCAAAAAGGTGTAGGTGTCACCCTTTGAGTGTTGTTAAAAGGGGAGAGAAAAAGAGTTCAATACAAGAAAAGGTGTTGGATGAGTCTGTGGATCTTTTCCATTAATTTCAAAGGGGGACAGATAATCTGAAAAACATGGATAGAGTTAGTGTAGTGTATGGAAAAGCATTGTTTGAAAAGAAAAAGAACAAAGGGGGAGAGAGAGATGGTGTTTCAGGAGAAGTCTATGGAAATAGAGTATGGGGTGATCCCACAATACTGGTTCATAATTTTTGGCCAAACTGGACAATGAACTATTTTTTTCTAACTAAATATTCACTTTCTAGCACCTATAGTGGCTAAACTGTGAGGAATTTAAAGATGATACAAAATAGTGATTTGTGAATTTTTTTCTATAGATTCTAAATATATTTTTTCAAAAGTTTTGGAATCATATTACCTCTTTTCCATCTCCTTTAAAATCGGTTTTCAATAAACACCATTTTTAAGGAGTGATACTCCTTTGTATTAAACACAATTTTTCCATGAAGGATAAAATTCTAGTTTTTCAAATTTAGATTTGTAACACTACAATATCTAGTGCTTCAAGTGGTTTCATATTTTTTATTGAATTATATATTTTCCTTGATAAGTTTCAAAGTCAAACCAATTACAATTCAAGAAATGGGGGGATTATTATACTTACAACAACTTTTGTATGTATTGAAAATAAATTCTTTTTTTGGATCCAAAGGACTTCAATATCTGGTGCACTCATATTTTCAAAAAAATTGACAATCTTCTATTTTTCCTCATGTGCAGAACAAAGAGTTTGATTTTTGGTGAAAAACCTACATTCACAAGAAATAAAAAAATAAATATAATAATAAAATTAAATTTATTTAAAATTATACTTTTGGGGAAGCTTATAATAAGGACTACATACTTACAAAAAATAAATTTTAAATGAATTCGTTTGATCCCCCAAAGATAAATCAAAGTGCTTTCTATTAGCATTTTTGATAGGTGTAAAAGGAGACTTCTGTTATAGGTATGGTTTAAAAATAGTGGGGTTCTATCTAAGGGGGTTTGATATAGGGTATTTTGATAAAACCCTCTTCAATTGGAATGCTTTAAATGGAACATTTTAAGGCTTAAATTATTATATTTTCTAAAAATATGTGATTTTAGCAAAAAAAGAATCTCCTAAAACTTGTAAACCAGCTTTGTGGGATCACCCTATGGAGAGTAAAGAGTTTTCCTAGACAGGGGGAGTACTACCAATTGCAGAGTTTTTCTTGATTTCTTTTGTTATTGACATTTTTTTAGAAAGTTGGTGTTGCCATCAATTACAAAGGGAGAAATTGTTGGAAGCTTGAGTTGTTTGAGTTGTTTGGGTTTTTTCATTGATGTCAACCCCTTGTATGAAGAGAGTGAACATGGAATTTTGTTGGTGTTGATGATGTGAAAACCCACTATTGGAGTTTTTGGAAGCCTAGAGATTTTGATATTGATATCAAAAAAATGTTGTTGGTGTTGTCATTGATGTCTTACTTCAGTATAGTTGTAGAAATTATGTTTGGAGAGATAGTTGGATGTGCTATAGATGTTAAGAGGTGTTTTAGAGTTTTTAGATGTGTTGGAGAGATGTTATTAGTGTTACTAATGTAGTTGGTTCACTTGGATTCCAAGTTCTTTTGAGAAAATTTAAATAAAAGAGAGTTTAGTGTGATAGATTAGTGTTCAATGTTCTGCTCTAGATTTCTTCACATGGTTGAAGCTATACCTACATGGTTTGGATATGATGATTAGTAGTGTTTAGAGGTTCTATATATAGATTTTTAGGTTATAGGTCATTCTACAGTGAAAGTTATGTTTGACAGTATGTTTGTCTAGTGAAATAAGGTGTCTAGGAGAAATGAGATTACTATGCATTTCTCCCTAGTGAAGGTTATTGTCTTGCAGATCTGGAAACATGCATGTATTTTCTCTATCGACCTTTCCTTGAAGTTTTAGGTGTTTTGTTTTTGCAAGGATTTTTGGTGTGTTGGATGTTTATGTTAGTGTGTCTAGTTGCACTGTAAAATGATGGTGATCTTAGTTTCAAATGGTTATGGAAAAATTATAGAATATTTTGATGATTATAAAATATTTTGAGATGTTGTAATGACATTTTTGGAGTGTTTCTATGTGGTCTAAAAAAATTTATTCGGACCTAGGTTAAACATGAACTTAATTATTAAGGGTGTTAATATAAGTTTGGCCGACCTAGCATACTAGCACTAATTGTGGAGGATGATTTTTTGTTTGGAAGTGTTGAGAATTGTGTTAATGTATATTTTTTTCCTAGTTAACTTGTGGCATGTTCTTCCTTCACTTATTTACACTATGGAACTATTTGGTGCCAACTTATTGATGTTAAACGATTGAGATGCATATGTTTCCTTAAGGCTGACCTAATTGATAATTTTTACACCATGGATGGTATAAAATCAAGGTGATTTGTGTGCAGAGTGTGTGATACAAAATATGCCAAAGTAATCAAGTGTGGTGATTTGAGTGTGAGATTTAGCACCTATGACTCCCAAATGCAATAAGCAAACAGTGCATACATTTTAGTATATTGAATGAGTTGTTTGTCCTTCATGGAACTACACCTTCGACATAAGAGATGTGCCTTATTTGTAGCTCAAATTGGAAATGAGCTACCCCTTCTATATTCTTTCTTCTAGACAGTGAGTCTGCTGGCAGTGATCCCTTCTCTCTTTTAGGTAGTGATCCCTTTAGTAGTGATCCTATAGTATTCAGTGTTACAATTCATATATATGTGAGCTAATCCTCGCCATGGTTTATCCCTCCTTGGGTTTTCCATGTAAATTTTGTGTTCTATTGTGCATGGTGTTTTGATGTGTTGCTATTTCACTTATTTACTTTCATGCTAAATTTGATTATGTTATTAAAGGCTGGTAAAGATTTGAATGCTAATGAGGGTTTATATTTGTTAATATACAACTAATTCACCCACCTCTCAGTTGTCCTAAGCATATAATAAATAACACTACACCATAAGATGATGTAACCTTGATCTTATAGCTTGTTGGTAGTCTCATTATCTATCTAATTCACATTAGGACTAATCTTTCATATGTAGTAGGCATGGTTTTAAGGTTCATTCAAGAGCCTCATGAGTTGCATTGAATTCAAATAAGAGGATCCTTCACTAAATTTAGAGAACTCTTAGATTTAGAATTTATTATAGAGCTAGTTAGCAAAGGTTTACTTGGTTTGATAAATATATTCATATTAGGCTAGCGATACTTAGAATAATTTTAATTCCATGTTAGGCTATATTTTGTCCACTCATCGATTTGGTGAAAATTTGAAATTTCAATCTGATGAAAGTACTTAAATTTTAGGGAAAAATAAGAGTAGGTCAATACATCCCATAACCACCTAACAACTATAAAGAATGATAATATTTACATAAGATTTTTAGACATAGAAGTAGAGGACTCATGTCAGATCGATGCATATTTTTGTAATTTTTTTTTCTAAGTAGAAGCTAACTAATTATGAATTTTTTATTACAACTTTTAAAAAATATAAAAATTTATGTTTATTCCTTATAACTTGGTCAAAACTTCATGAAATTCAATTTTCTTTTTAATCCTATAGTATATGAAGTAGAAAATGTGATGCATGTTTTGGATTCCAAAAATGTGATACCATTTAGAGAAACTATAGATGTTTTTCAATCAGCCTGCTCGATGGGACCTTAATTGTAATTCCAAATGAAAATGAATAATAATTATTTATTAAATTCAAAGTAAAGCATAATTTATATTGGTTTGAAGCTAAGTCTCCTTTAAAACCATTTTCATTTCATCAATTTTGGGTAAAATAATAGTTGTTAGCCACCCTTACCCTACAAATACCCATCCCATATTACCCACTTTTGGCCCATCCCTTTGATCCTACACATACCCACAAGAGATTTGTAGAAGAGATACAAAAGGATTTTGAGATGTCATGTGTGGGGAGATGAATTTCTTGGGCTATAGATTAGTCAATCAAATAAAACTATATTCATATGACAATCAAGAAGCTGTCAAAGAAATGTTGAAGAAAGTTTGGAATGGAATATTCCTAAGCAGGTATGTACTCCTATGGTTACTGGTTGCAAGTTCAACAAGAATAATGAATCTCCTAAGATAGATTAGAAAAAGTATAGATCAATGATCATAGGAATATTGCATCTAAGTGCTACTAGACCAAATATCATGCATGTAGTTTGTGTTGTGGCAAGATATCAGGAAGATACCAAAGAATCTCATGTTGCAGCTATGAATATGATATTCAAATTTACTTAAAGGGCACTCTAGACTATGGTTTGTGGTACCCTAACGATGTTGAATTCTCTTTTGATTGAATATACAGATGAAAATTGGTCTATATGTACAAATGACTAAATAAATACAAGTGGGGGTGATTTCTGAAATGAAATATTTTGGCACCTAAATCCTTCCTTTCCCTTTTAGGGTTTTTCACTTAAAAGGGGAAAGATGGGCCACAATGCATGGGGTTTCATTCAAGATTAAAATAAGGATGAATGGGATATTGATGTGGAGTGTGTGTAGATGTGTTTGAATTTTTACTAATGCAAATAAATGAATGTAAACTAATCTAATGCAAGATGCTAAAAAACATAATGTTGATTGCAAATATGAACTAGAAACTTAAGCGAATGAAAACAGAAGTTGATGAGACTAATCAGAGTGCATCTAAAGGAAAATTTTTGTTATTGGAGAGCTCTAGAATGTCCCTGAAGTCACTGTTAATGGCCACTGAGACTAATTTTCCATGCATGGAAAATTAGTTCTGCTTTTGATGAAAAGTTCTGGAAACCTGTTTTGTTTTATCAGGAGCTAAATTCTAACAAAACCACTTTTCAGACCTATAGATGGGATTCATTTTCCATGGGTGGTGAATTAGTCCACCTATAGGAATCTACAAAGTTAGGAGTAGATTATGTGGAGCTAGATCTACACTTTTTCTCTCTATAGGTGTCCACTTATGAAATTGTCAGATTCTAATTTGAAAGTGCCTTTTTGTTAATATTTTGACTTGAATAATGAAGAGATGAATTGAATTAATTTACAACTTTATCTTCAATGATTTGTAATCTTCCAAAGGACCTAAATCTGCAAACACACAAAGAGAAGAAATGTTGATTATTATGGCATGGGGTTTGCCATGGTCAAACCCCATTTAGGTAATTAAACCAAATTGATATTTAAAATAAGTGAATGAAGCATAAAAAAATGGAATAAATTACCTTGAAATGATGATTGATCTTGTAATTATACAACAATACATGTAGAATCATCCCTTGGATGTTTTAGAAAGCTAACTATTTGACTTGAATGAAGAAACCTAGCTTGCTTGACCTGGATGAAGAGATGGTGGTGTGATGAGAGATGTAAAAATGAGTTGTTAGATATAAAATGAGGATAAAAAAACTTATTTATAGACAATTGTGCCTTAGTACCCCAATTATACCTCATCACAGGCCGACATGTAGTGAAATTAAACTTTAAATTTCACTTTTTCCCACTCAAAGGTCAAAATGGGGCTAGATAGGACTCATTTGCCACACATGAGTGAATAGGTCCCACATAGATGAGACTAATTCACCATGCATGGTGAATGAGTCCCCTGAAAGCATTCTGACAGCTAAGAAGCTATGAGATAAGGAAATAAGGTTTAAATTGCAACTTTGTTGGGTATTTGATCAATTTGAACCTTGAGATGCACAATATGGGTTGTTAGGGGTCTAATAGTGATGGTCTAAATGTAAAATAGGGCTTGGGACACATAAATCAATGTGAAAGTGTGATTAAATACACTTTACAACACTAAAATGAGGTCCACATAGCCTAGGAATGCACAAAAACCAATGTGAATATACAAGACACATTACAACACTAGTTTATCATTAGTTTTAAGTTAAGAACCTTCTAGATTGATGTAATAATGTTATTAAACACATTTTATAATGTTGAATTAGAGAGGAATAGGTTAATTAAGTCTAGAAAAGCGTGAAAGTCCTTTACAAGACTTTATAACACCTTTATAAGACATAGTTAAAAGCATGTTATTCAATTTTCAAGGGTTCAAGACCTAGTGTGGATGCATAAAATGCCTCACAACACTTAAATCAAGGCCTCATTAAGTCCATTTATCATGAAATAATCCTATTTCAAGCAAAGGGTCCATTTTTCTACAACACAATTTCTTTCTTGGAAGTAGGTTAGTCTCATGGTTGAGTAAGAAACAAGATTCAATGTCATTATCTACTACTAGAGTAGAATGTATTGTGGCATCATCATGCTATACGCAGGTATTATGGATGAAGCAAACACTGAAGGATATCAAAGTTTCATATGATGAACCTATGTCTATCCTATGTGACAATAAATATATCAAAGAACTTGGTAATGTATTCAAGAACAAAACATATCTCAATCTAGTATCACTTCTTGAGAGAGAAAGTTGCAAAATGAGAGTGGTTGGAGTATGTTCCTACTAAGGATCAGGTTGATATTTTCACAAAGTCTCTTCCAAAAGATAATTTTGAGTATCTTTGAGAAAAGTTAGGGTTATTGCCCCTCCTTTTAACTAGATGCATAAGAGTGTGCATCGGTCCGGTGGAGTAATTTAAGATTTATTCTTTTTACTCTAGGCCCATGAAGGCTACATCTGGGGTATTATTTAAGGCCTATATATTGGTGGATGAAACCACCTCATTTTATGACATTATTAAAACACATAATCACTTAGCCAAGAATGATAATTCCACCCTCAAATTTATATATCCTTCTAGAAGACAAGATTTGACTTCATTCTTGAATATCACTTTCAAGATCACTAGTCCCCTAGAAAAAATAAAATAAAAAAGGATTAAATGATTTTCATTCCCAAGATCACAAGAATGTGTAATAGAAGAGAATACACATATATCCTTAGGCTATGCAAATGAGAGTCTATTTTTTATTCTCAAGGTTTCGCTATGGTATGAAACACAATCTAGTCATGAAGGCATAACATAGACAATGAAAACAAGAAAAGTTTTTTGATTGTCAAGATCATCCTAGGGTGTGAGTGAAGAGCATCCATAACTTGCTTGCATACACACAACACAAAAAATAAGAAAAAACCTCTTTCAACTTAAGCACAATGAAATGCGTGATTAATGTTATGGAATAAAAAATTGACAAGTGATCCTACAAAACCATTTAATGTTAGTAGTTTTCAATATTTGAGGCCTAGACAAATAAACATATAAGAAATATAATTAAAATAGTATAAAAAATTCAACAAAAAAAAATGATGAATATTAAAGGGTTGAATTTTCTTTTTGAAACATCATAAAAATATAATTAAAAAACTTAAACAAAGTTAGAATTGCTCAAGATTAAATTAAAATTCTACATAGAGCATACATGTCAACCTAAATATATAAAGTTAAGAAAAAATAGATGATAGAGATAAGAAATAATATTTCCATATAGGACAATTACAATCTAAACAATTTATTTTTAGAAAGCATAAACATTTGTAATTTTTTAGTGATTCCAAAGAAAAAATAAAATGCTAAAAACCAACCTACAAAAATTTGGTTCATAGATAATTATTTTTGACAAGTTGGATAAGCCTATACAAATACTATGATTATAAAAAAAAAAACCTTTCAAACTCTAGCTAAGAAATGCACCCATGTGGCACTAACTAAAATTTGACACTGACAAAAATCCAAAGTCAAGATAAATAACCTTGTAGATGATGGCTTCACCAAAGGAACCTATAAAAACTATCTTACAAAAACCCTTGCAAGCAGAAATGTGAAAATACTAATGGTTGAACAAAAATGCTAGAGCTAAAGTGGAAATGCCTCAAACCATATCAATATTATTGCTCCTTTAGAAATCAGAAAGTTGAAAGCATAAATGATGAGAATCAAGTGGAAACACTGAGATTAAATGAAAATGTTGCTAGATAAGGCATAAACTCTCCTTTAGAAAATATGCGCATGAATGTGGAATAACTTGTAAAAATGCTCCAAAATGGCCCACCGAAGCAAATATTATATTGGGACAAGTATCCCACTAGGCATTCGAGAATGTGAGGTAAAATTTAGTAAAAATATAGAAGATCCATAAAAAAAATTATTATAAATTTATCTTACAACTTCAATTGAATAAAAATGATATAAAACAGTGATAAATATAATATAATATCATCAAGTTTCCACAATCTATAGATAATGTCTTGCTAGTAATTTCTGGATTGAAACTGTGTAAATTTTTAAAATTTGACAAAAAAAAAAAAAACTGTTTCAGATCACACTCCATGATCCATCATCAAGATTAAGCATGCAACAAGAGAAAAGAATGAAAGAGAGAGCAAACTTAAAAAGACAAAAATGATATATTCAAAATAGCATTATCTATTTTCTAACCATTTATTTATTTCTAACCGATGAATTTATCAATTTTCAATAAAATACTAATTATCCTATAATTTAAAATAGATGTTATGCTACATTTTCACCATGAATATATAAAAAGAACATTTAAAAATGAAATTAAAAATACATCCAACAAAAATTTAATATTATATCATAATTAATATTATTTACATGTATTTTGACATAAGACAAACATATAAAAAACAATGAAAACAATTTAGTAACCTTCCTAATTCTAAGATAGAATACTAAAATTTCTAGATTGATAACAATTTTATCAACTCGTGGATGCAGCCTTGCAAAGAGTTTGGAAGAGTTGTTTAAAACCTCCAAAAACGCTGCCTCTCTCTCCCACTATTAACCATCCAACATATACTTCGAAAGGAAGGCGTACCCATTCATCTATCGATGCTTGAAGAAAGCGCCCTCCGTCCTTAATAAGGGGGGAAACTTCTCTGAAGACACTTAGGACTACCCATTCTCCCTTGCTCAGCTCTACGCGAGTACTCTATCCTTCGTTAACACCTAGACATGAGCCTTCTTCATAGGAATAAACAAAAAAACATACTATAGCCGCATTGGACAAATTTGTCTCCAAGCTTGTTATACTCCACTCCGTATATTCACAGTAATGGTCAACCCTCTCCAGTGAGTTCTTAACTACGGTGAGACCAGGAAAAGTGAAGGAATCCAAAATTGACTGAGCATGATGAAACATCTTTGCAGATATTGTTATTTCCCATGGCCACTTCTGCATGTCAGTTGCAAAACGATTCAGTTAAACAAAACAATTTACTTATCGAATAACAATCTAATATTTTTGGCAACCTCTTTACCTCCATGTGTATGCTTTGAATGCAAGCTTCAAAAGCTGATATGTTATCTGCTCTCAGATTCAGCGTCCGCAGTCTCTCAGTGCCCCCCAAACTGTTGATCCCAGGTACCATCCAGCGTGTCCATACAAGCAACTCCTCCAGTGACGTCAAATCTTCTAAACCTTCTATTTTCTTTATTTTATTGCAATCTTCGACATCAAGATTGTTTAAGGAAACTAATCCTGCAAAATTCGGCATCTCATATAACTCTGGACAAACCGATATGCTTAGCTTTTGGACATTCACGGCAGTGTGAATGCCCCTTATGTTTTTCAGCATTTTACAGTTTACCAAAGAAATTATTTTGAGTGCCGATGACAGGGTTTCGATTTCCATTAAATATTCTTCATTTTCTATTCTGAGTACGTGGAGGCTTGGACAAGATTCCTGGGAAATCGATACGCTGGACAAATGTGTGGCTTCTAACTGTATGCTCCTGAGATTGCACAATGAAGAAGAAGATCCCCTTCCAAAGGTCAATTCCCTGATTGAGGACCCTCGAATCTCTAAAGTCTGAAGATTAGTTAGCTGCTCAAATGCTCCTGCCAAACCCAAGCTCACCAACATTGTATACCCTATCAGTTTAATGAACTTGAGTGCTGTTGGCAGGGTTTCGATTTCCATCAGAGATGGACATATTTCAAGGCGGAGAGTTTCAAGACTTGGACAGCAGTCTTGGGGAACTGATATGCTTGATACTGATGTGTCCCCTGTATATATTTGCCTGAGCTCACGCAATAAAGAAAAGGGTCCCCTTCCGAAGGGCAATTCCCTGATCGAGGACATTCCGATCTCTAAAGTCTGAAGATTTGTTAGCTGCCCAATTGCTCCTGTCAAACCCAGCCTCGCCAGCTTTGTACACTCTTTCAAGTGAATGGACTTGAGTGCTGCCGGCAGGGTTTCGATTTCCAACAGAGATGGACAAATTTCAAGGCGGAGAGTTTCAAGGCTTGGACAGCAGTCTTGGGGAAGTGATATCCTTGACACTGATGTGTAGTATCTATGTATTTGCGAGAGCCCGCGAAATGAAGTAGATGATCCCCTTCCAAAACGCAATTCTCTGATTGAGCACTTTCCAATCTCTAAAATCTGAAGATTAGTTAGCTGTTCGATTGCTCCTGGTAAACCCAAACTCGCCAGCATTGTACACTCTCTCAGTTTAATGGACTTGAGTGCTGTCGGCAGGGACTCGATTTCCATCAGAGATGGACAAATTTCAACACAGAGAGTTTCAAGGCTTGGAAAACAGTCATGGGGAAGGGATATCCTGGAGACTGAAGTTTTCCATAGATATAGCTCCCGCAATGAAGACAACAATCGCAACCCCCGCCCAAAATCTAATTCTCTCAGAGAGCAATTTTCAATCCTCAAATTCCGAACATTAGACAGCCATCTACTATCTGCTGGCAACTTTGTCAACAATGGACTCCCAACAATTTCAAGACTTTCCAATTTGCCTAGTCAACCAATGCTAGCTGGTAATTCCCTCAAGCTGCTAGTGTATCTCAAAATCAGCTCTCTCAGACAAGCCTGGTTTGTGATATTGCGAGGCAATACGTCTAACTTGTAGCATCCTGAAACATCAAAAAACTTGAGGTTTGATATGTTTTCCAGAATATTTGGCTCTAAGATGAGCTCGACACAGTCAGATAAATTGAGATATTCGAGGCGTATCAACTCCTTAAAAGACTCAGGCAACCTCTCTAAACTCTGACACCCTCTCAAATTTATATGCCGCAGGTTTACCAAATCCCCACAACGGCTTGGTAAACTTGATAGCTTGATGCAATATTCTAAGGCCAGATGCTCCAGCGAGCGGAGTCGACAAAACTCTTCTGGGAGGTATGATAGTCCCGAACCTTCGTAGCAACAACCCAAGGATAGTCTTTTCAAATGCTTGTGATAGCCGATAGACCTGGGAAGACTTCGGAGCAAGTAGGCACCCGTAATTAGCAGCTCTCTCAATTGCAAAGGAGGCTGCGCACAAGTTACAGAAAATTTTAAAAGAACAGTTCATTCCTATTGAAAAATAGCAAAGCAAATTTTGCTTACATGTGCGTCCTCCGACAATGCTTCCAACTTTCGAGCTTCTAGAAGCTCTAGAACTCTAATGTTCTCCAGTAAGAGCCACGATGGAATATATCCGTGCTTAAAGTTAAACCATCGAAGCCACAAAAGGTCTCTCGATAGCTCCCCACAGTCTTGGATAAAATCATTTCCTTGAACAAGAAGAAGTTGTAATCCACCCCTAAGAATTGAGATTCTCATCATGTCCGTGTACTGCTTGAAAGGCGCGGTGCAGCCAGAAAGACCTGTGGTGGTCATTATCCCCCTAATCGGTAATCCTCGCTAAGCAGAAAAAAGCAACAATTAAATAAACTTCAATCGAATTAGGGAAAAAGAAGAAGGGAAAAAAAATTTCAAAGACAAACAAGGTTTCCATGCTATGATTAATGGCAGTTAAGATTAATTTACCTGAATGTGCATACTCTGTCTCGGAAAACAGAATCGCGATGGTGAGTGTGTCGTTGCAATTTCTCTTCCCAAATCCTTGAGGTGATCATGCATTCTTATATACTCTTTCTCATCCACCTCAACAAGACACTTGTTGTGAAGCGTTTCCCAACTATGTAGACCGCTCCAACCTGATCCATCCCACACAGCAATGCCCCAACTTCTTTTTTCACCGATAAAGAAACATACAATATCCAAGAATATTTCTTTCTCATCTTCATCAAGGTCATCGTAACTAACTTTCAGCCTCTTCTTAATTTCCTTGGGCAATATTCTCCGGATCTTATCTAGCTGAGAAACCCAATACTCCTTGGACCTTCTACCATAAAGCTGTCCTCCATGTAGGATCTAAAAGACCCCTGCTTCCAAAACCAGCTGATAAAGCCAATATAATTAACACAGAAAACAAAAGAAAACAGAACAGAAAACAATATTTTATCAAACACACAAACTGATTTTATTTATCAGAAAACAGGGCAGAACAGAGCCCTCTGTAAACACAATTTGTGTATATATTTTGCAGGGTCCAACAAGCTGTCTTCTTTATTCATACTTAAATAGAAAACAGCGATGCCAATACAAGGAAAGCAGTTACAAACAGATTCGAAAAGAAGAACCTAGAAGAGACTAAACATAGATAAAAAGAACATGCATTATTTGCTGCGTTTGAAGAAAGGGCAGCAACAGGAAACCTAAAAAAGACTAAAAATTAAAAACAGCAGCTGCATGTAATATGCAGTATGCAGATGACTGACAGCAATTATTCAAAAAGTTTGTAACACCTGGAGCAGCGCAGGCATCACCAAAAATAGGGAAACGTAAGCATCAAATGTCCACACTCCAATGACCTCTAAAGATAAAGGCAACCCATTGCAAACATCTAAACAATTTCCAACTAAATCCTCAAATCCTTTTTGTGGGAAAGTCTGTAAAAAGGCATTCCAGAAAAACAACTGCTTGGCATAAATTTTTTGAATTGGTTGCATTTTATAAATGGATGTAATTCCCCGCTTTGTAAGTATGTCCCCTTCACGGATTGTAATAATGACCAGACTACCTAATCCGAGGCTCTCCTTTGGTGGCAACAGAGCATGGAGTTGCTCCTCCTGATCTACATCATCCAAAACTATGAGCACGTGAAGAGATATTAAGCTCTTATGTAGAATTCTCTTGCCTTCCTTAAAATTGTCAAAAGATTTTTATTTTGGATACGGAGGTCCTCCAGGAGTTTCTTCCGCTTGGTATGCAAAGCATTTTTTGATTGCAGCACCTCGCACGTCGTACAGAAAACTGGAGCGATCGATGGAAGCGCTTTTCCTATTGTAAAGCTCTGTCGCGAATGTAGTTTTACCAGAGCCGCCAAACCAACGATCCCCACAATTTCTACTTTCTGCTCACTCTTAATATATTCTTGTTGGCTTCTTTCAAAGTCTTCTACGATTTCATCCAGTCCAACTGGATGTTTGGCTACCTCCAACGGATCTTTCTCCATCACTCTCAAAACAGAATTCACTATGCTCTTCAACAGCATCCCTTCATCGTTGAACATAAACAACCAAAATAAATACTATGAAACAGACATATGCGTACAATGAAAATGATTTGATAAATGAGAGATGCGGGATACTTTAATTCTTACTCATTATTGCTATTGAGCATGTAGCCAGAAAGATATGAGACTCTTTGGAGTGCCGTTTTCCACTCAAGCCTTTTTGACGGGTACCTTCCCTTCTCTTCGTGTTGGGAAAATGCATGAGCATAACGTCTTTTCTGAAAGCACTAATGCTTAATGCCAGCACAGCACATTGAGGAAGACACGTAGCAGCTCCACCGTCGGTCTTTTGTTTGACAGTTATCATATTAATAATAATAATAATAATATTATTTTATAGTCCACGATACCGGGCAATCTGTTTTTGGGTCTACAGACGGCCTACAGCAATATGGGACTCCTCGTACTCCCAATATTGAGGGAGGCACCTAACTCGTGCTCCACAATACGAGGTGTACATACCTTACCCCCTGCAGGATTTGAACTTGTGACCTCTCTTTCAAGAGTACAAGTTCTCCACCATTAGGCCAACTCAGGCTGTACAAAGTTTTAATGTTTGCTGAGTGATGTAAATACATTGGGTTAGCTGCCCAAAGTTTTAATGTTTGCTGAGTGATGTAAATACATTGGGTTTACAAATTTTGACCCCTGTTTATTTTGCCAGGCCATTTGTTAATAGCTTTTTCCCTAAAGCTCCACGCAGCAGTAGGAAAACAGGGGTTTTTTACTTTTATAGAAAAACATTCCATTTTTGTAGTGTACGCTGCTGTTCTACTCCCTGCAGGTATAATATGTAGAAGCTCTTGTAAGATACAAAAAGGGTGGATGCTGGCAGCTGTCAAACTGTACTGGTCAGATATTATAAACACTGTATATGGGCTAATTTCTGTTTAAATCAATTTTCAGTTTTAATGGAAGTTTACTGTGTTTGTCTTTAAAGCTTTCTAATGAATAGATAATTTGTCATTGCTGTAGCAATGTGTTGCCCTATTTTTGTCTTATTTGTTTTGTATAAATTCCATTCTTCTTCATGAAGAGTTTGTGTTGAAATCCTTTATATCTGGAAGTGGATTCTCCTCCTAAATCCAACAGTGGTATCAGAGCATCAGGAAATCAGAATGTTGTATGTGCCTTGATAGCATCAAAGGTTAGGTGGGTTTATTCTCAGCAGAGAAGTGAAAAGTTTGTGAGGAGTTTGAGAGAATTGCAATTTTTAAGAATGGCAGCTAATGGTTCAAGTTTAACCCAGCCTCAAATCCCTGTGTTTAGAGGAGAAAATTATGATTTTTGGAGTATAAAAATGAAAACTTTATTCATATCTCAAGATTTGTGGGAGTTGGTAGAACAAGGGTTAACAGAGCCTGCAGATGCTCAAGCTCTTGCAGCCTTAATTCAGGCACAAAGAGATCAATTGAAGGAAAACAGAAAAAAAGACTCAAAAGCCTTGTTTATTATTCAACAGGCTATACATGAGTCAATTTTTCCTATAATTGCTGCAACTACTAAATCCAAACAAGCTTGGGATTTGTTGCAGAATGTTTATCAAGGAACAGATAAATTAAAAACAATTAAACTTCAAATGCTCAGAAGATACTTTGAAAATTTGTTTATGAAAGAGTCAGAATCTTTGCAAGAGTTTTTTACTCGGGTTATGGGTCTGGTCAATCAGATTAGATCCTATGGAGAAATTCTGGTAGATCAAAAGATTGTGGAAAAAATCTTAAGATGTCTCCCTCCCAAATTTGATCCTATGGTAGTTGCTATTGAAGAGTCAAAAGATTTAGCTCTTCTTTCTGTAAATGAGCTTATGGGGTCTCTTCAAACCCATGAACAAAGGTTAAATAGGTATACTGAAAAACTAGTTGAGCAGGCCTTCCAAACCAAGATAAGTATCTCAAAGAAAAAGGAAAAAGGATCAGAAGAGACATCTCATAGGAATGCAGGGAAGTTTAGTGGAAGAGGAAGAACCAATTATTTCAATAGAGGCACTAGTACTGGGCAAAATATAAATTATTTTGGAGGAAGGAACTCTAGTGATGGATAGAAAGGCAATTCAAGTTATGATAGATCACATGTACAGTGCCATTATTGTAAAAAGTTTGGGCATTTTGAAAGAGATTGTTGGAAAAAGAACAAACAACGTGCACATTTTTTTGAAGAAAATGGAGGACAGTCAGATACTAGCTTGTTCCTTGCTTGCAATGCCATAAAGGAAGACTCAGAAAAAGTATGGCTTTTGGATAGTGGTTGTTGTAGCCACATGACAGGAAATAAAAATATTTTTGTAACTATGGATGAATCATTTAAAACACATGTGAGACTTGGTGATGATAAAGAAGTTGAAGTTGCAGGTAAAGGAACAATTGTAGTCAAAGAAAAGCAAGGTCAGGAAAGGTATATCAATGATGTTTTGTATGTTCCTGGGCTAGCACATAACTTGTTGAGCATAGGGAAACTTGTTGAAAAGGGCTATTTAGCAAAATTTGACAACAATGAATGTGTCATTTATGACAAAAGGAAAAATAATCAAATAGTGGCCAAAGTTGGTATGTTGCATAATAGGATATTTCCTTTGACACTTGCATATAGTGAAACTCCAGTCCTTAGAATTAATTACAAGGACCAATCTTGGTTATGGCACACTAGATATGGGCATTTAAATTTTAGAGGACTTAAAGTACTCTCTCAAAAGAATATGGTGAAGGGCCTACCAGTCATTTCTCATAATGATCAAGTATTCGAGGGTTGCATTATTGGCAAACAACATCGAGATTCCTTCCGAGTAGGAAGAGCTTGGAGAGCAAAAGTACCTCTTGAATTGGTGCATACTGATATTTGTGGTCCAATGCAGACATTGTCTCTTAGGAAAAATAAATATTTTTTAATCTTTGTGGATGATTTCAGCAGAAGGACTTGGGTTTACTTTATTAAAGAAAAATCAAAAGCTCTTAGCTAGTTTCAGCAGTTCAAGGCTAGTGTGGAAAGACAAATTGGTTGTCCTATTAAAATGCTGCGTTCAGATAGAGGGGGAGAATTGACCTCTAATGAGTTTCAAGATTTCTACAAGACTAATGGAATTCAAAGGCAATTGACTGCAAGTTATACTCCTCAACAAAATGGAGTTGCTGAACATAAAAACCGCACCATTGTGGAAATGGCTAGAAGCATGTTGAAAGCCAAGGATCTGCCAAATACTTTTTGGGCTGAAGCAGTTGCTACATCAGTTTATTTGTTAAATAGGTGTCCAACCAAAAGTGTAAAAAGTGTGACACCTTATGAGGCATGGTGTGGGAGAAAACCTGGGGTTGCACACTTGAGATTGTTTGGATGTATTGCTTATGCTCACATTCCTGAATAAAAAAGGAAAAAGTTTGATGACAAGAGTGAGAAATGCATCTTCATTGGGTATTGTGAGGAGACAAAGGGTTATCGTTTGTATAATCTGGTAAGTGAAAAGTTGATTGTTAGTAGAGATGTTATCTTTGCTGAAAGTGAAGCTTGGCAATGGACAAAAAAGTTGAATGAGGAAAAGGAAAAGATCATTGATTTAGAACTTGATGTCCCATCTTCTCATGGTTTGAGTAGCAGCTCAATTCCTACAGTACCATCCTTTTTGAGCACACCACCTTCTCCACCTAGTCCAAGCTCTAGTCCTCCAAGAAAGGTAAAAAGTATTAAAGAAATTTATGAAGGAACTACTAGTCTTGATGCAACTGTAAATTTTGCTTTATTGTCTCATATTCAAGTTAAGCCAAGAAAATTTGAGGAGGCTATAAAACATGAAGTGTGGATTAAAGCCATGAATGAAGAAATTGCTTCAATTGAAAAGAATGAAACATGGGAACTAGCTGACCTTCCACTTGAAAAAGATGTTATTGGGCTAAAATGGATTTACAAAACTAAATATAAAGCTAATGGATCTATTGAAAGGCATAAAGAAAGATTGGTGGCAAAGGGTTTTTCTCAACAACCAGGTATTGATTACATTGAAACCTACTCTCCAGTTGCTAGATTAGACACCATCAGAACAGTTTTATCATTAGCAGCACAACATAGGTGGAAAGTTTATCAATTTGATGTTAAATCAGCATTTTTGAATGGTTATTTGAATGAAGAAGTCTTTGTAGAACAACCACTTGGTTATGGAGTTGCAGGGCAAGAACAAAAGGTCTATAGGTTAAAAAAGGCTCTTTATGGACTCAAGTAGGCACCTAGGGCCTGGTATAGTAGGATAGATAATTATTTTCAAAAAAATGGTTTCAAAAAGAGTGAAAATGAGCCCACATTATATGTGAAATATGAGAGTTCAGGTGATTTAATTGTCATATGTATATATGTAGATGATCTAATATACACAGGGAATAGTGAATAGTTAATGAATGAGTTTAGACATGTAATGAAGTCTGAATTTGAAATGACAGATTTGGGGTTAATGCATTATTTCCTTGGGATAGAGGTAAGACAACAAAATGATGGCATTTTCATCTCACAAGGTAAATATGTCAATGATTTACTTGATAAATTCAAGATGAAGAATTACAAACCGATGAATACACCATTGAACCTGAGTGAAAAATTGGTTAAGGATGATGGGTCAGAAAAAGTAGATGAAACATTGTACAGGGGTCTAGTTGGTAGCCTTATGTATTTAACAGCTACTAGACCAGATATCATGTTTTCTATTAGTTTGCTTTCAAGGTTCATGCAAAATCCAAGCAAAATGCATTTTTGTGCAATGAAAAGAGTTCTGAGATATGTTTGGGGTACTAGCAATTTTGGCATTAAGTATGCTCCAGTAAATGATTTTGGTTTAATAGGATTTACAGATAGTGATTGGGCTGGTTCTATTACTGACAAAAAAAACACTTTAGGTTATGTATTTTCCTTGGGTTTAGGTGCCATTTCTTGGTCCTCAAAAAAATAGTCTTCAGTCTCTTTGTCTTCAACTAAAGCTGAGTACATTGCTGCAACTTCAGCTTCATGCCAAGCAGTATGGCTAAGGAGAGTCTTAACAAATTTAAAACAAAAACAAAATATGCCAACTGTGTTATACTGTGATAATAACTCAGCAATCACCATCACTAAAAATCCCGTCTTTCACAGTAGAACAAAACACATAGATATCAAATATCATTTTATTAGGAATCTAGTGGCTAAGGGACAGATTGAATTGAAGTTTTGCAAAACCAATGATCAGATTGCTAACATACTTACCAAGGCAGTTTCAAAAGAAAGTTTTGAAAGGTTGAGACAAATGATGGGCGTTTGCACATTAAGCATTAAGGGGGAGATTGAAAGCACTAATGCTTAATGCGAGCACAGCACATTGAGGAAGACACGTAGCCGCTCCACCGTCCATCTTTTGTTTGACAGTTATCATATTAGCTGTCCAAAGTTTTAATGTTTGCTGAGCGATGTAAATACATTGGGTTTACAAATTTTGACACCTGTGTATTTTGCTAGGCCATTTGTTAATAGCTTTTTCCCTAAAGCTCCACGCAGCAGTAGGAAAACAGGGGTTTTTTACTTTTATAGAAAAACATTCCATTTTTGTAGTGTACGCTGCTATTCTACTTCCTGCAGGTATAATATGCAGAAGCTCCTGTAAGATAGAAAAAGGGTAGATGCTGGCAGCATCAAGTTTTCTCTATCAAACTGTACTGGTCAGATATTATAAACACTATATATGGGCTAATTTCTGTTTAAATCAATTTTCAGTTTTAATGGAAGTTTACTGTGCTTTGTCTTTAAAGCTTTCTAATGAATAGATAATTTGTCATTGCTGTAGCAATGTGCTGCCCTGTTTTTGTCTTATTTGTTTTGTATAAATTCCATTCTTCTTCATGAAGAGTTTGTGTTGAAATCCTTTATATCTGGAAGTGGATTCTCCTCCTAAATCCAACATTTTCCCATTATCCACCCATCGGAGATCATCGGGCTGAACATGGTAAAATACTGGAAGAATTGTGTTGCCAGTTTCGAGCATAAAGGATAGTTCAGCCAGACACCAGGGAGATTGAGCATAATTCTCTGAAAAAATAACAATATGAAGTCCAGAAGTGGTCATTGCCTTCTCTGTTTCTTTTGGTATGGAATCGCCCAACTCCAGCTCTTCGACATCTAAAAAAACACGCAACCCAACCAGATCAAGCGTGTGATAGATAGTGCTGGCTAAGTTGCTTAACATCACAACCACGATAATTAATAAACAAATCCCACGACCCCTTCTTCGTTAATGTTGAAAATGATGAAGATGCTTGTACAATTCCATCAAATGCTTTTTCTGGCTCCCTGTGTTTCTGCCGAACTGTGAAAGTGGAAGAACTTCCCACCTCCATCTCTCGAGCTGTGGAAGTGGAAGAACCTCCCAGCTCCATTTGATGCTGCCGAAATGAGGAAGTGGAAGAATCTCCCACTTCCATCTGACGAGCTTTGGAAGAGGACGAATCTCCCTGCTCCATCAGACGCTGCAGAGCTGTGGAAGTGGAAGAATCTGCCAGGTCCATCTGACGCTGCCGATCTGTGAATATGGAAGAATGAAAGAAACCAATCACAGAACTGACACAGTTTCCCATGACTTGAGCTGTGCATGCAAAGAGAGAGATCAATCACTGAATTGAGAGAAACGAATGGAATGGGCAGGGGAAAGGAATACGTTGTGAAGTGTTAAAAATCCTAATGGAAAGGCGAAGATCTGTGAAGAGAGAAAGAAATCAAATCACTGAATTCAGAGAAACTAGTGAAATTGGTATATTCAAGCAAGTCGCTGTCCAGCATTCAAAGCCCAAATCAGATCCTGACATTGATAATGGAAAGACTGAAATGTATTATAGCATAGAGAAATGTTAAAAAATCCCCGTATAATGAGTTGCGGACCTTTGTGTACGAAACAGCGTGAAATTCAATTACCATGGAAAGCCAAGGAAGTGTAATGTTACTTTAGTGGTGGAGGGTTCAATAGTGGGTAACTCTATCCTGCAGGTTTCATAGGAGCATCACGCGAGATGAAAATCAAATCCTTTACACTTCCATACATATAGTGACATGGTGGACATAAATAGCGTATATATACGATTGTTCACCTCAACACGACACGATGCATGACGCGAAGAGGAGGCCCTACAATTTCTAACAATTTTGAATATTGATCAAAGGTGGCACATGGATTCTTGGTGGCAAGAGTAAAATACCTCGTCCATGTACACTATGTCATGTGATTAGAGAGGGAGAAAGCTAAAACGTAGACAAAAAGCATCTATGGATGTAACATTATATCATACCATCCCATCCCATCCCCCATCCCACGCGTTGGACAAAACACATTCGACGGAAATATTTGATCGACGGATGACGGTAGAATAAATGGAAAAGCTAGACTGACGGACGTTTCCAATTTCTGCCGGTTGTTTTGGAAGTAGGCGGGAGTTTTAAGCGGGAGTTTTTTCAAACCATGCAAATTTAAATGTTTCTAAAAATCCTATTCCATTTTCATTTGCACGCAGCATGAATTTTGAGCAGCAGACGTCAGTAATCAAACAACTTGAAGAAATCTTGATCTGCAACTATTTACAGTTTGAAAGGCAGAATGTGTTCGTCCGCAACACTGTAAATACAGGATGCATTACATAATCTGGTTTTTCAGGTCCATTTCGCAATTGATTGTGTTTCTGATATTTCAGGTGATTTGTTGCTGAGAGAAATGCTTGGGAGATCAATGTTTGAAGTGGCGATGTGATTTCTCAAATGGCTGCCACTTTGGGTGGTGGATTTTCTGTTGTTTTTGGTGGATTTTCAAATGTGTTTTAGAAAGCGAGTCTGGATAAACTTGATGTGGCTCACATTTTTGTGGACAGAGCATGCATATTTTTTCTGCATGTTTTGATCATACAGGTTTGATTCTGGGTTTTTGGGTTTTTGCAGAAAATATTGTAGAAGCGGGGAATGCTTTGTTACAGTGTGTGAAACGTGCAGTAATGGAGATCACCCCACTGTTGACAGAAATGGAAGCAGACAACCCAGCAAAGGCTAAAGGTGGAGGTTATTCATGGAAGCCTAAACTGGATAGCATTCCAGAAATCAATGTCACTTCGTGTGATACGAATCTCCATAAGCACCCGTAGCCAATCTTAAATCAATTGTTCGAAAATCTAGAGGATGATAAACCATAGCGGGAGGACCAAGTATTCATTTGGTGTAAGACATGCTTTTATCTAAATGATTCAAATCGTCTCCATTTCTTAATTATTTGCTTCAAAAAATGTATGTTTCTTAATAAACATTTGTTGTTTTCATGTCAATTGGTGTTTAAGGAATGCTATCAAACTTTTTTTTAAGAATTTATCTTAATAGGAAACTTCTCTGACTGAGCATATGGAATAATTATCATAGGAAAAGGATTACTACGTAGAATCTAAATCTTTTGGGTTGAGTGGTATCTGATGGCTAAGTTTTACAAGACAAAAGAGTAAATTAGGCTATTCAAATATGTCAGATGTATTAATGGTTTGTTTTATTTTCCTATTTGATATTTCACTATGTATAGAAGAATGGGAAACAATCTAGGAGATTTCTAGCCACCTATTCTTATTTACAAATGAAAAACAAGATGAGAATAGTTTATTTATGTTATTAAGCGAATTTGTATGTAATGTGCAGAAGATTGGTGAATCATGTTTTGTATCTTTTACCTTCTACTTATGAACTCGTGGATCTATAATTTTGCATTTGAAAATCCATCTATTATCTTGCTGATAGCTACATGGAAGAATCTAGTGACATCTGAATTGGATCTATATTTGTGTATGAAGAGCTTAGTTAAATTGTCGATTAGTTTTAGAAGAATTCATAATGAATTGTCTGATATTCGGTGCTTTTATCCTACAAAATATGTTTAGAACTGATTATTGTTGCAAGGTCTAAAAGGGAATACCCTCTTCCCCCCACCCCCCAAGCCTGACAGAGCTCAAAGAAGAAAGAGAGATGAGCCCTCTCACAAAAGTTGGCCCTGTTTTCATTCCATTCGATCATAAAATCTCATGTTTGCTGCTTTAGGACCTAATATCCTAGAGGTTGTTTTGCAAGAAGTTTCTCAGAATGAAGTAAAGGCACTAAATAGAAAAAAACACACAACAAGTTTCTCAAAAAATACACAGTCTAAGACACTACAGGACTACAAATTTCAAGTCTTTGTACCACAAGTTATCAAAAAAATTGTAGTCCAAGCTTCAGAATTCCAAAACACAAGTGACTTTCAAATAAAGACTCTGTTTTGTAGCACCACATGTTATTTCTAAAATAGAACAAGTTATTTACAAAGCATTAAAATACATCATAGATCATCATAGTTTGATTATATATACACCTAAAATTGATCAAGGAAATTAATTAATTAAATACTAGTTATTTAATTAATGACCCCTTTTATTTCATCTACTTATAAATAAATTCTTAATTTATTTATATAGTTCACACTTTTCTAAATTCTTCATCTTAAAACCACATTCTTCTAAATTTAATTAAATAAACAAATGTCTACAGTTTGTTTTTATTTAATTAAATATCTTCTCAGTAAGTTTGAATAATTTCAAATTCAAATTTAGTCACATGTCTACAACACTTTTTGCCACATCATCAAATGTTACATGTATTTAAGTATGTCTAATATTTAAATTCCTAATTTGAATTTAGGCACATGTTGGACACTTGACAATCTCACACACTTGATTCTCCCATACACTTGGCGTGTTTTCTTTGGTCAAGGGTGTTGGAATTAGGGAACATTGAGAGGGGGGGGTGAATTAGTGTTCTACAAAATTTAACTTTATTAAGATGATCATTAAACCACTTACAACATTGAACCAAAGGAAAGAGAAAGCATATAAAGCAATCAACCATAACACCATAACATAAGGATTTTTATGGAAACCCTGTTAGGGGAAAAACCACGGTGGAGGTTAATCCACAATTTTATACTCTATTAAAAATATTAGGAAAATGGAAATGCACATGCATTTAGGCACATTGCCTAGAGCTCACTGCTCAAATACAAAAGGAAGACTCACTATCTTACAGATGACTTACAAAGATACTGGAGTGGATGAACTATGTAGTAGAATCTGCTAATGTCTGAGTATAGTTCTGGATATGCTCATCAGTTGCATTCTTGACCTTTTGTCTGGTTCTACTCTTCTACTATTATTCGCATCTCAAATCCTTATATGCACAAGTGAAATTGTGCATAATCGCACTACAATCCTTCTTACTTTCACAACATACTTCACACATATTCTTTCACTAACATACTTCCCACACCAAAATGATCACTTATATATATCCACGACTAAAGATTTAATCATTCATATGTCGGCTTCAATAAAACGTAAAATATTTATCAATTGTCAGCTCAATCCACAATGATTCTTAATGTGTACCATCCAAAGTTGGCCACAACATAATGAGGACCCAAAACTCCATCTTCAAACACAAAATACCTTGAATAATTACTCGTCAAATATCTACAACTTTCTATATTCACTTAGTTAGCCTTCTTATACTGATAAGCAGAAAATTAATCTACCATATCTCCTAACTCATATAGCAATTTATGCGATGACACAAAAATTGAGAATAAGATATTCCAAATACCCAATGACCTTCCCTAAGATCAAAAATTCAAACTAATAAACTAGTAATGTATATGGATCGACAAACTCAACTTTAGTCGGATACCCTGTTCTTCACTTTGTCTTTCAGTATGAACAAATACTGAACTGCAAACCGGATCAATGGCTTAAGTTGCCATCAATGACAACACTAGAAGCCATATGCCAACAATCTCCCCCTTTGGCATTCATGGCAACACTTAGTGAAAAATGACTGTCGGAGCCAACATACTACAATCCTTCAAGACTTCAAAAAATCATAGTTGTCACAAGGGTATGTGCAGGTTAATGGTGGGCCAAAAAGTGGCAATGAGGAAAAAAACACGTCTTTCATCAACTGAAAAAATGCAAAAAGAACATGTTGACTTTTTGAGGCTCAGGTGTCACCATACTAAACACCAAAGCTACTTTTACAAATTGGATATCCGATTCGTAAAAAGTATATATTAAAAACTTTTGTCACTTTTTTGAAGTCATTCGGCTGAGAAGAACCCGCGGGCACACAGTGTATCCATTCTTCGCGTAACGGATATCCAATATAGGCTAAATTTGATTTGGAAATGTAAGTTTTTTTTATTTCCATTTGGTTTGATTCAATTTTGATTTAGATTTGAATAATTTCATATGGTTTTTGTTTATTTTTTTTAAAATAGGGTTTTTTATTGAGTTTTTGTTAAAAATTTGAGTTTAGAATAGATTTTGATAAAAAAAATGAGTGTTTTTTGTGGATTTTTTTTTACAATAGGGTTTTTGATTGAATTTTTATGAAAAAATTGAATTGAGAATGGAATTTGATAAAAAAAATGAATGTTTTTTGTGGATTTCTTTTCAAAATAGGGTTTTTTATTGAATTTTTATGAAACAATTGAGTTCAAAATAGATTTTGATAAAAAAATGAATGTTTTTAATGGATTTTGATTTAAAAATAGTGTTTCATTTATATTGTCTAATTTTAGATTAATTATTTTTTAACTTTAATCAGGAATTATGGCTGTTGAGAATGAAAATGCACACATTCCACCAGTTGAAAATGAAAATCCACTAGCTGAGAATCAAAATGCAGAAATTCCAAATCTTCCACCACCTCCGTAGCCATCAATTGAATAGTTAATTCATGAAAAATTGGAGCAATTGAGGGGCGTTTGTGATGTTTATAGGAAAATCCCTCGATTATCCCGTATGTCAACCACATTGACAGGAATAATTACAAATGTAGAAACCCTCTCCATCCAACATAATGCATTTCATTCGTGGCAAGAAACCATGAGGCAATATTATGCATGTGGAATGTGTTATGATGATGTGAAAGATCTCCAAATAACAAAAGCCCAAATAAACTCTTTATTTATTAACCCAAACACTTGTTTACCAGTTAATGTTAACAAGCCAAAACTTTCTATAAAATGGTGCACACATAGGGGCATAGTAGATAACTTTTGGGATCACTGGTGTATTGTTTTTAATAAACCACCCAACAATAATCTTGATGTACCCTTTTACTATATTAAAAAATTATATGGTGAGTTTTTGTTAGGGCATCATGTCAATTACTTTGACATTAAACCCTTCCAGGGCGTTGGTAGAGGTATGCCTCAGGATAGGCCAGGGGCAGCTAGAGTAGTTAGGAACCCAAATATTCCCTGTCCTCCCCTTCCTCCGCCACCTCCAGTAAAATATCTAGATATTACAGAGGATGCAGCCACACAAACTATCGAGGCCATTCACTCTTATAGTGGTCTTTTGGTTTCCCATACTTCTTCAGTAGCTCAGCCACAGTCTAGTGATCTTGGCGATGGATCCAGTGCTGCTACATCATCCTCCTCGAGTCCACATATTTGTGTGCCACATACTTGCAATACGTGCTAGCAAATATGTTTGGGTCCTATTGTACAGCCCCCTGAGCATCCATTAGACTCTTCTAATTATGACATCCAAGATGTGGAGATTATAACAGATCACACGTAGGGAGTGGAGCACACCTTATAGAGTCCTCTCGTGCTAGAGAGGTGGACATTGGAGTAGTTACACAGGTAACATTTAAGGTGTAAATTCATAACTTGCATTTTTTTAAAAATGAATATTAATAAGAGATAGTATCAAGTACTAATATTTATTTACATGGTCTATTTAACAATTAATGTCTGAGGAGGAGCTCACATAGGTGACAGATAGCACCCTTAGGGCCATTTCATTTGGCCTCAACACGCACACAGTATGTATTTTCTCACTCACTCATTTACATTTTTTTACTATATATTTGCTTGTTATTTGAATTGTCAATAATGAAATTATATATTAACTTATATGTTTATCTTACTCTTTACTTGTAGCAAACACTTAGTGCGAGCAAGGTACGACGCTCTCCAGACTATGGAGGCACAATGTTGGATAAGGGAAAGGTAATTGAACTAAAATTTGATTGAATTAAAATTTATAAGATCTTTTATTGATTATGCATACATTGACATAGATTCATAGTTTCATATGTACTTGTCATTTTTATGTACAGGCGGTTGTGAGCTATACATCATTTTTTATAAGTGCCACAACACATGAAGGAGTAGGTATTTGAATGCCTAAAGGAGGAGGTGGTGAAACACCTCAAGGAGGAGGTGTTGAGACACCTAAAGGAGATACAAAAAATGATCAACCTAAAGAGGTATGTGTTTATTTTATTTTGTTCTTGGTAAATATGTTCTTATTACTGACAATTCTATGCTAACTTGGATCAATTTCATGTTTTTG
Organism: Sequoia sempervirens; assembly: GCA_007258455.2. Classification (NCBI taxonomy): domain Eukaryota; kingdom Viridiplantae; phylum Streptophyta; class Pinopsida; order Cupressales; family Cupressaceae; genus Sequoia; species Sequoia sempervirens. The sequence goes on along the minus strand of VDFB02000017.1, from coordinate 35,511,396 downwards.
TTCACATATATAGATTGACGTTACAAAAGTTGGTTTGGTTAGTTCTTTAAGAGGGGTATATTCTAGGACTCCTGACCCTTCAAAGAGATGTATATTTCAAGTAATCAAGATTTCAATTTTAGAGTTCAATTATAATTCAATGTGTATTGATTTTTATGTTAATTATTCAATTTTAAATTATATAGTATAACTAATCTCAATTGTGGTTTGACTTTTTCTTGTGCAACTACCTTCAGATCCAACGAGTGCTTCAAAGAGGCTCCATTTTGATGATCCACCAGTAGTTTAGGATGAGATAGACATTTTGGAATGTAAATTTTGAATAGATACCGAGATGGCATATGCCACATATTGTAAAACTTTGTTTGAGTTGGCATTGATGCCATTTTTGTATATGGACATACACTTGATTATTGGATAATTTGATATATATAGAAGTTGACAATCGAAATTTAGTTTCCTCCTCATGTGCATGATTAAACTCTTTGAATCAATGGTTAAATATCAATGTACAATAGCATAAAAATAATGGTTAAATATAATGTAGTTTATATTCATATTACTGATTACATTGCATTGCACATCTTTCAAACTCAAAGCATTATTTCACATTGCATTGCACATCTTTCAAACTCAAAGCATTATTTCACATTGCATAAGTAACAACTAGATACTCATATGATTAACCCTACATCATCTGATTTTCTTCTTTGTCAACTTTCCCATGCCTTTTTTGGTGGTCCATTTGTAACCCATATGAATACTAATAATATATCATATGACCATTCTTCATATACTTACTGGCACTTTGTGTCTTCTTAGATGAGCCAAAATTTGTTGCCCAACTACCTCTGCCTTCATCAATGTTCCATATTTTAATCATTCCATCCCAAGATGTTGTGACCATTTGTTGACTAGAAGATTCAATTATTTGTATAAACCGCTTCTCCATAATGGCTAGTATAGAAAATAATTGCATTGGTAGAACAAAACTCCAAAACATTTCTGATTTCCTTGATTAATTGAATCTTAAGTAGAATCCCCACAATAATTATGTTTTACATAAACCGATAGGAAAACAACATTGCTTGGAAAGTGCATCTCTAATATTTTATGTTCCTTGTACAATAATTTAAATACATTTGAAGAAGTTATATGAAAATATAGCTTCTTAAATTCTTCTTTAATTTGAAGGTTAGTTTTGATAGTGAGTAATTTATTTCATAGATGGATTTTAGCTTTTGCTTGATTGTTGTGCACTGTACTTTCTTCTATAAATAAAATGAGACATGCTAATGCACATTTTCACTATAATTTCTCTATTTTCTTCCTCAACATATCTCTCTCTTGGGCTTTGATACAACCCTGTCAGGGCCTGTCCTAATCACATTTAGCCCAAATCAAAAAGAAAATTTCATGCATTGCTTCTCCCTACACTAGCAGACCCTGGCTGGAGGTTTTATTTGATATTGTCAACAAACATACATCTGGTTGTCTGAATGAATGGGGGAGTTACAACCTTCCCAATCAAGAGGTCATGACTTGTCAGAACTGATTAAAGCAATTCAAGACTTATGTCATAGGATGAGAACATTTGACCATAGGCTCAATGATAAATGCAATGATCCTTAACTAAATTATTCATACAAATTTCTTAGATTTGGAATAATTCAATGAAAATCAGCCAAAACATTTAAACAAGATATTTAGATCTAAAACATTCACATATGATAAATAGATCTACACATATAAGTTGGTTGGAATAGAGTATTTAATTCAAATAACTCACTTGATGATTACAATTTTTTTGCTTCAATTGTTTGCTCATAACCAAGATTACAATGATCAAATATTTTTTTTGAAAAATATTGGGATGCTGAAATCCACTATGCTTGGCATACAAATGCAACCTTTATGTGAAATTTCCCTCACAAATCCAAACAAGTTTCATCCTCCAAACTGGTGCAGGAGCACCTTAAGGTCTTTTGGAAGATCTTAGTGATTTTTTGCTTGTAGGTGGTTCTAGCCAACCACCAAGGGAATAAGGACTATGATATAAAGTCCCTAGGTTGTTTTTGAGAGTGTGTTAGGGTATGTTTGGCTTAGAGTCTTGAACTTTATGAGTTCCTAGACAAATCTTGGCAATTTGAGCATTTTGGCAATGTTGCCTTGGCAATTTGGCCTAAAAGTTGAAAAATAGCATTAATGTTGTTCTAAGTCCAACCCAAGGGTCCTATCACATGGGAGAAAGGTATACAAGGTCATCCAAACCCTAATACCTGGGTTGGAAGTTCATTTTCACGAATTGAGACTTGGAGAGCATTTTTGTGTGATTGGAATTCAACAACTTTTGAGTGCATTTATGTGTTTGATCCTTCATCCAGTCAAGAATGGATTGAAAGGACTAACATAATTCTTTTAGTGTTTCATTTTTTTCATTTACTTACTGTACCTAGCATTAGATTAGTCATTTAGACCAAATGGTTAAGGTTTTGCAAGTTTTTGGGTTTTTGGACTACTGCCGGTTTGGGCTAGTTTTGAGAATAATGAGTCCCACTTGAGTTCCTGTGGCTTTCCTCTCATGTACACTTGGAATAAAGTTTTTTATTGTGTAAATAATATACATACCGGTTTAGGAGTCTTTGTTTGTAGGGGAAGTGAAGAAACTATCAAGCACTAGGCAAGTGGAAGTGCATTCTGGCTAGTGGCTTGGAGAGGACAGCAATAAAGAAAGCTGCTAAATGGATTGGTTTATGCCAATCAAGAGAATGGGAGTGTGGGAACATGTATTATAGACATTTTTGTGCAAGGAGGAGAGTTGAGGAGGTCATTGAAGCCCTCAAAGTTGGAAAAAGGAGCTAAAACCCTTGAAACCCTTGAAATTAGGGAGGTGTGAGGACAGTCATTTGAATGACCACTTGGGAGACCTTTAACCTAGTAAATATTGAAGCCTAGGGTACCACTAGAAATAATATCAAAAAATATTTTGGGGTTGTTAAGACCGTTTTTGAGAAAAAGCCAAGAAAATGGCTTCTAGGAGGCCTTGTTGAGGCAAAAGGCTACAAGGCCTAAAATGGAGTTTTTCAAGAAAGCGATGGGAGAATGGTGAAAGAATTCAATGAGATGGTTTAGTGAGGTTTCAAATCAACAAATATATTTTAGAATAACCTTTCCTAGCCCCTGGAGTGGTTAGGACACTTTTGGTCAGTTTGGAGCCTAGGGAAGCCTACTGGCGAATTGAGAGTAATGGAGAGGAATTTGAAATTGGTGGAGAGTCTTATGAGGTGAGAGGGGTTTAGGAGAGATCCATGAATAGGGTAGAGATGAATACCCTAGGAAGACCAGAGAATAGGTCTTGGGAAGAGCAAGAGTGCTCTTGAAAGGTAAGTCTCCCCATCAAATTGGTATTAGAGCCATACAAGGCTTGGGAATTGAGAAGTGAATGTCAGAAAGAAGTGAATCCATAGGAGAGAACACCATGGTGACCAATGCATAGCTAGCTAGATACTTGACAGAGCAACAAGAAAAGAATAGGTGTCTTGAAGAGACTATGGAAGAGATGAAGCACAAACTAGAAGAGGTGGCAGAGACTGCAAGCAAGATGAAGGTACAGTTAGGAGAGGATAAAGATAAGGGTAAGAATCAAATAGAGGAAGACATAGAACTAGAACCTGACCCTCCATTAATAGAGGAACCCTTCCTCAAAGCATTGAAGGCTTTGAGTGCAAAGGCACTTGAAGGTATCCCTATGTTCATAGGAAGAATGGATGCAGAGTTGGTTCTGGAATGGATTGAGGGAATGGAGAATCACTTTGAATGTGATGGGATTACAGAGGCACAAAAGGTGAAGATAGCCAAATCAAGGCTAAGAGGAAAATCACTAACTTGGTGGAAGTTTCTACAAGAAGAAAGAGAGAAGGAAGGAAAGAAACCCATAGGAAGTTGGAAAACTATGGTGGCTAAAGTGAAGGAGAACTATCTACCTGAAGACTATTATATTCAATTGCACAAGAAGAGACAAAATCTCAGACAAAGAGACCTAGATGTAGCTGCATATATAGAGGAGTTCCAAAAACTAAGCCTTAGATCTAGAGTGAAAGAAGTTGAAAGCATCAAGGTTGGTAGGTATCTAAATGGTCTTAGATGGAACATACAAGAGGAGTTGAGTCTTTTCACACTTACTACCCTCCATAGCTGCTATCAAATGGCTATTAAGGTGGAAGAGAAACTAAGAAAGAAACAAGATTCCAATACTAGAGGTAAAGGAAGAGGTAGAGACTCTAGAGGTGGACATAGAGGAGGTTTTGGTGGAAGAAGCCATGAGAACAAAGGTCAAGGGGATTCCAAGGTTGGAGAACTATCCCATGAGGAAAATAATAGAGCGTTATACAGAGGTACAATCTCTAACAATGGTGTAAGAGGCAGATCAGGAAGCTTTGGGAGAAGTTCACACTTTTCTTCCATGAAATGCTACAATTGTGGACAGTTGGGTCATCTGGCTTATAGGTGTCTAGAAAAGCTAGCATCTTCACAAGGTGAGAGGAAGATTACATATGTCCAAGAAGAGGACTGCTCTAAAAACTCAGAAGTAAGTTTGGATTCAGAGAAAGGAGAACAACTCATGTTAAGAAGGATTTTGATCAAAGAACCTACCGAGGATGAACACAAACAAAGGAGAGCTCTTTTTAGAGTCAAGTGCAAGATACAAGGTAAGGTTTGCAAGGTCATCATAGACTCAAGATCAACTGATAATGTCATCTCAGAGGAGGCAGTACAAAATTTGAAACTCATCAAGATACCCTATGTGTGTCCTTACAAGGTTACTTGATTGAACAAAGGGTAGAATATATTGGTCAATGAACAAGTTTGGGTTGAGTTTTCTATAGGAAAGTATCAAGACAAGATACTATGTGATGTGTTACCAATGGATTCATGCCATTTACTGCTTGGTAGACCATGGCAATATGACAAGGAGGAAATACGCCATGGCAAGGAGAATAAGTACTCATTCAAGAAGGATGGAGTGACTTATAAAATTCAGTCTTTGATAGAAGAAAATACAGTGGAAAAGGTAGAAACTAGTGCACTTTTGATGAGTTGAAAGGGATTCCTAAAGGACATAAAGGAGGAAGAAGGAGAGGCCTATGCAATCATGTTGAATCCAAAGGAAGAGGAGTTATCTAATCAACTACCTATGACAGCAGAAGTGAAGCGACTGTTGGTTCAATTTAGGGACATCATTTGTGAAGGTACACCAACTACACTACCACCCAAGAGAGCAATCAGTCATCAAATAGACTTTATACCAGGAGCAACACTACCTAACAAGGCTGCATACAAGATGACACCGGAGTAGAATAAGGAGATAGCAAGGCAAGTTCAAGAACTTTTGGACCAAGGGCTGATTAGAAAGAGCTTAAGTCCATGTGTTGTTCCAGTTGTGTTGGCACCTAAGAAGGGAGACAAGTGGAGGATGTGTACTGATTCTAGGGCCATAAATAGGACTGGCTACATTGGACCGGTGATTTCCCTTAAGAGTCCAAAGTGCTAAAAGGCAGCAATCTTTGAAGGTCTATTTCTTATAAACCATGATACTTACATACTCTCCGTCTAAGGCTATGGGGTCGTGTTGGGACCATCTACAAAAACCTCTCTCGGTTTTTTCTATCTCAAAGGCGTTTTCTTGTGGTGATGACTTTTCAGTGGAGGGAAAAGTTGCCAGATGCAAGCAGTGTAAAGTTGCAAAGTGGTGCAACTTTCACTCCACAGCTCGTACGACCAAACAGACTATTCCAACACATCCAGATGGGTACATTTATGCTAGGTATGGTTCTCTCTTGCACCCAAATACACTGAATCACTCTGAGCTACATTGGACCGAGTCAAATTAGGTGAAAAATTGATGCAAACACAAGGGCACAATCACAAACTCTTTGCAACCTGCCTATTTGAGGCATCTAACAAGATTATTCTGACCTCTTTGGATAGTCCAAAACTCCCTTAAAACTTGACCCCTAAAACCTTGGGGAAGCAAATAAATTGCCAAGAAAATAAAGATTCTGCAATTGGATTCCATTTGTACGAACCTGTAACCGTCAAATCAAAAAACCCCTGTTTTTAGTGTAATTCTTGAGGGTTTATTGGATGTAGCACTTCCACAACCTTTCAAACTTTTCCACCACCTTAGAAACCTTTATGTAGGCCCCAATATTCTTAGAAAACAAAGAAAATTCTGGTATCTCAAATATTTTTGCAAACCCTAGGGTAAAAACTCTATTTTCAAGTTAAAAAAACCACCATTTTTGGACCTTTAACTCTTCATTTTATTTCAAAAACCAGATCTCCCTGCCTTCCACTCTTGAAATAATGTCAAGAAATGTAATAAAGTTTCTACATAATTTTTTATACAAAGCAATGGGAAGATTAAACCATGTAAGTGGTTTCCCCAAACTAATTGCCACCAAAACCATTCTTGAAAGTTTAAAACCACGAACCACCCCAATGTGTAATTATGATAGCACTCAAGATAGCCCTCCACCATGAACATATCAAATAAGTAGGAACCCATAACATTATGGAAAGATGATCCACTTCTCCCAATGTAATTCCCAAGCATTACATGTGAGAGATGGTCAATTTCATTGATGGCAACGATTGTGTGACTCCCATTGATGACCTTCTTTATTCAATGCCATTACAACAATATCCAAAGCATTCCAAAGAATACTAATGAAAAAAATATTTCCCTCAACACTTCATGATCATTCAAGTACTCATTCTAACAATACAAGAGATTTACGCTTCAAATTGCAAGTGAATATAATTTACTATATCTTAACATAAAAAATGCAAAACCTAATAGAAAAATGTATCAATGAGGTACAAGGATGTATAAAATCCAATCAATCAAACAAAATCAACCTAACATAATTAAGGGTTGATAGGGGTATTGGATAATTAAGGGTTGATAAGGGTATGAATTTTTATCTTTGCATCTACTCTTGAATATCTAGGGATTTGGTGGTATTTAGAAATTTGTTACTCATTTTTATTGCATTGAATCAAAATGTCTCACTTTTAATAGGTTTGTGACTATGAGGTCACCCTTGTGAATTAAAGAATTAGGTCTGAGGAGAAAAAGTTGCAAGCCACTATAATTTATTATATATAAATGGGAAATATTACAAAACTTGGTTCAAACAAGCATACCGACAGGAAAGAACCAGGAAGAAAACCTTTGGTTGTAGCTCGATTAAGTACAAAAATAGACCCCTTTACAAAATGTATGAGTTTCCAAAATACAAGCCCCTTTACATTTTAAACATACCCTTTATACAATGCCAGACATTTGACCCATATTTCAAAAAACATCACTAGGTATAGATTATGCCCATACACAATTATGACCATTTTACATTGTCTCCAATTTGAGAATTCAAATTTTACAAAATTTTCCTATTTGAGGCATTCAGGGCACAGTCTTCAACAACAGTAGTATGTTCATGTTCTGCACTAACAAGTACTTGTAGAAACCATCAAGGTAGCTTAGAATAACTAATCTATATTATTCTAAATGACACAAAATATGATGAGATGGTAATGCAAACTATAAAAGATGCTTAGAATAACCAATCTATATTGTTGTAATCTGTTGCATACCTCTCTGAAAGGATCAAAGCTGGCTATTGTTGTAGCAAGTCCAGGATCAATCATGCCACGAATATCGCAAAAGTGGGAAAATGAGAAATCTATATTGTCACAATAGAAAAGACGTTAGACTAACATATCTATATAAATCTAAACAACCTGAATGATGATGAATTGGTGATGCAAACTATAAAAGATGCATACCTCTTCGAAAGGATTAGAGTTGGCTATTGTTGTAGCAGGTCCATGATCAATCGTGCCAGAATATCGTAAAAGTGGGAAAATGAGAAATCTATATTGTCACAATAGAAAATATGCTTAGAATAACATATCTATATTAATCTAAACAACTTGAATGATGATGAGCTAGTGATGCAAACTATAAAAGAGCATACCTCTTCGAAAGGATTAGAGCTAGCTATATTAAAATCTAAACAACCTAAATGATGATGAGTTGGTGATGCAAACTATAAAAGATGCATACCTCTTCGAGAAAGGATTAGAGCTGGCTATTATTGTAGCAGGTCCATGATCAATTGTGCCAAGAATATCGTAAAAGTGGGAAAATGAGAAATCTATATTGTCACAATAGAAAATATGCTTAGAATAACGTATCTATATTAATCTAAACAACTTGAATGATGATGAGCTAGTGATGCAAACTATAAAAGACGCATACCTCTTTGAAAGGATTAGAGCTAGCTATTGTTGTAGCAGTCCATGATCAATCTTGCCAAAATATCACAAAATTGCATACAAAATATCACTATTAAAGACACCGCATTGCAATAGTATATAAAATATCAGTATTAAATAAAGAAAACTAATGAACTTAATCATAATAAACATAGCATTCTACCTTCCATTCTTGAAAATGCTATTCAAGTGTGCCTAAAGGGTCATCTCTTTGCTTAAGAGTATCCAATATTGCTTCATGATCAACATTACTAAGTGTCCATAGTTGTTTTGTCTTTGGTCTGGCATGATACTTCAACAACTTAACATTTATTGCTATAACAATGTGCGAATACATGAGAATGGTTTTGTGTTTCTTGTAGTCTTCAAATGCAAGTATGCCATTCTTTTTAATCATGTATGTTCGCAACCAAGTTCCTGCAACCACAACTAAACTTGTAGGATACATGAAACCATCATCATCTTCCATAAGTTGTGTTAGCTTATGTTTTACTAGCACACATGGAGCCAACCAATAGTTTGATCTCTCTTCATTCCCCTATGATGCAACAACTGCAAAAATATGTCCTAGCTGTAGTAGATCTGAAAGCAAGTCATAATCAACTGAACTTTCCATTGTGTCATTTTTCATGGATATTGTTTGAGATAAAGGAGTTAGATATTGTGGTACCCATGTATCCACCCACTCACTTGACTCGCATTGATCCCACTCGCACTGAATACAACTCTAACAAAAACAAGCCAACTCTCGTGTCCAAATGGTCCATGTGCCTGCATTTGAGCTTCGAAATGAATGCATCTTTGAAGAATCTTTGATTGTATGACAATCTAATCTACCTCCCATTGTACCCTCCTCAACGAACCAAAAGAATCTATGCACTGTTGAATCAAGTGTCCCTCCCTGTCATAATGTTGAACTACACTAATCAACTATAGAATGTGCATCACTAAATTTTGCTCATGAAATCTTCAATTGCTCCTTAACTAGAGCTCTCTTTATGCATGCACATGCTCCATCATGCTCCCCTTTCTAATGTCCAGCTTCAAAAAATTCCAAATATGAGCTAGACCCCTCTCTACATGCATTCTACTCAACCAATAAAACATACGAGCATTCTTAATTGACCTATGCAATTATTTGACCAAATTAGATGTCAGCCCAATGCTATATCATGCTCCTGCAAGAACTCAAAAAAATCTCGAAACAATGTTGGAAATACTCAGATGAGTGAGATCTATCATCACTCATATAAAAATGATACTAACTGATTATCTTTCGATCCTCCTCTATACTATCAGGTGCATGTCTAAATGTTATGTGGACAAAAATAGCAATTTGAATGGAATTGTAATACTGAGATTGTACCCCGTTTTGTGGTTGCAATGTGTAGTTTTTTGCAAAGTCAACCACTGATATAATAGTGCCAATCGAAAAAGAGTCCTTAAACATCCTAAATTGTTGATCCAACCACTGAGACCTATGACTATGCCTTGCATACTTGTAGAAAATATTGTCCTTAAAATCCGAAAAAAAATCAGCAACACTGCATTCTTTTGTAACCAACTCACATCTAGAACCTTCACCTCCACTTTGCAAAGTATATTTGACTATCTCATATCTCTTTTTCTCAACAAGCTTCTTTCCAAATTCATGTTCGGAACTCTCATGAAAACATTGAACAAACTTTGACAAGCCACCACATTGTGAGCACTTTGCATTTAAACAATCATTTCTATAGAAAAAGCAACCATCATCTCTATAACATAAAAATAGATCTAGCAAGTCCCTTGATGATTTTGGAAGATGCATTACACCACACTCCTGCAACATTTCACTAGTATGCAAAGTAGAACGGATATAGCATAATAGCTCATCATACATTGAAAACTCCACATGGTATTTGCAACAAGTATTACGAATCTTAAGAGGCACACAATAAAATGGCTTCAAACCCTCAAAAGTCCTTTGCGAGATTTCCATATTTTTATGTGTTTCAATAAAAAGTTTGAACAACATTGTTTGGCTTGATTCCAAGAAATGTTTAGGATGTGGTGTGCGGTCTCGATTGCCAATTCTTAACTTTAAAACATCCTTTGCATTGGGTGATACTCTAGAGTTATCATGCCAAAGGTGTTAGCAGATGCCACCTTCAGCACATTATCGTTTGTCTTATGAACATGTGGAAACCTCCCAACAAAGCTCATGTATCATTTTCCAAGAGGATCATCTATTCTTTCTCTTCTTGCAAGTGCTCTATCAAAGTTTATGATTTATCTCCAAAATCCAATACAAAGGTTGTCTCATAAGCAAGCTTTTTTTAGAATTGATGGCTTTAGGGTGATTGTAGCCAATGACTCTTAGAACAGCTCTCTTATCCTTTTCCTTGTTACTTTTTCCAATAGACTTGAGAGCATTAAAAATGCTGACAATAATAGAATTTCAGTCTTCTTGTTCACGCAGAATCTTCAATTTTGGCTAGCAAAGGTCTCATCTTTTCATCTTTAGCATTGTACAAAAAGTTGACATTGCTAGAAGTCAAATTACAGCATCACTAAAATATTTCTTGAAAGTCTTCTAGCCCACAACCAAAATAGTTAGGTGTTGACTGCTCCTTCAAAATTGTTTATAATATTCTCATCAAATTCAAGTAACCATTTAGGGGTTCTTGAGGGTCTTGAAATTGGAATATGTCTTTCTTCCATACAAGGTTCTTCATTTCTCATGTAATTTGGTGAAACATAATTTACACTTGCTTCAATATTATGTTCAAAATCTTCATTTTCAACATTTTCACCTTGAACATTTTCAATATCAATTTGAATAATTTCATTCCCAATTTCAATATGATGTTCAACATCTTCAAATCCAACATTTTCACCTTGAACATCTTTAATTTCCTCTTAAGTTGAAAGACCATAGGAGTTAGATTCACCAATATTTAACATACCTTGTCTTCTCTTCCTATGACTTTCTCTATCTTTTTGTCTATATGCTTCAATTTCTTCTTTTGTAAGCTTTCTCTTACGTTTTTGCTTCTGACGACTGCTGCTCCCCATTATACCTCATAAAAGATGCTAAAAATCATTGCTTATGACAAATTTCAATAGAAGATGCTCCAAAAATTTGATCTTTGTCTCTTCTTGTCTAAAACCACGTGTGTGTTGCCTGCAAATAGAAGTGGGGTCCTTTGGAATGCACAAAATGGCCCACATGGGGCTTTTATATGGCTGGCAAATCCGATATCCGTTATGATCTAATATCTGATTCATTTGGAACAAATTACGATACTTGTAACAGGGTGAAGCCACATAAGTGGTTTACACTTTTTAAGAGGAAGGAAATTTGAGAAAAACCGACCCCATGGCAAAAAAATTTGTTTTAGGGGTTCGCATGAACCTACATGTTTGACTGAACCATAAAGGGGTTCGACCAAACTAGGGTTCGAGCGAACCCATTAACTATTGGTCCCACATTTCCCACCAAAAAAATAAAAGAAAAATGCATATTTGTGGG
>VDFB02000017.1:35345504-35497008 GCA_007258455.2 Sequoia sempervirens | reverse complement strand
GAGAGAATCAGGAGGGGAATAATTTGAGAGTAGGGTAGAGAGAGGGAGAGAGAATTAGGAGGGGAATAATGAGAGAAAGAGTGAGAGAGGGAGGGAAAGAGAATAATATTTAAATATTTATATTAGTAATATTAATTAGTTATATAATATTTTATATATTAGTAATATATATATACATTAACTAAAATATAGAAATAATATTTAAATATTATACATAATAATATAATATATTATATATTAAATTATAAACTATATTGTATATTTTAAACTAGATATATTAAAATAAACTATAAAATATTTATTGCATTTTCTAAATCATATATTATAAAGTGTAAAACATTTTTTAAAATCATATATAAACCAGATCGAATATCCGATTCAAAACGGATATTCGATTCAAAATGGATATCCGATTTGAAACAGATATCTGATATTTCTGACAAAGAATTTATTGCCTTGGGATTAGCCTCAGGCTTGCTTTGGTATTTGGCTTGGACATGCCAATCCTAAGAAGTCAATGCAAAAAACGTGTTTGACAACTCACCTTGTTTTTCTAGACTTCGTCCATGTGGCTGATGACTTTATTTTTAGCCAAAATTGGTGAAACGAAAAGGGTTTGTAGAGGAGACTCTTAGCTTTCCACCAATATAAATTATTCTTTACTTTAAATTAAATAATTATTATTCATTTTCTATTAGAATTATGACTAAAGTGTTGATTGATAGGCCGATTGAAAAACATCTATAACTTTCAAAAGGTATCATATTTTTTAAATCCAAAATATGTGTCACATTATATGCTTCACATACTATAGAATTAGAAAAAAAAATTGAATTTTATGAAGTTTTCACCAAGGTAAGGTGGTCAAACATATGAGTTTTTATATTTTTTAAAAGTTGTAATAAAAAATTCATAATTAATTATTTACTTGGAAAAAAATTACAAAAAAATATGCGTCACATCCGGACATGAGTCCTCTACTTATATATAAAGTCTTATAAAAAAATATTATCATTTTATTGTAGTTAGGGTGGTCAGACATACACCTACTTCTTATTTTTCCTCTGAAATTTAAGAACTGTTGCATTGAAATTTCAATTTTTCACCAAATAGACTTTTAAAAATAATAAATAAACTTAGTAGTTTAGAAACTACATTCAATTTTCCATAGATTCTATTCTTACATATTTTTGAAATAATATAGATAACTTATTCAAATTTTTATGTCAAGTTTCCAAACTCTAATTTTTCTGAATTTTCATTGCCACTTAAGGGCCTATTTTTTCCATGATAATCTTGCACATACCCACAAATCCCTTTGAATTTGATAAGGAATTTTTCACTAATCTCTCTCCCCCTTTGACATCAATGAAAAAACAAAAAAACTTGCTTATAAAAATAAATTGGTCCAAAATTCTGAAGAAATACAGCTGCTACTTGTGTTAGAAAATTATTTTCTATTTTTATTTCATCATTAGAAGAAAATTCTTCCATGCTTCTACTGCAATCTTGGTGATTATGATCATGCTATTGTTTTTAGATGTCCAATTGATAATCTTGATGAGGGATTCTAGAATGGTGATGGCTTCTTCTAATATCTCTCCTTTCCTCAGTATCTTAGTTAATTGTTCCAATTTGCATTTTGTTGTCTTTTAGTTTCCAAAATGTGTCAAAAAGCTTGTTTCTGGTGTTTTAAACATTTTCATGCTCTTTCTATAATTCTTGAATCCTTTTGTTAATTGCACCATCCTGATCTTGAAACATGTTAAAAAATTTCCAATATTTTTTAGCTATATTTCAAAATTTTCAAACTTTGTACTTGTTGACTGCATGAGGCCATCGAAGAAAATAGTTATAGATGTTGTTTGCAGTATTTATGCATTGCCTTAGTTGATTCATGTTCCTTTTTAGCTTGGTGAGAGATAATTTGTACTACTCCTTCAGGTGTAGATTGACTTCTTCCTCTTCCTTGTTCTGAGACCCAGAGTCCATGATTTCCTTGATGCATTCAATCATCTCTTCTCACAACATATTATGTAAACTCTCTAATTTAATATGGTTGTGCACAAGATGAGAACTTAGTACATTTAAAATCATGTATTGCTCATATGAAGGTCTGATAGACCATATGTTTGTGATTTTCTGCATTCCATCTTCCTCATGAATAAGCTACAATATCTCTTCTTTGGTTAAATCACCTTCTTCTTCACCTTCTTCTACAATTGCCTTTTCTTGTTCTGGTTTAGCTATTTGTAGTTCTTTTCTTTAGGTTTTCTTAGTTTCCTTATTAGATTCCTCATCTGGTATATCCACAATCACTTTTTCTTTTCCTTTCCCTTCAACTCTTGGAGTCTTGCATGCCGATGGAGTGTAGACAACAATTTATTTTTCTCTTTTCTTCTTTCTCTCCATCTCACCGGAGGAGGAACCAACTTCAAGTGCCCTTACTAGAATGGGAATTTCAATTGAGCCAAACTTTCCTAGCAAACCTTTAAAGAAACTTTCATATTCTTGATCATAGTTTGCCAAATTGTTAAAATGTATGTAAACTTGCTTGCAAACTAGTTCACTCTCTTCCCATATTACATTTTTTTTTAGTGGTAAGCAATTTAAAAAATACATCACAAGGCATATAACCAAAGTACCAAACCTGAAAGGGTAATCTATCATATTTGTAAATTATATGTTTTCAATCAGTTGATCTTTCAATAATCTGCATAGGTCAAAATCTTGATCTTCCATTATTATCTTGTGAGAAATGTAAACAACACCTGCCAAAGTTTCACCTTCTTTATTTCTGGAAAATATTTTGTAAGACACTCCATGCACAATGTAACTTGTCACTGAATCTCTAATTGTTGAGATTATTTATTTCCTTTGATCTCCAATTACTCTAGTTAGGGTTTTGACTTCTTTATTTTGAATTGACTTCTTTCTTAGTACATCCCAACTTTGTATAACCCAACTACAGTTCCAATCACTTCTTCCGAGATATGGTAGGGTTTATCAAATGTTAGAATATCATCATTCAATCTATCTAGAATAAACCTAACAATTTCTATGTTTCTGAAATAGAGGAATTCACTCCAAATATCCAAGATTTTGTGTTTTTCTTCTTTCATTCATTTTAATTCATCATGCAACAACATGTCTCTTACAACTCTAATCTTCTCACTACTATACTCATCTAGGTTTATCATTCCTTTGATTTTTTCCATTTTATCTTACGTACTCATGTCTTGTTTCTACCAAAGAAGTTCTTCTACCACACACCAAATTAAATAGAAATTTCTTAGTACAACTAAAGTACTTGATGGATTAGGGTTTCACTGTTGAATTGGCTTCACACTTTCAAAATTTTATTGAAGATTGCTCTCCTTTTATTTGATATAAAGTGGAAAATGAGGGTTCCAACTACTTTATATAACTTGCACACCTAACCTTTTGATGTAATAAAATCTTTTTTCCCTAGGTGTTCCAAATACCCTGTTTTCTCAGTCAGTGAGAGAAAAATTCTTCTACGGACCTTTAATGGCTTGAATTTCTTTACAAGTGTTCTTCAATGCATCTATAAATCATTAATACAGCTATTGACAATCTACTACATTCCAGCACCAACTACCAATAGGGGGAAAATTATTTTCTTGAAAAACCCCCTGGCCAATGGCCTGAAATCAATTCCCAAAGGAATTACTAGCACCATATTCGGGTATGGAACCATTTCCTACATTAGGCTCACTATTTCTTACCCATTTCTTATTCATCTAATCTCTTATTTCATCCATAGTCACTTTCCTTTTTCCTTTATCATCTTCCTATATATTTCTTCCTTTGTATGCTAGACCTCTTCTATTCATTTTTTTGTTTCTACAGAATCTTGCAATGTGACAGTATTTGTTGCAATTGTAACACAAAATTTCTTTGTCTAAACCAGTCATTCCATTGATTTCCCTTTAACTTGCATTGGTTAGAAATATTCCCAAATCTTCCACATGTATAACATATAACATTCCTTCTATTGATAGAGTTGTTTGATATGTTTTTGCATTCAATTGACTTATAACCAAACTTTTTGGAATTGAAACACAGATCAGAGAATGATGGATCACTTGAATTCATTTTAATTCTACATTGAGAAACCATATGACCAAATTTATTGCAAGAAAAATAGTATCCATTAAATTTTTGAGCATTAGGTTGTCTTACTAGATGCCTTTTTGCTTTGTTCATCTATTTTCCAAATCTAGAGCTTTCTCCTTTATCATATCCAAGAACCTGCTTCTCATTTCCATTTTTCTGATTTTGAGTAAGCTCATCAAGCTTAGCTGAGCTAATCTTGAACTTCTTCTTGTGTTCATTTGTAGTAGCAAGTTCATCCCTGAGAATAAAACTTTTCTTTCAAGTTCTTCTTTATTGTTTCTAGATAGTTATAGTTCAATCTCCAACTGAATGAATGCTCCATTAATTTTTCTACATTCATTACATTTTTATTTTAAGGACTGAGTAAGATTTTCCTCATTCTTCTTTCTTTCTTCAATCTCTTTAGTCAGTTTCACCACCATAAATTCCATGTCATGCTTTAGGGTACCATTGTCTCTAGCAATATTTTCACATTGTTTAGTTTTTTCCTTCAAGGTTTTATTCAGGTGAACATCTTCCATACTTTTACTTTATTTTTTCTTGAAATGATCAAAGATTTCCTTTCTCTTTTCTCTTGACTCATTGATTTTGTCTTTCAATTATTGAATGAAATGATCAAAGACTTGCTTTCAATTCCCAGACTTCTGCTTTGGACTGATCAAGATCATGAAGTGCCACCAAAAGCTACTATTGAAGACTACCAGCGTCCATTACTTTCCAAGATCCACCTCAAGTTGTTAAAATTCTTCCAAGGAACTAGGCTTTGATACCAAATGTTGGAATCAGGGAACACTGAGAGGGGGGGTGAATTAGTGTTCTACAAAATTTAACTTTATTAACCTAATCATTAAACCACTTACAACATTGAACCAAAGGAAAGATGCAAGCACATAAAGCAATCAACCATAACACCATAACACAAGGATGTTTTTGTGGAAACCCTGTTAGGGGAAAAACCATGGTAGAGGTTAATCCACAATTTTATTCTCTATTAAAAGTATTAAGAAAATGGGAATGGGAATGGGAATGCACATGCATTCAGGCACACTACCTGGAGCTTACTACTCAAATAAAAAATTAAGACTCATTGTCTTACAAAGGATTTACAAAGATACTAGAGTGGATGAACTATGTAGTAGTATCTGCTAATGCCTGAGTATAGTTCCGGTTAAGCTCATTAGTCGCATTTTTAACCTTCTGATTAATTGTACTCTTCTGCTCTGCCTGCTATTATTAACATCTCAAATCCTTATATGTACAAGCGAAACAATGCATAATCACACTACAATCCTTATGAATTTCACAACATACTTCGCACATACTCTTTTTCTCACACACTTTCCACACCAAAATGATCACTTATATATATCCACAACTGAATATTTAATCATTCATATGTTAGCTTCAATAAAACATAAAATATTTATCAACTGTTGACTCAATCCATAAATGATTCTCAATGTGCACCAACCAAAGTTGGCCACAACATAGTGAGGACCCAAAAAATCCATCTTCAAACACAAAATACCTTGAATAATTACTCCTCAAATATCTACAACTCACTATATTCACTTAGTCTGCCTTCTTGTATTGATAAGTAGAAAATCAATTTACTGGATCTCCTAACTCATACACCAATTGATGCAACGACACAAAAATCAAGAATAAGATATTCCAGATACCCAACGACCTTCCTTGAGATCCAAAATTCAAACTGACAAACTAGTAATGCATATGAATTGACAAACTCAACTTCAGTTGAATACCTTGTTCTTCATTCTATCTTTCGGTATGAACAAATATTGAACTACAAACCAGATCAATGGCTTAGGTTGCCATCAATGAAAAAAATAGAAGCCATATGTCAATAAAGGGAACATTCCTTCTAACCTCTTTCATCTCCACCATCCATCTCTCATGTTCAAATATTGACTATTGATTGCTACCACATCACAACATTCTTTGGAAATCCTATAAATACAACCTTTTTCTACAACATTTTATCAACACATCTTTTAGCAAACTTATTATGTATGAATAGCTTTGGAGCACTAGAGCATTTATAATATGACCATTTATCATTTAGAAAGTAGCACTTTTTTATCATTCTAACTTAGAATCATGTCTTAGTTTGTAATTGCATTTTAGTTTATCATATCAATGGTTAATATCTGAGCATATGCAGAATCATTGTATCTTTTTATGCACCATCATTATCCATTTGTCAATATCACCATTATCATTTGCATCATGCATTTTCATGTAGGAACATAGATTTATTTCATTTTATATAGCACTCCATTTCTCAAGTTGTCATTCTAACAATCATAGTGCACACATAAAATCTGAGAGCCAATATGATTGAATGAATCCTTGAGAATAGAAGACAATGGAACGTCTTTAGAGATTTGTTTTTCTAAAATTAGATTAGTTCTTTGATTCAAATATTTAGTATAATACATCTCATGTTGGTGTTTGTGTGCTTTATTATTGATTTACTAACTCTCCCAAATTTCACATACACATAAAATTGGCACCCACCGTGGGCCCTAGCCCCTTTTTATTGACGTTTTTTGGAATTTGTTTTGCAAATTTTGGATGGGAACTTCTTTTAGCATGACCGTGAGTTATTTTGGTACATTTGAAAAATATTTTAGTGCATACATTTTTTTGTTATGGTGCATCTGGAGCATATTTTTGCACATACATCTAATACTTTAGCGTATCAGAGCCTTCTTTTGGTGCATCTGACACTTCTTTTAGCGCATCTAAGACATTCTATAGCGCATACAATAGTTCCTTTAGCACATTTAAGTAGTATTTTAGCACATTTGAGCTCTATTTTAGTGCATCTGACTAGTCTTTTAGCACATTTGAGCACTATTTTAGCACATCTGAGTTGTCTTTTAGCGCATATGCTCTTTGTTTTAGCTCTTTTATAGTCAATCTCAAAATGACCATATCTTGGTCATATGAGGGTATTTTTGAAAGCTTATTTTTTTGAAATGGGGTATAATTTCATAAGATATGCAATGGTGTAGATTTTTTCAATATTTTTAGAGTTAAAAGTTTCAATTTTACACCAAAATTCAAGTCACATTGTAACTAGGTCTAAGTTTTAGGGTTTTATGCTTAATCATTCATCTAACCCTTATATCTTCTTATTTATTGATCTCATCTAACATTCTGAGCATTTATTGGAGGTTTTAAGAGGAAAATGGAGGATTGAAGTGAAAGAAAAAGCATTTGATATCCATTGTACTAAACATGTTTTTCAAAGACATTTGTTGAAAGCTACTAATCAAATTCATGCAGGGGTTGGAGTTTGCATTTTTTATTTATTTTGGTTAATATAGGAATCTAGATTAATTAGAAGGAAAATGAACACCATGTCTGTTATTCTTGTGGAATGGTAGGAATATGCTCTCCCCTTAACTAGGTGACCAAATAGATAGAACCATTCTTTTCTTTTTGTTAATCTTTAGAGGGCTTTCCTTGTGGGAAAAATTAATCACCCAACGGAACAACCCAAACCAAGAACAAGCTAAATCCAAGCTACTTCCACCCAATATATAAGTGTGGATACTTGAGGAAAGTTGAAGTATCATGATTGGTTATACCGATGGGATGGGAAGCAATGGTCACTCACTACATGTATAATCTCTCTGAATGGATGCCCATACTAAAACCTTTTGTGATAGAAAGCCAAAATCCTTAATTTATTTGTTGGTACAGAAGGTCTAACCTTTGAAGTTGTCCCATATTTTTGTGGCTTTTAGTAGAGATGAGAAGTATGCCATGGGAAATTCATGGGTACTGAAGCTTGGCTTCCCTGAGAAGTGAGTGTCATGGAGGGGAGCCAGTGGGGTCAAGCTTCTAATCATCCACTAAAACTAGGAATAGATGGTTTAAAACCCAAGTAGGAATCTAGTGAATATTGTCATGGCCAACCTTAGGAATTGTACTTGTTTGATGTGTCTTACATGTGTGTTTTAAAATAAATTTCAAACAAAACATCACACACAAAAATCTGCAAACCTTGATTCAGAAGAATATCCACTTAAACCACCATGGCTGAAATAGATGAGAATTAATTGAATGCTTTAACTTAGTAGATACAAAACCTTCAACAACAACTCCAAGACATACAAAGAGAAACCATAGAAAGATATCTACTTCTAGACATCTACCCATATCCTCTTGACCAAATAATGAACATGAGACCTTCTTCACCAAAAACTACATCATCCAAGTTCAATGTCTTTGAATTTTTGAAAAAGTTCAATAAGCCCAAATCTAAGTCCTCAAACATAAATGATATTGAGAAAACCTATCATGTCATGCATTTATTTCCATCAACCATAAGCAAAAATAAACCTCATAATTATTTCACCCAAGTGAATGATTCCATCCAACCATCATCTCCTATCATACCCTCGACATCCAATGATATCAAAATTTCACAAATTCTTCCTATCTTTGATCAAGATACCATCTCTCAAGAATCTTATGAAAATCCTCTCCTTTCACTTTTCATCCAAGTTAATTTATTTCCATCTCAAGAGACAAGTATTCTTCCAAGTTCTTCTTCCACCTCATCTAATGAATCCATACCATGTCATGATTTCATTGAATCCTAAGAGCATGATAGTTCTTCCATCCTATCTAATGATTTCTTACCAACTAATGATGGGGACATGCTTTCTACAAAATATCATGATTCCCTTCATCATAAAGATCAATATATGCTTCCATTCAAGGACACCCTTTAATCCCATGAAGATGTTCATCCTTTTCATGATCAAAATATACCTTTCATACCACTTCATAATGATTCCATACATAATAAAGAGAAAGATACTTCCTCTCCTACACCTTGTGATCATTTTCCAAGTCAAGACAAAAGTACCCCATCATCCCCATGTCAAGAGCCTATCACACCTATTCAAGTTATCCATGAACCCCACACTTATAAATTGGGAGCTTCCATCTTCATTCACTCTGGTTTACTCCCAACACCTATCCTCTCATCCATCTCATACCATCCCCAAAATGGACTTGTATCTTGCTTCAAAAACAATACATATCCCACAAGTAAACAAATGTGTCAAAGTATGAACTACAAAGGCAAAGGATTAGGAATTCTTGAAAAAGGTATCCTAGAACCTCTTTCTATTCAAAGAAACCCATATCACCATTACCTTGGTTATATTCCTAAGTGTCCTAGTCCATAAAACCTTCCATCTATCCTAGGTCCTCATCCTAGTCCATCAAACCTTCCATCTATCCTAGGTCATCATCCTAGTTCATCAAACCATCCATCTATCCTAGGTCCTCATCCTAGTCCATCAAAATTTCCATCTTTCCTAGGTTCATATCCTATTCCTCAAGAACAACAAAGGCACACATCCTTGATTCCCTTTCAAAATTCTACCCACATTAACTCATCCATTATACCTCCATACCATTCATCTCAATCCACCCCTCCCATTTCTCTTGGAAGAAATTTGGGTGCCAAATATCAAAAGATTCTATATCAAAATCCACATGTATCAAAGGATCAACATGTCTCCTCAAAGACACATGCAAAAATAAAATAAAATTTGATCCAAAATCAAAACAAAAATCTAAAAGTCCACAAAGGCCCATCAAAGCAAAAAGGAAATTTTCAAAGACCACAAAGTTCCATAAATCAAAGAGAAAACTTTCAAAGGCTACAGAGGCCTACAAAGAAAAAATAAAAGTCAAAAGTCATGTGGATTCCAAAAAATCATGTAGAAGCAATCAAATCTAAATTGGGATCCAAATTTTCATATCAAAAAGCTTCCTCCAATTTTGGTGCAAGAGCACCTACACCTCATCCTCCATTTTTGCTCATTTAATGAAAAAATGTTGTTAGAAGGTTAGAATTAGTATTTTTGAGTCTTTTTGTCATTAATAAGGTCAATCAAGACCATTGAGAAGGATCTAGGGTGAGTTTTTGAGTTTTGAGTCAAAATATGCAAAAATGCAATCTTGCACTAAAAGTTGCTTTTGTAGCCTTTGAAGGAAAAAATGTGAATTTTTATGTAATTGTGCAAGGTTTGGGGTCTTAATAATGTAATAAGGCTAATTACAAGCCATTTGAATGGTTTTTAAGGTCTTAGGTCTTTAGGATTAAAAAGTTGCTTCAAAATGCAAAGTTGTCATAAGGAAATTTGGCGTAAAATCAGCATTAATGATGTAATTTCATTAACTAATGGTTCCCTCCTTCAAAAATCAGTTGAGGGCAGTTGTAAATGATGGGAAACAAGTTTAAGAATCCTCCCTTTGGTCGAGGTTGGGTTGTTGTTGGCAGTTTTGAAGTTTTGAAGCATTTAATAAGAAGAAAACTTTGTTTTTTCTGTTTTTTACAGCGTTTTTCCTGATCCCGTGTTTGGTACGGCCTGGTACATAATTGTACGAACTCCAAATTATAATTTTTTGAAAGAGGGAAGAGTCTACTTTATTTTGGTGGTGATTTGACTCGTTTTCATCAAGTATTGAGTAAGTTACATCAATTTTAGTGAAAGTGGGTCTGAAATCTTGCAAAATAAGGGTTTGGTCACCAAAATGGATGTAATTCCCATTTCCACTGTGGGAAAAATCTAAAAAATGGTGGATTGATAGATTTAGGACTCCTTTACATTCTTCATTTTTTTTCATATTGAAAAATGGAGTTTTGCAAAAGTTATGTGATGCCCTAGGTCTGGTTTTACCTTGAAACAGTCCAGAAAATGATCATTTGTAAGCTTTTCTTTTGATTTCTGAGTATTTTAAAGAAATAGAATGAATGAAATATGTGAAAGGGGTCTTGGGGAACTTTTTGGAGTCTTTTAAAGGAATTAGGGGTGTTGGGGTGTGCCTTGACAAGTTGAAAGCTTCCTTGTACATGCCTAGTTAAGCCTTGTTTATGGTTTGTAAATCAATCTTTTGATACATTTGTTTTGGGTGTTTGATCCTGTGCTTTTGGGAACTTGTGGGGGATCTTGTTAGAAGTATAAAACCTGATTTCATTGTTTGGTTAATGCCTTTAATAAGTTTTTATTTTGACTGTCCTATTTGGCAATGTTGCAAGGTTGCATGGGCTTGTGTAAGAATGATGAGAGAATGGGAGTTTTTGAGTGTAAAGTTAGGTTATTTGGTCTTGTTTTGACATTTTGAGAATTTACACAGTATCCCCAAGTCCTTCAAACATGTTTGGTTGTGTGAGTTGATTTGGGTGATCAAGTTTCTTGTTGGAAGGAATAGTGAAGTTGATGTGTGCATTTATTGAAGCTATTGGAAAAAGGTGTTGCTTCCCCTGCCACTCTGCATCATAGTGGTATCAGAGCAAGAAGTAGGTTTTGGTTTGCATTTTTCAGGTTGAAGAAAAGAAAAGGTTGACAAGATGCCTCCAAAGAGAAAAGATATGGCTAAAGAGATGAGGGAGATGAAGGAAAGGCATGCAAGAGAACTCAAAGAGTTGGAAGAGAGAGTCATAGCCCTGGAGACAAACAAGAGAAGAGAGGCTGAAGAGAGTGAGCCAGAAAAAGAGGAAGATGAGGAGTTTGAAGACATGGAAGAAGAACTTGATCCAGAAGACCAAAGAATGGCAAAATTGTTGAAGGCAGTGAAAGGTGACAAGCCTAAGGTAAAACTTGATGTTTCTAAATATGGTGGTAGTCTAAATGATGAAGAACTACTTGATTGGATTGCTGCATTAGATAACCATTTTGAATGTGAAGAAGTTCCTAAAGAGCAAAGAGTAAGGATTGCAAAGACTAAGTTGCAGGGTCATGCTTTGGTATGGTGGAATTACTTTCAGTCTGAGAGGAGGAAACAAGGAAAGTCTAAGATCACATCATGGGACAAGATGATATCTAAACTCAAAGGTAAATTCTTACCAAAAGATCACCAAATTCAAATGTTTAAAAAATTGCAAAGTTTGAGGCAAAGGGAAATGGATATTAAGTCCTATACTGAGGAGTTTTATAAATTAATTTTGAGGTCTAGTCATCATGAGAATGAAGATGAAAAAATTGCTAGGTATATTGGTGGCTTGAGGCTTAATATACAGGATGAATTGGTTTTGGCTAACCCTAGGAGTGTAGAGGATTGTTATCAAATGGCAATCAGGGTGGAGGAGAAGCTTAAAAGGAGACAAGAGAAAGAAGTAAGAGAAAGAGGTGTTCCTAGTGCAAGAGGAAGAGGAATACCTTCTACATCAAAGTAGCCAAATGAAGATCAAGGAGCAAACAAAGGTAAAGATAACAATGATTCTAGAGGTGGTTTTGGTTTTAGAGGTAGAAGAAGGTTTGGTATTGGTAGAGGTTCTAATGATTTTGCAGGAAGATGCTACACATGCAATGAGTTTGGCCATCCTTCATGGAAGTGTCCTGAGAGGGTTGGTAGTTCTTCTAGTGGAGACAAGAAGATTGATAGAAGAGCACAATTGGTACAGGAAGAGGAGTGTGAAAGTAATTGTTCTCCAAGTAGGAATGCAGATCCTGAGGTTGGGGAAATGTTGATGGTGAGAAAAACAATCTTGAAGGCAGCAAAAGAGGAAGCACCTTTGCAAAGGAAAAGTCTCTTCAAGACAAATTGTAAGTGCAAGGACAAGGTATGTAGAGTAGTCATTGATTCTGGATCAACTGAAAACATGGTGTCATGTGAAATGGTCAATAAGTTAGGATTGAAAAAGATTCCTCATGAATGTCCCTATAAAATCTCATGGTTAACTGATGATCAATCTTTGTTGGTGAATGAAAAGGCTATAGTGGATTTTCAAATTGGTGGTTATCATGATAGTGTTGTGTGTGATGTTCTTCCAATGGACTGTTGTCATCTCTTATTAGGCAGACCTTGGCAATATGACAAGAGGGCATTGTATGATGGTAGGGAAAATACTTACACCATAGTTCAAGATGGTCATTCTTTTATGTTAACTCCTCTTGTAGAAGATGCTAAAGGTAAAGCAAAGGTCATAATGTGTGGCAAGAAGGAACCTATAAATGTAATGAAGGAGAAACAATTTTCTAATGTTGCTCCCTGTTTTAAGACTGAAAATGCAGATATAAGATTTGATGTAGGGGTAAAAGAAGTGTTGATAGTGAGTTTGCATGAAAGTGTGTTAGTAGGAGCCATTGAATGCCCTGTAGTTAAGACCAGGTCTGAGAAACAAACAAATTTCGCAGGAAGTACAGTACATAAGTCTGATTTGACAGTGACAAAACAACTTGATGAGGCAGTGAGTGAAAGACAAGGAAAACAGGGCATAAAAGATGGTTGCAAGCATGAAGGTAACAAAGGAAACAACAAAGATCATAGAGTTACTAATACTTATTTGTATGCAGGTGAAAAACATAGTAAACAATTCAATCTTGCTCAGGGAAAAGATAAAAGACTGTTTGCAGGTCTGAGGACAGAGAAGAGGGAAAATGCATGTATCAATGCATTCCAAAATGCTAGAAGTGCAGGGCTGTTTGCAGTTCCAATTTACATGAACCAGTAGAGTGGCTTTGTGGATCAGTGGACCTTGTTTGAAGCTTTGAGACAGTGGTATCAAACACAACTAATGAGGCATGAGTCTTTTCTTGGGGGGGTGTATGGTGCAAGAGCACCTACACCTCATCCTCCATTTTTGCTCATTTAATGAAAAAATGTTGTTAGAAGGTTAGAATTAGTATTTTTGAGTCTTTTTGTCATTAATAAGGTCAATCAAGACCATTGAGAAGGATCTAGGGTGAGTTTTTGAGTTTTGAGTCAAAATATGCAAAATTGCAATCTTGCACTAAAAGTTGCTTTTGTAGCCTTTGAAGGCAAAAATGTGAATTTTTATGTAATTGCGCAAGGTTTGGGGTTTTAATAATGTAATAAGGCTAATTCCAAGCCATTTGAATGGTTTTTAAGGTCTTAGGTCTTTAGGATTAAAAATTTGCTTCAAAATGCAAAGTTGTCATAAGGAAATTTGGTGTAAAATCAGCATTAATGATATAATTTCATTAACTAATGGTTCCCTCCTTCAAAAATCAGTTGAGGGCAGTTGTAAATTATGGTAAACAAGTTTAAGAATCCTCCATTTGGTCGAGGTTGGGTTGTTGTTGGCAGTTTTGAAGTTTTGAAGCATTTAATAAGAAGAAAACTTTGTTTTTTCTGTTTTTTACAGCATTTTTTCCTGATCCCGTGTTTGGTACGGCCTGGTACATAATTGTACGAACTCCAAATTGTAATTTTTTGAAATAGGGAAGATTATACTTTATTTTGGTGGTGATTTGACTCGTTTTCATCAAGTATTGAGTAAGTTACATCAATTTTAGTGAAAGTGGGTCTGAAATCTTGCAAAACAAGGGTTTGGTCACCAAAATGGATGTAATTCCCATTTCCACAATGGGAAAAATCTAAAAACTGGTGGATTGATAGATTTAGGACTCCTTTACATTCTTCAATTTTTTTCATATTGAAAAATGGAGTTTTGCAAAAGTTATGTGATGCCCTAGGTCTGGTTTTACCTTGAAACAGTCCAGAAAATGATCATTTGTAAGATTTTCTTTTGATTTCTGAGTATTTTAAAGAAATATAATGAATGAAATATGTGAAAGGGGTCTTGGGGAACTTTTTGGAGTCTTTTAAATGCATTAGAGGTGTTGGGGTGTGCCTTGACAAGTTGAAAGCTTCCTTGTACATGGCTAGTTAAGCCTTGTTTATGGCTTGTAAATCAATCTTTTGATACATTTGTTTTGGGTGTTTGATCCTGTGCTTTTGGGAACTTGTGGGGGATATTTTTAGAAGTCTAAAACCTGATTTCATTGTTTGGTTAATTCCTTTAATAAGTTTTTATTTTGACTGTCCTATTTGGCAATGTTGCAAGGTTGCATGGGCTTGTGTAAGAATGATGAGAGAATGGGAGTTTTTGAGTGTAAAGTCAGGTTATTTGGTCTTGTTTTGACATTTTGAGAATGTACACAGCATCCCCAAGTCCTTCAAACATGTTTGGTTGTGTGAGTTGAGTTGGGTGATCAAGTTTCTTGTTGGAAGGAATAGTGAAGTTGATGTGTGCATTTATTGAAGCTATTGGAAAAAGGTGTTGCTTCCCCTGCCACTCTGCATCAAATTTTCCATCTAATAACCTATCACCTTCCAAATCCATTTTTCCTCCATCACTCCACCCCCCTTCAAGGTCCGTGCCAATGTTGATCTTGTCATCCTTTCCATCTATCCATCAAAAAACCTTCCAATCTCCTATCCATTATCCAAAATTCATCCCCCATCATTCTCCTTTAATCCAAACCTTTGCATAAGTCATTAGCTTCTTCCATCATATCATTAATCTACAAATATTTAGGAGTCTAATTCCCATTGTCATGGTTTATTAGAGGGATATTTGGTTGTGAAATTTTATGCTTAAGTCCTTCCTCCATTTCCCTATCATCCATATCCTATCTTCCATATTCCTCTTGCACTCTACACTTAGGGACAAATTTTGTTCATCTTATCATTCATGGTCATTATCCTTTCTATGCTCATTCCTTACATTTCCACTTTTGATCTTGACAAGGTTAAGGATCTTCTTGAACATCATATATCTTACCTTATACACTTTTTCCATATCTTCCATATCATAGCCTTCACCTTATCCATATTCCATCATTCTTTCTAAATACATCATTTCTTCCCATCCTTGGTCTTGATGAGGAATAGGGGAAAAGTACTTGGTCATTGTGTCTATATCTTATCTAGTTGATCTTGATCATCCCATTCATCATCGTTATCCTTGCTTTCTTCCATTCCATATCTCATAGCTTATCAAAATCCATCATAGTTTACATCCTTATCATTTATCCATGATTATACTACCCTAGTGTGAATCATCATGTCCCTTTGCAACCTTGAAAATTATCATGCCAATCATATTTGAGCCTATCTATAAAAATTTATCCAATCCTCATATATTTTGTTAATAAATCATTAACAATCCTCAATCTTATCATACTTAGAGGAATTAGTGATCCTAAGTACTTATCATCATCATGCCTTATGGAATCAATCATTCTTGGCATCTTAATTAATCAACCATTATCATCTTTCAACGAAAGATATGTTGCTTGTGTGACATGTTTTGCAATGAATCTTTCATTTATCCATGGTTGCATTACATCTATTGTGGGGCATATTTTTTCTTCAATTGGTCATATCATTTCATTCCATCTTAAATATCTTGAGAAAAATTAAAAAATACAAAAACATAAAAAAAATTTCTTGAAAAAATACAAAAAGATCAAAAAATGTCCTAAAAAATTGGCTGCCTTGATGAAAACTTGGCAAACAGGCATCTTGGTGACAACAAAAAAATTTAAAAAAAGCAAGAAAAATACAAAAAATTCAAAAAATATAAAAAAGTGCAATAAAAACAAGTAGTGAAAAACCTTTCAATAGATGTTATTTGTGATAGGTTAGCTTTCCCATCTATTTGAGCATGCTAACCATTCGATTTCACCATTCACTTTCACCATCAATCTTCTTATCATCTAAAAGCTTCATGTACATATCCTGATATTGTGGTCGTGTCTCACCCTAGACTGGGGGAAAAATCTTGAACTCACTGGGGGAAAGTAAACTTTGACCTTAAACCAACAGATAAACAACAATAAGACAAACACAACGAACATAATGATCACAATGTAACTCGACATTGAACATCAAGCAAACAACATGAAGACATCAAATATACACATCAAACAACTAAATCAATCAAATCAAAACAACCTTCAAAGGATGATGTTCTTCTGAATCATGGCTTTATCATTGTGGCATGAATGTTCAACTATTGAACTTTGATTTTTGTTATCATATCTCTTGAGCAACTCAATGATGTATTGAACTAGAGGAGCTAGGAAGGAGTATTATTTTTCTTAAGTTGTTTGTGAGTTGATCATTACTACTGTGCAAATTGTCACAACATGTGCTCTACAAAGTATCAATGATGACATTCCAGATTTGCATAGGAAAATTGTTAACTCTTGTCTATTTACACAGGTAATGCTCAGGTCATCTCGGTTTAGCTATACCTAGATGCTTGTGTTAATGTGCAATATCAAACATCATGGAAGTAGTACTTAGGTCATCATGGTCCAATTATACCATCATTTTTTGTACTCACTTTCAACATTTTAAAGGCTCAATGATGATAAAAAGTATGACAAATCGGTTGTTACATGACAAAATTTGCATATTAGATCCGCATGGTTAGGTTAGATTGCATCCATGTTAGTTTGCATCTATATTTATGGGTTTTCCAAGCCTAGAGCAATTTCACAATGATGTTATTATTATGATTAATGGATTGAGTACATTTGACATTAACCAAAAACATATCATATCATATAGCTTCATAATCAGTTGCATCATCATTTGCATACATTAGAAAACGCATCAATCACATTCATTCTTCTATGCATTAAATCAAAATATCCACCTTGGAAAACACAAAAAAATGTATGTTTCATCTCACTTGCATAATCAAAATAATTTCATCAATTATTAATGCATTAAGAAATTGGTCCATTAAGAAAATTGAAAGACATATCCAACAGAGTAAGATTTCCAAGAAGAAAAACATCTCTATTTTAATAGGGGTATAATTGAACTTGATGCATCACTGAAATCATTTATTCCTTTAATAAAATGGATCTTGGATTCACTTAAGAATATTGAAAGACATATCCAGCATTGTAAGATTTCCAAGAAGAAAATGTTGCTAAAGAACATGACTAGAAAAGATATAATGCCATTATTATGAACATATAAAACTAGTAGTGAGTATGAATTTGTTATTACTCAAATCCAAGAATGAAAAAGGACTAGTTGGATCAACATAATCATCACATAGAAAATCTCACATCATTTGCATAATCAAACCCATATCACATAGCATAAAGCATCACACATAAACACATAGGTCAATTGTCATCATCATTGCATATCATATATATCTCAAAATAATGTCAAGTGTACAAGGATATCCAAATATCGAGAGGTATATCATAAAAAATGGCAGTAAATGATAATGTATCAACTGAATCAGTGTATATCATCAAGTTTCAGTACATTAATCAATCCTATACCAGGGCATATCAATCAAAGATGATAGACCACATCGCCCATCAAATCTGAATCTACCTACACCAAATGTGGAAATCCTCCTATCATCATAACATATCACAATCAACATATCAATCTATCAATCTATCATTGATCCTCACCTATCAAGAGGTCAATCATCAATTTATCATTGATCCTCACCTATCATGAGGTCAATCATGATCATCCTATCATTGATCCTCACCTATCATGAGGTCAATCATGATCATCCTATCATTGATCCTCACCTATCATGAGGTCAATTTATCATCAACTATCATATCTAACATCATCAAATAAAATAATTAGTTGAAGTGATTATCAAACATCAAACAAAAGGAGGTAAAGCAGAGTAACATTTAATCAGCTGGTGGAATTAGTATTTCTTTATCAAGAGATAAATCGTCGAATCATCATACAACCATCAGAAAACCAAATCATAAAAATTTGAAAAATCATTAAAAATTTAAAACTTCATTGATTTATCTCCCGAGGGGGCATACATCCATCATCACTTGAAAATAAATGTTTGGGGCATCGAAAAAACAAATTGTCAACATCATCAACAAATTATTCTTTGAAGCAATGTGTAAACACATTACTTCAAAGAGGGGAAAAATGTATACACCTAAAATTGGTCAAGGAAATTAATTAATTAAATACTAGCTATTTAATTAATGACCCCTTTTATTTCATCTACTTATAAATAAATTCTTAATTTATTTATATAGTTCACACTTTTCTAAATTCTTCATCTTAAAACCACATTCTTCTAAATTTAATTAAATAAACAAATGTCTATAGTTTGTTTTTATTTAATTAAATATCTTCTCACTAATTTTGAATAATTTCAAATTCAAATTTAGTCACATGTCTACAACACTATTTTCCACATCATCAAACGTCACATGTATTTAAATTCCTAATTTGAATCTAGGAACATATTTGACACTTGGAAATCTCACACACTTTATTCTCCCATACACTTGGTGTGTTGTCTTTGGTCAAGGTAACATTCCTTCTAACCTCTTTCATCTCTACCATCCATCTCTCATGTTGAAATCTTGACTGTTTATTGCTGCCACATTACAAGATGCTTTCGAAATCCTATAAATACAACCTTTTGCTACAACATTTTATCAACACATCTTTTAGCAAACTTATTATGTAGGAATAGCTTTGGAGCATTAGAGCATTTAGAATTTGATCATTTATCATTTAGCCAGTTGTATTGTTTTATCATTCTAACTTAGAATCATGTCTTAGTTTGTAATTACATTTTAGTTTATCATATCAATGGTTAATATTTGAGCATATGCAGAATCATTGTAGCTTTTCATGCAACATCATTATCCATTTGTCAATATCACCATTATCATTTGCATCATGCATTTTCATGTAGGAACATAGATTTCTTGCATTTTATATAGTACTTTGTTTCTCAAGTTGTCATTCTAACAATCATAGTGCACACATAAAATCTGAGAGCCAACATGATTTAATGAATCCTTGAGAATAGAAGACAATGAAACATTTTTAGAGATTTTTTTTCTGCAATTAGAGTAGTTCTTTGATTCAAATCTTTAATATAATACGTCTCATTGGTGTTTGTGTGCTTTAGTATTGATTTACTAACTCTCCCAAATTTCACACACATGGATTCTAAATTAATTTGATTTGATTATTCTAATCTAACTATTGGCCAATAATGTTCCTTGTAGAAACAAGACATGATCAAACTATGCAACAAATATCCAAGCATTGTGGCAAAATTTAAATATATATCCAATATTATTGGTCTCAAATAAATTCATTTTTGTAACCTCATGTATTTTCATTGCATTGATCTTACTACTCACTTCATTCATCCCAAATGGGTCTATCTACAAATTTCATGTGAATGGAACATTGCATCACCTTGCTAGTTGATAGAATTCAAATTAATTTCTTGCACTCTCTATATAAATGTCATTGGTCATCACTTGAAGCTGTTTATTTTTATAATTTCCAATATATATATATATTTTAAATTGGTGAAGTTTTGTAGCACATTGTGAAGAGCATTGTATTACTTATCAAATCAAAAAATTATAATTTATACATTGGTTGTGTTTGTGATTAAAGTGTTGATTAAGAAGTTTAAAGAAGAATAAACACTCTAAAGAATGCACTATTTATCAAAACAAGTTGTGGATGAACAAGAAGAGGAAGATATAAATTTTTTAAAGATATTGAAATCTATTTTAACAAATTTTAAGGGAACTATAATTTGTATTGCTACTTATTTTGGTAGTTTGATTTTGGAATAATTGAATGATTAGAGTGTATACACTTAAAATCGGTGAAGAAAATCAATTAATTAAATACCAGTTATTTAATTAATAAATATTTTATTTCATCTACTTATAAATAAATTCCAAATTTATTTATAGAGTTCACACTCTTCTAATTGTTCAATCTAAAATCGAACATTATTCTATTTTAATTAAATAAACAAATTCATATAGTTTTTTTTATTTGATTAATAATCTTTTCACTGAATTTAAATGCCCAATTTGAATTTAGGAACATGACTACAACTTTTCCTCTTGCCACCTCATCAAGTGTCACATGAATTTAAATATGTCTAATATTTAAATTGCATTATTCTCAATCAATTCCAAAACAAAATTTGGACACTTGGCTCTTTCACACATTTTATTCCTTCATACACTTGGTATGCTGCCTTTCGTCAAGGGGACACTTGGCTCTTTCACACATTTTATTCCCTCACACACTTGGAATGTTGCCTTTGGTCAAGGGAACATCCTCCTTGATTCTTTCTAATTTTCAATTTAGGCACATGTCTACAACATTTCCTCTTGCAACCTCATCAAGTGTCACATTAATTTAAATATGTCTCATATTTAAATTTCATTATTCTCAACCAATTCAAAAACAAACTTTGGACAGTTGGCTCTTTCACACATTTTATTTTCTCATACACTTGGTATGTTGCCTTTGGTCAAGTGAACATCCTCCTTGATTCTCTCTAATTTCTTTCATCTCCACCATTCATCTCTCATGTTGAAATCTTGACCATTCATTGTTTCCACATCATTTTGTGCTTTGAAAATCTTATAAATACAATCCCATTCTATAAAATTTGGCATCCCATCTTTGAGTAAACTTACTATGTAGGAATAACATTGGAGCATTTGGAGCACTTGGAGTTTGAGCATAGAGCATTTAGACATTTAGCATTGTTTTATCATTTTAGTTTAGAATCATGTATTATTATTATATTTTCATTTCCATTATCATCTTATCTTTTTATATAGCATTTGTATCACATAATTTCGCATAATTATCCACTTGTCATATCAACATGATCATTTATAGCAACATTCAATATCATGGCATCATAGCATTATCACATAGCTTATTAAATCATGTAGGAATTAGTTATTGCATTTTGCAACATCTCATTTATGAGGGTGTCATCCAAACCAATCATAGTGCATATACAAATATGAGAGAACTAATTATTTAAAGGATCCTTGAGAATAGAGGAAAATGGAATTATTTTAGAGATTTGTTTTATTTTAATTAGATTAATTATATGATTCAATTATTTAATGCAATACATCTCATTGGTTGTGTGTGTTTTATTATTCATTTACTAACTCTCACAATTCACCATGAAAACATAGAGAAATTATCTTAAAAGTATTTTGTGTAGAAGGAAATTGTAGATCCTAAGAGGGTTAGGTTTTTTAAGACTAAATTGAAGGGATATATTGCAATATGGTGGAAATATGTATAAATGGGAAGTAATAGAGAGATGGGGATTATATAAAGAGAGAAATATAGAATAATTTTAAAGTTGAAGAGTAAAACTATAAAAAATGATTACTACTTATAATTGTTGAAAATTTTACAAAATTTGTGATAAAAGAATAAGAGTGTTAGGAAATATATTTAAGATTATATAAATGATAATTTCCTTACACATAGTGTAGTAGATGAAGAAAAAGTATCTAGATAAATAAGTGGTTTAAGAGGAACCATGTAATAATAATTGAGTATGGTAAGAGAAATGACAATTAAAGAAACATATCAATTTGGATTAAAGGAAGAAGAGAAGTCAAAGAAAATATTCCAAAGAGAAATACATAAATATGGAGTTGGAAGACCTTATAAAAAAGAAACTAAAGAAATGAAAGAGTTTTGTTAAATAGTGATGGTATTTAGAGAGTATGAATGTAATGAAAGAAACCTTCAAAATTTAGCACAATTTCTACTTATCTAGTAACAATTACATTTAAATTTGTCATATGATAGAAGAAAAATTCACCAAATAATCATAGGTTGGAAATGTGAGCAAAAAACCTGCACAAGCTAGCAATTGATCAACAAAACAAAGTAAAACATGTTAGAAATAGAAAATATAATGCTCCCTATGAAACTCTTTAGCCAATTCAAGAGAAAACATGAATTAAACAAGAAAATAACCAAATATTGCATGTAATCTAAATTAAACTAACTAAACCTCCATCCCATAGGGGGAGTGGTGCTCCTTTGATGTTGAAAGAAGCCCTTTCCCAATCCCTTGATAAGCTTGATGAAGTTGAAGATGATTCAAGAGTGAACTTGAATATAATCTAGCTATGATTCTTGAAAATGATGAAAAACTATGAAATCTATGAACTCAAATGGCTATAGTGATGATGCATGAAGTTGTGGATCCATTTTATGAAAAGGATGCCTCTACTGATAGAATTAAAAAGTTGAAGAATAAAGGAAATTGGTGAATGTAGGATAAATTGAGAGCCAATGAGAATGTTTCAAGTGTCACAATTCTATTGGTTGAGGGTGGAACACATTTTGAGAAATGTGTGAGTGGAGGAGGATGGAAGAGAAGTAAATGTTGATGGTTGAGAATTTGAAATTGGTGTAAGAGGAATTTAATGAGATTTGAGAGGATGTAAGAGGATTTGAAAGGTTATAGGAGAGTTAAATGTAGACATAAAAGTTATTTGAAAACCTTTGGAGGGAAATTGAATGAGAGGTTGTTGAGAGGAATATTCCTTGATGAGGGAAATAGATCAATTAAATAACTAATCAAAACTATTTTCATGTGCAACCTCGTTAGTTGACCATTGTTGATTTAACTCTTGAGGAGTTAAAAGCTGGAGGATTTGATAGTGATGGTTAGAAGGATGATTTAGGATTAATTAATATAGAATTAATTAATTGGAGTGAATTAGGAGATGTGACATTTGATTTGATTGATTTTTTATCTAATGAGAGGATTAAGAGAGGATTTAAATAAATAAGATGAATTATTAGTTAGAAGAAGGAAGAATTAATCAAATAAATTTAATGATTTGATTAATAGTTGAATTTGCTGATTTTAATTAAATAATATTGATTATTCAATTAATTGATGAATTTGAGATGATTTTAGAAGAAATAATGTTAGTTGATTAGAATCAAATGTCTATTATCAATCAGGACTTTTCCAATGTCTAAATTTTGTCCCTCTTTGAATCAAAGTACCTGCTACGTCGATTCAAAGAAAAACACTGGCGAGTATGTGCATGATCATCATCGAAAATGTAGGCCCTTAAGTGATGAAAAATTCAGAAAGATCAGAGTTAGGTAACTTGATGTAAAAAATTGAATAAGTAATCTAGATTATTTAAAAAATATGTAAGAATAGAATCTGTAGCAAATTGAATGTATTTTTAAAAAAAAAATCTATTTGGTGAAAATTTGAAATTTCAT
Source organism: Sequoia sempervirens (assembly GCA_007258455.2). Taxonomy (NCBI): domain Eukaryota; kingdom Viridiplantae; phylum Streptophyta; class Pinopsida; order Cupressales; family Cupressaceae; genus Sequoia; species Sequoia sempervirens. The sequence goes on along the minus strand of VDFB02000017.1, from coordinate 35,472,963 downwards.
TGGAGTAGTACTTAAATTTCAAAGAAAAAATAAGTAGGTGTCTATCTAACCACCCTAACCACAATAAAATGATAATTATCTTTTATAAAATTTTAGATATAATTAGAGGACTCATGTTCCGATGTGCTGCATATTTTTTGTAATTTTTTTTGAGCAAATAATTAATTATGAATTTTTTATTACAACTTTTAAAAAATATAAAAACTCGTATGTCTGACCACCTTCACTTGGTCAAAAATTCATGGAATTCAATTTTCTTTTTTTTAATCGTATAGTACACAAAGCATAGAATGTGATGGATGTTTTGGATTCAAAAATTGTGATACCATTTGAAAGCTATAGATTTTTTTCAATTGACCATCAGTGACTTTGATAATTGAATAGAAAATGAATAATAATTAGTTATTAAATTCAAAGTAAAGAATAATTTATAATGGTGGGAACTTGAGAATCTCCCTTTAAAAATCCTTTTTGTTTCATCAATTTTGGGTTAAAAAAAGGTCATCAACCACATACCCTACACATACCCATAATATCACCACTTTTTGGCCCATCACGATACTGCACATACCCTGTCATGATCAAAATTTAAAAATATTATAATTTTTTTGGATGGCCTATTGCTGCCCCAACAAAAGGAATTACATTGCTATACTGCCCTTTGGAGAGATCAAGTGAAAAAATTGCAAAATTTGGTCAAGATCATGAAAAGATTCAACAATGATTTAGGAATAGAAAATAGCCGACAAGATGTGAAATTAGGTTCATGGTGACAAAAATGGACTAAAATGGGCTTCGTTTAGGAAAAACAGATTAAATGTGTTCAAAAACCCTAAAAAAATTGCATAAAAGGGGTTAAGAGGGTCATTTTCAAATCATTTTCTCACTTGCCTTCTAGAGATTCTACCAAATTTGGTCTGAGGTGCTAACAAAATGGTTGCGCATGTGCTCCCCAGACATCATATGGATCAAGTTCGTGAGTTCCAGAGGCCTCAGGATGGAGGACCCCCGATATTATTTTCAAAACTTTTCTCATTTTCACGCTTTTCATGCATTTATTAGGGTACCTTTAGGTCATCCAAAAGTGGCTCCCTAGGGAATTGCAAATGCTATGGGCAATGCCACTTTTGTAGATGTCGACCCGCATTTGCAATGGAGCATTATGCGACACTCTAGGGTCCCAAAGTTGTACAAAAACGTTGACTCATCTTTGTAAAATAGTGTCTCACAACCCTAAGATATTTTGGTGTTGCGTAAAAATGTCAATTCGCCTTTGGAGAGCAACATCACTTTCAATTATAGCACCGCATTTGCAAGAGGTAGAGCATCACTTTTGCAAAATTTTCACTACCTTTGACATACCAAATCACTTTTGCTTTTGATTTTTTTTTTTAATTTTGAAAAGGAATTTGTTTTATGATTTTTTGACATTGTCCACATTTTGGTGCTCCATTCGAAGGAGCAAAAGATCTAGTTATTGTGCCAAGCCAGGGATTTGTTTGACCAGGCCCTATTTTTCTTGGCACAATTAGATTCAACCACATTGCTTAGATGCCAAAGGTGCAAATGCACCTCATGATGATGAAAACATTGGTCGAGAGATGGTGGAGAGAGACCTATTTGTTCCATCTACCAATATTAGCGAGGCCACTATCACCTTGGAGGATTTGTGATAGATCCTATGAATTCTGATTCATGGAGAGCGCATCATCTATGACTTTGAGGTTGGTGGTGATGCCATTTTTTATCTATTTAGTGTTGACTGATATGAGGTGGACAACGACTAGATAGACCTCCACCAATATGAGGGGATTGCCCTAGATTTGACCTTGTTTGTTGGTGCATTGATCTTGAGAGTCCTTGTTCCTGACCAATGAGCCAGAGGATGCAACATTGGATGGAGAGTCATTTGGTCCTGGATGATGGGGGACATCATTGTCTTCACCTGGGAGCTAGTCATCCTAGCTTCATTATACCATGATATGCACTAGGTCATATACAACGGGCCTCACAACATTGGAGCGGGAATCACCCTTCTTCAAATGTAGGCCTATTAGAAAATTTCCATCTTGAGGCCATAGATTGCATATGTCTAGACTAACCGCAATGATCCTGTGGTATACAAATACAGGGGGATGACTACCTTTGATTTCACAAGTATCACAGGCATCCCACACTAGAGGCAGGTTTTGGATGAGATGATAGTTTTCATGTGGAGGCCTTGGCTCCACTTTCCTAGATGGAATGATGATGATCATCATATTTTCTACTATTGGCAGTCCCAATACATGTAGGGATGAGAGCATTATGGTTGATCGGTACCTCCTTGACAGGGTTGCTTGTCAGTGCGAAGAGGTGCAAGATGCACTTGATGATACACAAAGAGCCATCATTATTCATAGGTTCAAAGAGGTAGCATGGGGTTAGAGGATCCCACCCAACAGATGATTAATGATTTCAGGAAGCTAGTTATGGTGCAATGGGTATACTTTGACGATCCTTCGAATGCAAGGATGACCTAGGCTTACAATGCATATTCATGAGATCATGCTGCTATTCAATTGAAATTTCTAGTCATTCCAACCATGGGGAGAGGACAAGTGAGGGGATCAAGGATTGGATAGGTTCCATAGTAGCTAGGAGATCAGCTACAGTATAGACAGGATGGGAGCACAGGACATGATGGGAATGATAGATAGGTTTTTCCATTAGTGCCACCCATGGGACAAAGGCCATTAGTCTAGCCACATCAACATCCACACATGCCACCACCATGACAACCACCAAGTCCTGATCCTAGGGATAGTTAGATAGTAATGCTACAGGTGCAGATATAGGTTTTTCCAAGGTAGCTTCATTAGGCATAGGATGAGATACAAACATTGGTCTAGGAGAGGAACCAGGTTCGACAAGAGGTGGTGCTAGAGTGCCAGATGAGTCAAGACTTTGATATGGCCATTGCACTTGAGAAAGGACAAAGGAAGTAGCTAGAGGCTATAGTACAACAAATTTAGGGACAAGCCATAGTTCTGGCCAAGATGTATGGCCAAGCGATGCAGGAGGCATCATACTACAGAGCAGTGTACTACATAGTTGTGGCACAGGAGCGAAGGGAGCCAAATTTCTCCCACCTCAATTAGATTACTCCCACCAGGACCCCTCATATAAGAACATCAAGGAGATCAATGGGGTGTCATCATCAGAGCTGAGGTAGCCACCATAGAGGCAGACAAAGTGAGGGCAACTCAGGATATTGATAGTACACAAGGACACACCTTTTGTACAACTTGATTATGATGTGTATACATTCATTGGCTAAGTTTTTTGAATAGCCTCTTGTATATTTGATACTGTATATTTGATTATGATGTATCGCAAAATTTATCTTTTTAATATATATATAAATTAGATGACTTGTGATGAGTTTATATGATGTGATGTGCATTTTATTTTATGTGATGCATATATATATATATATATATATATATATATATATAAATGGATGGATGAAAGTAATGTTTATTTTATGATGTGATGAAATATTATTGATGTATGATGGATCTATATGCATGCACTTTTTAATGTGATAGATGCAAATGTATTTATGGATGATGGATGCAATGTAATGATATGTTCTATTTCTTTTTTAGTATCTTTTCTATGTGTAATGTGATGATGCAAAATGTAATGTAATGTCTAACTTCTTTTTTAGTATCTTTTCCATATGCAATGTATGTATGGTTGATGATGCCTATATGATTATGCAATGGATCTTTTATACAAATGTATGGTTTATGAGATGCTTAGAATAACAGATCTATATTATGCAATGATGAAAATGCAATGTATGCAAGATGATTAATGTTTCCTATTATGTATGATATGCAATATGCTAAAGTTTTGTGGATGCAACATGGATGAATATATAGAAATTTTTATTTATGAATTTCATGATACCATGTTAGTATTAGCATATGGAAAAGATAGAAGAAAGATAAATCCACCCTTGTATTTGAGATGATATAGAAAACATGATGATGATGATGATTTCTTATTAGATATTAGGGATTTATTAAAGAGCTTACTTACCTTATTTTTGATTACACACATAGGTATGGTGCATTAAGGTATAGATATCCAAGATAGTGTTGCACCTAGTGTGATGGAATTTGACTTGACAATCATATGGGAGTATCCTTGTCGACACCTGGCATACAAAAACCTATTTACAATATAGTTTAGATATTTCAAACACCTTAGACCAAAACATAAAAAGGTATAACCTTCCTATGTGGTCAACAAGATATTAAAAACACCCTCCCTACAAACCAAACAAAGTAAGCATGGCCAAGGTTATATTACACAAATATCTAACAAGATCAGTAGATAAAAAAGATAATGATCAATGCCCCATTCCTTTCTCTCTAAGTCATTTTGTTTAGACATCATGGAGAGGTCATTGGAATGAGCATAATAAGATAAATCAACAAGACAAAGATCAAGTAACCAAACAAGCTAATGTTCTTCATACCTCTAGCCAAGACTAAACTATGGTGATGCTTGATATTGATGTCCATTGTAGGAAGGATGCATCCTAGGACATGATGTTATCAGATGATTTGGAACTGACTAGATGATAAGCTATTGATACCAAGAGTTAACCAACTTGTTTACCTACTGACCTAGACTTGAGATCCAGTGACATTTAAGTTTTCACTTTTGATTTGCTATAATTGTTTCTAGTTGTTTCACCAAGTGTTGGGAGTGACGATCATTTATTATGAGTGGATTTTAATTTTGGGTGATCGTGAAATGGGATGGATGATTTTTGGTTTTTTGAATTTTTTTAGTGTTTTGAAATATTGAGGTTGTTTTTTGTATTTTCAGGATGTTTTACAAATGTTTGATTTTCAAATTTTCCAATATTTTGGGTATTTTTCATGATTTTGACCAAGAAAATAACCTAAAGACTTTTCCTAAGGGCCTTGGGGGATAATCAAATATTATCCTTACCTACATTATACACGTAGAGACCATTTAGTTTGACTCACACACACTTGTTTATTGATGAGATATGAACAAATGGATTTCCATTTTATCATGACAGACTCATAAAGGACTAACCTAAGGTGTATCGAGGGAACATCAATGATGGACTTTCCTACGTTTAGAGCTTAGAGACCCGTAGTTTGAGAAGGAAACTCTATTTTTGAATTTTTTTCTTTCGAACTATTTTTGGATTTTTGACATGTTTTGAATGTTTTTGGGTTTTTTCATTTTCTGAATGTTTTTTGATTTTTTTTATTTTAAGGAAGAATTCAAGAATATACAAATGAATCTGATCCAATGTAGGTATAGGAACATGCCCCCAACATGGTGCAATAGAATATTCTAATATAGGGAGGGAAAAGTAACCTTAGGAATGTGTCAAGTAGTTGTAGGAGGGAACATGATATGAACACAAGATCAAGCTATGATGCATATGCGAATGGATGATGGATGAATGATGTAGAACAACCCATTGAGATCATGGTGGATAGAGAGTGCTTATTTACACGAGGTGCATGTTTTCCAAGTTTTCACCAAGGTACATTCCCAAAGTGCCACTGAAGTGGTTTTCACTAGAGGATGATTTTTTCACTTTACTGTTTTCAATCATTTTTCTATTTTTTTGGATTTTTATGTTTTTTGATTTTTTTTTAATTTTTGGATTTATGCCTTGCAAGCTTAGGCATAATTTTTTTTGAGATTGAAGTTGTTGATAGGCTCTTGCAAAGGCTCACCTTTAGGTGTAGATAGTTGATATGCTCTTAATTTGTAGCTTGTTGTGATGATGAAGGGTCCCATGCAATTGGGTTCAAAATTGCCCTTTCTGTCTATATTTGGCATGTTTTTATGATTTTCTTTCAACGCAAGCTCTCCTACTTGAGAGGTATGACTCTTGATCTTCTTACTGTAGCTTTTCTTGAGATAGTTATGGTAAAATTGTAGATGCTTCAAAGCATCCATGCACCACTCATCCTATAGTTCTAGCTCGTTCAACTATGACACATGATATGCTTCATCAATGATCAAATTCTGCAATGATATTATTAAGGACAGGAGCTCGATCTTAATGGGAAGGATGGATTTTGATCTGTAGACTAGGGAGAATTGGGTTGCACTTTTTGGTGTGAAAATAATCATTCAATAGGCCCATAGGGTTGGATTTAGCTACAAGTACCAATCATGACCTGCTTCATTGGTTGTCTTCTTTAGGATTTTTAAGATGGTTTTATTAGAAGCCTCGAATTGGCCACTACCCTTGGGATATTATGGAGTAGAAAAGTGATGTTGGATATTGAATTTTTGGCATAGGTCTTAAACATCCTAGTTTTTGAAAGGTATCTCGTCATCTAAGATAATGGATTGAGGGATATCATAGTGGAAAATAAGGTAGTTTAGGATGAACTTGGAAATCTGATTTCCTATGATATAGGTCATGGGAATGGACTCTACCCATTTTGTGAAGTACTTAGTTGTGGTGATAATGAACTTATGTCCACTAGATGAGGTGGGGGTGATTTTACTAATGAGATCGAGCCCCCACTGTGAAAAGGGCCAAGGTGTTATAATTAGTTGGAGGTCCTGAGCTAGTGCATGGATGAGATTCCCATGCTATTGATACTACAAACATCTTTGGACATAGTTGTGAGATCCCTTTCCATTGCAGGATGGTAGTACCTAGTCCTCAATAGTTTCTTGGCCAAGGTCATACCACTTGAATGTGAACCAAAAATACCATTGTGTACCTCTGTTAAAACAATCAAAGTGTCCTCGACATTTAGGCATCGTAAAAGGGCTCCTTCAATACTTCTATGGTACAGGGTCTCACCTAAGATAAGAAAATGGGATGACTTCTTGAAAAATATTCTTTTAAGGTTCAAGGTAATATCAGCAGGGAGGACTCCTATTCTTAGGTAAGTGTATATGTCATGGTACAAAGGATCACTAGGACCAATGATTTCACACACAAACTCAAACTTTGGAGCCTCAAAAGCTAGTACAAGAAGCTTCTCTACAAGGAATTCATGCTTAGGGACATTGCATGGGATATCCAATAGCGGTTTGATTGTTTCCATAGCATCAAATTCTCTATTGTTTTCTCTTGTTATTTGCTCAAATGTGATGTCAATGAAGAATTATTTGAGGCTTTCCACTAGTTTATTTTATGGGGTAAGCTTGAAATCCTTTGTTTGGTATTCATCGTTGACATGATTGATGATTAGCTGTGAATCTTCATACACTTGAAGGGCCATGATCTGCCATTGTATTGCTATTCAGAGTCCTCTGAAAAGAGCCTCATACTTTGCAATGTTTCTTGTGCAAGGAAAATACAACTTATATGATTTCCGAATGTAATCTCCTTGTGGTTTTATAAAGAATACTCCCACTCCTAACCCATGTTGTTTGTAATACCTATGAAAATATACTTTCTAATGATCTGCTATACTTAGATTAAAGATTGACTCGTGAGGAAATTTTGATATCAATGTGTTATCTGAATACAAGGGTTCTTCAACCACCTGATCTACAATTACTTGTCCTTTGATGGCCTTCCGTTCAACATAATCAATGTCATATTATGTTAGGATCATAACCCATTTAGCCATTCATCCTGTGAGTTGCTTTTGAAAGAAGATACTTGAGAGGGTCTATTTTGGAAATGAGTTTGATCTAGTGAGCCAACATATAGTGTCAAAATTTCTATGCAAAAAACACTACGGCTAGGCAAGCCTTCTCAATGAAATGTGTAATTCAGCTCATGTCCCACCATGGTTCTACTAATATAGTAAATAGCTCTCTCTTTCCCATTTTCATCATGTTAAGCTAAGATATCACTAAGAGCTATTGTTGTTGTTGATATGTAGAGTATCAATGGCTTGTTTGGAGTCAATGGCATTAGGACTAGTGGTGTTAACAAGTATTCCTTAATTTTATTGAATGCTTGATCACATTTCTCATCCCACTTGTATGCTACCCCCTTTTGGAGTAGATGAGAATATGGGATAACCTTATCTATTAACTACATTATGAATCAATGAATTTATTGGAGTCTTCCTTGTAAGCCTCTTAATTGTTTCAATGTTCTTGGTGCTTCCATTTTGAGAATTTTTTTAACTTTGGCAGGGTCTATCTCGATTCCTCTCATAGACACAATATACCCTAGTAGTTTCCCTAATTGCACACCGAAGACACATAACCTTGTACACTTCTAGCCTATCAAAGATGGAGCTTAGTGTTGTTATATGATCTCGACACTTTTTGGATTTGGCTAATATGTCATCTACATAATATTCCAAAATTTTGTGAATCATATCATGGTTCAGATTAGCACCATCTCTCTTTAATAGGTAGCTATTGTGTTCTTCAAACCAAATAGCATCATGCTCCAATAGTAAGTCCCCAATAGACAACTGAAAGTTGTCTTGTGTTGGTCATCCTTAGCTATCATGATCTAATTGTACCCTGAGAATTTTTCCATTAGTGATAGCATTTCTTGCATCATCGTCATATCCACAATCATGTCTACATTTGGGAGACATAAATCATCCTTAGAGCATACTTTTTTAAGGTCTCTAAAGTCCATGTAGATGTGGATTCCCCCAATGGGCTTTGAAATAGGTACAATATTTGAAACCCACAATGGATAATTGATTGGTCATATGAAGCCAACATCGAGGAATTTCTGCAATTTAAGTTGGACTAGTAATGCTATATGTGGATGCATTTTTCTCAAATTTTTTTTTACTAGCTTTGCCTCTTGATATAGTTAGATGATGCACCGCAATTTCTAGAACAAGACCAGGCATGTTAGCATAGGTCCATGCAAAGTTTACCTTTCTTTCTCTTAGAAATGCAACTAGAAGTTCTTGTTCTTATGTCAAAAGTGATTCCACATAGAAGGTGATGTGTGGTGTTTCTTCAGTTCCCAGGTTGATCAAATTGCACTTCGCTGATAAGACTACTGACTTATCCTAATGAATAGCACTAAAGGGAAGATTGAATCCCTCATCCTCTGGCACCTCAGAGAGATTTTCACCATTGGATAGGTCCTTTGTTTTTACTATTTTTGGGTCAGAAAGTGCCATAGTGTGGTTTTCACTTAAAAGACCTAGATATTATTCTTAAATTTTCACTTTTTCAACTGAGGAATTCAATCGTCTCCCCATAGTATGCATGTGTGTCCAAATCAATGTTGATTCTTGCTTTATGATCTCCATAGAGTATCCAAAAATCCCATGAATTGTGAGAGAGCCTCATCATTTTTGAATGTGTCCAAGATTGGTTTCCCTCATTGTTATACATTTACCATTTTCAATGACATCCTTAGAGAATCCTAGATTATTTATTAGCTTGAGGGTACAAATATTTAGACCTTCACCTCCATCACCAAGACTCTTTTGAATTTATTCTTATGTACTAGGACTTCAAGGCGGAGTGCTCAAAGATGGTTGCATTGGGAAGTCCTGATAAAAAAATGTTAGGAGATGTGGTGTGGTGATATGTCTGACCATAGCTTGGAACTAGTCTGCATCAAGATTTGTTGGGATGGAGGATGTGGCTAATGCTTCTTCTAGTATTTTCCTATGTGTAGGTGAGATTTTCAGTAACTCAATGATGGAGATCTGGGTGGGGGTTCTTTCCAACTAGTCCAAGAAATTATAATCATTGGGAACATATTTTGGATTAGAGGTGGGTGCTTTAGGTGGTTGTGATGGTCCAAGAATGGTAACTCTACCGCCGTGTGTGGTGACTTCATAGTCGGCTCTACCTCCCTTGGCATTTCCAATATTGACCCATTCATCTAAGGACATGACAACATAGTTGTACACATGATTCACATTATTGTAATTTTCCTTACCATTTTTGTTTCCTTTATTGTGATTTGGCATTAGATTCATGTATATTTTAAGGTCTTGATTTCCTATGGGTTATTCAATTTTTATGGTTTTGTCATCAATGAGATCTTGGATCAAATTTTTTAGTCTCATGCAATTAGCTGCCATGTGTCCCTTGATTTTATGAAAATTGCAAAAGTGATTTTCATTATATCATGGTGGTTTCCCTTGGGGATCTTGATAGTTTTCATAGATGGGGATTTTAATGAGATTCTCCTGTACTAATTTTTTCATAACATATTCGATTGATTCCCTAAGTGGTTTGTATTTTCATTTGGGGGGATACTTGTTTCATGGTGGTGGTCCCACTTGATTATTCAGGTTGTTGAATGCTTGATTGTTGTGTTGTTGTTATGATGTGCTGGCATGTGTGTTATTTTGGTTATTGACTTGTCGTTGTCGACATGGTTGTGTGTTTTTCCTTGGAGCACTGATTATAACTTTTGCATTAATCACACCATCATTAGTAACATTCTTGTTCTTGGTCCATGTGCAAGGTTTTTTGTTATAACTGGTTTATGGATGGTTGTCTTGATAAGTAGGTGTCCCCCCTTGTGTGATAAGGGTTCTTTCGATGTTGAGCGCCTTGTGGATCAACGGGTCATATGTGGTGATGCATTAAATTTTTAGATGAAAGGGAAAGGTCCCTTTGAGATTGGCAATGATAGTACAATTTTTTTATTCTTCAGGAATAGTCCACTTGCTCCTATTGGCCTTGGATCACCATCATTGCAAGAAGGAAGAAAATTTCTCCCCCTTGGTTTTTTTTAAGGCATATAGCTCTTCTAGGCTCATGTCCATGCCTATGTTGAATGAGTAGTTCCATATGAATAAGTTCACAATTTATTGTAACTTTTTGATTTCATGGGAATGACGAGAGAACCATTCCATTGTTGGGCCAACAAAACTTTGAGGGAAGAGTCACATTAGATAAGAATTGTTGTATGCAACTTCCATACAATGGAACTGAAATTACTTGATGTTATCTTTAGGATTAGCCGTCCCATGATATTTGTCAAATTTAGGGATTTCAAATCCTTGTGGGAATGGAAACATCACAATGCTTTTGTTGAATGGATAAGGCCACAAGTTCCCTTATGTTTTTGTTATTTTTCTGGATTGCAGGTCTAATACTTGTTGTTAGAGGAATTTTATTTGTGCAAAAACTTTATTTTGTAGATCGGGTGGTGGGATGCATGTGTTTTGGGCTGGTTTGATTGCTTGAGTGATGGGTGGGGTTTTTTTTGTGTTCATGGGAGGTGGCTGCAAGTTTTTTTGTGTGACCAATGCTTGTTGGTATGCCTAAATTTTTTTTGTTCCAACAACGCTTGTTGTTGGTCTTGCTACTGTTGTGCCAATAATGCTTGTTGTTGGGCTAATAGTTGAGATACTTTTTGTTATGCATGGTATTGTTGTAAAGATTTATGATAGGCTTGCTAATGAGCTACTTCTTGTTGTGCTTGGTATTGTGCTTTTTCTCAAGTTTTTTATGCTTGATATTGAGGTTGTGCCCGAGCTTGAGCTTGTTGACTAACTTGTGCAACTTCGGCATCCTATGTGGCTTGTTGTGCTTTCACAACTTGTGAAACTTCTTGTTGTTGCAATAAAGCTTGTGCTTGCACTTAAGTTGACTACTATGCTCATTGTGCAGCTTGCACAACTTGAGCAGCTTGTGTGGCTTGTTTTTGTTGCAATAAAGCTTGTGCTTGCGCTTGAGCAGCTTGTTGTGCTTGTTGTGTAGCTTCTTGATTTTGGAATTGTTAAAGTTCCTTTTGATAGGCTTGTTGGGATGCTTGCAGTGTAATTCTATATTGATTTTCCATGTTTGGGTTTGGAGATGGAGGTGGAGGATTCATAATTGTGTGAGATTGTGTGATGATATTTTTTTTGAGGTGGTTGTTGAGATGTTTTTTGAGTGAGTGTGGTATATGGTGTGGTTTATATGCTAGGTCCTGGGGAGACCACATTATGACATGTAGTGATTAATAATATTTCTTGGATTGATGTCACCTGTTGTTGCAATATTAGTGGCATGTTTGGAGGAATTTTTTGATTTGGTTGATTTTGGATTGGGATATTAGGTAAAGGGGGTTGCGCTAAACCAATGATTGATGTGGATGTTGATGTTATGGGAGGTAATGGTAGGAGTATTAATGGCATGTTTCCTTGATAAAGTGATGATGAGGACCCAAAAGTTCCCCCTTGTCCAAGTATACTTACCATGGGGAGTTAGACTTGTGTATTAAGAGAATATGTTGGTGATGTGGCGAAGGTAGATGGATTTTTGGTGTCATGAAAAATGAGTGGATCGTATGGGTGTTTGGGATCTTGAGGAATGATATTTGGTAGAACCAAGATGTTGTTTGCATATAATTCTTGGTTATTTACAAGGGGATGTGTTTGAAGAGCATGAAGCAATGAACTCCCCTCAGTGGCTATGGGTTGACTTGGAGCAAGAGATGATGTGGGATGCAGGATGGGAAGAATGATGTTCTGGAAGGAAGGTGTGAATGAGATTGGTGGCATAACGCCAAGAGGTTTCTCCAGAATACTTATCACATCATAATTAAAGGGATTTTATCCCCTTCTTTTGCTAATTCTAGCATGTATTGCGAAGGATTAAGTCTCATCATTATGTTTACAATTTTAATATTTTTAGGATTTTGGACCATTTCCATGATTTTAGCTTGATTCATTCGTAGGAAATTTTTGGTGATATCCTCCACTTGGAAACCTCCCTCTTGAAGATCTTGTGGAAGTAGAGGAAGGTTGAGTGGGGGATTATTAGATCAAATGGGATTGATTTTAGGAGAAATTTGACTCAAGTCACTTGAAGTGGATGTTTCTATGTTGGGTTACATGTTTTTCTTGTGTTTAGATCTAGTTTGGACCATAAAATAAGGATCAACTTTTAGGAAAATGAGAGGTGAACCTCTAACTCCTTAGGTTGGTCTAAATTTTAGGTACAAAAGAAAGAAAATCTAGGATGATTAGAAGCTTGACCACATTAGCTCCCCTACATGACACGCACTTCTTGGGTCAACCAAGATTCATTTCTCATGAATCTCCCATGATGAAATTTTCATCTCTACTAAGAACCGAAAATATGTGGGATGACTCCAGAGGTTCGACCTCCTAATGCCAACAAATATTGGGATTTTTGGTTGCTAAACAAAGGTTTGTAATAAGGGCATCTGGTTTAGAGGAAAATATCATAAACTCCCTCAAGAGGTCTCCCAACCCTTAGAAAAAGGGTTTAACACATCATAAAGATGATGGCTGAGATCTATCATGCATCACTCCATTGATTGAAAACTTTCCTTGCAACCACAAATTTGTATAGCAATTCGAAAGAGCCTGGCTTATGCTCATTACCTCTAGGGTCATTCCCTTAGGGTGAGTACTTTTTCCCACAATGTAAGGCCCTCTAATGGTGAAGAATAGTGAGTAAGTACATTTGTAGTTTGATCAATCTTTGTTTGTGTCAACAAAGAGAGAACACACACAATGCATTTTCTCACACTAGCAAGCTTTGTTCAATTTTAAAAACCCAAATTTGAAATATGGAGGGAATCTTTTATACAACCTAATGTCACTAAAATGGTTTTGATTCTCAATATTGTTGTGAAGCATGAGAGAAGTGAATACTCATTGGAATGAAAAGATTTTTTATAGAAGATTACAAAATAGAACAAACACAAATTCTTTTTAGTCCTCAAAAGCAATAAATGAGATCTTTTTATAGCACAAATTTGAGTGTGAAAGTTGATTGTTCAATTTTAAACCAAATTGAAATGCTACTAAGTGTCTAAGATTCAATTTTAACCAACTTGATAAAGATTGAGTTGTGGGTTAGAATTATGTCCAAATTGAATCTAGTTGGTCCTAGAAATTGAAATGTAGAAATACAAGCCCAAATTGTCACAAAGAGCATTAAAAAATGCTTTTAAGACTTCAAAATTTGACCCTCTCCTGCTTCCTACAAATGTAGTGCTGAAATGAAAATACGATGCTTTATTAGTGTCAAATGCGGTGTTGAAAAATAGATGCGGCACTAAAAAAAGCATGTTGCACTTTGGCGATTACAAATGTGGCACTCAGTAGAAATAAAAAGTGAGAATGTAGTGCAATTGAAAAGGTGATGCTCTATGAGAAAAATGTTAGAAAAAAGATAGAAAAATCATATGTGATGTTGCATCAATGGTAGTATGACGGACATGTGCATATGCAACATGATGTGGTGAATTCAACACTAGATGTCAATAGCGGTGCTCTACGATATCACATTTGTAGAAAGGCAGTATCGCTCCCTTGTAGCTGCAAAAAAATAGAAAAATTATGTAAAATATGACATGTTATATTTTTTGCCCTCCTTCTAGCACTAGAATGTGAGCACAAAACTTACACAATCTAACAATTGATTAACAAAGCAATGTCAAACATGTTAGAAATAGAAAATATATTGCTCCCTATGAAATTCTTTAGCCTATTCAAGAGAAAACATGAAATAAATAGGAAAGTAATCAAAGATTGAATGTAATCTAAATTAAACTAACTAAACCTCCATCCCATATGGGGAGTGGTGCTCCTTTGATGTTAAAAGAATCCATTTCCCAATACCTTGATAAGCTTGATGAAGTTGAAGATGATTCAAGAGTGAACTTGACTATAATCTAGTTATGATGCTTGAAAATGATGAAACACTATGAAAGCTATGAACTCAAATTGCTATAGTGATAATGCATAAAGTTGTAGATCCATATTATGAAATGGATACCTCTATTTATACAATTCAAGAGTTAAGGAATATAGGAAATTAGTGAATGTGGGATAAATTGAGAGCCAATGAGAATGTGTCAAGTGTCACAAGTCTATTGGTTGAGGGTGGAGCACATTTTAGGAAATGTGTGAGTGAAGGAGGATGGAAAAGAAGTAAATGTTGATGGTTGATAATTTGAAATTGGTGTAAGAGGGATTGAATAAGATTTGAAAGGATGTAAGAAGATTTGAAAGGTTGTAAAAGAATTAAATGCAAATGTGAAAGGTTTTTGAAAACCTTTGGAGGGAAACTGAATGAGAGGTTGTATTTCTTGGAATATGCCCTAATGAGGGAAAATAGATGAATTAAATAATTAATTGAAATTATTTTCATGTGAAACTTGGTTAGTTGACCATGGTTGATTTAACGCTCAAGGATTTAAAATTTGGAGGCTTTGATAATGATGATTATAAAGCTGATTTACGATTAATTAATTGGAGTGAGTTAGTAGATGTGACATTTGATTTGTTTGATTTTTAATCAAATGAGAGGATTAAGAGAGGATTTAATTAAATAATTTGATTTAATTAAATAAGAATAATTATTAGTTAGAAGAAGGATGAATTAATCAAATAAATTTAATTATTTGATTAATAGTTCAATTTGCTGATTTTAATTAAATAATGTTGATTATTCAATTAACTAATGAATTTGAGATGATTTTAGAAGAAACGGTGTTAGTTGATCAGAATCAAATGTCTAGTATTAATTAGGACTTTTTTGGTGTCTACAAGAAAACATAGTTGGTTGTGAGTGATTTCATTGTACCTATTCTAAGGTCAAGGGCAGATAGCTTGGGGAGGAGTTTAAGGTAGGGGATACATAAGACTAATAAAATTGACCTGAGGGGTGACTAACCAATTAGGTTGTTATGTGTAGAGGGTTTTACAACATTATGTGGGTTGTAGGTTCCACAAAACCTAGTGTTTTCCAACCTATAATTATTGTAATGAAAAACTTTGTTATTTAGAGAGTACAAATGTAATGAAAGGAACCTTCAAAATTTACTACAACTATTACTTAGATTCAATTTGCATTTCAATTTCCTCATATGATGGAAAAATAAATGCATAGAATAATCACAGGTTGGAAAACACAATGGGTTGTGAGTGATATGATTGTGCTTGTTCTAAGCTTAAGGGTGGAGAGTTTTGTGAGGAGTTGCATCTGGAAGATATATAAAACTAATCAAATTTACCTTATGGATGACTAACCAATTGGGTTGTTACGTGTAGAAGGTTTTATAATAGTATGTGTGGTGCAAGTTTCATAACACCCAATGTCTTGTAGCCTACAATTATTGTAATGAAAACCTTTTCTTATTTAGAGAGTACGAATGTATTGAAAGTAACCTTCAAAATTTACCACAATTATTACATAGAGTAAAAGTTGTGTTTTAATTTCCTCATATGATGGAAAAAGATATGCAAAAAAATCATTGCAGGTTGGAAAACAAACTAGGTTGTGATTAATTTCATTTTTCTTATTCTAAGCTAAATTGTGGAGAGCTCGGGTAGAATTTGCAGTTGGAGGATACCCAATCAAATGAAGAAAGTGAAATTCCATTTTTACTATACCAAATAGTTATTCTAAAATTTTAAGGTGGAATTTATTACATTGTTGGTGTGTACAAATCAAACACTTTTAATAAGGAAATATCTAACAATGGACAATATGTTTTCCAACACTGCAATAATGTGAGAAACTTTCATAAGGAAATAATTGATAGGGGATAGTGTGTTTTCCAACATTGGAAATAATGTGAGCACTTTTCATAAGGAAATATTTGACAAGGGTCAATGTGTTTTCCAACACTACAAATAATGTGAGCATTTTTTTATTCCAATCAAACGAAGAAAGCAAAATTCCAATTTTATTGTACAAAATAGTTCTAAAATTTTAAGGTGAACTTTATTACATTGTAGGTGTGTACGAATCAACAAATTTTCATAAGGAAATATCTTACAAGGTACAGTATGTTTTCCAACAATGCAATAATGTGAGCATCTTTCATAAGGAAATAATTGACAGGGGACAGTGTGTTTTCGAACAATGGAAATAATGTGAGCATTTTTCATAAGGAAATAATTGACAAGGAACAATGTGTTTTCCAACATTGCAAATAATATGAGCATTTTTTTGTTCCAATCAAATGAAGAAAGTGATGTGTCATTTTTACTGTACCAAATAATTCTAAAATTTTAAGTTGGAATTCATTACATTGTTGGTGTGTACAGTAAAAAACTTTTCATAAGGAAATATATGACATGGGAGAGTGTTGTTTCCAACACTACAATAATGTGATCATTTTTCATAAGGAAATAATTGATAGGAGACAATTTGTTTTCCAACACTAGAAATAATGTGAGCATTTTTCATAAGGAAATAATTGACAAGGGATAGTGTGTTTAACAACACTCCAAATAATGTGAGAATTTTTGTGTTCCAATCAAATGAAGAAAGTGAAATGTCATTTTTATTGTACCAAATAGTTCTAAAATTTTAAGGTGGAATTCATTACATTGTTGTTGTGTACAAATACAAAATTTCTCATAAGGAAATGTTTGACAAGGGATAGTGTGTTTTCCAACACTGCAATAATGTGAGCATTTTTCATAAGGAAATAATTGACTGTGGATAGTGTGTTTTCCAACACTGGAAATAATGTGAACATTTTCATAAGGAAATAATTGAAAAGGGACATTGTTTTTTCCAACACTACAAAAAATGTGACAATTTTTATGCTCCAATCAAATGAAGAAAGTGAAATGTCATTTTTAATGTACCAAAGAGTTGTTCTAAAATTATAAGGTGGACTTCATTACATTGTTGGTGTGTACAAATCAAAACTTCTCATAAGGAAATATCTGACAAGGGACAGTGTGTTTTCAAACACTGCAATAATGTGAGCATTTTTCATAAGGAAATAATTGATAGTGGACAGTGTATTTTCCAACACTGGAAATAATGTGAACATTTTCATAAGGAAATAATTTACAAGGGACACTGTGTTTTCCAACACTGCAAATAATGTGAGCATTTTTGTGCTCCAATCAAATGAAGAAAGTGAAATGTCATTTTTAATGTACCAAAGAGTTGTTCTAAAATTTTAAGGTGGAATTCATTACATTGTAGGTGTGTAAGAGTCAAAAAAATTTCATAGGGAAATATCTTACAAGGGACAATATGTTTTCCAATAATGCAATAATGTGAACATCTTTCATAAGGAAATAATTGACAGGGGACAATGTGTTTTCCAACACTAGAAATAATGTGAGCATTTTTCATAAGGAAATAATTGACAAGGGATAGTGTGTTTTCCAATATTACAACTAATATGACCATTTTTTTTCTAATCAAATGAAGAAAGTGATATGTCATTTTTATTGTACTAAATAGTTCTAAAATTTTATGGTGGACTTCATTACATTGTTGTTGTGTATGAATCAAAAACTTTTCATAAGGAAATATTTGAAAAGGGAATGTTTTTTCCAACACTGCAATAATGTGAGCATTTTTTATAAGGAAATAATTGACAGTAGATAGTGTGTTTTCCAACACTAGAAATAATGTTAGCATTTTTCATCAGGAAATAATTGACAAGGGATAGTGTGTTTTCCAACATTGCAAATAATGTGAACATTTTTGTGTTCCAATCAAGTGAAGAAACTGAAATGTCATTTTTACTATACCAAATAGTTGTTCTAAAATTTTAAGGTGGACTTCATTACATTGTTGGTGTGTAAGAATCAAAAATTTCTCATAAGGAATTATTTGACAAGGGATAGTGTGTTTTTCAACACTAGAATAATGTTAGCATTTTTCATAAGGAAATGATTGATAGTGGATAGTGTGTTTTCCAACACTAGACGTAATGTGAGCATTTTTGTGCTCCAATCAAATGAAGAAAATGAAATGCCATTTTTAATGTACCAAAAATTTCTAAGATTTTAAGGTGGACTTCATTACATTGTTGGTGTGTATGAATAAAAAAAAATTCATAAGAAAATATTTGACAAGGAATACTATGCTTTCCAACACTTAAATCATGTGAGCATCTTTCATAAGGAAATAATTGATAGGGGATAGTGTGTTTTCCAACACTAGAAATAATATGAGCATTTTTCATAAGGAAATAATTGACAAGGGACAGTGTGTTTTCCGACAATGCAAATAATGTGAGCATATTTTTTGTTCCAATCAAATGAAGAAAGTTAAATTCCATTTTTATTGTACCTATATGTGTGAAAATTTGCAATTTATATAAACTAAATAACACACAATAGATGCAATGTATTATATTAAGGAAATCTAAATTAATGAACATAATTCAATAAAACGATTCCTCAAAAACATTCTATCTTCCCCTATTCTTAAGGATCATGTATTTGTAATCTCAGACCTTAATTCTACTGAATTACTAGGATGGAACCTAAGAAATGGGTAGCCATTATATGAAAATGCAGAAACTACCTCTACATCTACATGATTTTTTGGTATTTTTGGATTGATGATGAACTAAATGATATGCAGAATGATGAGTTGATGTGTACAAAATGTTGATAAAAGGATGCACTGCTAAACTAGGGTAATGAAGATGCAATAAAAGTGATTCTAATTTTTTTAAGCAAAACTAAGATACATCTAATGAAAAATCCATAATGCTAAATGCTTGCTACCTTAAACTAAATTCTAAACTAAAATGCACATTAAGCTCTCAAAGACTAAGATGATTTTTGCAGAGTAATTGTATGCAATGTTCTCTTATGAAAAAGTTGTAAATGAGGCTATATTTATAGATTTCACCATGGCTTGAGGTGAGCTAGCAACAATTGACAATCGAGATCAAGTTTGGAGAGATCAACAGTGAGAAATGAGGACGTTAGAGAGAAATAAGGAAATTGTTCCCTTCAATAGAACAATTTTGAGAAGTGTAGAAGGGAATTAGTGGAAGGAGAGAGCTATGTGTCTTTGAGTTTGTTAAAATTGTTGAGGGAAAATACTCAATTTAGAAATTAGGATTAATTATTTTCATGTGACACATGGTGAGTTGGAATATGACATGGAAAGTGGTTAGAAAAATATGGAGGAATATGACAAAATTCAAATTTTAAAATTCAAATTTAATGAAAAAGGGAAATAACCAAATACGACAAATTAGTTAAATTTTTCTATTTAATTAAATCATGAAGAAATTGATTTAGATAAGAGGAATTAAGAAATACAAATTATATAAATAAATTTTGCAATTTATTTATACAATAGAAGAATTCAAGATTTTCTATTAATTAAATAGCTAGTATTTAATTAATATTCTCCATACCAATTTTGGATATATACATTTTTTCTCTCTTTGAAATGATGGGTTTACACATTGCTTCAAAGAAAATTTTTCCAGTGCTGTTAAAATTTTGATGATGCCCCAGACGGTGATTTGTGAAAGATATCGAATATATGCCACCTTGGGAGATAAATCAAGGAATTTTTTATGATTAAAATATTTTTGATTATTTTTGAAAAATTTCAATGATTTATAATGATGTTGATGATGAAATTTTGATATGATAATATTCCAGCAATTTATCTTCCGATATGGAAGAAATGAGCTGCCCCAATTAATTAGGCCTTTGAAAAATTAAAAATATCCCACCAAAATTGCACTTTTAATTACCTTTATTAACAAGTAAAAAGTGAAAAATGAGTTATTTGTGCATTTTCTAATTTTGGAAATTGGAGAGTGAGAGAGAAACCTTGTACATTTGAGCAAAGATGGTGATCCCCTATGAGACTCATTAGTTCAAGTAGGTGTGGCAACACAACTGGCTAGTGAGATACAGACCTACAGTACAAATTTAAAAAACTTCCCTTGTGATTTTTGAATAATTTTTCCCACTTTTTTAATTTTCAAAATTTTAAATCCCCTATTTTGGCGCATACAAAATTTTTAGCGGCGCATGGGTTAGATTATACGACACATTTTATTAGAGTTTTAGCACATTGGCTAGTTTCTCCGATGCATAGGCTATTTGAAATAGTGCACCCACCTTTGGCACATATGAAACTTGTAATCGCGCATTAGGGCTTTAGATAGGGTGTCTATTAGAAATGGCATGTAAGATTAACTTTTTGATGCATAGGAGGGATTCCTTGACACATTGAATGAAATGTTGCATTCAAGAGATTACATAATACATAAAAGGGATTCTCCAACGCATCCCATGAAATGGTGCATTGAAGCTTTGTTATAGTGCATTAGAGGAATTCTCTGGCACATTTGCTCTTTCGGTGCAATAAAGCAGTTTTATGGTGCATTGACCAAGTTTGATGGTGCATCTTCCTTTCTGCTTAATGAAGCATTGTTATGGCACATAAAAGATAGAATTGAAGAATTTTTTTTTTTATCCTTAATTTTTGATGATGTTTAATCATGTCAACTAATGGTTTGTTGTTGATGGGTATGTACAGGATCATGATGGGCCAAAAAGTGGTGATATGATGGGTATGTGTAGGGTATGTGGTTTACAACTTTTTTTAACCCAAAATTAATGAAACAAAAAGGGTTTTCAAAGGAGAGCTTAGCTTGCCACCAATATAAATTATGCTTTACTTTGAATTTAATAAATAATTGTTATTCATTTTCTATTTGAATTACGACTAAAGTCCTGATTGATAGGATGATTGAAAAACATCTATAGCTTTCAAACAGTATCACATTTTTTGAATTTGAAACATGTGTCACATTCTATGCTTTGCATTCTATAGGATTAAAAAATAATAATTGAATTTCATGAATTTTTGACCAGGTTAAGGTGGTTAGACATACAAGTTTTTATATTTTTTAAAAGTTGTAAAAAAAATCATAATTAATTATTTACTTGGAAAAAAATTAAAAAAAAATATGGATCACATCGAGACATGAGTCCTCTACTTATATCTAAAATATTATAAAAAAATATTATCATTTTATTGTGGTTAGGGTGGTCAGACAGACACCTACTTCTAATTTTTCCCCTAAAATTTAAGTTCTACTACATTTAAATTTCAAATTTTCACCAAATGGATTTTTGTTTTTTTAAATAAACCTAGTAGTTTAGAAAATACATTCAATTTGGTACAAATTCTATTCTTAAATATTTTTGAAATAATATAGATAACTTATTTAAATTTTTATTTAGAGTTGTCTAACTTTGATTTTTTTGAATTTTTCACCACTTAAGGGCCTTTTTTTCCATCATGATCCTGTACATACCCTAATGATAGGTTAAATGATTTATTGATCTCATGATAGGTGAGATTCAATAATGATGATGTTTCTTCCTCATGATAGGCGATGATCAAAATGGATGTTCACGATATTTTCCAAAAATCTCACTAGAACTGATAGGATGATTGATTTGATAGATGTTTGGTTGTTTTGCTGATTTGATTGATTGATTGATGTGTTGATTACAATATGTTGTACTGATAGGATATTGATTTAGATAATATTCAGTCCCAAGAGTGGTTCCCACAGACTTGGGAGTTGATTCCGTAATTATCATGAGCTGATAGAGATATCATTAAGTGATGTGGATTGTCTTCACTGATTGACATGCTACAAATTAGGATTAATTGGGGATTGTTGACTGCATTGGCAGAGAGGTGGCATAGTGACCACAACACTTTTCACTTGGCCTCTAGAGAGATGAATGTGACACCTGAGGATGTCTATAGGATTTTGTGGATTCCCATGATGGGTGAAATTGTTACAGATGATCACACTAAGTAGGGAGGTATAGATTCCCTACATCGTATATTTCAAGATGATCAGATTTGTGGGTATGATATTCCTTGGTAGGAAATGTTTGAGAGGTATGCCCCTTTTCCTTTCGTGCTTGTGAGATTTGTTGGTGGCTTCTTATCTCCTGAAAAGAGGGTGAAGGGATTGTCTATTGGTTGGGGGAGGATACTAGAGGAGATGTTTTAGTTCGGGACCCACTTCACATGGGGTTCATGTATACTTGCTCAGTTGTATCATGATTCACACTAGGTAGTGTATCTTGGTGGGGCTAGTTTATCTATGGGTGTGACTCTGCTACATGCATGGGCTTGGGAGCATATAGCTGTGATGCACCCAAAGGATGATAGATTCAAACCATTTAGGAGACCTTATGTCTATGGTTATGTAGGTGGGTATGTGCAGGATCATCATGGAAAAAATAGGCCCTTAGTGGCAAAAAATTTAGAAAAATAAAAGTTAGGCAACTTGATGTAAAAATTTGAATAAGTTATATATATTATTTCAAAAATATGTAACCATAGAATCTATAGAAAATTGAATGTAGTTTATAAACTACTAGGTTCATTTAAAAAAAAAAAATTATTTCATGAAAATTTGAAATTTCAATGCTGTAGTACTTAAATTTCAAGGAAAAAATAAGAAGGTGTTTGTCTGACCACCCTAACTATAATAAAATGGTAATATTTTTTTATAATATTTTAGATATAAGTAGAGGACTCATGTTCGGATGTGATGCATATTTTTTTGTAATTTTTTTTTAGTAAATAATTAATTATTATTTTTATTACAACTTTTAAAAAATATAAAAACTTATGTCTAACCACCTTAACTTGGTCAAAACTTCATGAAATTCAATTTTTGTTTTTTAATCCTATATTATGTGATAGAATGTGATGCATGTTTTGGATTCAAAATATGTGATATAGTTTGAAAGCTATAGATGTTTTTCAATCAATTGATCAATCATAATTTAGTCATAATTCAAATAGAAAATGAATAATAATTATTTATTAAATTGAATGTAAGCATAATTTATATTGGTGGAAAATTGAGAATCTCCTTTAAAAACCCTTTTAATTTCATCAATTTTGGGTAAAAAAAAAGTCATTAACCAACATACCGTACAAATACCCATCATATTGCAACTTTTTGGCCCATCATGATCTTGCACATGCCCAGATCTATTTGTCCAACATAAGCTAGGAAAATTGGAGTATTGGAGATGAATGTTGGATGACCTGGATTGTGTTACATGGAGATCGTATGTTGACTATGAGTAGTGGCTAGAGGATTGACTAGAGATGTCTTATGTGTGGACAACTAGGTATCTCATTAGATGAAAATGCTTCATTATCGAGAGATTTTTGCTAGAGAGATTGCTCAGAAATTTTGATGGAGTTTAGGGGATGGTGTAGGGTGTATCCATGTATGCTCGGAGGTAGCAGTATGTGCCTGAGTGGGGACCCACCTTGTGTTATGAGACTACATGTGAGGAGTATCATGGGTTGCAACTAGTGATTTGGTACTATCATCTAGAGATTGTCAAGGGATTAATGACTAAGGAGTATTTCCAATATTTTTCTCAAGATCTGTTTCCACAAATATTGAGTCCTGATAAGCCAGCACCAGCTTTGGAGGATGATAAGGACAAACCACTTAGACAAAGGAGGGCTAGAAGTAGTGGAGATGGTGGAGGTGATGGAGGTGGAGGAGGTGATGAGGGTGGCAATGAGGGAGGAGATGGTGGCAGAGGAGGAGGTTGAGTCCATCCTATGTTAGATGTCAGAGTGCCTCGTAGGAGGTGATCCTTAGTAGCAACAACATAGTAGCATGTGCATATACGCTTTCCATGATAGCAGAAGTAGTCCCAAATCACTACACTTCATGCCTAGGTCTAGACATTATAGGGACAGTTGGATCAGGTCCAGGGATAGCTACAGACACAAACACAATAGTTGACATAGGTGCAGACTCAACTCTCCTAGGCATAGAGTTAGATATTGTCATTGAAAAATGAGAGGGATGCTACTAGGCAATAGTTAGCATAGGCACAGGGTTAGGGACAAGTGCAGGGTCAAGTTATTACATTGAACATAGAGAGAGATGCACTGAGGTGGTGAGTAGAGTAGGCTGAGGTAGTTACTGAGAGGTTACAATGGGCAACAAAGGCTACTAGTTCTGTTGATTATTTTAGAGAGGTGAGCCACATTTCTTAGGAGATTGAGTTCTTCAAGGGCCATTATCATGAGTTAGTCCCTCTAGTGATGAGCGAGCTATGTCCCATCCCAATCTGACATATCACATTCTCAGACAATAAGTGTCGAGGTTACACATCCTTTACCTAGAGACAACAAAGATCATGGGATAGGTCTGTTAGGTGTAGGGGGGGGGGGGCATTTGTTCAGGGATGCCAGCACCATCTAGGGGGAGCACCACATAGCCCTGATACTTGATGTTTTAATAATATTTGGACATGTATACATTGACATATGATGAGTTACTACCCTTTTTTTAAGGATGTATTTCTTCATATCATGATATCCTTGTACATTTGACATCATTTTGATATATATATGTAGAGATGATGATGATTGATCTATATGCCTATGTGTTGATATGTTAATACTTATTATGGATGCATTTAATTTCCTATTATTTCATGCCATGTGATGTTCTATATGATGTTGCTAGGATCTACTATGGATTTATCATGTGTTATGGTCCTATGATGCCTTTTATGGATGATGTCTATATGTCCTATATGATGAATGCTATGTTCTAAGCATTATATGTTTTTGTACTTTTCTTATGAAAATATGTATGAATGCAATCGATCAATGATAAGGATAATGTTAATGCGAAAATGGATAAATGGAATGATTAAGTACCAATGGATAGTTCTTCATGTGTTTTATGCATTGTGTTCTATTATGATAGATGACATGCATGGTACCATATGTTCTTTTTGTATTTTTTGATGTAAATATATGAATGCATGTATGAAATGAATCAATGAAAATTTACATGTTAATGTTCTATGATGCAAATGGATGAAAATGATATGATAAATGCTTTGGTTTTTGAATTTTCATAATGGAGATGTATGACCTAATGAAAGTAAGTGTTGAAATGATATGAGAATGCATGCATTATGTCCTAATGCTTATGCAACTTAAATGTGAAATGATTCTTTTTTGGCAATGTCAAATGTACTCAATCTTTTAATGATAGAAATAACATCACTCATAATATTGTACTAGCCTTGGGAAATCCATAAATGTAACCTCAGCAACTAATATGAATGCAACCTAAACATGCAATTATAATAACACAATGTTGTCATCTCGGTAAATAAATAACTGTGCTTGATATCATCATTGAGCTCTTAAAATGTTGAAAGTGATTACAAGCATCGATGGCATATTTTAGACCATGATAAACTGAGTACTAATTTCATGATGTTTGATAGTGCAAGTTAACACAAGCATCTAGGTATAATTAGACCAAGATGACTTGCTCAAGCATTTCTTGCATAAACAGACAAGAGTTAACCATTTTCCTATGTGAATCCAGAATGTCATCAGTGATGCTTTGTAGAGGACATCCCATGATGATTCACATAGTATTTATGATCAAATCACAAACAAAAGAGAAAGAAAAATATCATTCTCGATCATAGCTTCTCTAGTTCTTGACATCCTTGAGTTGCTCCTGAGAAATGATAACAACAATCACAATGCAAATAGTTTGAACATTTTTTAATTCTTTTTAGAGTGATAAAAATGTGATTCAAAGGATTGGCACCAAATGAAACTTGTTTCCAACATATTTGGTGATTGTTAGGTCTTATGGTTGTTTTTGGTGAGTTTGATTGATGTCCAAAGTTATAAATCATTTGATTGTCATGTTTTAACCACGTTGCCATACTATTGTTTGTCTATTTCGTTTTAAGCTTAAAGATGGATTGCCCCCAGTGAGTTCAGGAGTTTTTCCCCCAATGGAAACATACCAAGTTTATATTATGGATATGTACAATGATCGACAAGCTAAAGTGAGACACGAACGACACGACATAATATATACATGAGGCCCAACTGAAGGATATGAATAGTGATAGTGGAAAACCATTGTGATTGTCACACATTCCAATATAGGAAGAAGCTAGTCTATCACAAATAGCACCTGTTGCCAGGTTTTCACTACCTACTTTTATTGCACCTTTTTAGATTATATTTTTTTTTGTTTTTTTCACCTTTTTCTCTTTTTTTTAAATTTTTTTTGCTTTTTCTAATTTTTTTGTTGTCACCAAGATGCCTATTTGCCAGGTTTTCACTAGGGAAACCATCTTTTTAGTACATTTTCTGCTCTTTTTGGATCTTTTTTTAGGACTCTTTCTGCAGTTTTTGGATTTTTTTCATAACATTTTCTGTTGTTTTGGATTTTTTTCAGGACTTTTTCTATTGTTTTTGGATTTTTTTAGGACTTTTTCTCATATAATGTGCAAATCAGGCATAGAATTTCATGATATGAAGACTATTCATGGGATCTTCAAATAGTTCTGCTTCTGGTGTGGATAGTTGGTATGCTCCTGATCCATAGACTAACACAATGAAAAAAGTGCCCAATCAGTTTGGTTCAAACTTTCCTTTCTTATCTCTATCCTGCTAGTTACGTGGGTTCTCCTTTAATACCAAGTCACCAAATTGGAATGTTCTAGGTTTCACTTTGTGATTGTAACTCTTGAACATCTGTTGGTGGTAAGATTTTAGGTGGTTCACTGCATGTTGGCATCATTCATCTAGATAATTTAGTTCCTGCAACCTAGATACCCGATAGTCCTCATCAAAGATGATACCCTTCAATGAAACCTTGAGTAATGGTAGTTCAACTTCAATGGGTGCAATGGCCTCAAATCCATAGACTAGATCATAGGCATTGCTCATGTTGGTGTGCAAATACTGGTGTGGTATATCCATAGAGGAGGGTTCAATTGGATGTGCCAATCACATCCTGAGTCATTGAATGTTTTCTTCAAGATCTTCAAGATGGTCTTGTTGGAAGCCTTTGCTTTACCATTTCCCTGAGGGTAGTATGGTGGAGAGAAGTGATGTTGGATATTGAACTTCCCACATAATTCTTCTACATCTTTGTTTTTGAACGGTCTTCCATTGTCAATGACAATGGATTGGGGGATGCCATACTGACAAATGATATAATTGAGGATAAATGATGAAATTTGCTTCCCAATACTGATGGTGATTAGAGGAACTACTTCAATCCACTTCATGAATTATTTTGTAGTTGTAATGATAAAATTATGTCCATTCGACAAAGGTGGATGAATTTTTCCAACAAGATCCAGCCTCCATTGGCAAAAGGGCCAAGTCGATGCAAAAGGATGAATTTCTTCTACTAGTGCATGGTTGAGGTTGTTGTGGGCCTAGAATTTTTGACATTTCTTGATGAACTAAAAAGAATCATGTTCCACATTTGGCCAATAATATCTTAAACGAAGGTGTTTCTTGGCTAAGGTTAAGCCACTTGATTGCATCCTACAAACACCCTCATGAACTTCTAATAAAGTCATTTTAGACTCATTGTGTTTTAGATATCAGAGAAGAGTTTCATCAAGACCTCATCAGTATAGTACATCTACAATAAGAGTAT
The DNA here is from genome assembly GCA_007258455.2 of Sequoia sempervirens. NCBI lineage: Eukaryota > Viridiplantae > Streptophyta > Pinopsida > Cupressales > Cupressaceae > Sequoia > Sequoia sempervirens. The sequence continues at coordinate 35,444,756 of VDFB02000017.1, read as the reverse complement.
GTTAGGTGGCTTGGTGAATGAAATTTCATTTTTGGTTTCTAGATAAGTCAGGTGGAAGGGTGTTATCTTTTAGGTAGGTGTAAATTTCTCCATAGATTGATTCATTGGTATCAACTAGGTGACATATAACTTGGGACTCTATATTGTCATAAGCAAGGAAAAATAGTTGTTCCACCAAGAACTTGTAATGGCTTCTCTTCTCTAGAATTTGCAACAAGGAAGCAATAGTGGCCATCGCATCGGCAACTTTATTGTCCATTCTTGAAATCTGTTCAAATTTGATGTCCCTGAAGTATTTCTTAAAATCATATATCATTCTTTTATAAGGCATTAGCTTGTCATCATTTTTTTGATATTCATCATGTACTTGGTTAATGACCAAATGAGAATCTTCATATACTTGCAATTCTAAAATTTTCCATTCCATAGTTGTTTTAATGCTAATGATTAAAGCTTCATATTTTGCCATGTTATTGGTACAAGGGAACATCAATCTATAGGATTTTGGTATGGTATGTCCATGTGGAGTAACAAATAGGATTACAACCCTTAATTAGTGTTGGGTGTGTGATCCATCAAAATATAGTGTCCACTATTTTGCAGCCAAAGTAAGGACATCAACATCTGGGAATTCAATGTGTAAAGGATGATCGTCTAGAAGAGCTACTTCAACTAGCTGGTCAATGATTACTTGTCCTTTTATTGCTTTCCTATCCACATATTGGATGTCAAATTCACTGAGTATCATAACCCACTTGGAAAATCTTCTATTTACGTTAGCTTTGCTGAGGAGATATCTAAAACAATAGAGATAGCAAACTCAATATTCTATTATCAATGTCATCCTATCGTCCTCTATCTCCAGTATTTTCATTGATTCCAGCTGACTCTCAGATTGTATGCTAGGCTGAATGAAAAGTCTTCCTAGAGAATGAGATTGAATATGAAAATCATGTAATGCTTAAGCTAAGACATGATTATGCTAAAACATGATTGCCAAGATGACAGATTATGATGATGCTATGAATAAAAAAACTATAATGATAATGTTAGGATGCTATAATGCTAGAATGCAATTAATCTCTAATTCCTCTTATGTGTGTCGTGTAAGCCTTTCTTGGATTGGATGTGCTATTTATAGAGTTTTTCAAAAGCTTCTGATTGTTTGTAATGATCAATGATTGTGAACATTCCTGGTAGATCGAACGGTGGAGGATGGATAAGATTGAAGAAAAACAGAAGAAAACAAAAAGCAAGATTTTCTTTTCTTTTTTGTAAAAGAAGTAAGATAAGATGATGAAGATGAAAAAAATCATCTTTTGTGAGATTATGGAAAGATTTTGAAGAAGATAAATAATGAATTATTTAATTCAATTATTTATTTATGGGTGGCACAGAGTTCTTACTTAAGATAGAACATTTACCTCAAATTTGAAGAATAATGGAAGATTTCATAATTAAATAGAATATTTAATTATGATTATGAAAAGATATGGAAGATATTCAATTAAATAAGGATATTTAATTAAACTTTTAAGAAATGGTATGTAAATGAACTTAATTAAATAAGATATTTAATTAACCAGAAGGAATATTTTGAAAAGAAATAATTAAATTTAATTAAATAAAAATGACTTAATTAAATTAAAAAAGTGATAATTAATTAAAATAAATAAAATTTATTTATTTGATTAATCAAATGGACCTATGAATATGGAATAATTAAATAAAAATTGATTTATTTAATCATAATAGAAGAATAATTTGAATTGATGAGGGTGCAACCTGAGACACCTAAAATAACCCACAAACAAGAGAATAAATTTATCATTCAGAAAATGGAGCTTCTTACATGCAGAGGATCTCAAATCCCCAAGTTCTACAACATATGCAAGCTACAGAAAGCTACAGAATAACCCTTTCACAATATGCGAGCTTGTCCCCAAAAAGTTACCCAAAAATTAGAAAACCTACCCATAAATAGAGCTCCCCATTAGTTTGGAGCCAAAACAACATTCAAATTGAGTTTAGGCTGAAAATTTATAACATGAAGTTCAAATTTCAAAAGAGCATTTGCAATGGTATCTTCTAGAAAGTGCGCCAACTTCTCGGGGCCATAACTTTTGATCTGGGACTTCGATACATGAACCGTTTGAACCATTGGAAAGGTCTCAAAGTCAAAAACGCGCTCAAAATTGCTATGCCAATTTTGGCAAGTTTTGGGGCCAATCTGAAAGCTCTAAGTGCCTCAAATCCCACTCGGAAGATTTTTAGGTGCAAATCTGGGAAACTAAAACTGCAATATCTTTCAACCTAGGAACAGAAAATAAAAACCATAAATTGGGAATTTCATTATGACAAAAAGGGTATCCAAAAATGTAAAAACATCTGAAAAATGATAAACTTGAAATTTAACTATTTTTGGGTGATTCAAGATTGCCCTTACACCACTGGATGCTCCTGCATCAGACACCCAGGGTAATCTGAGAAGTGACCCCGTCATGTCTCAGATGGTTGAGAAAAACCCAACTGATCAACCGCTGCCTTAGATAGCCAGGATGAATCCTCCATAGGCATTCCTCTCCATTTCACCAGATATTCTTCATACTGCCTATTTCTGGTACTCCTTCTCACACAACTATCCAAGATTTCCTCAATCTCCTTTTTTGAAGTAGATGCTGGAATCCCACACTGTTCTATCATTGGTACTTCCTCTACGCCACCTTCATGATACTCTGTCAAATCTGAAATGTTGAACACAGGGGAAATGTTGAGTCCATCGGGCAACTTTACCTCATATGCATTCCCTGAATCATGCTTCTTTAAATTTTTATAGGGACCGAACTTCTTCATCTTCAATTTGTTATATGTTCCCAATGGAAACCTTTCTTTCCTCAAGTGGACCATCACTTCATCACCAATCTGAAACTCCTTATATCTCCGCTTCTAATCTGCCTTAGCCTTATACTGCATATTCATCTTGTTAATATGTTCTCTTACCTTCTCATGTATATCCTTGATGTGTTCTGCAAAATCTTCAGCTTCAACACTTATTTTCTTCTCTTGGTCCATCTTCCTCAATTCTAGAGCTATTCTAGGGCTACCTCCATACACAATCTAGAATGGTGATCTACCAGTGCTTTTGTTGACAGAATTGTTGTAAGAGAATTCTGCCTGGGGTAAGATCAAGTTCCATCCCTTGGGTTTATCTCCTACCAAACATCTCAGTAGGTTACCCAGACTCCTGTTAACAACCTCTGTCTGCCCATCTATTTGTGGATGGCGTGCATAACTGAACTTCAGCTCTATCTTCAGCTTCTTCCATAAGGCCCTCCAAAAATACCCCACAAATTTGGTGTCACGATCTGAAACAATACTCTTTGGTAGACTATGTAGCCTCACCACCTCTTTGAAGAACAAGTCAGCAATGTGGACTGCATCATGGGTCTTCTGACATGGAATGAAATGTTCCATCTTTGAAAACCTATCAACCACCATAAAGATTGAATCATTCCCTCGTGTCCTTGGCAAACCAAGAATAAAGTCCATACTTATATCCTCCCATGGCCTCTTTGGTATTGGTAAGGGCTGATATAAGCCTATATTCTGGCTCACTCCTTTAGCCATCTAACATACCCTACAACTTTGTACAAAATTCTTCACATCTTGTGACAACTGAGGCCAATAATAATGCTCACTGATAATAGCAATGGTCTTATCCCGACCAAAATGTCCTGCCATTCCTCCACTATGCTTCTCTTTTATCAGGTTCTCCCTCATAGAACTCCTCGGGATACACAATTGACTTCCCTTAAATAACATGCCATCCTAGATTATGAAATCCAACCACCTTGTCCTGTCCACTGTAATAGGTTCCTTGCATACTTTCCAAGCCTCTGCAAAATCAGGATCTTCTACATACAGTGTCTTGATTTCATTAAACCCAACCACTTCAATCTACATCTTTGTCATCAATGCATGCCTCCTACTTAAGGCATCTACAACCCTATTTGACTTCCCACTCCTATGTTTCAAAACAAAGGTATAACTCTATAAAAACTCTACCCATTTCATCTACCTCTGATTTAATTTTCCTTGACTATTTAGGTATTGCAAAGACTGATGATCAGTATATAGAATAAATTCCTTCAGCAACAAATAATGTCTCCATTTCTTTAATGCTTGAACTATTGCATAAAATTCTTGATCATATATAGAATACTTTCTCTTGGCATCATTTAACTTTTCACTGAAATAGGCAATGGGTTTACCTTCTTTGCTCAACACTGCTCCAATGACACAACCACTAGCATCACAATCCACCTGAAACACCTTGTTGAAATCTGGGAGAGCTAGAACAGGTTGCTCTATCACCTTCTACTTTAACAGTTCAAAACTTTTTGCTGCTCCAGTGCTCCACTTGAATTCTTTTCTATCCCCTCTCATTGTTTCAGTCAGGGGTCCACAAATACTACTGAATTTTCTAATGAACTTTCTATAAAAACTAGACAAACCATGGAAAGATCTCACCTCGGTAGTAGTTCTTGGGGTAGGCCATTCCATAATAGCCTTCACCTTCGCTGGGTCCATCTTGAGACCTTCTGCTGAGACAACAAACCCCAAGTACACTAACTCCCTCTTCACAAAACTGCACTTCTTTAGATTAATCAATAGTTTCTCTTCTCTTAACTTCTCAAAGGCTCTCCGAATATGCATCAGATTTTCATCCAATGTCTTACTGAAAATCAAAATATCATCTAAATACACAATAACAAAACTCCCTAGAAATTCTTTTAGTATCCATTCATGAGCCGCATGAATGTGCTCGGTGCATTGGTTAGCGCAAAAGGAATGACTAACCACTCGTACATACCTTTTTTGGTCTTGAAGGAAGTCTTCCATTCATTTTCCTCTCGAATTTGAATCTGGTGATATCCACTCTTCATATCAATCTTTGTGAAGTACTGAGCTCCACTCAAACAGTCCATCAGGTCATCCATCCTTGGTAGGGGAAATTTGTACTTGATTATTATCTTGTTTATGGCTCAGGAATCTTTACACATCCTCCACTCTCCATCCTTCTTTGGTGCTAGTACTGCAGGTACTGCACATGGAATCAAACTCTCCCATATCAAACCCTTTCTTAACAATTCTTGAACTTTTCTATTCAACTCCTCATTTTCTACTGGAGTCATTCTATGAGCTTCCTTATTTGGCAAATTGGCTCCAGGAATCAAGTCAATCTAATGACTGATCTTCCTTATTGGTGGTAAACCTTTAGGTACATTATCAAAAACAATATCTTGAAACTCATCCAACATCCCAAAAACTTCTTCTGGAACCTTCTCACTATCCTCCTTACTCACTCTAGGAATCAATGCATAAGACACATGCTCATGCTTCATACCTTCTAAAATTTTTCTTCCATCTACATAACAAATTCTAGCACTACTGCATACCTTCTCTTCAGTCTCCTTCAGGGGTTTCAACTTGTGACGAACCCCATCCTTTGTCAAGGAATAAGTGTTTGCATGGCCATCGTGTATAACTCGCCTATCAAACTACCACGGCCTCCCCAACAACATGTGACATGCATCCATGGGGATGATATCACAGAGTACCTCATCATGGTAGCTCCCAATCTTGAACTTTACTAGGCACTGCTCATTAACCAAAACTTTGTGGTCTTTCTACAACTAGGCAATCCAATACAGATGCGGGTGCCTTTCCCTCTGTAGCTTCAACTTTTTTGACCATCTCCTCTGACACTAGATTATCAGTGCTCCCACTGTCAATAATGATATCACAACATTTTCCTTCACACTTGCACCTTGTATGAAACATATTCTTTCTCTGTTCTAGTTCCTTTTCTTCAGTCACTAGGGCTCTCCTAATTACTAGGGTTTCTCCCGTTTTAGCATCATCTGAATGTTTAGATTGGGCCTCCTCATCTACATGCGCAACCCTTCCATGACCTTCTGGCCTTTTGTCTGCCCTTCCTTGGTGTTGTGGATATTCATAGGCTCGATGTGCTTCTTCACCACACTGGAAACACGTTCCTCTAAAACCACCTCTTTCAGATCCTTGTCCATATCTCCCTTGTCCTCTACCTCTTTGATCACCACTGTTTTGATCACGAGGGTGGTAGAAGTTGTCATTCCTCTGGCTTCAGCTGGTACCCACATCTTCACTTTTCTTTTCATCATCATTTTGACTTCCTAAAGGTCTTCCATTTCCCCTTCCATTTTGACCTCCTCATCCTTTTTGCTTGCCATCAAATCTTTTGTTTAGCTTCTCTTCCACCTTCAAAGCAAACTGATACACCTCCTCAATGGTGGTCATTCTTACAAGGCTTAACTCCTCCTGAATGCTCGGTCGTAACCCATTAAGATATTGGGCTACCTTCTTGTTATTGGCCTCTATGTGACCCGTTCTGATGATTATCTTGTGAAAATCTTTAGTATATTCTTTCACAGATCTGCTTCCTTGCTTCAAACCTTGCAATTTCTTCAATAGATCTAACTCGTAGTCCACTGGTATGAACTGCTTCTTCAGTTTCTCTACCATGCGATCCCATCTGGTGATCTTGACCTTTCCTCTTTGATTCCTTTCCAACTGGACCTCTTTCCACCAAATACTGGCATGGACCTTTAGCTTCATTTTTGCAAACTTAACTCGATCTGGGTCCTCTATTTCCTCATACTCAAAATATTCTTCTAGCTCATTGATCCAATTGATCAACTGTTCCGGGTTCAGACTTCCAGAATAACTGGGGACTTCTGCTCTGGGTCTTTTCCTAATCTTCGAAATGGCCCTTATTAGCTGCATTTAGTCTTGATCAATTGCTTCTTCTTCCTCTTCTACATCTAAACCTTCTTCCTCTCCTTCATCCTCACTTTCCTCCCTCAGGTTTAACCCTCTTCTCAACTGCTCTTGTAACACATCAACTTGTCTCTAGAGCGCTACCAGTGCATCTCTTCCACTAGCATCCCTGCCACCTCGACCACCTTTGGCACCACCACGCCTACCAGGAATCACTCTTGGAGGCATCTTTCTTGACCTCGACCCACAACCACGGTCCTAGTGCAAACTACATCACGATTGGTGATCTGTCCACACACTCAAGAAAACCTCGCTCTGATACCACTTGATGAGGGCGCAACCAGAGACACCTAAAATAACTGAAAAATAATAGAATAAATTTATTATTCAAAAAATGGAGCTTCTTACATGTAGAGTATCTCAAATCCCCAAGTTCTACAACATATGCAAGCTACAGAAAGCTACAAAATAACCCTTTCACAATATGCGAGCTTGTCCCCAAAAAGTTACCCAAAAATTAGAAAACCCACCCATAAATAGAGCTCCCCATTAGTTTGGAGCCAAAACAACATTCAAATTGAGTTTAGGCAGTTTGGCGCCAAAAATTTACAATATGAAGCTCAAATTTCAAAAGAGCATTTGCAATGGTATCTTCTAGAAAGTGTGCCAACTTCCTGGGGCCATAACTTTTGATTCGGGACTCTGATTCATGAACCGTTTGAACTGTTGGAAAGGTCTTGAAGTCAAGAACACACTCAAAATTTTCTATGCTGATTTTGGCAAGTTTTGGGGCCAATCCGGAAGCTCTAAGTGTCTCAAATCCCACTTAGAAGATTTTTAGGTGCAAATCTGGGAAACTAAAACTGCAATATCTTTCAACCCAGGAATAGAAAATAAAAACCGTAAATTGGGAATTTCATTATGACCAAAAGGGTATCCAAAATGTAAAAACATCTAAAAAATGATAAACTTGAAATTTAACTATTTTTGGGTGATGCAAGATTGCCCTTACACCACTCGATGCTCCTGCATCATGAATGAACAATATAATTAAATTAATTAAATTTAATAATATGTAGAATACTTTAGAGAAATTAATTAAATAATAAATATTTAATTAAATGCCAGGATTAATCAGATATGACCAATTTTATGCATCTACATTTTTCCCCTCTTTAAAGAGATGTGTGAAACACATTGCTTCAAAGAAAATATTCCTACTTTCAAAATTTGTTGTGTTTGACATTGCCTCTTTTTTGACAAATATGCCCCTGACTTGATTCTGATATGTTTCTGATTAAAAGATGTTGTTGGTGTTAATGATGCCCCCTCGGGAGGTAAATCACTAATGATTGAGTTTTTTCATAAAATTTGAATTTTTTTGAGTTGATGAGATTTTGATGTTGATTTGAATTCAGTGATTATCTCACAAAAAATGATGTATAAGGATGCCCCAATGTGAAGATAAAGTCAAAGTGAGATAAAAAGATAAAAAATGTCACAAAACTCACCTTTAGTTGACCTTTAAAAGGAAAAAAAAGGAGAAAAGGGAAAATCATTTGCACTTTTTGACTTTGAGAATCCTGTAGCTCTGATAGTGACCTAGCAAAATGGAGATTTTGTATCATCATCATAGATTTGAGTGGGCCCGCCAATACCAGAGACCAGCTATGTATGGACCACCGGTGAGTCGATCCGACCTCTTTTGCTATTAAATTTTTCTGTTTAGAGTAAAATTTTCCTATTTTTCACAGATTTTAGGTTGTGAAAATTCCATTTTAGCACTTTGAGAAAAAATTTAGCACTTTTGATAGCTATTTGAGCACTTTCAATGAAAAGAGTAGCGCATATAGGATACATTTAACATGTTTAGCATAGAAACTAGTTTAGTGCATTCGATAAAAAGAGGAGCGCATATAGGATGCCATAGAAAAATTAGGGTTTTAGAAAATCTAGGGAAAACATTAGTGCATAGAGTGTTGTTGCGCATCCAAGAAATGAAGTGGCACTTAGGACTAGAGTTTGAGCACTTTTAGGGAAATAGCACATAGAGGAAAAGTTTGAGCGCATCCAAGGAAAAGAACGACTCATTTGAGTTTGAGCACATCCAGGATACAAAATAACGTATATGAGTTTTAGCACATAGAGGTTGTACATTAGCGCATCTGGTAAAAAATAGAATGTGTGATTTGATGAAAGTGATGTAAAAATGATTATGTATATTGCTTCTTTGGTCAATAGATAGAGAAATTTTCCTATCATCATGTTGATATGGATAGAAAACCTGATAAATAATTGATAAGTTTGTTTCTAGAATAGAAATCAAAGAGTAGATATCTGATAACTCTGTTTCCCCTCTACAAAAACCAAAGATTAGATGATCTATAGGACTGTTGATAAATTTTCTCTCTACGATAGAAAACAAATAGTAGATAATTGATTGAAAACATATTTGCATTCGTGATTGAAATACAAATAGTAGATGATTGATAGGACTATTGATAAATTTGCTCTCTACGATAGAAAACAAATAGTAGATGATTGATTGAAAACATATTTGTATTCGTGATTGAAATACAAATAGTAGATGATCGATAGGACTGTTGATAAATTTTCTCTCTGCAATAGAAAACAAATAGTAATTGATGATAGAATAGATTGATGTGATATTCAGATAGATAGATTGTGCATTGATTGTATGATATGAATCGTCTAGATAAAACATTTTATATGGGTCACTTGATATGAGTCTGATGAGTAGATGCTACTGATATGGGTCATATATAGATAGACATAAGTCAGATTGAATTTTCTTGATTGAGATTGAATCATAGAGATGAAGCTAATTGGTTGTCTTGTGTTACCTGAAAATAGGAGGTTTTCAAAAACCTCCAGATTAGGGAGAGTCACTCGGCAGGATGGCATATGATACCTGAGTTGACACCAACTGAGGTAATGTTGATAGAGACATGTGGATTGAGATCCTTATTGGCCATGCCTCTGATTTGGGTCAACATGGGACTATTGACTATGTTAGCAGAGAGGTGGCATTCAGAGCACAATACCTTTCATTTTCCGACTAGTGAGGTGACTGTGACTCTAGAGGATGCATATAGGATTCTTGGTATTCCTGTGGTTGGCATCCTTATGCTCTATGATCACAAGGAGATAGGTGGGATAGATGCATTGAGGAGAGTATATGGTGATGCGCACATAGCAGGGTACTGGTTGCCATGGGCTGATTTAAGAGAATATCCAGCCTTGCCTGTAGTTTTAGGTGCATTCATTGGAGGTCTCATTTGTCTAGATCGCCAGTCAAAGGGACTATCAATGGGATGGGGGAGGATCCTGGATCATATGTTGTTATAGCCACAGAGATATGCCTGGGGGAGCTTTATTTTGGCTCACCTATAGCATGATTTACATCAGGTGGTATACAAGGGTGCATCTAGTTTGTCATGCGGTGTGACACTACTTTAAATCTGGGAATGGGAGCATCTTGCTATGACAAGACCAACTTGTCCCAGAGTGAGGCCATCGAAAAGACCTTATGTGTATTCCTATGCTATGGTCCTTGTCTATCCTAAGCTAGGCAAGGTAGATTATTAGGGATGGTGCCTGGATGATATTGATGCGGTGATATGGTGACCATACCTAGATTGCAAGCCCTAGGATACAGATCATTTAGAGATGTTGTTTGTATGTATGCCATGGTTTTTGATAGGGAGGACTCCATTTATCATTGAGAGGTTTTTGGCCATGCGAGTGCAATGATAGTTGGATTCACTTAGGGTATGCTTTAGGGAGTTGCTCACTATGCATGGAGCAACGATGAGGTAGGATGGGGACTTGGTATTGCATACCAGATAGCTTATATAGAGTATATAGCTCTAGCACCCAAGGCATGGGATGACAGATGAGACATTGCTGATGTTGGGATGTTTGAGGAGTACTCCATTTATTTTCATACACATCCATTTCCATGGTTGACATGTCCTGATGAGCCAACACCCATTTTGGTGGTACCCTAGCCAAGGGCAGGGAGACAGGAGGATGTGGCTAGTTGTGAGTAGGCAGCAGTTGGGGGTGATGATGAGTGTGGAGAGGAGGAGAGCTCAAATGGGGATGATGGGGATGACAATGGAGATGAGGGGCAAGTGCCAGTGAGGCCGAGGCCAAATATTTTGAGTGGTATCCAAATCATATGGAGGTCAAGGACTAGGATTGGGAAGAGGATAGTGATCAGGGTTGGTTCCTTGTCACAACTAGGACAGATAGATACCCTACAGGCTCAGGTGCAAACATTGCAGGGATAATAGGTGTAGTTGTAGAGTCAGTTGGTGCAGGCACAGGGATTGCTCATATAGATACAGGACCAACTAGCACAGTCATAGGCACATGCAAAGGAACATCCTCCTACCCCAGACCCACAGGTAGCTCAGTTGATTACAGAGAGAGATGCATTGAGATGGAGGGTATTAGAGACTGAGGGTGTTGCTAAGAGGCTGATGGGCACTGTGGAGAGTGCATCCTTGCAAGAGACCATTGTAGAGGGCTTTGAGATGGTGAGGGAGGTAGAGTATTAACGGGTCAGATACGAGTTGTGTCCTCCTGAGTGTAGAGAGCCCTTCCCATGGTCCCATACTAGGACCAAGAGTAGGACACAGATAGGCACATAGAGCCTGGGGGTTATCAGTGTTCAATGGGATCCGGATGCAGGGACGAGTGGCAGGCCACCATCCTCGAGACCAGCTCCATCAAGGGGTTCCACTAGCCAGCTGTGATTGATATATGCAAGATTTTATATGATGTATCTCATATTATTTTGGATCATGTACATTGATTTTTGACCATATCTCATGTATCTTGTTAGAATTTTTAGTTTCATTGGACTATTGGACATTTGTATGTATTTTTGATGAGTGATGATATGCAGTGGTGATGAGTTTTGATGATGTGTTGTATTTTTTATGATGATATGTGATGGATATGCATTTATTTCCTTGTTTATGTGATATGGATTTAGATATATGATCTACGGACTAACATGATTTGTAGGTTGATGTGATATGATTATGATATGATGATGTGCAATATGATGTGTACTAATGATCTCATGCAGGTGGATGGTGATGGTAAAAATCTAATGTGTCAAGATGATATGATATGATATGAATTATTCATGATGTGGAAATGTGATGTTTATATGAAATGCTTGTGTTTTTGAATTTTTCAAATGCTATAAATGATGATGATGTGATGGATGTTATGTCAATGAAATATATCAAATAAGTTGGTATTGAAAAAATGAGAAAGGATGTGAATGGTAAAATGAGGTGAACGGATTAAAATGTATGCTATGGAATGTAATGAATATGAAAAAGATTGATGACATGATAAAATAAGATGTAATGATATGAAATGAAATGTAATGAAAATGAGATGATATGGAAGATGTAATGAAATGAAATGATATGAACTGAGGTAAAATAAAATGTAATGTAATGATATGAAATGTAATGATGAAATGAAAAATCAAATGAAAATGGAATGTAATGATATGAAATGAAAAATTAGATGAAAATGGAATGTAATGATATGAAATGACAAAATGAGATGAAAATGGAATGTAATGATATGAAATGATGAAATGAGATGAAATGATATGAAAAATAGAATGTAATGAGATGAAATAAAATGTAATGAAAGGAGATGATAAAATGTAAAATTGAAATGATGTGGAATGATAAAATGAAATGTAATATAACGATATGATATGTAGTGTAATGTAATGAAATGTAATAAAATGTAATGAAAGGAATGTAATGAAATGAAATGATGAAATAAAATGAATGAGAAAATGGAATGGAAAAAATTAAATTAAATTAAATTATTGGATATGCCATGTAATAAAATGAAATGATATGATATGAAATGGTAATGCAACATGAAGAATAAAGAAATGAGAAAGGATCCAAATGATGAATGTTAAAACTATCAGATATGCATGATAATGATGAAATGATAATGGTATGAGGATGAAACAAATGTCCAAATGTCCTCCACATATAGTCCAAAAAGACATGACAACCGTTGATTTATTTGTTTCGCTTTGTTTAACACTCTAGTGTGAATCTAATATGCAACTATATACATTGAGCTAAATGAAATGAAACTAAATAAAACCAACAGTTCATTAAGCCTTCAGGTAGCTTTGTTGAATCATCATAGAGCCTTATAAAATGTTGGACATATGTACAAGCATCATAGGGGAGATTAGCACCAATGATGACCTGAGTACAACTTTCATGATTTTTGATATAGCAAGCGAACACAAGCATCGAGGTATAATTGAACTGAGATGACCTAAGCATTTCTTGCATAAAAAGGAAAATACTAACCATCTTCTGATGCAAACGTGGAATTTTTGACAATGACATGCTTTAGAAATCACATTTCACAACATATTTGCATCAAATCAATAGTCACCCTCAAGACAATAGACAAAAGAAAAATCATCCTCCTTCCTTGCCACTCTAGTTCAATACATCATTGAGTGTGCTCTAGAGAGATGATATCAAAAAATCAAACAAGCATTGTTTAAAATGTAAAACTGATATTCCAATCATTATTCAGATTTTAGATCATCCAGATATGAGTCATGATATGGTATTTTGCTAAAAGACCATTGTGATATGAGTCAATGGTTGGATAATTGTTCATTTTTTTGATTGTCTGTTTGCATGACCAAGTTATATATCTTTTTCGAGCTATTTTGGTAGAACCTAAAAGTTGGTTTCCCTAGAGTATGTCAATGTTTGCCCCTGGTAGTTGAAAAAACTTGTTGAAATGGATATGTACAATAATCAAGCCATGGGAAGACGTTATCGCTCTAGGAAAATGATGGCAATATGATGTTGGTATGACCCTAAGATGAATGAAGATGCATCAAATGAGATTCTAGTGCAAAATATAAACTAATAGATGGAGAGTTACAAATAGCGTCTATTTGCCAGATTTTCACTATTTGTGTTTATTGCATTTTTCCAATTTTTTTATTTTATTTTTTTATGTTACCGAGATGCCTGTTTGCTAGGTTTTCACTTGGGTAACCATTTTTTTAGGATTTTTTTTGCTGTTTTTGTATTTCTTCAGGACTTTTTCTGATGTTTTTGTATTTCTTCAGGACTTTTTTTGATGTTTTTTTATTTCTTCATAACTTTTTCTAATGTTTTTGTATTTTTTCAATACTTTTTCTAATGATGATAACTACTTCAGACATAATACTTTTTTAGGTACATGTTGTTGATGGGTTCATCAAATAGGTTCCCTTCTTTGTTGACAACTTTTATGCTTCTAAACCGTATACTGCTATGACCACATAGGGACCTAGCCAATTAGATTCAAACTTTCCTTTCTTCTCTTTGTCTTGCTGATTTCATTGGTTCTCTTTTAAAAAAAGATCACCAACCTAAAAGGTATGTGGTTTGACTCTATGATTATAGCTGCGAGACATCATTTGTTGATAGGATTTTAAATGATTAGCTACTCGTTGTCTCTATTCATCAAGAGGTTCTAGTTCTTGGAGTTGGAAAACTTTGTATTCAACATCTATTATGAGACCTTTCAGTGATGCTCTGAGTGATGGAATCTCAACTTCTAAAGGTAGGATGGCTTCTGCTCCATAGACAAGAGAAAATGGTGTTGCTCCTGTTGGCATTCAGATACTAGTTTGGTAGACCCATAATGTGGGATTCAGTTGAACGTGCAAATATTTCCTTGCATCATTCACAGTCTTCTTTAAAAATTTCAATATTGTTTTATTTGAGGCCTATGCTTGGCCATTCCCCTGTGGATAATAAGGTGTTGAGTATCTGTGTTGAATATGGAATCTCTCAAAAAGTTCGTCAACATCCTGATTCTTGAATGGTCATCCATTATCTATGATGATGGAGTTGGGAATGCCATACTAACAGATGAGATAGTTGAGTATGAATGATGAGATTTGTTTTCCAATGACCTTAGTGAGAGGGACTACCTCAATATGCTTGGTAAAATACTCTGTCACGGTGATGATGAATTTGTGTTCATTTGAAGATGAAGGATGAATCTTGAACACTAAATCCAACCCCCAATGAGAGAATGGCCAGGTTGGTATAGATGGTTGTAGTTCTTGTGTTGGTGCATGAATGATATTTCCATGTATCTGACATTTAGAGCACTTTGTTACAAAAGTGAATAATTCCCTCTCCATTGTAGGCTAGTAGTAACCCATTCTAATTAATTTCTTGGATAAGGTTAGTCCATTTGAATGAGTACCAAAAATGCCACCATGAACTTCTTGTAAAGCCTTATCAGATTCATCACGTTTAAGACATCAAAGTAAAGTACCATCAAGATCGCAACAATAAAGAGTGTCGATGATAAGGGTATAGCGGGAAGATTTTCAGATAAAGTTACGCTTTTGGTTATGAGATAAGTCAAGTGGTAAGATGACGTATTTTAGGTAGGCATAAATTTTTCCATACCAAGGTGAATCAGATCCTACTAAGTGGCAAATGATTTGGCTTTTAGGTGTGTCATAGGCAAGCATAAATGATTATTCCACCAAAAATTTGTAGCAAGCTTGATTTTTTGGGAGTTGTAACAATGAAGCGATTGTGGCCATAGCATCAGCTACCTTGTTATCAAGCCTTGGAATTTGAATGAACTTGATGTCTACAAATATTTCTTGAAATCGTTAACCTTTTTCTTGTACGGCAATAATTTTTCATCTATGGTCTGATAGTCATCATTGATTTGGTTAATGGCTAACTATAAGTCACCATAAACTTGTAATTTCATGATTCTCCATTCCAATGCTATTTTGAGTCCACTGATTAAAGCTTCATATTTGGTTATGTTATTAGTGCATGAAAACATTAGCTGATATGATCGAGGAATGGTATTTCCTTGAGGGGTGACAAAGAGTATGCCTTTGCCCAATCCATGTTGAGTAAATGAGCCATCAAAATATAATGACCAAGGTTGCTTTGATTCTGATGTGAAGACATCAGCATCTAGAAATTCAATGTGCATGGGATGCTCTACTTGTATGGGTGCTTCGACCAGTTGGTCAACAATAGCTTGTCGTTTGATTGCTTTGTGATCAATGTAATGAATATAAAACTCGCTTAAGATCATGACCCATTTTGCTAACCTTCCTATCAATGTGGCCTTGCTTAACAGATATTTGAGTGGATCAATCTTCACAGATAGATTGATTGTATGAGTTAACATATAGTTTCAAAACTTCTACACAGCAAAGACCATGGCTAGGCAAGCCTTCTCGATGAAAGTGTAGTTGAGTTCATGACCTGTTAATGTTCAGCTGATATAATAGATTGCATGTTCTTTTCCTGTAGAGTCTTCTTGTGCTAACAATGCCCCCAAATATTTCTCTGTGGCAGCAATGTATAAGATGAGTGGTTCGTCTGGATCTGGTGGTATCAAAACTGGTGGGTTCATTAAATACTACTTGATTTGTTGAAAGGCCATTTCAAACTTATCATCCCATTTGAAAGGAACATTCTTATGTAGTAGATGTGTGAAAGGTAGACATTTATCTACTAGTTGTGCAATGAATCTTCACATAGATTGAAGTTGTCCCTGTAGTGATCTCAACTGACTAATATTCCTTGGTGGAGGCATTTCCATGATTGCCTGTACCTTGGTGAGATCTACTTCAATTCCTTTTTTTGAAACTATGTATCCCAAGAGCTTTCCAGATGTGACTCCAAAAACACATTTCTTAGGGTTGAGGTGAACTTTGAATTTTTCCAACTTTGCAAATATTTTGGATAATATCTTGAGATGTCCTTCTCTAGTGTATGATTTTTCCAATATGTCATCAACATAATCTTCCATGAATGTGTACATCATGTCATGAAAAATTGTAGTCATGGCTCTTTAATATGTAGCCACAACATTCTTTAAACCAAAAGGCATGACCTTCCAATAGTAAGTCCCCCAAGGACATGTGAAATTTGTTTTGTCTTATTCTTCAGGTGAAATCTTAATTTGGTTATAACCAAAAAAACCATCCATTAGTGAATACATGGAATGGCCATCCGTTAGGTCAACTATAGTCTCAATGCTTCGAAGAGGAAAATCATCCTTAGGACATGCCTTATTAAGATCTCTAAAATCTGTGCACATTCAAACACTTTTGTCAGGTTTGGATACAACAACAATGTTGGAGATCCATTCTGCATAGTCAATTGATCTTATAAATCCCATAGTCCATTCTGTAGTGCCACATAAGGATGCATCTTTCTAAGTTTTTGTTTTCTAGGCTTTACTCCTGGTTGAATTGATAGGTGACGGATTATAAGATCCAAATAAAGACCTGGCATGTCTGCATAAGACCAGGTAAAGTTGGCTTGATTTTCTCTAAGAAATTCCATGAACTCAAGTACTTGTCATTGATGCTGCTAACTGTAGAATCCTCAGTTTCTCTATAGTTTCAAGATTAACTACTTTTGTAGGCTCAATAAAAATAGACGATTGCTCATGATAGTGCTCTAGGAGAGTGTCAAGCATCCCATCATTTGGTGCCTTAAAAAGGTTTTCACTGTCTGATATGCTCTTTGTTTTATCTTTTGTTTGATCTAACACTACTAGATTTTGGTTTTCACCATTAGATCTTTCTTTTTGATTTTTACTTTTGTAGCTAGGAAACTTGACACTCTCCTGACTAAGGATCTCACGCCAAAAATTTCCAGTGGAACGATCATTTACATCCTCTACGAAAAGGAAGTTTACAATAGATTCGTCAGTTGGAAACATAGGTATATCAGGAGGTTCAGATAGATCCTAGTCAATAAGATCGAGATTTATTTGTGGTAGCGATTCATTGGGTTGCATGAAATTGGCTATAGTTATGGTCATAACAGAGGTGTCTATAAGATCTGAGGTACGAGGTAGATCAATAATGGTACTGTCCTCACAATAGTCTTGTTCAATTAAATCTGACTCAGTATCACTAGAGTCATAGTTGTGCTATAGCTCAGATTCTTGTGGTTAAGTCCCTAACCCTCTCCTTTAATTAGAATAGGAGAGTAAGTTTGTATCACATCAACCTTTTTTTCCCTCCAGAATTCATCATCATGGATGGTATCCCATTTGTATTCTCCAGAGTCCGTGTTAGAGTTATTATTGATGAAATTCTAAATTGTTGTCAAGCATGCTACCCTTGGATTAAAACTTTCTTGCAATGTGAGTACAGTATAATTCAATTGTTTGGTTGTTATTTCTTTTGAGCTAGTATCATAGCCTAGTCCTATTTTTTCTTTTGCAGCAAGTCTTGGAGGATCAATAGGCTCAACTACTCCTTTTCTTTTTCTGATAGGACCATTACCCTCATAGCCCATGTTTTGCATGATTGAATATCCCTTACCATATTTATCATTTGGTAACTTGATATTAAGAACTATTTCATCTTCATTTTCATCTCTATAGAGCCATTTTAGCATTTCGCTATCCTCAGGATCTTCCATCAAGAATTTCTCTTTGATAAATTGTCCATTGAACTTTGTGATTGGTTTTGTTGCTGATTGTGTTGATGTTGATGCTACAGATATCTTATGTTGCATGATAGAAGGTTTTCCATGTGACCGAGGTGATGTAGGAAGATTATCCAGACAGAGAGAATATTCGCCTACTCCATTATCTTTGAACCATTGTTTCTTGTCAAAGGTTTTGGTTAGTAGACTAATTTGTGTATCAACTTTCGGAGAAATGCTAGTGGTCGCTTCTCGATTGTTAGGAACCAAAGTGTCTTGACTAGCTTTGATGTTGGCATAAGTTTAACTGTGAGAATTATCAGCTGATATCGTGATCTCCTGTCCATCCTAAGGAAATTTAAGACATTGATGATATGTGGATGGTGTAGCTTGCATTTCGTGGATCCAAGATCGTCCCAACAAGATGTTGTATGCAAGATCACAATCTAATACTTGACAAAAAATATTTTTGATAATAGGTCCCACTCTAATTGGTAACATGATTAAACCTTTGGATGTTCTTTCCTCATCATCATAGGGTTTAATGATAATCTTTCTTTTGGGGTCGATTGAATCCTTAGAAAATCCTAAAGCCTGAATTAATTTCATGGTACATATGTTTAAACCAAAACCTCCATCTATTAGAACTTGTCTGACATGAAACTTGTGGACCATGACTTCTAAGTATAATGATGAGTTATGGGAATGTGTCATGGAAACATTGTCTCTTTCAGAGAATGAAAGGCATGTGGGTGAGGAAAAATGTCCCACCATGGCTTGAAATTGATCCACATTCAGATCATCAGATACAATTGTTTCAATGAGGGATTTGTTTAGAATTTCTTTATGCACTAGGGAAATTTTCAGAAGCTCAAAGATAGATATCTGGGAAGAAGTTTTTCCAGGTTGATTGATTAAATCGTATTGATGTGACAGTGGTGGCACAATTGATTTTGAAGGAGTTCCTTTTAGGACCACTTTAGCTTGTGCCCTTATTGTTACGTTAACTTCTCGATACTCCACTTTCTCTTTGACTTTTATAACATTAAACTGCTCGTCATCAGTGTAGATATGATTGATTATATGCTCATCAACATGATGCACATTCTTTCCAAAAGAATCACCCTTTTGATAGTTGGGTAAAGGATTTCAAAATGCTTGGTGGTCTTCATTTGATTGTTGGTTCCCTTCTATTGTGACAATGTCTTTGTCGATTAAAACTTGAATAGTGTTCTTCAAACCTTGGCAACTATTCGTACAATGGCCTTTACATCTATGATATTCCTAATAGTATTCATCATTCCATGATGGCGGCTTCACACTGGGTTCAAAGTTACGTTGTGGTGGTAGGGTAATAATGTTCTTTGCCATCAAGTCTTTAAGATTAGATTCCAAAGTTTTCCCTAATGGAGTGAAAGTTCTTCTATTGGAGAAGAATGAAGATAATTGTGTATTCATGTTTGATGTATTTCCTAAATCATTGTTATTGTTGTTTCCACGATACCCTTGATTATTGGTATTATTCTTATTTGGAACAAAAGTTGGATTTTGGTTATTCCTCAGAGGAGGGGGGAGTCGTTTCCATGATTTGTAACCGACTTGACATTGTTGTAGTTTTTTTTGTGAGGAACACTAAGAAAAATTGGCTTACCTGATACATGATGTGCATCCACAACACCATCATTCACCATGTTTTTGTTGCGAGTCCAAAATCTAGATTTGTCATTGTGGTGATTTGAGGAGCTAGGATTGCCTTTATCAAGTTTGATTATCCCTCTCTAGACTAATGCATTTTCAATCGTGATTGCATTTTCAATAATTTTCTAAAAAGAGGGAGGACAATGAAGATTTAGATGATAAATCATCTCTTTATCCAAGCTATTTATGAATGTAGTGATCTTTTCCTTTTTAGGAACATGACATGGATGTCTAGTGAACAATCTTCTCCATCTCTGAAGAAATGTGATGAATGATTCACCAGGTTTTTTTCTTAGCCTTGCATAGATCCATCATTGTGATTTGGTGTTGTATGTTATAGGAATATTGAGAGATGAATTCGTTGATCAATTCCTCAAATGTTTTGACAAGCGGTGTAATTTTTGATAACCATTCCATAGATTGGCCTCTGAGACTTCATGGGAACAAATACATTAAGTATGTATCTTCATGAGCGAATTCTAAATTCATGTTTCGAAAGTATCTAATACCGTCAATGGGATCCAATTTTATTTTCCATTATAACGATCAAACTTTGGAATTTCACCATGCTTAGGGAACATAATCATGTTGAGACGTCGATCAAAAGGATATGGACAAATATCATCAAGAGTGTATGTCTTTTCTGTGGCTCCCCCTTGTAGATCTTTAATTTTTCCTTCTAATTTTTTAACATATTGAGTCAAGGCACTAAGACCAGATAAGGGTGTTTCATCAGGATTACTCTTTATTTTCTCAGTGTTAAAGTCATGAGGTAGTTTAGCCCCTTTATCAGACAAAAATAGGAAATATTTTTTGTTTCTCATTCTACGAGCCTTTCTACTACTTCTTTAAGGTGTCATTCTTCTTCTTGTTCATCTTCACTATCCTCAAGAGTTTTTCTTAGATCTCTATTGGAAGCTAAGGATTATTTTCTCTTTTGGTCATGTTGTCTTCAAAAAGGGGATTTTGACTCACACTATAAAGGGGATGACTATTTTCACCTTCTTCTTGAGTTGTTGATGTATGATATTCTTGTTGAATATCTTCCTTCAGTTTATTGTATTATGATCATGTAAAAAGAGGCATATGATTTCAAGATGTTCTCCTAAACTTAGATCATAGTTTGATGAGTGCAATAAACGATGATGTTTTAATTTGATAAAATGAAAAAATCTTATGATATGATCAAAACTATGTATTCCTAATTCATGGTTGTGGCTTCCAATGATAAAGGATGTCAGAATCCTATTAGGAGGATTTGAACCAAGAATTTAGAATTTTGTGATGGAAAGTGCACTTGTAAGATTTGATCTTTGTTTTTGAAGAATGATCAATATATCAAATAGCCTATCTCAACTCATTGAAGTATTTTACTAGGATGCATCGAATATTCGATAGAAGGTTGTGGTATGTAGTTGAAATCAAGAGGTTGATTGTGATTATGCCATTGAGAGAGGACTCTTCTTTGAAAATAGGCTTGTGAATCTAGAGGGTCCACAACGTATTCATCAATAAATCCTCTAACAAAGTCTAGGTATCTATGGAGAAATTTGCGATAATGGAGCAAGACGTGTCGACTCTTGTACAAAAACTTCCTTCATTGTAAGCTTTTCTTGTAGCCTAGAGTTTTCTTTGGTTTCCTAATCCTATTGGTAATTGAATTCTTAATAAACTTGGTAGATTTCCACTCCCTAAGCATGAGAGAAAATATGTTACTGGACCAGGAATGCTATAACCTCAGATCTGTTTAAAACAATGATACAAGGAAAATGACAGATGTGCTTTTCTATTGCCTATATGCACTTCAAAAATAGGGATATGCACCAGAGAAATGGTCAAATGCAATTTAATATGTCCCAGATGCGCTACTCTCTATCCTATATGCGCTTTAGAAAATGTTTTGATAGTGACCCAAAAACTATTTGCAGAATACTCAGCCTATGCACTAAAACAGACTCCAAATGCACTGAACTAACCAGTGAATGTGCTAGAATAGACCTTATATGCACTAGAACATACCCTAGATGGGCTAAAACAATTTTTCCAAGGTATTTTCCGAATAGTTGAGAATAGTTTTCAGCTAAAATTTGACATGTTCACTTCAGATGATCTTTTATTTGAATTAGTGTGATTGAAAAAACATCAACACCTTGAAAACAATTGTTTTTAAGTCCTATACTAAACATCAAGTGTATTATCAATTTTTTTTTCAAAAAATGTTTTCACAGGTTTAACACATGACAGATAGTTAAATCAGAGTCACTCTTAGTACTCAAGTAGGTCATCATAATAATCAACATACCACATCTTAGAATTGCATCAACTCACACAGTCGTGTCACCACTGAAGGGGTGCCCATGTTTTGGTATTTTCAAGGTGTGTACTCAGAGTGACAGAAGTGGATACCAGATCCCCTGAGAAAATGGTCCTTGGAAGTTATATGGTGAGTATCTTGGGGGTATATTCTTCCCTCCCCTGCACTATGATTATTATGATGTTTGGAAACTAAATTCGGTTGGATACTACACTAGGTTTGTAGTAAGGGTTTCTATTTGGTGCGGCAATAATAAACTCCCTTAGGAGACCTCCCAACCTTTAGAACAAAGGATTTGGAGATGGTTATCTTGCACACTACCAAAAAAAGAGGATTTCTCCTAATTTGCTTTAAATTTTATAGTGGGGCAGAATAGCCTGGCTTTGGCTTGAACCCACTTGAGTCGTTCCTCTTGGGTGAGTACTTTTTCCCACAAGAGAAGGCCCTCTACAAGATGTAATAAAGTAGTAAAATTGCATAAATTTAAAAGGAAATTCTGGTATTCTAGTCACCCAGTTAAGGGGAGAGCATAGACTTATTTCCACAAGCACGATAGACACTGTTCTTTTTAAAACACAAATCACAATGATCTAAACTACGTGAAGATGTTGCTTCAAAGAAAGCATGGGATTCATTTTTACTACAAAATCAGTTTGTGGTGACTAACCTAGATTGCTTTATTTTAAATCCATGTCTATCCTAGGGTTGCTTCCCTTTAAAACTAGTTGTGACTATCCTAGATTGGTTATTTTTAAGCCAAAAAAAGGTTCTATTTGCGGAAGGTGTCAGACTCAGAAACTTGTTTAGTTACAACCTGTATGGGCCAAAAGATCACTTGTATGCATGAATAAAACAAGTAAATGCACCAAAATAGATAGTAAATGCGCTACAAAAAGTCCTAAATGTGCTACAAAAACTCTTAAATATGCTAAAACAAAATGTAACTAATTCTTTTTGTTTTTAGAAAATTTTAACAAACTAATTCGAGCATATGTATCATTTTGTTTTGTAGATGTTCCGAAACAGTTCCTAGATGCACTGCAACAGTCCCTGCATTCGTCGAAGTACCTGCAAAAGTGCCAAAAGAATCCACGGATGTGCTTTAAAAATTGTAGATGCGCTTCAAAAATCCTTGTATGCACTAAAACAATTTTTTTTTTTGAAAATCCAAATTCCAAAATGCAAGATCCTATCAGAAAACCTACAAGTAGATGTTAAAAATGGGGCAAGGCCCCATGGTGGGCGCCAATAATGTGTGGTCAATTTTGTGAGTGTTAAATATGTAAAACGAATGAATCAATCACACTAATAAGACATTATATCAAAAACAAAATATTTAAAACAATAGAGATAGAAAACTTAGTATCCTGTTATCGATGTCATCCTATCATCCTCTATCTCCAGTATTTTCATTGATTCCAGCTAGCTCTCAGATTGTATGCTAGGCTCAATGAACAGTCTTCCTAGAGAACAAGATTGAATATGAAATGCATGTAATGCTTAAGTGAAGACATGATTATGCTAAAACATGATTGCCAAGATGATAGATTATGATGATGCTATGAATAAAAAAACTATAATGATAATGTTAGGATGCTATAATGCTAGAATGCAATTAATCTCTAATTCCTCTAATGTGTGTTGTGTAACCCTTGCTTGGATTGGCTATGCTATTTATAGAGTTTTTCAAAAGCTTCTGATTGGTTGTAATGATCAACGATTGTGAAAATTCTTGGTAGATCGAACAATTGAGGATGGATAAAACTGAAGAAAAATAGAAGAAAACAGAAAGCAAGATTTTCTTTTCTTTTCTGTAAAAGAAGATAAGATGATGAAGATGAAAAAAATCATCTTTTTGTGAGATTATGGAAAGATTTTGAAGAAGATAAATAACGAATTATTAAATTCAATTATTTAGTTATGGGTGGCACAAAGTTTTTTCTTAAAATAGAATATTTACCCCAAATTTGAAGAATAATGGAAGATTTCATAATTAAATAGAATATTTAATTATGATTCTGAAAAGATGTGGAAGGTATTCAATTAAATAAAGATATTTAATTAAACTTTTAAGAAATGGTATGTAAATGAAATTAATTAAATAAGATATTTAATTAACCAGAAGGAAGATTTTGGAAAGAAATAATTAAATTTAATTAAATAAAAAAGACTTAATTAAATTCAAAAAGTGATAATTAATTAAAACAAATAAAATGTATTTATTTAATTAATCAAGTGGACATATGAATGTGGAATAATTAAATAAAAATTGATTTATTTAATCATAATAGAAGAATAAATTGAATGAACAATATAATTAAATTAATTAAATTTAATCGTATGTAGAAGACTTTAGAGAAATTTATTAAATAATAAATATTTAATTAAATGCCAGGATTAATCAGATATGACCAATTTTATGCATCTATAGTAGCTATTGGGTGGCGAACACTACAACCAAAAAGTCATCTTCAATGGATGTGTAATTTATCTCATAGCGATTTAGCATCCTACTGAGGTAGTAAATTTCCCTCTCCTTTCATGTTGAATCCTCTTGTGCCAACAAGGTTCCTAATGATATCTAAGTCATTGCAATCTATAACAAGAGTGGTTTTCCTTCTATTGGTGGTACTAAGATAGGTGGATTCATTAGATATTATTTCAATTGGTTGAAGGCTCCTTCACATTTCTCATCCCATCAGAAAGAGACATTTTTGTGTAGTAGGTGATTATAAGGATGGGTCTTGTCCGCCAGTTGTGAAATAAATCATTGGATGGATTGGAACCTTCCTTGTACAGATTATAGCTGACTGATGTTTTTAGGCAGGGGCATTTCCATTATTGCTTTAACTTTTCTCGAGTCTACCTCAATGCCTTTTTTCTGAAACTATGTATCCCAAGAGTTTGGTTGAAGTTACTCCAAACACACATTTCTTTGGGTTCAGTCACATGTTGAATTTTTCTAGTCTTGTGAAGATTTTGTCTAGGATCTCTAGGTGTCCCTCTCTAGTGTAAGATTTATCCAATACATCATCCACATAGTCCTCCATGAAGGTATGCATCATATTATGAAAAATTGTTGTCTTGGCGCACTGATAAGTAGCTCTTGCATTCTTCAATCTGAATGGCATGACATTTCTATAGAATTTTCCCCATTGACATGTGAAATTTGTCTTATCTTGATTTTTTGGAGCTACCTTGATTTTATTCTAACTAGAAAAACCATCCATAAGTGACAACATGCTATGTCTTGCTATTAGGTCCACTATGATATCTATGTTAGGAAGGGGGGAATCATCTTTAGGGAAAGCCCTATTGAGATCTCAGAAATCCATGCAAAGGTGAATTTTTCTATTAGGCTTTGAGACTAGTACTATATTGGAAATCCACTTGGCATAGTCAATGGGTCTAATGAATCTAGCATCTAACAACTTCTTCGACTCTACTTTTACTAACAAGGCAATATGTGAATGAATTTCTCTTAGATTCTGCTTGATTGGTTTTACTCCTCGTGATAAGGAGAGATGATGCATGATGAGTTCTAGATCAATCCCCAACATATTGGCATACAGCCAAGCAAATTTGACTTTCTTTTTGTGAAAATATTTGAGGAAATTTGTTTTCTCTTGGTTCCTCAAAGATGCCGCTAAATGTATGGTCCTTATTGTCCCTTTACTTCCAATATTAATAAACTATGTAGGTTCTATCAATACCTTTGATATTTCTTGAAAGTGCTCTGGGAGAGTATGAAACCTTCCATCCTTTGACGCCTCAGGGAGGTTTTCGCCATTGTATGAGCTCTTTGTTTCTACTATTTTTGGATTTGATACTGTCATTGAATGATTTTCACCATCAGATCTATTTCCTGTATTATTTATTTTTTTGTTGGAAAGTTTGATACTCCCCTGTTTGGAAGCTCTATTACGATGTTCAATAGTGGAATCGATTTCAGGATTGGTAGCACAAAGAAAATTAATAATGGCCTCATCATTAGGAAACATAGGGATGTCAAATGGCTCAGTTTGATCCTATTCTATGAGTTTGGGGTGTGCAAAGGGTAAAAAGTCATTATATTGGTTAAGGTTAGTGATGGTAAGAGTCCTAATGGAATTATCTTTGATTTTTTTGATAAAAAATCTAGGTCTATAAGGTAACTTTCCTCAGAATTATCTATCTCACTCTGAGTTGGATCATCTTCACTAGAGTCATCAATATGTTGTGATCCTAATTCAAGCAATCTGGAACTTGAGTCTTGTCCCTCCTTGAGTAGGGGTACATATTCATCTACTAAATAAATTTCCTTGTCATAACAAGAATCTTCTAATAGAGAATCCCACTCATACTCATTAGAATTAGTTTCATGATCATCACTAGCTTGTAAGTACAAGATTCTTTCAACTACTTTCTAAGTCATCTTTCCTTTTGTCTCATCTTTATAACCTAGTCCATTCTTGTCTTTTGGATGGATCAAAAGTGGTTGAATTGGTTCTACAATTCCTTATTTTCTTTTCCCTATAGGACCCTTTCCCTTGTATGCCTTCTTTTACAAGATAGTGAAGCCTTTTCCATATTGTGTTGTTTGTACAGTTGTTGTTTGAGATTCCTCTTCATCTTTATAGATCCAGTTTAAAATATCTCTTTCTTCTACTTCATTCACCCTAGTTCTTTCTTTTATGAATTGACCCTCAAACCAAGTAATAGGTTGTGATGTTTTTTTTGTTTATGTTGAATGTTTCCCATATGACTTTGGAGAAGAAAATAGTGAAAAACATAAGGATCATTCAATGGAGTATTCTCCCACACATTTATCTTTGAATTGGAAATTTTTCTCAATTTTTTTTGACAAAGCATTTAATTGGGCTTTAGTATATGAAGATGTGGAAGGAGAAACTTCTTCTTTCTTCTCAATTTGTTTAGACATGGAACTGGATTGACCTTCATGATATGAGGGAATGACCAATGGTTTGGATGAAGAATTTGATTGGCTTTGATCATTGGAAGGAATGGAGGTGGAAGCTTCTTTGTTATGAGGCACAAAGATATCTTGGAAAGATTTTAAGATGTTACAGTACTAAGGACTATGTGAATCAGTTAAGATGGTGATTTCTTGTTCACCACAAGGGAATTTCAGACATTGGTGGTATGTAGATGGAACTGCTTGCATTTCATGGATCCATGGGCAACCCAATAGTATGTTGCAGGTCAAGTCCTTGTCCAAGACTTGGAAAATCACATCTTTCTGGATTGGTCCCACTTGAATAGGTAAAAAAAATAAATCCCTTTGAAGGTCCTTCCTCATCATCATATTCTTTTATTGTGATCTTCTTCTTTGAATCAATAGCATTGTGAGAAAATCCCAAGGAATGAACAAGTTTTAAAGTACATATATTCAAGTTGACTCTATCTATTAGGACCCATTTGACATGATGTTTGTTAATTAATACTTCAATATGGAGAGTGAAATTATGGGGATGAGAGATAGATGTGTCATCATTTTCTGAGAAGGATAAGAAATGTGACGAGGTTAGATGTCCTACCATAGCTTCAAATTTACAAACTTCCATATTTTTTGGTATTGTTGTATCCACTAGGTCATTTTCCAAAATCTCTTTGTGGATGGGTGAAATATTGAGTAATTCCAATATCAATATTTGTGTAGGGATCTTTTGCAGCTGGTCTACAATGTTGTATTGATTGGATGAGGCAACATGTGTTTTAGATGAATTTCCTTTTAAGATGTACTTAGCATGTGCTCTCGTGGTTGCATTTACTGGTATACTATCTTGTTTTCCATTTATTTTTATGACATTTAATTGAGTATCATTTATAGCTATACCTTGTTTGTTGTGATTGATTTCATTTTCAAGGATTATGTTGTCTTGCTCTTGTTCAATTAGAATGTCATAGATTGGATGATTAGTTGCAATAATGTCTTGATGGTCATCAGTTTCAATGGTATTCATTTGATCTTCTACTATTGAGATATGATTTATGACAATATCATGGACATAGTTTACGCTCTTTCCCTTGTTGTTTGATGTAGAGGAATCCCCCTTTTCATAATTAGGTAAGATATTTTTAAATGTTTTGTGATCAACATTTGTTTGGATTCCCTCTATTCATATGATCTTGTTATCTATTAAGTCTTGTATCTTCTATTTCAATTACATGCAACTATTTGTTAGATGGCCTTTGTACCGATGAAATTCAAAGAAATAGGCATCATTTCACCATGATGATTTTACCTTTGGTTCAAAACCTCGAGTGTCAAGTAGTGTTATGAGATTATTTTCAAGGACCTCCTTCAATGT
The DNA here is from genome assembly GCA_007258455.2 of Sequoia sempervirens. Classification (NCBI taxonomy): domain Eukaryota; kingdom Viridiplantae; phylum Streptophyta; class Pinopsida; order Cupressales; family Cupressaceae; genus Sequoia; species Sequoia sempervirens. The sequence goes on along the minus strand of VDFB02000017.1, from coordinate 35,416,068 downwards.
CAATTCATATGTTTGACCCAAAGGTGTAAATTTTATGTGGTTTAATTGTGTTTGATGAGGTGGAGGTTTGGATGGACTGTTATTTTGATTGGGATTGTTTTGATTATTGGACTGGTTGACATTTTGATAAGTTCCTTGATTGATGTTTTGATGAGTTTTGGTTGTGGTTCCTGATAGATTAAAGATTGGCTTAGCATTATGTGTCTCAGTGGCACCATTATTGGAATTTTTGTTCCTTGTCCAAAAATTGATTTTTTCATTGTTGTGATGATTGGAAGAATTGGAATTGTTGGATCCTTCATTGTGCATTTTCAATACCCCTCTTTTGACTAAGGATTCTTCAATTTTCACACCATTTTCTACCATCTTTTCAAAGCTAGGGGGAAATTGCAATTGCAACCTATAACTCAACTCACTATTAAGGTTGTCAATGAATATTTCCATGTTTTCTCATTTGGGTATGGGACAAGCATATCGAGTGAAAAACCTTCTCCACCTTTGTAAGAAGATAAGAAAATAATCTCCTTGTTTTTGTTTAGTGTTACAAAGATCCTTCATCGTTATCTCATGTGCAATGTTATATGATTATTGAGTGATAAATCTGTTCAAAAATTCTTCAAAGGATTTTATGTATGGTTCTAATTTTGAAAACCACTGCATGCAATAGCCTCCCAAGCTACGAGGAAAAAGTCTCATTAAATATGTGTCCTCATGGGAAAAATCAAGACTCATGGTTCAAAATTCTCACATGGTTTATGGGGTCAGTCTTTCCATTATACTTGTTGTATTTTGGTAAGTCACAATTTGGGGGAAATGGTATCATGTTCAATCTTCTATTGAATGGGTAGGGAAAAATATCTTGCAACAAGTATCTTATGTTTTTCCCTCCTTGCATATCTAGCACTTGTTGTTGAAGATTCTTCATCTGATGTGTTAGTGCAAAAAGTTGGTCGTCATTTGGTGTTTCAATTTTAGATTTATTTGGAGTTCCCTTCAATTTTTTGACATCAAAATCACTTGGTAATTTTACCCCTTGGTTTTCTAACATTAAAAGTTAGTTTTCTCCATCTTTCTCAAAGATTATTTCTAGGAATTTGTGAAATTTGGGGTCTTGGTTTTCTTGTTCTATTTCCTCCTCTATTATTTCTTCTACTTCATTTTGTGGGATGTTGGGAAAGAGATTTTCTTCTTTGTCACCCATGGTATCTTGAGGTTCAAGTTCCTTTTCCTTAAGTTTTTTCCTTTGGGACCTTGTTAAAATGGGCATGAAAGTGATAAGGTTTGCTAAACTTTGATCTTTTTTAGGAGAGTGCCAAAGAAATACCTAAGTCAAATAGAATAATGAATCCTATTGATGTGACCAAGGTAATAAAATTTTATGTAAAGTGTATTGTTTCTAGATGAAGGATAATAAATATTGATTGGGAAACTCAACTTGATAATCAAATTTGGCTTTTGATGATGATTAGGAAATTTTGGATGTTTGATCAAAATTTAGGTAAAGGATTTCACTTGTGGAGGTCAAAATTTAATAGGTTTAGACTCTAAGGACTTAAGGAATAATTCTAAATTTGAGAATACCCTAAAATTTTTGGTTCCAATTGTGAAATGGGGAATGAATTTCCTTCCTAGACAACGTGCTTGAATCTTTGGAAAAGCCTTAGATATTGGGAATTATAAAATGAATACAAGTTGGGGTTTTTCTTTGAACCTTTTCTGTAAAAATTGAAGAGCAATCTATCCCTAAAATCGTAAAGCATTGAGAGTCAATTTTGGCAGAGTTTTGGGATAAGTGCTATGGATTTTGGTTTTTAGATCTTGATCTTTCATGGCTTCATTTGGTAAAGAACATGTTTAGACTCTTTTGAACTTGAAGAATGACTTTGGATTGAAAATTATTTTGATTTCTAGTTTCAAAATTTTGGATTGAAGTCAAATTCAGCTCTCTAGTTTTTGATTTTGGTGGATGTGCCAGAATAGTCAGTGTATGCACTAAAAGGTTGATGTGCTATAGAATAGATTTCATGCACCAGGGAAATGATGGTATGCATTGCAGAGTAGGGTGTATGCGCTACAAAAAAACTTAGGTACAACAAAGTTTTAGCTGAATGGGCCATAGGATTTGGTAAATGTGCTATAGTTTTAGGTGAATGCACTACAAAATAAGGTATATGTGCCAAATTTTTAGGTGTATACACTAGAAAAAATTGTGAATGCAATAAAAAAAGTAGTGAAGGTATGTGTCGGATCATGATGGGCCAAAATGTGGCAATATGATGGGTATGTGGCTGATGAATTTTTTTTTACCCAAAATTGATGAAACAAAAAGAGGTTTTAAAGAAGATTCTCATCTTTCCACCAAGATAAATTATGCTTTACTTTGAATTTAATAAGTAATTATTATTCATTTTCTATTTGAATTCTGATTAAAGTTCTGATTGATAGGCTGATGGAAAAACATCTATAGCTTTCAAATGATATCACATTTTTTGAATCCAAAACATGCGTCACATTCTATGCTTCGCATACTATAGGATTAAAAAAGGAAAACCAATTCATAAAGTTTTGACCAAGTTAAGGTGGTCAAATATACAAGTTTTATATTTTTAAAAATTTGTAATAAAAAATCATAATTAATTATTTACTTGGAAAAAAATTACAAAAAAATACGCATCACATGGGTAGATGAGTCCTCTACTTATATCTAAAATATTATAAAAAAAATATTATTATTTTATTGTGGTTAGGGTGGTCAGACACACCTACTTCTTATTTTTACCTAAAATTTAAGTAGTACTCGCATTGAAATTTGAAATTTTCACCAAATAGATTTTTTTTTTAAACAAACCTAGTAGTTCAAAAACTAAATTCAATTTGCTACAGATTCTATTCTTAAATATTTTTGAAATAATATAGATAAATTATTCAAATTTTTATGTCAAGTTGCCTAACTCTAATTTTTCTGAATTTTTTACCACTTAAGGGCCTATTTTTTCCATGATGATCCTGCACATACCTTGAATGCACTGCAATAGAGGGTAAATGTGCTAGAAAAAGTAGTGAATGCATTGAACTAGGGAACTATAATAGTTTATTACTTGTTTATTTGGTTTTTCCAGTTTTTAATCAGAGAATGGTTTGTTTCCACTGGTGTTTTCTGAATCACAGTATCACATTTTCAATAGTTAGTGGTTTTTTTGAGGTTTTTTTTTAATATAGTTTGAAAAACACAATCAATTAGTGCACATTCCTAAGGATGTGTAAGACTGTATTCTTTTAGATTCCATGTAGATTTTACTCCAACCACACTTAGTCTTAGCGGATGAATTCAGAAGCTTGGCTATATGGGCTCCCCCTTATAGTGCAGTCACTTCTTAGGCCAACCAAGCTCCTAGCCCCACAAAAATCCCATGGTAGGTTGATCATCTCTACTAAAAACTGTGAGAATGTGGATGCCTTGGCAATGACCGTTGCTGCACCAAAGAATAGATAAGGGTTTTTGGAAAATCTACAACAAGGGTTCTAATACGGGAATTCCATTCATGGGGGATGACCCATGTGGCGAGAGACCATAGTTTCCCTCTCATCAAAGCCATCCTCATGATATTAGCTTTTTTTCTGATATTGATTCTTATATATCGGCTAGAAGTTGCTTGGCTTTAACATGTTACCGATTGGTTCATTCCCTTGGGTGAGTACGTTTTCCCCAAGGAAGGCCCTCTAAGATAAAAAGAAGTGAGCAAGTATATCCATAGCTCGATTGATCTTTATTCCACATGAATAAAGAGATAACACATGCTATATACTTTACTCACACTCGTAGATAAAACAAAAATGGGTCTGGCTTTCTAATCACCCAATTAAGAGAAGAGCATATGTGCCTACCATTCAAAACACAAAATACATGGTGTTCTTTCCTTTCCTAATTAATCTAGATTCCTAAATTTAAGAAAAACGGAAATAAATCACTCCAGCCCCTACATCAAATTCATTAGTATTTTGCAATAAATGTGTCTTTGACAACATTTCAAGAGTTTCAACAAGCCTTTGACAATTTTTATGAATCCTACAAAACTAAAAAGCACTTATCAGTTTTCAGACTTAGAAGAAATTTGGAAAGAAAATTAAATGTGCTATAGAAAACAACAAATAAATGCGCTATAGAAAAGGGTGTATGCGCTATAGAAACCCCCTGATGCACCAAAAAATGGTGTGTGCATTGTAAAAACCCTTTGTTGCACTTGAAAAGTAAGTGAATGCACCAAAGAATCTTTCATGTGTGCTAGAAAAATCAACGATTGCGCCAAAGAAATTGACATCTAAACCTCCAAAGTATGCTTTCCAGAAAAGAGTAGAAAATTAAAATAACAGGGGCTAGGTCCCATGGTGGGCGCTAATTTATGTGTGTATGAAAATGTGCAAGTTATATAAACTAAATAACACACAATAGATGCAATGTATTACATTAAGGAAATGTAAATTAACAATCAAAATGCAATAAAATGATTCCTCAAAAACATTCCATCTTCCCCTGATCTTAAGGATCTTGTATTTGTTCTCTCAGACCTTAATTGCATCGAATTATTGGGATGAAACCTAAGAAATGGGTAGCCATTATATGAGAATGCAAAAACTACCTCTACATCTACATGGTTTTTTTGTATTTTTGGATTGATGATGAACAAAATGATATGCAAAATGATGAGTTGATGTGTACAAAATGTTGATAAAAGCATGCACTACTAAACTAGACTAATGAAAATTCAATAAAAGTGATTCTAAATGTTGTAAACAAAATTAAGATCCATCTAATGAAAAATCCATAATGTTAAATGCTTGCTAAATTAAACTAAATGCTAAACTAAAATGCAAATTAATCTCTCAAAGACTAAGATGATTTTTACAGAGTAATTGTATGCAATGCTCTATTATGCAAAAGTTGTAAATGAGGCTATATTTATAGATTTCACCATGGCCTGAGGTGAGCTAGAAGCATTGGATGATCGAGATTGATTCTAGAGAGATCAACGATGAGAAATGAGGAGGTTAGAGAGAAATAAGGAAATTGTTCCTTTTAATAGAACAATTTTGATAAGTGTAGAAGGGAATCAATGGAAGGAGAGAGCCAATTGTCACTAAGTTTGTTAAAATTGTTGAGGGAAAATACTCAATTTAGAAATTGGGATTAATTATTTTCATGTGACACATGGTGAGTTCGAAGATGATGTGGAAGGTGGTTAGTAAAATATGGAGGAATGTGACAAAATTCAAATTTAAAAATTCAAAATTAATGAAAAAGGGAATTAACCAAATAAGAAAAATTAGTTAAATTTGTCTATTTAATTAAATCATGAAGAAATTGATTTAGATAAGAAGAATTAAGAAATACGAATTATATAAATAAATTTTGCAATTTATTTATACAATAGAAGAATTAAAGATTTTATATTAATTAAATATCCAATATTTAATTAATATTCTCCAAACCAATTTTGGATGTATACATTACCAAATAGTTGTTCTAAAATTTTAAGGTGGACTTCAATATGTTGTTGGTGTTTACAAATCAAAAACTTTTCATAAGGAAATATCTGACAAGGGATAGTGTGTTTTCCAACATTGCAGTAATGTGAGCATTTTTCATAAGGATATAATTGACAGGGGATAGTGTGTTTTCCAACACTGGAAATAATGTGAGCATTTTTCATAAGGAAATAATTGAGAAGGGACAGTGTGTTTTCCAACACTACAAATAATCTGAGCATTTTTTTGTTCCAATCAAATGAAGAAAGTGAAATGCCATTTTTACTATACCAAATAGTTCATAGATTTTAAGGTGGACTTCATTACATTGTTGGTGTGTATGAATCAAAAAATTCTCATAAAGAAATATCTGACAAGGGACAATTGTTTTTCCAACACTGCAATAATGTGAGCATTTTTCCTAAGGAAATAATTAATAGTGGATAGTGTGTTTTCCAACATTGGAAATAATGTGAGAATTTTTCATAAGGAAATAATTGACAAGGGAAAGTGAAATCTCATTTTTACTATACCAAATAGTTAATCTAAAATTTTAAGGTGGACTTCTTTACATTGTTGGTGTGTACAAATAAAAAAAATCATAAGGAGATATCTCATAAGGGATACTGTGTTTTCCAACACTACAATAATGTGAGAATATTTTTGTTCCAATTAGATGAAGAAGTGAAATGCCATTTTTACTGTACCAAAGAGTTGTTCTAAAATTTGAAGGTGGACTTCATTACATTCTTGGTGTGTACAAAACAAAAGCAACAATTTTACAAAAGAGTATGGATGTAATTAAAAAAAGTATTATCTAGATAGTTGGAATGTTATGTAACCCACACCTTCAAAATTTAGATAACAACTATTAGTGACACTAAAATTGTGTTTTAGAGCATTTCTAGGGTTTATGAGCTCTACTAGGTTTTTCTTGTGTCTGTGGTCATTCTCTGCCCCTCTTGCATCATATTGTGCTCTTTGCGTAGGGATTTTCTCTTTTCCAATGTGCATGACTGCATTTACTACAATTTTTTTTTTTAATATGCCTTCAACTGGCTCTAACCCAATAGTTCATGCTGGTGTTGGCAGTTCCACGACTTTGCTCAATGGATCCTCCTCCAAATAAATGACCTTGACATTTTTTTCCTAAAGTGTTTCACAAGGTAAGTCTTTTGACTCCGTAGTTGATGTGGTTTTACCTTTGCCTAATTTTTATTTTTTTTGTCAATGGCTTGAGCAACACACCCTTGTTGGGTATTATTTTGAGAGGAAACCCCCTGAAAGTGTGCTTAAAGAATGGGCCAACAAGACCTAGGTCCCTCATGGGTTCCCCCTTGATATGGTCCAAAATTTAACCAAGGATATTTTTTCTTCCATTTTACGAAAGTCGGTCATGTTCAAGAAATCCTGATCCCTGGTCCCTTGTATGTCAGGTTTTCTTTGTTTGGTTTTCTAGGTGTGGAATTGGGCCTTCACTATCTCAAATGACACCAAGTTGCGGGTCCTAGTATGGATTCAATTTCCAAGTTTACCTTTTCCATTTTTTCCTTTTCTAAATCATATTTTGTCCTCTCTAGGGAGGGTCATTTGTATTGAGCCAAATAGGTTTTTTTAGGATCGATCTCCAGAAATGAGTCTATGTCGAAGTAGACCTTTCACAAGATTTGAAGGACTCCATTGACAATGAAATTGGAGCTCTCTGGCATACCTAGAAGGTCACTTATGTTAATCTTCCTAACACATGTTATAGGTGTCAGTCTATAGACCACAAGATCAAGGACTACTCTTTGGTAGTGCCTCATACTCCTCCGCTAGGAGAGTCTAAAAAGCCTCATCAGGTAGATAATTTTGTTGCCAAACTTGATAAAAAAATGGACCATGGTTACGAACCATAAAAAATAAGTTCAATAGCTCTAAGTCAGCTTCCAAAGCCCCTGATCTAGTAAAAAAATGTTTCAAACCCTTCAGGGAAAGGGAAAGAGGCTCCAATCATAGCTGATAATATTCCACATGACCTCGGTCAGAGGCTATGCCTCAGCATGTTATCATTATGATAGTGCAGTCGAATGCTTCTCCTCCCATGTCAGGAGCTCAAAGGTGGTCTCAAAGTCCTTCTCCATCATTGAAAGAAGGTGAATATGTGTAGGAGAAACAAATATTTTCTTCTTTGAATATTCAAATTGGGTCAATTCCGCTAGAGTTTTTGTAAAATCACTTCTCTTCTTTGAATGAAGAGGAGCCAAACTTCGATGATATGGAGGGGTTTCACTCATGAATTTCTCTCATGCAATGTTTGAGGTTTTTCAGATGCCTCCAAAAAGTATTCTGCTAGGGATACTTTGAAGAAATATTTTGGTGGGTATGTGCAGGATCATCATGTGGAAAAAACAAGCACTTAAGTGGCGAAAAGTTAGAAAAATCAGAGTTAGGCAACTTAACATAAAAATTTAAATATGTTATCTATATCATTTCAAAAATATGTAAGAATAGAATCTGTAGAAAATTGAATGTAGTTTCTAAACTACTAGGTTTATTTAAATATATATATATATATATATATTTGGTGAAAATTTGAAATTTCAATGTAGTAGTACTTAAATTTCAGGGAAAAAATAAGAAGTAGGTGTCTGTCTAACCACAATAACCACAATAAAATGATAATATTTTTTTATAATATTTTAGATATAAGTAGAGGACTCATGTGTCAATGTGATGCCTATTTTTTTGTAATTTTTTTCCAAGTAATTATTTTTTATTACAATTTTAAAAATATAAAAAATCGTATGTCTAACCACCTTAACTTGTTCGAAATTCGTCTAACCACGTATGTCTAACCACCTTAACTTGTTCAAAACTTCATGAAATTCTTTTTTTTTTAAAATCCTATAGTATGTGAAGCATACAATGTGATGCATGTTTCAGATTCAAAAAATGTGTTACCATTTGAAAGCTATGGATTTTTTTCAATCAGCCTATCAATCGAGACTTTAGTCGTAATTCAAATAGAAAATGAATAATAATTATTTATTAAATTCAAAGTAAAGAATAATTTTTATTGGTGGAAAGCTGAGAATCTCCTTTAAAAACCCTTTTCGTTTCATCAATTTTGGGTAGAAAAAAATAGTTAGCCACATGGGTCATCATATCAATTACATATCACCACTTTTTGGCCCATCATGATCTTGCACATACCTTGGTATTGAAGTGCTTTGTCTCTAAGAAGTTAATTTTTTTAAATTTTTTTTTGCATCATCTTGTCACTCTATTTAGCTAGCTAGTCAAATGTTTTGTATCGATCATGAAGATGGATGTGGTAGAGCTATCACCCTTTTTTCCCCATGGTGGCACAATTGTTTTGGTCAACCATAGGTCTGACCCCACACATCGGCTCATCTATATCCTTCTCAAAATTGATAATCATTCCTTTAGGATTATTAATTTTTATGCTTCTAATGATGTTCTGGAATACTCTATGCTTTGGTGTTGGATTGTTGATTCATTGGTAGTTGCTACTTGGTTATTGTGTGGGGATTTCAATATGGTTGAGATGGCCTATGATAAAGATGGAACTTTTCCATTCAAATGGGAAGCTGGAAAAAGGGAGGCATGGTTTTACATGCGTAATAAATTAGGGCTCTTTGATCCCAATATTGGTCATCACCATTCTCATTCCCTCTGGCACACTTGGTGTAATTGCAAGGTTGGCTTTGACAGGATATTTAAATGCCTTGATCCTGCTATTATCTTGGCTCAATATTTTTTTTGTTTTGACAACTCTTCATTCCCAGTTAAGACGTTAGTGGATGTGACTTTGTCAAATATTTTCCCTATTTATTTTCACATTGAATGAGAGACAAGATAGCCTCGGACTTGAAAAAAACATATTTTTTTGAACACTTCTCTTCTTTGTTATCAACCCATGTTGGCCCACATTCGTAGAGTTTAGAATTTGGAGTGTAGGTCAACTCATAGTACAAGCTGGATTAATTGGTAAAATGATGCTATCATTCGCACGATAATATTTTTGCACATTTATGGGTGCCAACTAGCCATTTTTTTTTCAGTAGTCTTATGAGGCTACCATAGCTAACCTATGCTCAAATATCAAGGCTTTGATGTCTATTCCTTTCTCCCCATCATTACAAGTCAGGGTGGTGGAAATAAGACACAATCAACAAGTTGCATACATTTATGTTGCCAAAGGTGCACTAATTGAGGCCAAATTGCATTAGTTAAAGATTGGTGACCAATCATCCAAGGAGTTTTTTCTAGCCCTATGTTCCAAGCACCAATCTCTAGGAATTAAAAAAATAAAAATGGAATTCAAGTGCTCTCTGAGCTACCTAACATTCTCCAGGCCTTTTTTCATCATTATGAACAAGTTTTCACTGCTTAAGAGTTTATTCTCGAGCAAGAACAAGCCCTTTAGGATTGTCTTGTTGTTGTTCCAAGTAGGCTATCTTTAGCCTGGAAATCATTTTTTGAAAAATTAATCATAGTTGAAGACTTAAAGGAAGTTGTTCATTCCATGGCTGATGACAAGGCCTTGGGGATTGATGGTTTCCCTTGTGAATTTTACAAGGCCCTTTGGGATTGTGTTGGGAATGACTTGCATGAATTCTATCTTAATGCTTTCCATTCCAAATCCTTGGGTAATTTAATAAAAAAATGAAATATTAATTTCATACATAATTCTAGAGATCCTGAGGATATTTATAACTGGTGGCCTATCACGCTCCTCAATGTTTCTTACAAAATCATTGCCAAAGCTCTGGCTCTGAAGATTCACCATCTTTTTCCTTAGATTGTGTGCTTAGAGAAAACTAGGTTTATCAAGGCTATATTTATCCTAGACAATATCATTGCCATGTGGGAAAGTATAGAGTAGGCCAGGCGTTCAGAAAAGAAAGCTATTTTTCTCAAAATAGACTTTTCTAAAGCTTATGACCACATTGAATGGCCTTTTATTCTAGCCATGTTGAAAGCCTTGGGGTTTGGACATAATTTAATTTGGGTTGTCCAAATGCTCTTTTTTCAGATGCCTTTACTTGTATCACCATTAATGGCCACCAATCTCTTGCTTTGGGGATTTTTCACTCCATTCAACAAGGATGTCCACTTGTGCCTTCTCTTTACGTGCTTGTTGTTGAAGGATTTGGTTATCTATTGGCCAATGCAGTTTCTCAACAATGTGTCAAATGCATTACACTACCTAACACCCAAGCTAAGTTGGTTAATGGCCATTTTCCTTATGACTCTTTCCTCACTCTTCTGGAGGAAGTGAATAATATTAAAGAAACTCTTAAATGTCTTAACATTTTTTACCTAGCATGTGGCTGTACCATTGATTGGCATAAAACTTTGTGCTACAAACAATATATATTTCCCACTTCTCACTAGCTTCAATAGTACGATTGGAAATAGATTGGTCCAGGGGAAATATTTTGGTTTCTGGGCATTCCTTTTTCCTTCCAAGCTTCTTTAGCTGAGTTGTGAGAAGTTTTCCTCTCTAGGATTGAGAAAAAGTTGGCCTATTGAATTACAAAGCCTCTTTCTTTGGCAGATAAATTCCAAGTGTGCTCTAATATTTTAGCAGCCACACATGTCTACTACTCCTCTTGTTAGGCCCCTTCGAAAGCTACCTATACCAAGCTTGAAAATTTGCTTCGGGACTTTCTTTGGGCCTTTGCAGAGTCCCATAGAGTATTTCACCACATTGCATGGGACTTTTTTTTTCTTTCCAAATAATTTGGAGGACTTGGGTTGCTCTCCACTCAATGACAAGGGACTTCCTTGTGTGTGAAATGGATAATTTGTGCTCTTACTTGAGATGAAGCCTGGAAGATTCTCCTTAGGCATTACATTTAGTCTAGTTTTCCTATCCACGGACTCACCTAAAAGGGGAATGGATTTCAAACACTTCTAGTCATGAAGGAACTAGTCCAAATTGTGGGAAATTTCATGGCCAAGAGCATTTGGAGAGCCTGTGAGGTAGTTAAGCCCAGGCTCTATTGGGTTGACTTTAGTTTCTATGATGAGATTTTTCTCAATCAACAGAATTTTTGGTGGTCACCTCTCTTTGCTAGTAATTGTCAGTTGTTGGCTAAGTTACCTTGGCTTAAGTCATTATGATTCCACAAGAAATGGATTCAAACTTTGCATTAGGTGTTTCATAGACCCACAATGCACACAATGTCATGGGAAGGTTTTTCTTCCCTTTACAAGCTTCTAAACTAGGATCGTGCTACTTATGATGGTCTAGTGAATGATATTACTAGAGAAATGATTCATAAGGTGGGAATTTTTGGGTCCAAGCCCTAGTGAAAGGACTAGAAGTGTCACCCAAACACCCTTTTTAGGAATTATAAGCCTAGGTTTGGTTATAGATGGCTTTCACCACACTTTCCTATGATTGAAAGTTTGAACCAGAGGTGGCTTCTTCAATCCCTCGCTCATGTCTAGCGAAAATTATTCTCTACCACTTTGTCTCCAAGTGTTGAACCAAAAATTTCCCACTTTGCTTGGTGTATTCTTTTCCAAGACTTACTTGTGGGTTCTTGGCTTGTTCACTTGGGGGTCTAGGTCCCTTGTTGCCCTTTTTGGGGAAAGTTGAGTCTTTTAAGCATCTATTTTGGTTTTGCAATAGAGCTCAATAGTTTTTGAATTGGATTCATGACTTCTTTCAACCTTTTAGACTAGATCCCTTCTCTTGGCATATGATCTTGCAAGGAGACTCACCCAAACTTCTTGCTAAATATACCCATCTTTGGCACGCTTTCAAGGTAGAAATCCTCTTCAATATCTAGAAATACAGAAATGCTTGCATATTTGCTAGCACACAAATGGATAAAAATGTTTCTTTGTATTTTAAAGCTATTATTTTCTCTAATGTGCTATTGCAGATTCAAATTCAAGCCAACAAGGTTTCACTTGAGGTGGTTCACCTTCAAGTTATTTTGGATCATTAGGGCGATTCCTCGTGTACTGTTGCCTAGGTGTTTGTAGACTCGTTCTCCTCCTCCATGGGTTAGCTAGGGGTGGCCCTCTAGAGGAGTAGTGGTATTTTTGGGTGGCCATTTGATGATACTCTTACTACTGGCTCTAGTTGGCTAGACTCTGGTAAATTATTTTCGCATGTCGTGCTTGCAATATTTTCCTGACATGATGATAAAGATAAAGATAAAGAGAAAGATGTTGATGATGGATGGGGTCCTCCTCCTGATGTCACTCCAAATCCTGTTGATGTATGGGGGAAACACATGGATGAAAAAGATCCTCCTGACTTTGCTAGCACTACTTTGGCCACTTGATGGCCATTTTATTTTATATGTTTGTAATTATTATGGACTTCTGGGTTAGGCCCAAGTGACTCTGGTTTTTGGTTTTTTGGGCTCTGCCCATGTGACTCTTGGCATGTTCCTTCTTACCACCCACCCTTTTTTTTGAATATGTAACTTTATCTTTATTAATAATATAGATAGTTTCCTATTCATAAAAAAAAGTGTTTTAATTTATTCATATGATCGAAAAATAAATGCACAAAATAATTACAGGTCTGAAAACACAATGTGGGTTATTTGTTTCTACATTCTGAATGTTCAAAGCTAAATTACCAAAGAGAAAAAGGTGGATTTTCATTTTGGGGATACATAAAACTAACCAAATTGAGATGAGGGGTGACAAACCAATTGGGTTGTTATATGTTTATGGTTTTAAAAAAGTATGTGGGTTGTAGGTTTCATAACACCTAGTGTTTTCCAACTTACAATTTTACATAAGATTATGAATGTAATAAAAAAATTAAAAATTTAAACAATAAAATGAAATTAAATTTACCTTAAAAATGTATCACAACTAATAGTTTGAGTAAAATTTTCATTTTAATTTTTTTCATATGATTGACAAATAAATGTGTGAAATAATGGTATGTTGGAAAACACAATGGGTTGTGATTTATTTCATTTTTCTTGTTCAAAGCTCAAGAGTGGAGAGATCAAGGAGGAGTTGCAGGTTGGGGATACATAAAACTAACCAAATTGACCCGAGGGGTTACTAACCAATTGGGCTATTACGTGTAGAGGGTTTTACAACAATATGTGGGTTGCAAGTTTCATAACACCTAGTGTTTTCCAACCTCCAATTTTACAAAATAATATTAATGTAATTAAAACCTTTTGTTATTTACACAACATGAGTGTAATGAAAGTAACCTTCAAAATTTACATTTAATGTACTTTAAACTTTTATATGTTACATGCAACAACACCTTTGAATTTTGATCTATCAAAATGCTTTACAAGATCATTATAGGTAAATTCAGAATTTCCTAATTGAGCCTCAAGGTGCCTAATATTAGTCTTCAACTTCTGAACTACCTCAAATTCTTGCAAATGCTTGTTTTGTGATGTCTACATGCACCGTTCTTTGTAAGCAACACCTTCCATTGTTGTCTTTATTTTCTCAACTTCTTGTCTTTTAGATTGGAAATCTCTCTTAATCGCATGAACCTCCTTTTATTTTTATGATAAAATATTCTTCTTATCTTTTAAGTTTCTTTTTCTAAGTGGTTAATTTTAGTCTTCTATTTTTTTCCAAAGTTTCAACACTTCCACCTATTTCTTTTTTTGCACTTGAATTCAATTTTTCCTTTTCCTTATCATTTATTTATAATTGTATTTTTTCCATGAAATTATTAAGTTCAAAAATTTTTCACTTCATTTTTTCAACTCTACTTATATAATCATCCCTCACTTTCTTTTCTTGCACAAATTCATACACAATACAAAACCTCTTCAGTTTATCCACTTTGACATTGCCATTTTCCCTTTTTATATACTACATACACACCCTCCTCAACTTCTGAAGAATGAGAAGCATCTCTTCAATCAATACATTATCTATCTCATTCACTTTGGTCTACTTTTTTTCATGTGTTTTTAGACCATATTCCTTTTTCATTTTATACATCCTAGTACATGTTGTCTCCAGTTCTATATTTCCATTTTCCCATTGGACATAGTACACATGCTCCTTCCTCAACTTCTAAAGAGAAGGAAGAATCTCTTGAGTCAATATATTATGTATTACCATTCTTCCAAACCATTTTTCACCATCCCCCTCCACCATACCAACCCAAAAATATTATCCCTATCCCTCCTCCACACTGTAAATCCAATTTAGGTGCTTATGTCCCACAATTCACCATCACATCTCCCCATCCTAATAAGTCTATTTTGGGTCCTTCAATCCCTTCCACCTTACCACTCCCTCCTTCCCTCTCTCCCTCACACACACCCTTACCTCTCTACCTACACCTCCCTTCCTCCCTCTTTCCCTTTCTCTCCCTCCCTCTCTCTCTTTATCTCTACTCACCCTCTCCCTCTCTACCTACCATTTCCTTAATCCATCCCATCCCATCTCTATTTATACCTACATATCCCTCCTTCCCAACTTCCCCCCTCTATCTACTTCTCTCTTCACTTCTTTCTCTACTTTCCCTACCTCCCCTCACTCTCTCTACCTACATCTCCCTCTATTCCTTCAACCTCAAGCCTCTTTACCAACATCTCCATTTTTCCCTTATTTCCTCTCTCTTCCTTTATCCCTCCCATTCTAGCTCAATATACCTCTCTCTCTCTCCCCATTCCTCTAAACTTCTCTCTATCACCCGTCTCTCACCATCCCTCCTAACCTTCCTCTCCCTCCCTTTGTCCATCTTTCCCTCTCTCTCTTTCCACCTACCCCTTCCTTTATCACTCACTCCCTCCTTCCCTCTCCCTCCCTCCCTCCATCTCTCCCACCCCACATCTCCCTCATTCTACCTACCCCTCTCTCTCTATCTCTACCTCCCCCCTCTCTCTCTCTCACATACAACCTCTCTCTACCTATCCCATCCTACCTATATCCCTCTATCTACCTACCTCTCTCTAACTACCTCTCCCTAACTCCCTTCTTCCATCCTCTCCCTGCTTCCTGCACAACCTTTCTCCACTTACATCCCTCTCCATCAAGGATCTAAAATGGAATTAGTAGGAAGGAGAGATGTGATGGTATATTGTGGGAAATAGGCACCCAAAATGGATATATAGGATGGAGGAGGGATTAGGATAATGTCTTTGGATTGGTATGATGGAGAGGAATGGTGAGTAATTGTTTAGAAGAATGATAATAGATAATTTATTAACTTAAGAGAGTATTTCTTCTCTTGATAAGTTGAGGAAGGAGCATGTGCACTATGTGTAATGAGAAAATGGAATTGGAAAATTGGTTGTGTGTGAGCGATAGAGAGAGAGAGAGGAGGGAGAGAGAGGAATGGAGGGTGACAAGGAGTGGTAGGGTGGGATGCAATACTTCCTCATGATATGTACCTATCTTAAATTTTAACAAACATAGCCCTAGTACATTATGTTATTTCTAGAATTGTGAAATTTATATGAATTTGGATATTTTAACCTTTTCAATTTTAACTTATCAACCATATATTTTGCAACTAAAATATATTCACTACCATTAGGTTGGGTGTGCAATGCAATTTAAGCTTTTCAATAACATCTAAGTTTGTAGATGAGGTTGAATTTGATGTGGTTCCACTTGATATCTGTAGAATTGTGTTGGGTAGCCCGTACTTATATGATAGAAAAGAAATCTTCTATAGGGAACATAATCAATATCACTTGTTTAAGAGATGAATTGAATACATTATGCATTCTCATCCAATTAAGACTGATAAGTCTTTTGTGACAACGAGACATTTGAAAAGGATAGTTAATGCAAGAAATAATTTGGCACGTATATTTGTTCCACAAGAAGTGTCATTGAATTAAATTATATTTGATTCTAAGGTTGTTCCAGTTACGAAAGAAAAGTTTAATGTTGGTACATTCTTTTTCTCATCCGCAAGTTCAATTTTGTTATTCAACCTTCTACTTTTCAGCAGTGTATGGTTGGTAGTAGCAACATTGAATGTGGATGTGTATATGGCTAATGTACTTAATAATATCAGTGCAATTTTGATTGTTGTTATGATGAGTCAAATGTACAAGTTCTAGAAAAGGAAGGAAAAATGATACTAGCCAAGTGGGGCAACATTTCTCTAGCTCAAATTGTACATAAAACAGACTTTTTGGTGGTCCAAAAGCTTCTCAATGGGGAGGAATGATCTAGGTGGATCTAGGAAACTTGAAAATTTCATAGTCTCAGAATCTCACAAAACCAACATCATTGTGTAGAGCTCGTTGACATGGTCCTAACACAACTTGAATGGGATCAAAATGAGTCTGTATGTAGAAGTTATGTGCAGTCAAAGGTCAGTCAAATAGGTGAATTATGTGGTCAGAAAGGGAAAAAAATTGGTCAACTCCAAATTTGGAAAATAATGTCAAGTCAAAGAGCTTGTCATGCTGATTCCAGAACTATATTCAGTTTCGAAAACATATTGTATGTGAAAGTTACAGATGGTCAAAAGTTTGACTCTGGTTGACCTTAAGGACATCAGAATAGTGATGTGGTAGGTGGTGATGTGGAAAGACTAGTGAGTTGGCATAAATATGAATTAAACCATATTGTTAAAAAAAAACACGTATGGTTTAAAAATTAAAATATTTTTATGATTTCAAGGAGGATTTGGTGGGATTTTATCCCTTAAAATCCTCTTGCCTTGCCCATAAAACAAGGAGATGAAAACAAATTCCGTAAACTCATATTTTAAAATTAAAACCCCCTATTAATGTTCATAACCCCTAGTTTTAAGTTATCTTTTAAAATCCTAAAAAATAGCATAAACCCCTATTTTTAAGCTTTGTATAGCCTGAGAAAATAAAACTATAAAGGGCTTAAATTATATATTTAAGACATATTGAAAGATTTTATTTGGAATTTTTTAAAGGGTTTTTTAAGGGCTCGGGTTAATATAAGCCCTATATTAAATATTGTTAAATTCAAAATAGGAGATAGGGGAAATTGTAAGTGAGTTTTACTTGTAATGGGTGATATGGGGTGATTTTTGTAATCATATGGTTGTAAAAAATATTGGGAAATTTTTATGTATAAAAGTGGTGAGAGTTAGGATTTTTGTAATGGAGTGAAGACACTGAAAATTCTCTTGCAGAATAATTGTATTATGGGAGAATTATTACAATTGTGAGAGTTTGAGGAGAGAGAATTCTTTCAAAGGAGATTTTTGTAAACAAAAAAACATTTGAATTGTCTTCAAGTGCTGAGAGAGACTGTGAGGAGAGTTTTATGAAGGTTTGGAGATTGTATATTGTAACAAGGAATTTTTTCTTGGAAATATTAATGAAAGCGGTCCAACATTGAGAAGCGGATCCAGAGACGTAGCTCATATTGAGCGAACTCCATTATCAACCTACATGTGATCCTTTTGTCTCATGTCTTATTATTCTCCTCTCTTCTATCTAAATTTATCTCTAGTTTAAATTCAGTATTTTAATTTCTAATTAATTATTTTGTAATTTCAATGGTTAAGCAACATAGTCACGCAATCCTGTTACGATCAGGAAGAAATTGTAATTAGGATTAATTTGCAAGTTATTTTGTAAACATCTAATTACAAATCAAGTTGCTATCAGAGTCGTCTAACAAGAAAAAATGCAATTGGTGGATGTTAACCAGGTTGAAATTGAAGGAAGGAGAAGGTGCACTAGAAGAATTCAATCCAGAGATTGGGAAATGAAAGACCTTTCCATCAAAGATGTTAGAGATGGTAATTGAACATGAAGTTCTAGAACTTGATGAGAGGGGATTTTGAAAATCTTTCCTAGAAATGAAGTCAATGGTGGAAGTTATTTTTCAAGAGAGACAAGAATGACTGAGGAAAAAGGAACGTAAGTCTAGAAAGGAGGAAGCTAAATCCTCATTGCAAGAAGAAAAAGATAAAGGAGTAGAAGGTGGTGGTGACCCTCCTGAACCTCCATCCCCACCCTCTTCATCTTATTCATCCTCTTCTTCTTCTTCTTCATCTAATGCTTCTAAAAAGAAACAACCTGTGCAAGCTAATGCACCTTTGTTAAAACTAGATGTTAAATTTGATTTTCTAATCTATAATGGAGAACTAGATGTAGATAAACAGATGATTGGATTAAGCAAATTGAAGTCTATTGTAGAGTTCATAAATTTATTGAGGATTCTTAGAAAATCCAATTAGCTACTCTTTTCCTAGGAGGCATAACTTTAATTTGGTGGGAGAGTAGAACATAGGAGGATCTAAGTCGTTATGGAAAAATTATTTCTTCTTGGTTTGAGTTTATAGCTGCATTAAAGAAACAGTTCTATCCATTAGGTCATATGCAAAAAGTAGTAATGAATTGGAAATCATTAAAGCAAGAGAAAGGACAAAGTGTACAGGATTATACATAGGATTTTATGAAAAGAGTTGTAATTTTGGGAATTCCATTGTACACACAAGAAAATTTGTTAAAGTACATAGGTGGATTACATGATAATTTGAAACATACCATACTTATGTTTAATCCAACTAACCTTGATGAAGTTAGTGTGCAAGCTATCCATTTGGAAACAAGCTCGAGGAATAGACAAGACAATTTGTTTTTGGGACTGAAGTAAGTAGAAAGGAAACAAGAAAGGGAAAGATAAATCCTAGAAAACTACTACTATAAAAGAGGATGAGAAGCATTATTACACACACTGCAAGAAGCAAGGGAACAAAGATGCAAAGTGTTGGAAATTGCATCCTGATCAGAAGCCTAAGTGGTTCAAGGATCAAAAGGGTAAGCAAAATTCCATAGCTATTGTGCAAGACCTTGGTATGAAATTTGGTGATGAATCAAATATTTTTCAATTGTGGGTTTGAAAGGTAAATATTTTGTTGGTAATGGTTCTGGCACTGATGTTTCATGTGCTTCTACTTCTAAAATTCATGTTGTTCCTGAAGATAGCAAAAGATGTGGATTTTTTCATATAAGGGTGATTTCTAAGAACACTAATATTGATACATTGATAGATAGTGGGTCCCAAGTTAATCTAATTTTAGAAGAAGTTGTTAAGTAGGTGGGATTGAAAACAAAGCCCCATAAGAAAACTTATCCATTAGGTTGGGTGTGCAATGATAACAAATTGTGAGTAACTAAGAAATGCAGTTTAAGATTTGCCATAACATCTAAGTTTGTAGATGAGGTTGAATTTGATGTGGTTCCACTTGATATCTATACAATTTTATTGGGTAGCCCGTACTTATTTAATAGAAAATCAATCTTCTATAGGGATAATAATCAGTATCACTTGTTTAAGGAATGAATTGAATACAATGTGCATTCTCATCCAATTAAGACTAATAAGTCTTTTGTGACAATCAGACATTTGAAAATGGTAGTTAATGCAAGCAATAATTTGGTACTTAAATGTATGTTCCACAAGAAGTGTCATTGCATAAAATCATATATGATTCTAAGGTTGTTCCAATTATGAAAGACAAGTTTGATGTTGGTACATTCTTTTTCTTGTTCGCAAATTTAATTTTGTTATTCAACCTTCTACTTTTCAGCAGTGTATGGTTGGTAGTAGCAACATTGAATGTGGATGTGTATATGGCTAATGTACTTAATAATATCAGTGTAGTTTTGATTGTTGTTATGATGAGTCAGATGTACAGGTTCCAAAAAAGGAAGGATAGATGATATTGGGCAAGTGGGGCAACATTTCCCTAGCTCAAATTGTACATAAAAAAAAGTTTTTGGTGGTCCAAAGGCTTCTCAATGGGGAGGAATGATCTAGGTGGATCTAGGAAAATTGAAAATTTCATAGTCTTCGACTCTCACAAAACCAACATCATCACGTAGAGCTCACTAACATGGTCCTAAAGCAACTTGAATGGACTCAAAATGAGTCTGTATGCAGAAGTTATGTGCAGTCAAAGGTTAGACAAACAGGTGAATCAGGTGGTCAAAAATGGAAAAAAATTGGTCAAATCTAAATTTGGAAAAATGATGTCAAGTCGAAGAGCTCGTCATGTTAATTCTAGAACTACATTCATTTCTGAAAATGGGCTCTATATGTAAAAGTTACAGATGGTCAAAGGTTGGTCAAAATTTTCACTCTGGTTGACTTTGAGGACATCAACATGGTGACATGGCAAGTGGTGACATGTTAGGAGTAGTGAGTTGGCATAAATATGGATTAAACCATATTGTTAAAAAAAAACACATATGGTTTGAAAATTAAAATATTTTTATGATTTCAAGGAGAATTTGGTGGGATTTTATCGCTTAAAATCCTCATGCCTTGCCCATAAAACAAGAAGAGGAAAAAAAATCCATAAAACCATATTTTAAAATTAAAACCCCCTATTAAAGTTCATAAACCCTAGTCTTAAGTTATCTTCCCTATTTAAAAGGTTAAAACTAAAATCCTAAAACATAACATAAACCCCTATTTTTAAGCTTTGTATAGCCTGAGAAAATAAAACTATAAAGGGCTTAAATTATATATTTAAGACATATTGTAAGATTTTATTGGGATTTTTTTAAAGAGGCTTTCAATGGCTCAGGTTAATATAAGCCCAATATTAAATATTGTTAAATTCAAAATAGGAGATAGGGGAAATTGTAAGTGATTTTTACTTGTAATGGGTGATATGGGGTGATTTTTGTAATCATATGGTTGTAAACCATATTTGGAAATTTTTATGTATAAAAGGGGTGAGAGTTAGGAGCTTTGTAATAGAGTGAATACATTGAAAATTCTCTTGGAGAATAATTGTATTATGGGAGAATTATTGTAATTGTGAGATTTTGAGGAGAAAGAATTCTTTCAGAGGAGATTTTTGTAAACACAGGGTATGTGTAGGATCATCAGGGGCCAAAAAGTGGCAATATTATGGATATTTGTAGGGTATATGGCTGACAACTTCATTTTTATCCAAAATTGATGAAATGAAAATGGTTTTTAGAGGAGATTCTCAGATTTCTACCAATATAAATTATTCTTTAATTTGAATTTAATAAGTAATTATTATTTATTTTCTATTAGAATTACGACTAAAGTCCTAATCGATAGGTTGATTGAAAAACATCTATAAATTTCAAATGGTATCACATTTTGAATCAAAACATGCATCTTGCTATATATGATTAAAAAGAAAAATTAAATTTCATGAAGTTTTTACCAAGTTAAGGTGGTTAGACATACGAGTTTTTATGTTTTTTAAAAGTTGTAATAAAAAAATCATAATTAATTATTTACTTGGAAAAAAATTACAAAAAAATATGCATCACATCTGGATATGAGTCCTCTAATTACATATAAAATGTTATAAAAAAATATTATAATTTTATTATGGTTAGGGTGGTCAAACAGACACCTACTTCTTATTTTTTCCCTAAAATTTAAGTACTACTGCATTGACATTTCAAATTTTCACCAAAAAGATTTTATTTATTTTTAAATAAACCTAGTAGTTTAGAAACTACATTCAATTTTATAAAGATTCTATTCTTACATATTTTTGAAATAATATAGATAACTTATTCAAATTTTTACATCAAGTTTCCTAACACTAATTTTTCTGATTTTTTTGCCACTTAAGGCCCTATTTTTTCCATGATGATCCTACACATTCCCCACAAAGATGTCTAAATTGTCTTCAAGTGTTGAGAGAGACTGTGAGGAGAGTTTTATGAAGGTTTGGATCTTGTATATTGTAACAAGGAATTTTTTCTTGGAAATATTAATGAAAGCGGTCCAACATTGAGAAGCGGACCCGAACACGTAGCTCATATTGAGCAAACTCCATTATCAACCTGCATGTGATCCTTCTGTCTCATGTCTTATTATTCTCCTCTCTTTTGTCTAATTTTCTCTCTAGTTCTAGTTCAGTATTTGAATTTCTAATTACTTATTTTGTAATTTCAATGGTTAAACAACATAGTCATGCAATCCTATTGTGATCGGGACGAAATTATAATTAGGATTAATTTGAAAGTTATTTTTTAAACCTCTAACTACAGATCATGGAATTAATTCCACAAATAAAGAAAAGAAAGAAGAAAACTATATACCATTACCATATACTGTCACCCATACTATTGCTAGTAGAAGACTAACTAATTGACTTGAGGGATGACTAATAAATTAGGTTGGTATGTATAAAGGGTTTTACAAAATTATGTGGGTTGCGGGTTTCATAACATCGAGTGTTTTACACCCTCCAACATTAGAGTTTCTTTATGATTAGAGAATTCAAATGCTTCTTTTAACAAGTTCTTTACAGGACTTGTCCACCTTTTTAGATAAGACTTGTCTACAATCTTCCAACTATTCATGATAGCTGTGAGAAGGTCTATAGGATTATAGGAGTTACCAATAGGTATACTCCTTTAGAAAGAGGGAAGGATGGATATAGAGAGAGGTATAGAGAGTGGTAGGGTGAGAGGGATAGAGGGAAGGAGGGAGATAGAGAGTGGTAGGGTGGGAGGGATAGGTATAGAGAGAGTTAGGGAGGGAGGAAAGGAGGGGTAGGTGGAGAGAGGTTTTTTGAGAGAGAGAGAGAGGGAAAAAGATGGGGAAGGAGGGAGATAGGAAGTGGTAGGTTGGGAGAGAAAGAGAGAGGGAGAGAAAGAGGGAAGGCGGGAGATAGGAAGTGGTAGGGTAGGAGAGGTAGGTATAGAGGGATTTAAGGAGGGAGAGAAGGGTAGGTGGAGATAGGTTGTATGTATGTGTGAGGGAGAGAGGGAGGGAGGTTGTATCCACCCAATTTATTCTCTCATTGGTCATCATATCTTACCTATCTACATGTGCTCCTTGGGTTACTCACCCCTCACTAGTTCTTTATCAATACCATCACTATTTAAGAAAACTCTAGTTGCTCTATCACTTTATTCTTTAATAAGGGGTATAAAATATTTATATTTTAAACTAGATAAGGTTCTTTGTATGTATTAAAGTATTTACCATGTATGTTTTATCAATTTGGATATTTTTATGTATCCCTAAAATATAACTCCCCCATACTCTCCAATTTTTAACTTTGAACATGTAAAATGAAATAATGGAAACCAACATTGTGTTTTCCAACATGCAATTATTTTGTGTAATTACTAGAATATGAAATGAAAAAGGAATATACTCTAAAAATAATTCAAAAGATGTATACCAAAGTGAATGAGATAGATAATGCATTGGTTTCAAGTTTCATAAACCATATACTCAAACCCAATGTGTTTTCCAACCTGCGATTATATTGTGCATTTACTTTCTTCATCTCATTCCAGAACAAAAAAAATCATATTATTTTGAAAGTTGGAAAACATAGTGGGTTGTTAGTGAATGCATTTTGATTTTTCTAAGCTCAAGGGTACAGGTCTTGGGGAGGATTTCTAGGTGGGGGATAAATAAAAATAATTAAATTTACCACAATTATTACTTAGATAAAAATTGTGTTTCAATTTCATCATATGATGGAAAAATAAATGCACAAAATAATTGTAGGTTGGAAAACATAGTGGGTTGTGAGTGATTGCATTCTTCATTTTCTAAGCTCAAGGGTGGAGAGCTTAGGGAGGACTTCAAGGTGGGTGATACATAAAACAAATCAAATAATATAAGGTACTAGTAAGTGAGAAATTTTTATTAAAATTTAAGATAGGCACACATCATGAGGAAGTATTACATCATGTTACATGATATAGAGAGTTAGGTTCCATGGAATTCTTAAGTTCAAGAATCTTTCAATTCATTTGTTCAAATCCACTTATAGCATCATATCTAATTTTCTTTGCTTGCACAAATTCATATGCAATACAAAACCTCTTGAATTTACCCACTTTTGCATTGCCATTTACCCATTGCACATATTGCACACACATGTAGAGAAAATTCCTCTTGTGACGTTGAGAGAGAGCTACAATCTAAAAGAAATGAAGTTGAGAAAATAAATACAACAGGAAATATTCCTATCCACATGTGGAATTTTTACTACAGGTAGATAGTGATGGTATTGAAATATCCTAGACTTTTTTCAAGGGTATGTGTAGGATCGTCATGGAAAAAATATGACTTTAAGTGGCAAAAAATTCAAAAAAATCAGAGCTAGGAAACTTGAGGTAAAAATTTGAAAAATTTATCTATATTATTTTAAAAATATGTAAGATTAGAATCTATAGAAAATTGAATGTAGTTTCCTACTAGGTTTGTTTTTTTAAAAAAAAATCTATTTGGTGAAAATTTGAAATTTCAATGCAATGGTACTTAAATTTCAAAGAAAAAATAAGTAGGTGTCTATCTAACCACCCTAACCACAATAAAATGATAATATTTTTTTATAAGATTTTAGATATAAGTAGAGGAATCTTGTCCCGATGTGATGCATATTTTTTAATCTTTTTTTTCCTAGTAAATAATTAATTATGATTTTTTTAAGAAATTGTTTTTAAAAATATAAAAACTTGTATGTCTGACCACCTTAACTTGGTCAAAAATACATGAAATTTAATTTATCTTTTTTTAATCCTATATTATGCGAAGCATAGAATGTGACATATGTTTTGTATTCAAAAAATGTGATACTGTTTGAAAGCTGTAGATGTTTTTCAATCAACACATCAATCAGGACTTCAGTCATAATTTAAATAGAAAATGAATAATAATTACTTATTAAATTCAAAGTAAAGCATAATTTATATCAGTGAAAAGCTGAGAATCTCCTTTAAAAACCCTTTTCGTTTCATCAATTTTGGGTAAAAAAATAGTCGTCAACCACATACCCATCATATTGCTACTTTTTGGCCCACCATGATCTTGCACATACCCACAAGCGATGATCAAATACCACTAACCATCATCAAGATGTATCCTTCCCAATAATTTTGTATATTTCAATATATATCATTCTTATATTCAATGGGAAAATGGTAATACAAAATTGGAGCAACATGTACTAGAATGTATGAAATGAAAAAGGATTTTGAAGAAGCAAACCAAAGTGAAGTAGATAGATAGTGTATTGACTGAAGAGATTCTTCCCACTCTTGAGAAGTTGAGGAAGGTGAGCGTGCAATATGTGCAATGGGAAAATGGAAATGAAGAAGTGGATAAATTCAAGAGGTTTTGTATTGCATGTGAATTTGTGCAAGAAAAGAAAGCAAGAGATGATTCTATAAGTGGAGTTGAATAAATGAACTCAAAGATTATTGAACTTAATAATTCCATGTAACAAATACATTCCTCTATACTTCATTCTATCGCTCCTCTCTCACCATCTCTCCTAACCTTCCTCTTCCCATAGGTGACAAAGGTTATGTGTGTGTAAGGGGGAGAGAGAGAGAGAGAGGGAGTGAGTGAGTGATAAAGGGAGGGGTAGGTGGAAAGAGAGAGAGGAGGGAAAGAGGGACAAAGGGAGGGAGGTGAAGGTTAGGAGAGATCGTGGGAGAGCACAAATGTACAATGAAAGAAACTTTAAAAATTTACAACTATTATTTAGAGTAAAAATTATATCTTTACAGCAAGAATCTCTTTATTAAATACATTATCTATCTCATTCACTTTGGTTTGCTTCTTATCAAGTTTTTTAGAGTAGATTCATTTTTCATTTCATACATTTTAGTACATATTTCTCAAGTTCTACATTTCCATTTTCCCATGACACATATTGTACATGCACCTTCCTCAACTTCTCAAGAGTAGGAATAATATCTTCAGTCAATACATTCTTTATCTTATTAACTTTGGTCTACCTTTTTTCAAGTGTTTTTAGAGTAAAAGTATAGAGGGATAGGGGGAGGGAGAGACATGGAGAGGTAGGTAAAGAGAGCTAAGGTTTAAGGAATAGAGAGAGAGGTAAGTAGAGAGAGTGATGGGATATAGGGAAAGTAGAGAGGTAAGAGGAGATAGAAGTAGATAGAGGGGGCAAGTTAGAAAGGAGGGAGAGGTGGGTAGAAAGAGAGGTGGGTGGGATGGATTGAGGGAAAGGTAGGTCAAGAGGGAGGGGGGGAGAGAGAGGGAAAGGGGGAGTGCACCGTAGAAAAATATCCCTTGTCGTTTTCATGGTCTTTTAGGCTTCTCTTCATGATGCTTGGTCCATTTTTCCCTAATTTAATTTTACAATGTAGCTTGAATACTCACATTAGGTCCTTAAAATTTAAATTATGACATCTTTTAAAGGTGTTGTGAAGTGTTGTAAAACATTTCAACACTTTTCTAGACTCTATTTATCATAATTCATCTAAAATTTATCTTTTCAACACTTCTCAAGTGCTATTTTGAAGTGTTGTAAAGTATTGTAACAAAGATTAATTCTTTTCTAGGCTTAATTTCACTATTTACACCTTTCCTATGTCTTTTATGAACTCTTTATGCCGTTATAAGGCTTAATTAAATGTCTTTTTGAATGTAAACCCGACAAACAACATTAAATGCAAGATAATTCCTGACACCCACTTTCAAGTTCAAGGTGGGACCCATTCGCCATGGGTGGTGAATGAGTCCCTCTTGGCTCCAAATTAAAAATATTTTAAATTTTCTTTTAGTTTTTTATTTAAAATCACCTTATGTTGGCTTGTGATGAGGTATTATTGGGTTACTAAGGCCCAAGTGTGGATAGATAAGTTTTTTTACATTCTTTTTAGGTCCCATTCATTCAAGCATTCATCAAGTTCACTTATTCACTCAATCATTCAAGCATTCAAGCACTTTATATAATTGAATCAAGCAATAATCAAGTACTTTGGAGCTTCCATTTCATTATCTTTAGATTTATTCAACAAGGGATTGGTAACTTAATAGAATTTGTATGTTATTTATTTATCATTCTCTTTCATTTCATTATTTCATTACGGTTTTGATTACCAAAGTGGGATTTGACCAAGGCAAATCCTTATAACCTAACCCTTTACCATTTTTCCCCTTTTGCATGTATGTTTGCAAACTTGTGTATGCATATTTGAAAATTATTTAGGTGTTGAAAAGTGGAAAAGAATTCAACAAAGTGTTTCAAGTCAGTTACATCATATTTCAAGCTTGGAGAAGACATTTTGTCTATTTTATGTAGATTTGACTTCAGCAACCTGATAAGTAGACAACTTCAGATCCGATGCTATAGAATTTATCCCTTATTTCTCATAATTTTGGGAGAGGATTGATTCACCATCAGTGGTGAATGAGTCCCACCTTAAGGATGAAAATCTAGATTTTGTTAGATTCTAGATCTTGACACTTAGAAACTAGCTCTCAGCATGTTTTCATCAGAAGTAGGATTGATTCGCCATCAGTGGCAAATGAGCCCAACTGGTGATTTTTAGTGATTTATTCCAACCATCAAAATATTTCAGAATCTCGATCAAACCTCTAGGTGTGCTCTATTTTAGTTTTTTGCTTTCTAGTTTTGCATTTATTCATACTTAGTTCATGTTTGTGAACATCACCATGTTTTCCAACATTGCATGTATCTGTAGTTTTACATTCATAATCAATTGAGAAGTTCATTTTGTTGCACTTAGATCATCTCATTTATTCTAAATAGCATCATGCACATCTTAATTTGAGTGAACTTGTTAGATTCCTTTGAATAGGGTGTATCTCTCTCCTTTTAGGTGGAACATCCTAAGAGTGCAAGAGTAGTCTATAAGCCCTACCCAAAAATTTGGTCCATTTTGGTGAACTTGAATATTGAACATAATTTCATTCTGATTTGCATTTGTATCTTGCATCCTACACTTAATTTTCATTAACATTCAATTAGGATATTGTTTTGTTTTTGCATCCTAAGGTTTCTTCAAATTTCATTAGTGACATAATCATTTAGATTTCATTTTTGCATAACATATCATTGAAAACACTCAAAATATATATTTGCATCCTTCATTGGCATCTAAAAAGCATAAAAATCACTTTACATTTTCTCAAAAACACAAAAAAAATTCCTAGCTGGACTCATTCGCCACCTAGGGAAAATTAGTGCACCTGCATATTTTAGATTTCACTTTCAGGTATTTTCTAGGCATTCCTTGCATTTTTGTTCTTTGTTGTTATTTCTCTATTTTAGTTTGCAAAATTCTTATTATTTGCATTTTTCACTCCTAGATTACATTGCATTTACATCCACCCTGTCCTTTGTGGTACTTGTATGAGTGTTTGGTGTCCCACTGATAATGCTTTAGTGAGATGAATTTCTAGATTCATGGCTTCTCGTAATAGTACTTTTGTTGTGGACCTTGGGATCTTAAGAGCTCCTACTCCTAGTATGGACAATGGTGCATTAGGCATGGGAAATACCACTTCTATGCCTCCACCCTTTCATCTAATGAATTTTTACATACAAAAAAATTCTATTCCACAAGAAAAAGTCATTAATATTCATGAATATTTTGCACATTTACAACAAGACTTGTCACTTGAAAACATTTCCACCACTACCATACCTACCATAGAAAACCTTCATTGTTTGATTGAAAGTGAACAAATTGCTAATATATATAACAATCATACTTCTTCCACATCCCAATCAACAAAAATAGTTGTAATTCAAGGAGGAACTCATGTTCCTCCTCCTTCAACCATAGCATCTATACCTACTTACACTATTCCTTGGGTTACAACAACTATACTGTAGGTTAGTCAAGTGAATCCTCCCTTTGTCCTTCCAACTAGCACTCCTAGTTCCTTTGTGGCATCTAATATTCCATCTTCCACCACTTTTACTACAATTAGTGTCCCTTTCACTTGTCCCACTACTACATTCACTACATAACATTTCTCTCTTCCACCTCATACCAATTATACTTATCCCCTTATCACACAAATTTTTCACATAGTGTCCTCCATGCAACAACTTTCAACCATAAACCAAAACCAAACTGCACCTCCTACTTACTATGTTTGTGGTAGTCCCTTATCCTTAGAATTCTTGAGAGCCTTGATGCCATAGGGAATTAAGTTTCCTAGGTTTGAACAGTATGGTGGTCGAGGATACCCTACTAATCATGTCAATTCTTATACAACCCTATGTGTTGAATTTTTTCTAGATGATAAACTTTTAGCCAAATTGTTTCCTAGGACCTTAAAGGATATTGATTTAGAGTGGTTTTATTCTCTACCCAATAATTCCATCTATTCATTTAATGAACTTGTGGATTCCTTTATTATTCACTTCCAAGTCCATATGACTCCCAAAAATACTATGGATGATTTAATGAGGTGTAAACAATATATAAATGAAAAGATAAATGATTTCATTTCTCTTTATTAGTCATTGTATGCTCAAGTTGTTGTCCAAGTTCCTGATTCACATCTATAAAAGATGTTTATTGATAACTTGCAATCTAATATATAAGAAAATTTAAATATTATAAAATTATCTTCATTTATGAAACTATGCACTACCTTGTGTGAGTATCATAACTCAATTATTAGTCATGATTCAAAGTCCACTTCTAATCAAGTTGAAAATCCAAACAAAACAACCAAAATAACTCACAAAATTTACACAAAAAAGTAGAGGATTTTAAAAATTCAACCCTCCACCTCCACAACCAACCCCACATTTTAATAATCAAGTGGGAGCCACTAAAGAAGCCAAACCCTTTACCTATGGGGACTCAAAGATACAGTTCACCCCTTTTCCCAATACCTTGCACAATACAATGAACCAATTTCTCCAACAACAAATGATCACCTTGCCTACCATTAAACCCCTTAATACCACCAAGAATTTACCACCCAACCTTAAACCTAATGATTATTTCCATTTTCATCACCAAAATGGCCATGACACCAAATAATGTAAGTGTCTGAAACACTTTGTTCAAGACCTCATTGATTCTTTTTGTTTGCCCATTGCGGATATTAATGATCAAAGAAATAAGTTTGTTGCACCCCTTAACCAGAATTTAGAAATATTCACCAAGCCCATGCCTAAACATAATATTTCATTTGTTAAGGCTAGTGAAACTTCAAACCCTCAAGTCATGAACATTGATACAAATCATGAACAACATGATATAACTCCAAATGTTACCCACCTTACTCCTATGGATGAACTTGTGGGTGCGGTAAACATTGTCACTCTTAAGCGTTCGACCATTAAATCTCTTGATATTACTTTTTCTCCTAAGGATATACTAAAGAAACTACCTGATGGTCCTCTCTACATAGCTGGAAGAATCTATGATAAACCTACCAATGGGATTTTAATAGATCCCGCTTGTGGAGAGAATGTGATCACAAAAGAGTTCTTAGTATTACATGATCTCTATCAAGATGATTATAATAAAGAAACTGCATGGATTAAAACAAATAATGGTTTTGTGTGCCCTACAATTGGATCAATCATGCCCCCATTTCAAATTATAGGACCAACAACTTTGAATGTGACATTTTCTATTATTCCTCAATTAGACCAATTTCGTCTATAGCTGGGTCATCCTTGGCTCCAATCGATGAAAGTGGTCCCCTCAGTTGTTCATAAATGTTTGAAGTTTCCAAATGACAATGAAATATTTATAGTACACCATAGTGTCTTTAATCCATTATCCTCCAAAGGTATTTTTTTCCTAGAAGCCTTTTGGCCTCAGCCTATGGAACCTATTACCCCTTGTAAGGACTTCTTTTTCATAGCTTATCAAAAGTTTAAAGCCAAATGTATAGCCTAATTTTCTCTACGTAACAAGTCCCAATCAGCTTCCACTCCTCCTAGCCTACATGAAACCATGCTTTAGCCCAAGTCCGACATTGAACAACCAAAAAAACTTAGTGAGAAACTTACTATAGATACTTCTCCTCCATCATTTAAATGACCAAGAGAAAATGAACCCAACCCTATCATGCCTCCTCACATTAAAAAAGTGTATAAATCTAAAGAGAGGATGATTGATCCTTCTCCTTCTGTTCCTTCCATTCTTACCCCAAGATGAAAAGGAACCTATGATAAATCAACGTGATCTTACACCTCAACAAATTTGAAATATGATTAATAGAAACTGTGGTGCTAGGGAGCGTAGGCATTATTGTCGTCTCCTTTCTCGACAGTCTCAAATGGAAGAACAAAAGGAAAACCAACCCCTACCTTTGACAGAAATAATACGAGTATGTGCAGAATCATCATGGAAAAAATAGGCCCTTAAGTGGCAAAAAAATTAGAAAAATCAAAGTTAGGCAACTTTACGTAAAAATTTGAATAAGTTATCTATATTATTTCAAAGATATGTAAGAATAGAATCTATAGAAAATTGAATTTAGTTTCTAAACTACTAGGTTTTTTAAATAAAAAAAATCTATTTGGTGAAAATTTGAAATTTCAACGCAGTGGTACTTAAATTTCAAGGAAAAAATAAGAAGTAGGTGTCTGTTTGACTATCCTAACCAATAAAATGATAATATTTTTTTATAATATTTTAGATATAAGTAGAGGACTCATGCCCCAATGTGGTGCATATTTTTTTGTAATTTTTTACCAAGTAAATAATTAATTATGATTTTTTTATTACAACTTTTTAAAAAATATAAAAAATTGTATGTTTGACTACCTTAACTTGGTCAAAACTTCATGAAATTCAATTTTTTATTTTTTTAATCCTATAGTATGTGAAGCATATAATGTGATGCATGTTTTGGATTTAGAAAACGTGATACTGTTTGAAAGCTACAGATGTTTTTCAATCAGCCTATCAATCAGGACTTTAGTCATAATTTGAATAGAAAATGAATAATAATTACCTATTAAATTCAAAGTAAATCATAATTTATATTGGTGGAAGTATAACAATCTCCTTTAAAAACCCTTTTCATTTCATCAATTTTGGGTAAAAGGATAGTTGTCAACAACATACCCATCATATTGCCACTTTTTGGCCCATCATGGTCCTACACATACCCATACCTGATAACCCTCCTAACCCTCAACAAGATATTCCATCACCACCTTCACAAAAAAACAATCACATACAACAACCTCCAATGTTGATACATCCTTCCTTGGAGATTACACTTCGCCCTCCAGTTGTGATAAATTTGGATGATGATGAAGACAAGAAGATTACTAAAATAGATGAAGAGGTGCATAATAATTTGAATTCTTTATTTTCCTCTTCTATGATCTTAGATGATAAATCTCTCATACCAAGTGCACAACTTGGTGATTCTCCTGGTTTGGCACTTGCAATTCCTCCATTGGATATTCAACCACCCTCGCAATATGATGACCATGATTGGGAAGTGGATGACCTATTAGATGGTTG
Source organism: Sequoia sempervirens (assembly GCA_007258455.2). Classification (NCBI taxonomy): domain Eukaryota; kingdom Viridiplantae; phylum Streptophyta; class Pinopsida; order Cupressales; family Cupressaceae; genus Sequoia; species Sequoia sempervirens. The sequence continues at coordinate 35,383,345 of VDFB02000017.1, read as the reverse complement.
ATTTATAGGCGCCTCACTCACCTTTTTTATATTTTACTTTTTCAACGTGTATTGTGTTCCCCTGTATTGTTTGTTTGATGTTCTCTCTCTCTTTGTACACTTCTTCTATTTGTATCTCTCCATTCTTCAATATGTCGTACATTGTTTCCACCTTTTGTTTTTCACTTTTTTTTTTTTTTTTCCTTTTGGGCATGACAAAAAGTGTTGAGATGCCCTAAGTATCTTCCATGTTGACCCAAAAGGCCCATCACTCTTTTTCGTTTCCTTTTTCTTTTCCTTTTTTTTTTCCTTTTGGGGATGACACAAGGCATTGAGACCAAAATTTCTCCTTCATGTTGACTCGAAAATATTTCCTTTTTTATTTCACCTTTCACTTTCACCTTTTTCTTTCACCTTTCTCTTTTGTTTTTTGTTTTCCTTTTGGGGATGATGCAAAGCATTGAGACTATAATGTCTCTTCCATGTTGATTGAAAAAAAACTTTGTTTTTTTTTTGTTTTCACTCTCTGTGTCATTCTTCTCGTTCTATGTGCTTTGGGAATGATGATAGTTCTGAGCTCTTTCATTAAAAATTGTAGCAGCAAACATACTCACCCCAAATCCATAGATCCCTTATGTGTTTGGTGTGTTCTTTTCTAGGGGTTAACTCCTTTTTATTTTTCTTTTTCTTTTTCTTTTTCTTTTTCTTTTTCTTTTGTTCCTATTTACATGATGCAACCTAACTTAGAAACATATGACTTGGCATAGGGGGTTTCCAAGTTGGCTCTCATGTCTTATTTTCTTTTTGCATTCTTCCCTTGGCTACTTTAAAGTGGGGGGCATACATTGGCATCATTTCATTTGCATTCTTGGTTCTTAGTGTAGCCTTCTCATTTCATATGATGTGTTTGCTCACTTTGTGGATGACATTGGGTGTGATTTCCTCCATAAGTGTGATCTATCTTAGCATATTAAATTCCTCTTGGTGGCCTGATGTGACACACTGCATCCCCTAAGTTGTGAATATACTATTCTTTAATTGGTCCTCTATTGGAGATGTTAGACACAATGTTCCCTAAGTGATAGACCTTGCATGAACTTAACAAGACTCGTTTGAACATCTTTTACATCTTATATTTTTACATTTTTTACATTTTACATCTTTTCCACCTTGTATAATGCAACTTGCATGCCTGTGGTACCTTGCATTTTTTCATTAGTTCTAATCATACAAAGCTTTGCTTGTCTCATGAAGCACAAACTGGCATTTTCCTTTCTGGTGCTTTGTTAAACTTATTAGGAGGTATAGCTTTGATATGGTTGAGCGAGAAGCCCACTCAATGGCACAAATTTCCCCATAGCCACCTATGTGTTTGTGAGAGAATACCAACTAGCATATGTACTTCACCTTTTTGGGTCTTCTCACCCATTAGACCACCATGAGTTGTATCACCCCAAAGTGAGTAGGCATTTTCCTTTTTCAAACAATCAGCCTAAATCTAATCCATGGATAGTTGGATAAATGATCGAAGCTCAATTCAATTTCCCTTTCACACATGTGTTCCTTTGTTCTTGTGTCCATTTTTCCATGGGATCTTCATCCTAGGAGCTTGATCATCCCTTTTGATCGTTGTTATTCCATCTTACTAACATAAGCATATTTAGAATCCTTTTCAATATGCATGGCTACTTTAGTGTGAGTTTGAAGCAAGTTCACCCTCTCACTAAATGGGGGCTAAATGCATTGTATAAAAATGGTCCCTTGTCATTTTCATGGTATTTTAGGCTTTTCTTCATGATGCTTGGTCCATTTTTCTCTAATTTAATGTTACAATGTGGCTTGAATACTCACATTAGGTCCTCAAAATTTAAATTATGATGTCTTGTGAAGGTGTTGTGAAGTATTGTAAGACATTTCTACACTTTTCAGGACTCTATTTATCATAATTAGCCTAAAAAATAATATTTTCAACACTTTTCAAGTCTTATTTTGAAGTGTTGTAAAGTCTTGTAACAAAGATTCACACTTTTCTAGGCTTAATTTCACTATTTACACATTTCTTATGTCATTGATGACCTCTTTATCCTCTTATAAGGCTTAATTAAGTGTGTTTTTGAATGTAAACCCAACAAAAAAAATTAAATGCAAGATAATTCCCAACACCCACTTTCAAGTCCAAGGTGCGACCCATTTTCCACGGGTGGTCAATGAGTCCCTCTAGGCTCCAAATTCAAAATATTTTAAGTTTTCTTTCGAGTTTTTATTTAAAATCACCTTACGCCACCCTATGATGAGGTATTATTTGGTTACTAAGGCACAAGTGTGTATAAATAAGTGTTTTAACATTCATTTTAGGGCCCATTCATTCAAGCATTCATCAAGTTCACTTATTCACTCAATCATTCAAGCGTTCAAGCACTTTGCATCTTTGAATCAAGCAATAATCAAGTACTTTAGTGCTACCATTACATTATCTTTAGATTTCTTCAACAAGGGCTTGGTAAGTTAATAACATTTTCATGCTATTTATTTATCATTCTCTTTCATTTCATTATTTCACTAAGGGTTTGATTACTAAAGTGGGATTTAACCAAGGCAAATCCTTATAACCTAACCCTTAACCATTTTTCCCATTTTGCATGTATGTTTTTAGACTTGTGTATGTAGATTTGACAAGTATTTAGGTGTTGAAAAGTGGAAAATAAGTCAAAAAAGTGTTTCAAGTCAACTACATCATATTTCAAGCTTGGAGAAGACATTTTGTCTATTTTTTGCAAATTTGACTTCGACAACTTGACAAGCAAACAACTTCAGATCTGGTGCTATAGAATTGGTCCCTGATTTCTTAGAATTTTGGGAGAGGACTGATTCATTGTTAGTGGTGAATGAGTCCCACATTAAGGATAGAAATCTAGATTTTGTCAGATTCCAGATCCCAACACTCAGAAACCAACTCTCAGCAAGTTTTCATTAGAAGCAGGATTGATTCCCCATTATTGGTGAATGAGTCCCACTAGTGATTTTTAGTTATCTAGATCAACCTTAAAAATATTCTAGAATCTCCATCAAACCTCTAGATGTAATCTATTTTATTCTTTTTCCTTTCTATTTTTGCATGTATCTTAAGTTTTGTATTCATAATCAATTGAAAAGTTCATTTAGTTGCACTTAGATCATCTCGTTTAGTCTAAATAACATCACACACATCTTAATTTGAGTGAACTCGTTAGATTCCTTTGAGTAAGGTTTCTCTCTCTCCTTTTAGGTGGAACATCCTAAGAGTGCAAGAGTATTATATAATCCCTACCCAAAAATCTATGGTTTAGGGAGGGAGAGAGGTGTAGTTACAAAGAGGTAAGGTGCAAGGAATAAATAGAGATGTAGGTAAATCTAGATACAAAGGTAGGGTGCGAGAGGTATAAAGATAGAGATCTTGTGTGTGAGAGTGAGAGGGGGGAGGGACACGTAGATTACTAATTTTCAAATCTATCTCTCCCTCCCTCTATTATGATCTAGTGGTAACTACTTTTCAAATCTATTTCTCCCTCCCTCACTCATTGACTAGTAACTTATGTTATTTATACAATTGTGAAATTTTATATGTACTTGGATATTCTTACCTTTTCAATTTTAGATTATCACCCATCTCTTTTGGAGCTAAAATTTCTTTACTACCATTGTTTATGATGAATTTATAGCATTGATATTTAGTCTTGTATATGTTTCTAAAAATACTTCTCTTTTGTTTGTGTGTAGGAATCAAAAACTTTTCATAAGGAAATATCTGACAAGGGATAGTGTGTTTTCTAACACTGCAATAATGTGAGCATTTTTTATAAGGAAATAATTGATAGTGGATAGTGTGTTTCCCAACACTAGAAATAACATGAGAAATTTTTATAAAAAAATAATTGACAAGGGACAGTGAGTTTTCCAAGACTCCAAATAATGTAAGAATTTTTTTGTTCCAATCAAATGAAGAAAGTGAAATGCCATTTTAACTATACCAAATAGTTGTAAAATTTTAAGGTGGACTTCATTAAATTGTTGGTGTGTACAAATCAAAAAAATTTCATAAGGAAATATCTGAAAAATGATAGTGTGTTTTCCAACACTACAATAATGTGAGCATTTTTCATAAGGAAATAATTGAAAGGGGATAGTGTGTTTTCCAACACTGAAAATAATGTGAGCATTTTACATAAGGAAATAACTAACAAGGGACAGTTTGTTTTCCAACATTGTAAATAATGTGAGCATTTTTTTGTTCCAATCAAATGAAGAAAGTGAAATGCCATTTTTAATGTACCAAATAGTTGTTCTAAAATTTTTAAGGTGGACTTCATTACATTATTGGTGTGTACGAATAAAAAAAAAATCATAAGGAAACATCTGACAAGGGACAATGTGTTATCCAACATTGCAATAATGTGAGCATTTTAGATAAGGAAATAATTGATAGGGGACATTTTTTTTTCCAACACTAAAAATAACATGAGCATTTTTCATAAGGAAATAATTGACAAGGGACACTTTGTTTTGATACACTACAAATAATGTGAGAATTTTTTGTTCCAATCAAATGAAGAAAGTGAAATTCCATTTTTATTGTATCAAATAGTTGTTCTAAAATTTTAAGGTGGACATCATTACATTGTTGGTGTGTATTAATAAGATGATTTTCATAAGGAAATATCTGACAAGGGACAATGTTTTTTCCAACACTACAATAATGTGAGCATTTTTCATAAGGAAATAATTGGCAGGGGATAGTGTGTTTTCGAACACTAGAAATAATGTGAACACTTTTTGTAAGGAAATAATTCATAAGGGACATTGTGTTTTCCAACACTACAAATAATGTGATCATTTTTTTGTTCCAATCAAATGAAGAAAGCGTAATGCCATTTTTACTATACGAAATAGTTGTTCTAAAATGTTAAGGTCGACTTGATTACATTGTTGGTGTGTACGAATCAAAAACTTTTCATAAGTATCTAACAAGGGACAATGTGTTTTGCAACACTATAGTAATGTGAGAAATTTTTATAAGGAAATAATTGATAGGGGACAGTGCACGTTTTCCAACACTAGAAATAACATGAGCATTTTTCATAAGGAAATAATTAACAAGCGATAGTGTGTTTTCCAACACTGCAAATAATGTGATTTTTTTTGTTCTAATCAAATGAAGAAAGTGAAAGTGACCTGAGGGTTGACTAACCAATTGAGTTGTTACATGTTGAGGGTTCTATAATAATATGTGGGTTGTAGTTTTCATAACACCCAATGTTTTCCAACATGCAATTATTGTAATGAAAAGCTTTTCTTTATTAGAGAGTATGAATGTAATAAAAAGAACCTTAAAAATTAACCTCCTTTTACTTTGATGATAAAATATTCTTCTTAACTTTTACTTCCTTTTCTAAGTGATTAATTTTAGTCTTCATTATTTTGATATAATTTCAACACTTCCAACTATTGCAAATATAATTGCAGGTTAGAAAACATAGTGGGTTGTTAGTGAGAGAGTGGGAGGGAGAGAGGGAGGGAGAGAGAGGGGGGAGGAGGTAGATAGGAAGTGGTAGGGTGGGAGGAATAGGAGGGAGAGAAAGAGGGAAGGAGAGATATAGGAATAGGTATAGAGAGTGGTAGGGTGGGAGAGAAAGAGGAAAGGAGGGAGATACTCCAATTTTTTTGGAAACATTCAAATACTCTATGTCCTTCTATTCCACATCTAAAATAATATAATATGAAGGATCATATTCTATTCCATTTTCTATATATTTGGAAAACATGTAAAGCTATGATTAACTCAAATCAATTCCTTTGAAAGTCAAATTCTAACGAATTTTCCTGCAATTTCTTTTGATACAACATACATGGTGACTAATTTAATTCATAAAAAGAAACTTTTAGTTTATTAACCCCAATTTTCTACACCCGTTATCTATAATTATTTAGGTTCAACAATATGGATTTTATCATCTAAATCTTCCTACAATAATTTTCTATCAAAATTACCTTTTTCGACTTAAAAATAAAAAGGTATGGCTATAAACAAAAACATACCAATCAAATTAAACATAGATACAAGATAAAGTATGTCACTAAATTATAATTATTGTACCTAGAATAATCTATTGCAGAAACTATCCTTATAGCTTTCTAATGTTTATTTCTACTCTAAATTTCTTCTTGTACACCCACTTGGACCCAATGGATTCCTTACATTCAACTCAATCAATCAAGTACCATGTCTTGGTTTTTGTAGTTCCTCCATCTCCTCTTTCATCAATTTTATTTAATATTCCCTCTCCTATAGAATTTGATTCATCATTAGTAGAAGTTAGAGGAAAATTAAATTATATTTCAAGTATTCCCTTATAACTATTCTTAAAATCTCATGGTTTTCATGATATTGCTACCCCTTTTATGACTGTGATCATGCAATGAGAAAATGGAAATGTAAAATTGGAGGCATTAGGTACTAGAATATATGAAATGAAAAATGAATTTTCTCTAAGAATACATGAAAATAAGCATACCAAAGTGAATGAGATAGATAACATATGGATTTAAGAGATTCTTGGGTATGTGCAGGATCATCGTGCAAAAAATAGGCCCTTAAGTGGCCAAAATTCAGAAAAATCAGTGTTAGGCAACTTGATGTAAATATTTGAATAAGTTATCTATATTATTTCAAAAATATGTAAGAATAGAATTTGTATAAAATTGAATTTAGTTTCTAAAATAATAGGTTTATTTAAAAATAAATAAAATCTATTTGGTGAAAATTTGAAATTTCAATGCAGTAGTACTTAAATTTCAGGGAAAAAATAAGAAGTAGGTGTCTTGCGACCACCCTAACCATAGTAAAATTATAATATTTTTTGTAATATTTTATATATAAGTAGAGGACTCATGTCCGGATGTGATGCATATTTTTTTTGTAATTTTTTTCTAAGTAAATAATTAATTATGAATTTTTTATTACAACTTTTAGAAAATATAAAAACTTGTCTATCTGACCACCTTAACTTGGTCAAAATTCATGAAATTTATTTTTATTTTTTTAATCCTATAGTATGTGAAGCATAGAATGTGACACATGTTTTGGATTCAAAAATATGATACCGTTGAAAGTTATAGATGTTTTTCAATCAGCCTATCGTCGGGACTTTAGTCATAATTCTAATAGAAAATAAATAATAATTATTTATTAAATTCAAATTAAATCATAATTTATATTTTTGGAAAGCTGAGAATCTCCTCTAAAAACCCTTTTCATTTCATTAATTTTGGGTGAAAAAAAAGTCGTCAGCCACATACCCTACAAATATTGCCACTTTTTGGCGCACCATGATCCTGCACATACCCTCTTCATTTCCTTGAGAAATTGAGGAAGGTGAATGTGTAGTATATGCAATGGGAAAATGGTAATGCAAAAGTGGATAAACTTGAGAGGTTTTGTATTGCATATGAATTTTTGCAAGCAAAGAAAGTGAGAGATGATTCTATAAGTAAGAGATTATTCTTTCTCTTGAGAAGTTGAGGATGGAGAATGTGCACTATGTGCAATGGGAAAATGGAAATGTAGAATTAAAGGTAAGCAATTGGACTATGAGAAATGGGAAATAATGTGGTTATTGTTAGACCCATCATCCTCTTTATCATCTTGATTTATCTACTTAAAAAATATGCTAACCTCTCTATGGATATAATTTCCTCTATCCCTATCATCATAATGGTTGTGTAATAAATGTACAAATAGTGGGAAGCATCTAGAGGCATACTCCTTGCTAAGCCTCAGTTTCCCCCTAAATAGAATTATAGTATGGGGCACTAGGTAAAAGTCCTCTAGGTAGTCATCTCCAAGGTTATGTAATAATAAATTCTTGACTAAGCCATTTATTTATATCATAGATCTCACCACTCAATAGTATACTTGTATAGATTGATCTCCTATCCATCTCTAGTAAATTTTTGTTTAAGGGATTATAATTTAGTCCTCAGCTAATTAAAGTCACAAGTGCTCATGTGACCATAACAAAGTGATGAGTTTTATTCCACCTCATTTCCCTAAGAAGTGTAGGATCTACTAGAGGCATCACTTAGTACATATTTTTATATTCTCTAAAATCCATACCATGATGAGAGATAAGTGGTCGAAGAAAAAATTACTATCTCATGTAACATAATAAAGATATCAATAAACTACGAAAGTGAGAGATGATGCTATAAGTGGAGATGATTCATAAAGTTTGAGGTCTATCCCTAACTCTCTCTATCTCAAGAGCACATGCCCATTGCACATAGTGCACATGATCCTTCAAAATTCTCAAGAGAAAGAATAATCTCTTAACAAGTTATTTACAATACTTTTTTACCTTTTTATATAAGACTTTCATGTCTCCACCCAACTGATTCTTTTTTTCTGTAGTTAGATCCAATTTTTATTTTTCCTTATCATTTATTTCCAATTGTATTTGTTCCATGGAACTCTTAATTTTAAGAATCTTTGAGTTCATTTTTTCAACTCCACTTATAGCATCATCTCTAACTCTCCCTCCCCTCCTCTTTCTCTCTCTCACACACACACCAACTCTTTCTACCTCTATCACCCTACATAGATCTCTCTCTCTACCTACTTCTCTCTATTATGTTCACCTTACCTCTCTCTACCTACCTCTCCCTATCTCCCTAATTTCCTCTCTCTCTCTCTCCCTCCCCAAAAAACCTCTCTCCACCCACCCCTCCCTCCCTCTCTCCCTCCTTATCTATCTCTCTTTTTTATAGGAGGGAGAGAATTAGGGAAGGAGGGAGATAGGGAGTGGTAGCGTGAGAGGGATAGGTACAAAGAGAGTTAGGGAGGGATGAAGGGAGGGGTAGGTGGAGAGAGGTTGTATGTGTGTGCGAGGGAGAGAGTAAAAAGAATTATCTTTAGAAATATATACAAGAATAAATTATATAAGTATCTTTAGAATATACAAATCAATAAATCCATAAATTTGTATAAAGAGAATACTTACACTATGACAAAGGAAAAAAAGAAACATACTGTAGGGGAGAGAGAGATGGGTAGGTAGAGTGAGGGAGATGTGGGGTGGGAGGGTTGGAGGGAGGGAGAGATAGGGAAGGAGGGAGTGAATGATAAAGGGAGGGGTTGGTGGAAAGAGAGAGTGGGGGTAAAGAGGGACAAAGGAAGGAAGAGGCAGGTTAGGAGATATGGTGATAGAGGAGTGATAGAGGAAAGTATAGAGGAATGGGGGGAGAGATGGTGTGTTTTCCAACACTGCAATTAATGTGAGCATTTTTTTGTTTTAATCAGATGAAGAAAGTGAAATGCCATACCAAATAGATGGACTAAAATTTTAATTTATACTTCATTACATTATTGGTGTGTTTGAAACAAAAAAATTCATAAGGAAATAACTAACAAGGGATAGTGTGTTTTCCAACATGAAAAATGATGTGAGCATATTTTTTTTCTAATCAGATGAAGAAAGTGAAATGTCATTTTTACTATACCAAATAGATGTTCTAAAATTTGAAGGTGTAATTAATTAAATTATTAGGTATAGTAAAAATTTCATTACACTTACTTCATTTGATTGGAACAAAAATAATCTCACATTATTCCTAGTGTTGGAAAACACACTGTCCCTTGTCAGTTATTTCCTTCTGAAAATGGTCACGTTATTTCTAGTGTTGGAAAACAAACTATCCCTTGTCAATTAATTCCTTGTTTCCTTATAAAAGATGGAGGATTTACATGTGGGGGATACATAAAAAATAATCAAATTGATCAGAGGGGTCACTAACCAATTGGGTTTTTACGTGTAGAGGGTTTTACAACAATATATGGGTTGTAGGTTTCATAACACCCAATATTTTCCAACCTACAATTATTGTAATGAAAAAAATATTATTTAGAGAGTATGATTGTAATGAAAGGAACCTTCAAAATTTACAATTATTACTTAGGGTAAAATTTACGTTCTTTGTGTATACAAAACAAAAAAATTTCATAAGGAAATAATTGACAAAGGACAATGTGTTTTCAAACATTGCAAATAATACATGAGCATTTTATTGTTCCAATCAAATGAAGAAATTTAAATGTCATTTTAAATGTACTAAAGAGTTGTTCCAAAATTTGAATGTGGAATTAATTAAATTTTTGGTGCATATGAAATAAAAAAATTTTCATAAGGTTCAAATAAATGACAAGGGACAATGTATTTTCTAGCAATGCAAATAATATGAGCATTTTCTTGTTCCAATCATCTGAAGAAAGTGAAATACCATTTTTACTTTACCAAAGAGTTGTTATAAAATTTAAAGGTGTACTTTATTGCATTCTTTGTGTGTACAAAACAAAAACATTTCATAAGGAAATAACTGATAGGGGACAACATGTTTTCCAACACTACAAATAATGTGAGCATATTTTTGTTCCAATCATATGAAGAAAGTGACATGCCATTTTTAATCTACCAAGGAGTTGTTCTAAAATTTGGACTTCATTTCATTTTTGCTGTGTACAAAACAAAAAAAATCATAAGGAAATAAAATGACAGGGGATATTGTGTTTTCCAACATTGCAAATAATGTGATAATTTTTTTGTTCCGATAAAATGAGGAAAGGGAAATTTAATTTTTACTATACCAAAGAGTTATTCTAAAATTTTAAGGTGGACTTCATTATATTGTTGGTGTGTACAAAACAAAAACCATTCATAAGGAAATAACTAATAGGGGACAATGTGTTCTCTAGCACTGCAAATAATAATGTGGGTTGTAGGTTTCATAACACCTAGTGTTTTTCAACCCATAATTGTTGTAATGAAAATCTTTTCTTTTTTAGAGAGTATGAATGTAATGAAAGGAAGTTTAAAAATTTACCAGAAATATAACTTAGAGTATTAACTTCATTTTCTTTTGATGATAAAATCTTCTTCTTATCTTTTATATCCTTTTCTAAGTGGTTTCATAAGAAAATAACTCACATGGGACAATGTGTTTTCCAACACTGCAAATAATAGAAAGAACATTGCAAAGGTACAAGCATAGTTGGTGAAATGGTTTATTGTAAGGTGGAAGGAATAATTTTTATTGAAATTTTTTTTCTTGTATGTTTGTTGAACATTATTAGGATGTTATTGTTTATAGCTACATATTTTTGTTTTGAAGCTGACAATTTTTTTTTATATACAAAACTATCGTATAGAGATTTATATGAAAAATTCTATACTTTTCAACACAAATAATTTGAGATAAGGGGTATAAAACATAGGGTTTGAAAAATAAAATGGTATTTATATGGAATAAAGTAATCACCATGTATGTTGTATTAAAAGTTTGATCCATATGCATTATAATTGGGCTATCAAAGGAATCTAGTTGAGTTAATCATAGTATTACACACTAATGATATGTTAATCATTAGGATGAATGAAGTGTTGGTTAGACAACTCAAGGTTTAGTTGGATTATAGGTTTGAGATTAAATATCTAGGATATGTAATATATACATCATTGTTATATAAGTGGATAGAAATATGGATAATAATAAGCTATATGGTTAACTCGAGGAAGTATCTTGAGACTATTCTAAGTGGTTCTACCCTATATCTATATCTCATTCTACCTGCATCTCCTTCCTTCCAAACTTCTCCCCTTTTTCTATGTCTCTCTCCTTCTCTCTCTACTTTCCATATCTCCCCTCACCCTCTATACTTACCTCTTAATCTATTCCTTCAACTTTACCTCTCTCTACCTACCTCTCCATGGCTCTCTCATTTCCTCTCTCCCTTTATCCCTCCCATGCTACCTCGCTAGACATATTCCCCTCATTCCTCTATAATTCCCTATATCAATCCTCTATACCTATAAGTATCACCTTACCTCTCCATTTCTCTCTACCTCTCTCTCTCTCTCCCCCTCACACACACAACCTCTCTCCACCTACCCCTCCTATTATCTCTGCCTCCCTCCCTCCCTTCTCTCTCTCTCACTCTATGCATACCTCCCCCACACTCTCTCTATATGTACCTCTATCCCTCCCACCTTACCACTCCATATCTCCCTACTTTCTCTACTCTCTCCCTCACATATATAACCTATCCCCACCTACAACTCCCTCTAGTTCAAACTAAAATAAAAGAATAGATTAATATTATCTCTATATGGAGGATGATATGGTAGATGTAGTGAAACAACCTTCATATGATCTTACTTTAGATGTGGAATAGGACATAAAGTATTTTAATGTTTCCAAAGAAAATGGAGTATTGGTAAAAGAAATAAAGGTTGCACAAGAGTTACAATGATTATGAAGATTCAAGTAGATGAAAAATCCGAATAAATATTCTAGAGAGATGTTATGTGAGAAGAAGGGGGAGAGAGAAAGGGAAGGAAGGAGAAGGGAGAGGTAGGTAGAAATAGATAAAATAAACATAATAGAGGTAGGTAGAGAGGGATCTATGTAGGGTGGGAGAAGTAGAGAGAGGTGATGTGAGAGAGAGAGAGAGACAGAGGAGGGGATGGAGAGGTAGAGAGACAGGGGTAGGTAGAGTGAGGAAGGGAGAGAGAGATGAGGGAGTGGGATATAAAGGGATGGGTAGGTGGAAAGATAGAGGGGAAAAGAGGGACAAAGGGAAGGAGAGGAAGGTTAGGAGGGATGGTGAGAGATGAGAGATAGAGAGAAGTATAGAGGTATGAGGGAGGGATATGTCAAGTGAGATAGCATGGAAGGGATAAAGGGAGAGAGATTAAATGAGGTAGATATGGAGAGGTAAGTAGAGAGAGTGAGGAGATATAAGGAGGTAGGTATCTCACTCTAATATCTATTATCCTATTTTTTTTAAATAACATGCACTAGTACCTTGTACCTAGCCTTTCATTTTTAGGTGAGGTGAGAATTTCATGAAAGCATTGATTTCATCAATGATATATGGAAATATCCTCCATTTTTATCATTTACAAATTATTTATTAAGAGTTAAAAAAATAAGGGTAGGTGAAAGAAGTTGGGTCCACAAAATGTTCAAAAAGTGGATGTGTTTTTCCTGATTTTTAAAATTTGTCACAGTTAAACTTAAAATTTGAAGCACCTACACATTGAACCTTAAAAAATTTGTGCAACATGAAATTTATTTTCTTGAGTCTAGTTTTCAAATATGTAATTTATTTAATATTACCCAGATGATATAAAATAACTTTTAATATGCATGTATAGAAATAACTTTTTAAAAGTCACTTTTTTAGGACGATACCATGCACATGTACAAACACCATAATTTGACATAAATAAAAGTATTTTTCTAATTCCTTTTTGGGAAATATGTATATAATAAATAAGATTGAAGAGGATTTTTTTTATAATTTTTTTCATAATGTTTTTTTATTTATTATTTTTTTATCAGCCTTATTTTTGAATTTTTAAAACCATTGTGTACGGACACCAAAACTTGACCTAAACTTATCATCTTTTCATTTTTTCTTTTTTCATTGTGTAAAGAATTTTTTTATAGATTTATGTCATATAATTTTTTTAACAAAAAAATTAACAAATTAAAAATTATTCAAAAAAAACATGAAAAACCTAACATTTTGAGTTTATGGACTTATTTCCTCATAAATTAATTAAAAAATAGAAAAAATAATAAATAAAATAAAATTAGATATTTGAAAACTATACACTATCATATATAATCAGTTTTAATTTAATAAAATAATTTAATAGAAAACCTCATTAGCTATATTTCCAAAGATAGTTTTTTCTCTTGAAATGGTCATGACTATGTACTTGCAGGTCTGATCCTAATTGTTGGGTTACCATGCCTTTTCTGAGCCTAAATCCAAATGAAAAACATTTATTATGAGTTTTAAAACCTTTTGGAACAATTATCGACTTCAAAATGGGTACCTATTTAAAAAAAAATGGGTATTTGTTTTAAAGCTAAAAAATGACACTTCCTGTGAATGTGGACCCAACTTCTTGCACTTACCCATAAGATTTCAATGTAGTTTGAAATAAATAATTTCTCTAAAGTAATGTGTAACTCAAGGAACCTATCTCCAATAAAATGGTTGTAATACTTGTCACAAAATAATTGAGTACTTTTTCAACCTACTATGCTAAGGCACATGCACCTTCTCTCTAGAAATATTCATACAAGTGAAACTTTCCTTTTATTTTATTAGTCAATAGATCAACATCAGATTTATGAGAGATAGGTATAGAGAGAGTTAGGGAGAGAGGGAAGGCTAGGTGGAGACATGTTGTTTGTGTGTAAGGGAGAGAGGAGGGAGAGAGAGAGAGAGAATGAGGGAGATAGGTTGTGGGAGGGTGGGAGAGATAGAAGGACCCAAAATGGACTTACTAGGAGGGGGAGATGTGATGGTGGATTATAGGACATAGGGACCCAAAATGGATTGTGGGACATAGGGACCCCAAAAAACTTGAAAAGAAGAAGACCAAAGTGAATGAGATATCTATAATGTATTGACTAAAGAGATTCTTCCCACTCTTGAGAAGTTCAAGGAGTGTGTGGAGTATGTGCAATGGGAAAATGACAATGCAGAAGTGGGTAAACTCAAGACACTAGTCTTCCTTGTTGAATTATTAATGCTCCAATTATAGTTCCATTTGAATCACAATCAACAAAAATACCTTATCAAAATATAGCAATGCTAACACTAGTTTCTCTATCACTTTCTTCTTTAATAATTCATAGCTTCTATTTGATCTTGATGTTTTGTAAAATTATTTTTTATAGGAAGTGGTAGGGTGGGAGAGGTATGTATAGAGAGAGTGAGAGCAAGGGAAGGACAAATAATGGGAGGTGTAGGTGGAGATAGGTTGTGTTTGTGTGTGTGGAGAGAGATATAAGTAAGGTCAGACATGAAGGTACAGAGAGAGTGGGAGAGAGGTAGGCATGGAGGGAGGGAGGAAGGGAGGGACATGTTGAGAAAGGTTTTTTGGGAAGGAAAGAGATATGGAGAGGTGGGTAGAGAGAGGTAAGGTGAAAAAAATAGAGAAAGGGATCTAGGTATGGTGGGAGAGGTAGAGTTAGAGGGGTCAGTAGAGTGACGGAAATGTAGAGTTAGGGAAGGTGTGCGAGCATTATATACATTATATACATTCTAATTTATTGACTGAAGAGATTCTTCCCATTCTTGAGAAGTTGAGGAAGGTGTGTCTGCATTATATGCAATGGGAAAATGGAAAAGCAATAGTGGAAAAACTCAAGAGGTTTTGTATTATGTATGAATTTGTACTAGGAAAGAAAGTGAGAGATGATTGTATAAGTGAAGTTGAAAAAAATGAAGTCATATATTCTTGAACTTAAAAAATATTTGGAACAAATACAATTGAAAATAAATGATAAGGAAAAGAAAAAATTAGCTCTAAGTGCAAAAAAAGAGAATTTTTTGGGTGAAGACATGAAATTATTATTTGGAAAGGTAGATAGGTCTTGTAAAGAACATGTTAAAAAAAAAATATTCATTCTCTAATCATGGGGACACTCTCAAAGATGAGAAAAAAATGGTTGCAAAGCTACATAAAAGTATTCAAGGAATTCAAAACTCTATCCAAGAAAGGGATGAGGGAGTAGCTAATCTAAAGCTTCAAGTAAAACATATGAAAAATAGGTTAGAAGATCATGAAAAGTAGTACTAGGGAGTTTTAATAGGTAAGAGTAGTGGGGATGATTAAAAAAATGTCAATGATCAACTTGTAGATTAAAAGGAAATAGTTGGAAGTGTTGAAACTATAGCAAAAAATAGAAGACTAAAATTAACAACTTAGAAAAGGAAGTAAAAGGTAAGAATAATATTTTTTCATCAAAAGAAAAGGAGGTTAATGTTATTGAGATAGAGCTACAATATAAATTACATGAGGTTGAGAAAAAAAAGACAATAATGAAAGGTGTTGCTTATGAAGAAGGGTGCATGGATTCATTAGAAAAAGAGTGTTTGAAATAATTTAAGTTAGTTCAAAAGATGAAGGATGATATTAGGAACCTCAAGGATGAATTAGGAAATGTTCAATTTACCTATAATGATCTTGTAAAGCATTTTGATAGATCAAAATTCAAAGGTGTTGTTGCACAACATATAAAATTTTAGACTACATTAAAGGTAAATTTTCAAGGTGACTTTTATTAAACTCATGTTGTCTAAAATTGGAAGCTGGAAAACACTAGGTGTTATGAAACCTGCAATCAACATATTATTTTAAAACCCTCTACACATAACAACCCAATTGGTTATTCACCCCCTAGGTCAATTTGGCTATTTTTATGTATCCCCCACCTGTAACTCCTCCTCAAGCTCTCCATCCTTGAGCTTTGAGAAAGCACAATTAGATATCATACAAACCATTGCATTTTTTCCAACTTTCCATTATTTTGTACATTTATTGTTCAATCATATAAATAAATTAAAAAACAATTTTTACTCTAACTAATAGTTGTGATATATTTTGAAGGTAACTTGAACATTGCATTATTATTGTCTAAATAACAATTTTTTTTATTACATTCATAATTTTATGTAAAGTTACAAGTTGGAAAACACTAGGTGTTATGAAACCTTCAACCCACATACTATTTTAAAACCATAAACACATAACATCCTGATTGGTTAGACACCCCTCATCTCAATTTGGTTAGTTTTATGTATCCCCAAAATAAAACTCTTGTGCATTCTCTCTATAATTTAACTTTGAACATGTAGAATGAAATAACAAACAACCCACAATTTTTTTCCAACATGTAGGTAATGAAGTCCACTTACAATTACTTTGTGCATTTAATTTTCCATCATATGAGGAAATTGAAACACAATTTTTACTCTAAATTATAGTGCTAGGAATTTTAGTCAAACCAATAGATATAACCAACCCTCACCCAAATAGTGTTCATTTGTATTTGTTGATGATATAGAACTACTTGAAACAAATTCACTATTAGAAAATACCTTCATTTCACTTGATTCAATAGGCTCTTCAATTTCTAATATTGAAGAAAATGATGTTCTACAATTATAAGTAAAATCCTCCTCAAAAAATTATGTATCCCTATTTGTGATCAATTTTTCCTCAAAAGAAATAACTTCAACACCACTCAAGTCATTTGCATCTTCAACAAAATGTTGCAGTCTAGTTGGATTTTCAAGATATGTTGTTATTCCATCTTTATCACCCAAAGATTTATTCACAACATTTTTGAATGGTAGAGAATTTCTCTAAAGCAAATTTTCTATGGTTAATGCTTCAGTAGAAAATTCTGCCACAATAGTGGTTTACAATTTCTGGGAGGAACTATTTTTTGCTAAAATCACATATTTTTAGAAAATATAATGATTTAAGCCTAGAAAAGTTCCATTTAAAGAATTCCAATTGAAGAGGGTTTGATCAAACTACCTTAAATCAAACCCCCTTGGATATAACCCCACTAGTTTTAAACCATACCTATAACATAGTCTCATTTACACCTATCAAAATACTGATAAAAAATCACTTTTGATTTACCTTTTGGGGGATCAAATGGATTCATTTAAAATTTATTTTTTGCAAGTATGTAGTCCTTATTACAAGATTTCCAAAAAGTATAATTTTAAATAAATTTAATTTGATTATTATATTTATTTTTTATTTCTCGTGAATGTAGGTTTTTCACCGAAAATCAAACTCTCTATTTTGAACATGTACAAAAATAGAAAATTATTAAAAAAAAAAAAAAAAATATTAGTGCACCAGATATTGAATTCCTTGATCCAACAAAGAAAAAAAAATTGAATTTCAATACATACAAGAAAAGTTACACATTATGTGGTCGCGCTATGTCTGAATTATAATTGGTTTGAATTTGAAACTTGATTAAAGAAAAAATATTCAATAGAAAACTATCTAACCAATTGGAAGCACTAGATATCAGAGTTGTAAATATAAATTTGAAAGAATTAGAATTTTATCTTTGATGGAAAAAAAGTTATGTGTTATATGGTGGGTGTCACTTTTTTAAAATGTTGTTTTCTTAAAAAAATAGTTTTCGAGGGAGATGGAAAAACAAGTGCAATCTAATTCCAAAATTTTTGAAAAAAATAGATTTAGAATCTATAGAGAAAATTTCACGAAACTCTAGTTTGCATCATCTTCAAATTCCTCATGGTTTAGCTGCTATAGGTGCCCGAAAGTGAAGTTTAGTTAAAAAAATATATTTCAGTGTCCAGTTTGGCCAAAAATTGTAAACCACTATTGTGGGATCACAATAGAGTCAAATATCAGAATTCTATAAGCAACTTTCTCATCTAATGAGAAAGTAGTCATTAAAGTGTGTCTAATTGTGTCTTTGACTGAATTGGGAATTGAGCATTCCTTGTCTAAATATGCTTCATGTGAAAATTCTATTGCAGTTACTGATTATTAATCTCCTATCTAATATAGATTATTTGACTTCCAAAAACTAATTCATAGCAAATACTGAAAAATAACACAACTGCAACTTCACCAATAAAAAAAATAGGAATAGAGAAGAAGACATTCACAATAATGAACACAATATTTTTGGACAAATTGTCCATGGGAAAACGTCGAAGGGAAAACCACTACTGTAGATGAGGAATTTTATTAAACTTTAGCAAATTAAGGAATACATAAATTGATTTCCTCTTACTAGAAGAGCTCCGACAATATTCGGGTATGTGCAGGATCATGGTGCGCCAAAAAGTGGCAATATTATGAGGGTATGTGGCTGACAACTTTTTTTCCACCCAAAATTAATGAAACGAAAAGGGTTTTTAGAGGAGATTCTTAGCTTTCCAAAAATATAAATTATGATTTAATTTGAATTTAATAAATAATTATTATTCATTTTCTATTATAATTATGACTAAAGTCCTATTCAATAGGTTGATTGAAAAACATCTATAACTTTCAAACGGTATCATATTTTTGAATCCAAAATATGTGTCACATTCTATGCTTCACATACTATAGGATTAAAAAGAAAATTAAATTTCATGAATTTTGACCAAGTTAAGGTGGTCGACATATGAGTTTTATTTTTCTAAAAGTTGTAATAAAAATTCATAATTCATTATTTACTTGGAAAAATTACAAAAAAATATGCATCACATCGAACATGAGTTCTCTACTTATATGTAAAATATTACAAAAAAATATTATCATTTTATTATGGTTAGGGTGGTCAGACAGACACCTACTTCTTATTTTTTCCCTGAAATTTAAGTACTACTGCATTGAAATTTCAAATTTTCACCAAATAGATTTTATTTATTTTTAAATAAACCTAGTATTCTAGAAACTAAATTCAATTTTCTACAAATTCTATTCTTACATATTTTTGAAATAATATAGATAACTTATTCAAATATTTACGTCAAGTTTCCTAACACTGATTTTTCTAAATTTTTTGCCACTTAAAGACCTGTTTTTTGCACGATGATCTTGCACATACCCATTCTTCTCTAGAAAATTTTCCCTCAATTTCTCCTACTGAAATTCCATATTTCTTATCCCCAACACTATCACTATGCCCTTTCTATGACTGCAAGACTATTTTCTCTCACTACAAATCTCCTTGCTATCACTACAAGTCTACTTGAGTGTGTGTTCTCCAAATGCCTATTGATCCCTTTTTATACTATTCTCATTGAAAAACCAATGGCCATGATTTAATCTCAATCAATGGCTAAGATTAATTAGACTCTAACAACCCTAACTAACTCAATTCTAGATGTCTCTAGAGGAATCAATTATTTAATTACATAATTATCTAGACAACTAACTCCTTTCTACAAGTCTCTGGAAAAAATTAAATAATTAAATAAACATTTCTTGGGAGTGGAGACACCTATCCATGCTACATAAATTAACACTCCCTCTTAGAGAGAAAATTGTTCTACATGACACCCAACTTATCTCTGAAGAAAATGAATTTCCCGTTCCCCAATGCCTTAGTGAAAATGTATGCTACCTATTAATCTGTAGGTATATACTGTAGCTGAACAATCCCCTGTGATCCAACCACTGCCCTATTTGTTGGTCTAGGCACAACCTCCCACACATTGTTCTACAGTATTGAGGTATATTCCTCAACCATCGCATCTTGCCGCACCTATTGTTGTGTGGCCTCGTGATAGTTGAAAGGCTTACTATCTACCAACTGACTAACTAATGCCATATAGTCATTATATATAGCTGGTTGTCTCTGCTATACTACTCATCCTAGGAGCTCCCAAAAACTCTTGAGTATCCCTTTGTGACTATTGGTTCCGCTACCAACTGTAGAGGATGAAGTATCAACCTCCATGTCTTCCTGATGTATCTCTTAGATCTGCTACATCTGTTGCTCCATACTCTACGAGCACTCAACACCTAAGCCTGTGCTTGTACTAGTAACTATACTCCAGCTTTGCTACCCCTGATTTGGTTGCATGATCCCTGGAGCTTTTGTTGGCTACTCTCTTTAATTTTCTACTAGAAAATCTTTGGACCTACTAAATGCCTTGTCCTCCATGAACTTGACATCACGCCTAACTATAGTCCTCTTGGTCCTTGTAACAAATATTTGATATGCCTTTGAGGTTTCGTTGTACCCCACAAAGTACCCTCTCTCCACAGTCTGATCTAACTTGGAACGTGTCAGCCCTGGAATGTGACAATACGCCAAACTCCCAAATATCCTAAAGTGGCTAACATCTGGCTTCTTCCCTGAGAATGCCTCCTCTAGTGGAATCTTTCCCAATACCTTATGTGGAACCATGTTTTGAATGTATACTTCCATACTGCATGCCTCTTCCCATAAGTAATGTGGCATATCCTGGTCATGCAACATAGCCCTTTCCACTTCTGATATAGATCAATTATTCCTCTCAAAAACCCCATTCTATTGTGGGTTGTAAGGAACAGTCCACTCTCTCTTGATTCCTTCCCTTTATAGAACTCCTGGAACTCTTTCCCTTTGTACTCGCCTCCATTATCTAACCAAAGAACCTTTATCTTCCTGTCTATCAAATTCTCCACAAGAGCTTTGAACTCTTGGAAGTGACTGAAAACTTCATCCTTGGTCTTCAAGAAGTATATCCAAGTCTTCCTAGAGAAATCATAAATAAAAATAACAAAGTAAGCATACCCTCTGAGAGACTTCATCGACATTGGTCCACATATATTTGAATGTATTAGATCAAGAACACCCTTGGATCTAGTGTCACTCCTTGGAAAAGCTTCTTTCACAAACTTCCCCAATACACATCCCTTACACACATCATCTTGCTCTGTGCTAACCTCTAGAACACCTGTCACTATCTTACAAAGCAATTTAAGTGCTCCATGATGTATGTGGCCCATCCTCCTATGCCATAGATCTCCTTGATCTCTAGAATTACTAGTACTCATCAATGCCTTATGAGTATCAAACAACAACCTATAAAGTCAGTTGCTCCTAACTCCAATAGCTGTGAGTGATTTCCAATCCTTGTGCTTGATTAACACATTCACCCCTCTAAAGAGTACATTGTAACCTTTATCTTGAAGGATATATACGGAAATAAAATTCATACCCAAGCCTAACACATGCAACACATCATGAATGGGAATCTGCTTTCCATTCTCTCTCTAAAATAGAACAATCCCTTTCCTAACTGGATTGAGTTTGGACATGTTCCCCATAGAAATTTGTATTCTGATGTCCTCCTCCTTAAAGCTAGAGAAGTACTCTCTAACTCCTGTCATATGAAATGATGCCCCACTATCTATATACCAAACACCATGTGAGGTTGAGCTAGCCATACAAGCTATGAGAGCGAACTCATCCTCCATTCTACTAGAGAGCTCATCTACACTTGCTGAAGCTTCCATTTGCTTCTTGCCTTTATTTTCATTCTTCTTCCTTTGCGGGAAATCATTGGCATAGTGACCAAACTCATGATAGCTAGAGCACTTGACCTTTGACAAGTCCTCCTTTTCACTTCGTGGATTTGATCCTTTGCTACACCCCTTCTTTGCTTTCGCTTTTCCTACAAGGGCAACATTCTCTTGTTTTGCCTCACTTTTTTGATTCTTGATGTTGGTTCCATCGACACGAATTATTCTAAGCTCCTCCTAAGTGAAGTTACTCCAAAGTCGATCCCAACTTGGTAAGGTGTCTCACCCATTAATAACTTGAACAAAGACATCCCATTGCTTAGTAAACCCATTTAGGACTACTTGTACTAGCTTGTCCTCATCTGATTTATCTCCAACAACTGCCAACTCATCCTTGAAAAGTCCGAGTTTGGTGAGGTAACTTGTCACGTCCTCTCCCTTGTTCATCCGAGTATTCCTCAACTTTTCTCTAAGAATCAACTTTCGATTAGTGGTAGCATTCTGGTACAGATTCAAAATGGCATCCCACATCATCTTCTTTGTATCTAACTCTATGATATGTGGAACAATATGGTCCTTAACACCATCAATAATCAACCTCCTCGCCTTGGCATCTTCCTTCTTATATGATAAGAGCTGTGTTGGATCTGTAGGAATAGCTACAACACTGGTCACATATTCCTTGATACCATTCTCTTTGAGCAATAAAGAAATTTTGGCTTTCCAAACACCAAAATTTGAGGCTCCATCCAATCTCTCTTGATCTCTTAAACCTATTGAGGCCATCTCAAAAGATAAAAGTAAAAATAATAAAATTAATTTCAAAGAGGTAGAACTAGGTTTTATAAACCCTCTTTCTAGTGCTGAGCTTTTTCTGCCCTCAAATCAGGTTTGATACCATGTGAAAATTCTATTGCAGTTAATGATTATTAACCTCTTATCTAATATAGATTATTTGACTACCGAAAATTAATTCACAGAAAATATTGAAAAATAACACAACTGCAACTTCACCAATAAAAACCACAGGAATAGAGAAGAAAACATTCACAATAATGAACACAATATTTTTGGACAAATTGTCTGTGGGAAAACCACGAAGGGAAAACCACTATTGTAGATGAGGAATTTTATTAAACTTCATCAAATTAAGGAATACATAAACTGCTTGCCTCTTACTGGCAGGGCTCCGACAATATTCTTCTTTGGAAAAATTTCCCTCAATTTCTCTTGCTGAAATTCCATAGCTACTATCCCCAATGCTATCACTGCAAGACTATTTTATCTCACTACAAATCCACTTGCTATCAATGCAAGTCTACTTGAGTGTGTGTGTTCTCCAAATTCCCATTGATCCCCTTTTATACTATTCTCATTGAAAAACCAATGGCCATGATTTAATCTCAATCAATGGCTAAGATTAATTAAACTCTAACAACCCTAACTAACTGGATTCTAGAAGTCTCTAGAGGAATCAATTATTTAATTACATAATTATCTAGACAACTAACTCCTTTCTATAAGTCTCTAGAAAAAAGAAATAATTAAATAAATATTTCTTGGGAATAGAGACACCTGTCCAAGCTACATAAATTAACACTTTAGGAGCTCCAACACCTCACTCATTGAAGTTCCAATCTTTTCCTCTCCACATAAATATGTGTTCATATTAAAAGAAAAGAAAAACATGGGGAATTAAATCTATTTTGTGCATGTTGTAGTTATTGCATTCCATGAGGTGACATTTCTTTGAGACATTCTATCTAGCAGAGTGCCCTTTCTATGGTTCAAATTTTGCATGTATGCTTGCACGAGTAGGGAATTTTACATGCTTCATCTATGCTTCCATATTTTGCATACTTTTCTACTGAAAAAAGTGCATCTATAACACCTAGAATCAACATTGTTAAAGGATATATCTCCAAAGACCTTGAAATAGCTTATGTGGTTCTTCATGTGTTTGTCATTGTTAAAAAAAACATCTCAAGTCTTAATCTTGGTGTTTACACTAGCAACATTGTCAATACCATTGTCATGACTACATGTATTGGACCTTTGCTATATATTGCAGGCTAATTATAGCTTGCAGAACCATGCAATTCTCTTCTCTTGTTAAACCTTTTCCAATATAATCGCTATTATCATTTCCCAATTCTAAGGTAGCCCTTGCATTAAGGGAACGACTCAAAATTCTGACCTACACATATTGTATGTTTGATGATTTTAGGGAAAGCATTGTGTCAAAATCATATTAACTTTCTGGCATGATGAAGCTAAGCTATTGATTTAGTCCTCTCTGATCCAAACAAAGCTATTGATCCATTCTCATTTTGAACAATCCATATGTATCTAGGGCAGTCATAGCCATTGATTCTGAATAGTCCCTTTTATTTCTATAGCCATTTATTATGAACAGTCCTATGGGCTCGAAATAAAATTAGTGTATTCCCTTTCCAAGAAAATATTGAATGTGATCTCATGCTTTGATGGATCTTCATGACTTATGTCAAATAGTTCACATAACTTGTCTACGCCTTCACATTTCTTCTTGCATGTCTCTGCTTTCCCATCCATGCATGTGCATGAGCAAGAGTAGTTTCTTGAAACTATAAAATAGAATTTGGGTTTCTTTTGAATCATACCGAAATTTGAACCCAATTCCAAAACAACTAGCGACATAGAAAAAATCACTTTATATATCAAAATTTCATATCATAGAAAATATTCTAAATAAAATAGGCCACAATAATGTTATCCTTGTCAATTTAATGAGATTAACTACTATTGATCCTAGTTTAGATTTTACAATTTCAAAAAATTCCTATAATCCTTAATTGCAATCTTTGGTGAAGACATAATCGTTGGCTATGATTTCTTCTAGTGGCTATGACCTCTTCTTTGAAAGTTGAAATTTATTGCTCTTACACTAAATTGGAATTATCATTCTAAAAGAGAATAAATGTATTCATTAAAAAAAACAAAAATAATGGATTTTCTCAAAATACTGAGCGAACAACAATGCTAGAATTAATTGTCTGTTATTCAAAAATTATATGTAAATCTATTACAATCATCTCTTATATAAAGAGGTTTTTAAGATCAGCGAACAAGTTGTGATGAAACTAAAGATAGGAAAAGCTGAAAAAAGACAAAGCTACGAAAGGAAAAGATGCCAAGCATCGAACAAGATTTAAAGCAAAGAAAACAACAAAAAAACTAAAGCTAAAACTATGAAATATGCACAGTATGCAAATTGCTGCTGTAAAAGCTGTGTTAAAAGAAAAACAAAAAAAAATCTATTGATTCATTCATATCTTCAATCTCCCCTTGAATGATCAATAGGGGTGAGTCCCAAATGATTTCTCAAGGCCATAAAACTTGTTCTAGAAAGAACCTTGGTAAAGATATCAACAACTTGCTCAGATGTAGGACAAAACTACAACTCCACTTGTCCATCTTGAACCAAGTCAGAAATGTAATGATTTCGGATCTCTATGTGTTTCATTCTAGCATGAAACACAAGATTCTTTGTCATGGAAATAGTGCTATTATTATCACAATAAATGGTGGTTGGATGCTTAGGAGCCAAATGTAGATCTGCCAATCTCCTTCTTATCCATACCACTTGAGAACTTGCTGATGATGTTGCCATGTATTCCGCATCAGCAAAAGAAAGAGCCATTGTTGCCTATTTTTTACTACAAGAAACAACTCCAGAACCAAATGAAAAAACATATCCAGATGTATACTTTCTATCATCCACTGAACTAGGCCAATCAGAATCTATGTAACCAACTAACTCAAACTATTTAGTGGGAGAATAATGAATTCCAAAATTTTGTGTACCACTCACATACCTCAAAATTATTTTAGCAGCTCGCCAATGAGACTCATGTGGATCTTGCATGAACCAAGAGGTGAGGCTCACAACATACATAATATTAGTTCTAGTGGTTATAAGGTACATGAGACTACCAACCAAACTTCTATATAAAGTAGCATTGACCTTGGGACTAATATCCTCTTTAGTTAATTTCTCACTAATTGCTATGGGGGTTGCAAATGCTTTGCATGCCACCATTCTAAACTTCTTCAATAAATCAACAACATACTTAGTTTGAGAAATATATATACCTTTTGATGTTTTTAGTACCTCCACACCAAGAAAATAGTGCATGAGTCCTAGATCTGACATTTCAAATTCTTGTTTCATTTCTGCTTGAAACTTCTCTATGAGAGCTTTTTTGTTACGTATATAAATAATATCATCAACATAAAGGAAAACTATGAGAATATCATTACCAATACATTGGACATAGAAGGTTGGTTCTGAGTGGCTTCTGTTGAATCCCTTCTTCATGAAATAACTGTCAATTCTAGCATATCAGGCATGAGGAGCTTGCTTCAACCCATAAAGAGCTTTCTTCAACTTGTAGACTAAGTGTTCTTTTCCTTGAACTTCATAACCCATAGGCTATTCCACATAAACTTCCTCATCTATATAACCATTAAGCAATGTTGATTTCACATCCATTTGAAATATTGGCCACTTGTATTGTGCAACTACAGACAATATAATCTTTACTGTATCAAGTCTAGCCACAGGAGAAAAAGTTTCTGCATAATCCACTCTAGGATTTTTTGCAAATCCTTTGGCAACTAATCTTGCCTTATGTCATTCCACTGAACCATTGGCATGATATTTGACTTTGTAGATCCATTTCACACCAATAACCTATTTATCTTTGGGAAGTTGCACTAATTCCCAAGTATTATTCTTATGAATGGAATTCATCTCATCATTCATAGCATTAAACCATATTGGTTCTTTCATTGCTTCTTCATACACAGAGGGTTCAACTTGAATTGTACAGAATAAAGAAAAATTAACAACTGGAAGTATATTTTCACTCCTTTGATAAATATCAACCAAAATTTGTACCTTTCTTGGAGCTAATGGTGGAGGTGATGATGGAGGTGAATCACTATATGAATTTGTGTTACTAGAAGAACTAGGTGAACTTGGAGGACTGGAACTTGAGCTTGAACTTCCACTTGAGCTTGTGGGGAGAGGAGGAATAGTATTATCTTCCATGTTCATGATTATTGATGGATTTTGCTGCACAACATCTTTCCACTGCCATACTCCCCCTTCATAAAAAATCACATCCCGACTAACAATCCATTGCTTTGTGTCAAGATTATAGAATCTATATCCCTTAGTTTCAGTGGAATATCCCACAAAGATACAAAGTTGGGATTTGGCATCCAACTTCCTTTGCTTTTGAATTGGAATGTGCACATATGCCAAACATCCAAAGACTAGAAGATGAGCCACTGAAGGCTTGTGACCACTCCAAGATTCCTTTGGAGTGATGTTTTGAACAAATTTTGTGGGACTTCTATTCAAAATATATACTATAGTGGCAACTACTTCTCCCCAAAAAGTATTTGGAAGATTTTTTGTCTGCAACATGCTTCGTGCCATTTCCATGATGGTATGGTTCTTTCTTTTAGCAATACCATTCTGCTGAGGTGTATATGCAGTAGTAAGTTGTCTCGGTATCCCATTATTGATACAAAAATAAGCAAACTCATTAGAGGTAAACTCTCCCCCTCTATCTGTTCTGAGTATCTTGACATGATACCCACTCTTTTTTTCAGCCATAGCTTTAAAATTCTTGAAGCATGTAAAGGCTTAATATTTCTGCTTAAGAAAATAAACCCAAGTGTGGCATGAGTAATCATCAATGAAAGTAAAAAAATAAAGGTTATTACCCAATGATTCCTCTTGCATGTCACCACAAATTTCAGCATGCACAAGCTCTAGAGGAGATTTTTCTCTCCAAGATTTATTCACTGGGAAACTATCTCGATGATGCTTGCCAAATGCACACCCTGAACAAACTTCTTATTTTTCCTTGATTAGAGGAAGCCCTCTTACCATATTCTTTTTATTGAGTAATGATAACCCTTGAAAATTCAAATAAGCATATCGTTGATGCCATAACCACGAATCATCTATAGTTGATTTGAGTCCATGCAACTGACTAGAAACCAATGTGAGAGGAAACAGTCTATTATTTGTCATACAAGTATTTCCTACAAGATGATGATTATTAGATTTATCAAATATCTTACAACAGTTATCTTCAAACACTACTTTATAATTTTTGTCTACAAGTTGTCCAATACTCAAAAGATTATGTTGTAACTGTGGCACAAACAAAGTATCATGAATATGAGTAGTTTCTCCTTGCTTAGTCTTGACTGCAAGGGTACCTTTTCCCATTACATCAACCTCCTTATCATATCCAAATTTAACTTGACAAAGAGATCAGATTTACCTATCATGTGATTGGAGTAGCTGCTGTCCAAGAACCAAACATCCTCTTGGTGTTCTTTTGCCAAATTTAATGTGAAGAAGGTGGAATGTTTTGTATCTGTAGAAGAATCTTCTGTATAATTGGCTCTTGAGTTATTCAAGTCAGATTTCTTCTTTCTGCACTTAGATTCATAATTACCATACCTTTCACAATATTGGCATTGGATACTCCTCCGATCTACAAAACTTCATCCTCGTCCTCTTTTATTTCCTCTTCCTCTTCCTCTACCTCGTTCTCTATTATTAGTGTATACACCTAAAAATGGTCACATCACATAGTCTGGTAATTAATTAAATATTTTTAATATTTAATTAAATCTCTCAATTCAATCTACGTATAAATAAATTTAAATAATTTATTTATATTGTTCATTCTTTCATTTCGATTAAATAAATAATTTTATTTAATCATCTTTTTCGTATTCATTTCTTAATTAATTAAATAAACATTATGATTTATTTATATTAATTATCAATAATCTTGGCTTAAATATTTTATTCAAATAAAGATTAAGTATTATTTTCTTCTAAATTCCATTAACAATTAAATATTTCAAATATTTAATTAATTCCTTTTTAAAGTCACATTACAATTAAATATTCCAAAATATTTAATTAGTTCTTCTAAAGTCTATTTGCAAATCAAATATTCTAAATATTTAGTTGAGTCTTCTATAGTTCTAAAATTAAATATTTCAAAAATATTTAATTTCTTCAATTTCACATGAAATTAAATAAATTTATTTATTTAATTTGCATTATCTTCAACAACCGTGAAACAAACTACCAAAATAGAAAAATTAATTTCTTTGTTCCTATGCAAGCTTGTTCCCGTGGGTTGAAGACAGGCTTCCA
This sequence comes from Sequoia sempervirens, assembly GCA_007258455.2. NCBI lineage: Eukaryota > Viridiplantae > Streptophyta > Pinopsida > Cupressales > Cupressaceae > Sequoia > Sequoia sempervirens. Next base: position 35,354,227 of record VDFB02000017.1, on the reverse strand, counting down.
TTCTTCTCTCCAACCTCCCAACCTCTTCCATATCCCTCTCAACCTCTCCATCTCTCACCATTCATACTTACTAGCTAGGATTTTGCCTACAAAAAGCTATAAAAAGGACTGTTGGGTCTTTGCAATGATAGAGAAGCTTTCAATAGAATAACTATAGCCAAATTGCAATAGCATAATCCTTTTAGCATTCACAGTATTCAAGCATCATAGCATAGCATAGTAGCATAACATATCATGGCATATCCATTTCATATCATAACATCCACAATTTACAGCCCCTGTGCATATCTGTATCAGTATCTTCCCTCCACTAGCATACTCATTCTACAGATTGCCATTTGAAGAAGCCAAGCTTACACAATCTGAGAGCAACAGCTTCAAACAAATCTTTGGAGATAGAGGAAGATGGAATGCCTCTGAAGAAGCTTCATTTATTTCTTTTGAAATCAATTTAATTAGCTTTCCTTCAGTTTAAAGTTCCATTATTTTTGTTTTGTTTATTTCAATTTGATTATACATATTTAACATACACATTTTTGGCACCCACCATGGCGCACTTGCCCTAATTTTAACATTTTATTGTAGATTTTCCTAATAGGTTATGGCCAAAAACAGCGGATTAGCACAATAAAAATGTTTCAAGAAAATTCATACCCAGTTCAATGCCCTTAAGGCATCCTACAATGCTCTTAAGCCATCCTATAGCGCTCTTAAATCATTCTGCAGTGCCCTTGAGCCATCCTGTAGTGCCTATGAGGCATCCTACAGCACCCATAAGCAATTTTGCAGTGCCCATGAGCCATCCTGCAGCGCCCATGATCCATCCTTCAGCGCCCATGAGCCATCCTGTAGCACCCATGAAGGCTGTTATAGCGCATTTTGAAAAACCTACAAACTATAAATTGTAATTTGAATACAGCTTGACTAAATCCGATGCGACTGCGGACAGTAACGAACTTTTAAAAAATGAAGCAATCCTAGGGTAGTCACATAAATTAGAATGAAGTAATCCTAGGATAGTCACTTCACTTTTAATTTTGGGCTAAAAAGAATTTCATGTTTTTGTGAAGCAACATCTTCACCTAGCATACCAAATGTTTATTTTGGGCTTAAAACTGAATCTTTGATTGCTTTGCTTAAACAGTGATAGGCCTATGCTCTCCCTTTAACTGGGTGATCAAAATGCCAAACTCATATATTTCCCTTTATGTAATTTCTAGCTTTATTAAAACCTTTTAGAGAGCCTGCTCTTGTGGGAAAAAGTACTCACCCAAGAGGAACAACTCAAGTGGGTTCAAGCCAAAGCCAGGCTATTCCACCCCACTCTAAAATTTAAAGAAAAATTGGGGAAACCCTCTTTTGATGGTAGTGTGCATTGATAACCATCCCCAAATCCTTTGTTCTAAAGTTAGGGAGGTCTCTCGAGGGAGTCTATCATTTTCCACACCGAACGGAAACCCTTACTATGAACTTAGTGTAGTATCTAACCGAAGTCAGTTTTCTAACGTCATAATAATCACAGTGCAGGGGAGGGAAGAATCTACCCCCAAGATACTCACCATATAACTGCCAAGGATTGTTTTCTCAGGGGATCCAATATCCACTTCTGTCACTCTGAGTACGCACTTGGAAAAGACAAAAACACAGGCACCCTTTCAGGGGTGACATGGCTGTGTGAGTCGACACAATTTTAAGATGTGGGTTGTTGATTACTATGATGACCTATTTGAGAACTAAGAGTGAGTCTGTTTGAAATGCTTATCATGTGTAAATCCTGTTAAAACAACTTTTGAAAAACATTTTGATCATACACTTGATATTTAGCATAGTATTTAAAACAACTATTCTACAAATTGTTTGATGTGTTTTCAATACATTAATTCAGTTAAGATCATCCAACACTCACAATCACCTTGATTACTCTCATGTTACGAAATTGGAAATCTACAACCTTTGTTAAGAAGTACGCTTTCAAAAGGATTAAAAAGCCAAAGAAACCCCTTAGCTACAAGAAACTATTGAAGAAAAGACGATTCTTGTATCAAAGCTGAAAAGTTTTACTCAAATATAGAACCTTTCTTCATCGATATCATGATTTTGTTAGAGGTTTCACTGGTGATTATGCTATAGAATCATTATACTCACAAGCTTTCTTTCAAAGAATAGCCCTTTCTCAAAGGCACGACCATAGTCAACGTATTCATTTCTGTTATATTCCCCAACCTGCAATTGAATATTCTACTCGTCCAAATCAAATTTTGCAATAGAGAACTCAATCACATTAGGCATTCGTCACAAAATCCATCCTTTTACGAAACTAGGATCAAAACTTCATAAAGTGCAAAATAATCCTTTTCTTGATCTTTTGCTTAAATTCCCTCCAATAGGATTTTCATCCTTTCAATTAGGGAACAACACAAGCTAAAGGTTAGAAACTTTCCAAGTCATAGAATTTTCATTCTATCTTGACTTTTATATCCATCACAATTTGCACTATTTCATTCTTTTGATCAAAAGTGAGTAGAATTTGGAACAAAACTTATGCCTATCTTCGTGAGATCTCAAAAACACATGGAAAAAGACGAAGTAGAAACCACTATAAGCAAAATGGATGACCATACTGAGAAAGAAGAGGATACATTTAATGTTGACAAATTAACAGAAGAAAATCTTCAAGAAGCATAGCAAGATCCCCAATTCCATACTCTTATGGAAAGGATTTTAGAACGAAACAAAGAAAGATATTTTCTTTCATTAGCTAATCAAGGAGCTAAGTTACCTCACAACTTTGATATAGAAGGGATTAAACAGAATCTTGAAACTCCTCCTACTGACTTTAGTGCCCTTACTCAACAGATAAAAGAATTACAAGGGAAAATAAAGGAGATGCAAGGGGGTACAACAAAGAAGTATGTTTTGGAAGACATATCTCCTTATCCATTCAATAGGAGTCTTCAAATGATTCCTTTTCCAAAACATTGTGAATTCCTAAATATGATAGGTACAATGGAAAAACTGATCCCATTGATCATGTGAGAGATTTCTGAAATATGAGTCTAGAATTCACCTCTGATGATACCTACTTAATGCAATTATTTCCATGAAGTCTAGGTGTACAATCCATGGAGTGGCTTTCTAAGATCACTCCACCCATAAAAACCTTTGAGGAGTTAATAAATCAGTTTATATCACAATACTCCTACAATATCCAACACCAGATAACAATGCTTGATCTTTGTAAAGTGAAACAAAAAGTAGGAGAATCCTTCACTACGTTCTTGCAAAGGTGGAGAAGGTTATTTGCATGATATTCCCATCCTATTCCTGAAAAGGAAAAGATGGATATCTTCATAAATAGCCTAGATCAAGAATTAAGCTATAGGCTTAACCTTCATTGTCCTCATAACTTTGAAAAATTGATTGAAAACGCAATCACCATTGAAGGGGCCTTGGTTAAAAGAGGAGTGATAAAACTTGATAATCCAAGTACATCTAACGAAAACAACAATGATAAAACAAGATTTTGGAACATAAATAAAAATGTTGTCAATGATGGAATAGTAGATGCAAATAATCTAAGAACAAGACCATCTATCTTTAATCTATCAAGTGCTCCACAAAACAATCAACAAGCAAATACCAACCAACAAGGAAGCAACAATCAACAAGGACAAAACTCCAAGCAAGAAAGCATGACCAATCAAAACACCAAGGATAATTGTGGTAATTTCAATAACAATGTTGGCAATACCCAAACATCAAATCCTTCTAGACCTTCATTCTTTTCAAATCGATGGAATTTTAACACTTTGGGTCAATCTCTTGAGTCTTCTCTCAAGGAGCTTCTTGATAATAAGGTTATCACCTTACCACCACAAAGAGATTATGAGCCACAAGTCAAACCACCATCATGGAATGACTCATATTATTGCAATTATCATCAATGTAAAGGTCATAGAACGAATAATTGTCAAGCTTTGTGAAATCTAGTACAAGATTTAATTGACAATGACACCATTACAATTGAAGGAAATCATACCAATGACAATCATCAAGCTTTCAAAGACCCTTTACCAAACTATCAAAAGGGGGAAACATCAAATGCAAAAGCCAAAAGCATACATAATGTTGAAGACAATATAATCTGTCACATCTATGTTAATGATCAATGGGTTAATGTTATCAAAATCAAGGGAAAACAAGAATATCAACAAGTTAATGTGACTACAAGGGGACAAGCAAAAGTTCTCCTAAAAGGAAGTTCATCTAAGATGGCTATTCCTTCTCTAAATCAGTATAATCTAGTTGATCAATTGAGGAAAACATCAGCGCAAATCTCCATCCTTGAACTTCTCAAAATATCCCCCATACACAAAAATATTTTAGAAGAAGCTCTTGTAAACACAACTGTTGATACTGATCTGGATGTAAACAAATTTCAAGCCATGGTGGGACATTTTTCTTCCCCCACTTGTCTTTCATTTTCCAAAAAAGATGATGCTTCCATGACACATCCACATAATTCATCGCTCTATCTTGAAGTCATGATCCATAAACATTGAATCAAACGTGTCTTAATAGATGGAGGAGTTGGTTTAAACATTTGTACCTTAAAGCTAATACATGCCTTAGGAATATCAGAAAATTCTATTGATCCATGAAGGAAAATAACTATCAAGGCATATGATGATGAAGAAAGAGCTTCTAAAGGACTAATAATGCTACCTATCAGAGTGGGACCTGTTGTGAAAAATACTTTTTGTCAGGTTCTAGATCAGGATCTTTCCTATAATAGCACACAAACTTGTTCAAATCTTCAAGCAACTCAAGACACCTTTGTACCACATAATAGGGAGGCTCTTGTTATTTCTTCTTCCAATCTACAAGTCCAATTGCAAGAATTGACAAAGAATATTGACACTAAGCTAAATTTTAAAGACAAATGGGTAGGTGAATATTCACTATCTCTTTCTACCTTACCTCCTCCGAGATCGCATGGTCAGCCAACCTTATCAAATCAAAAGATTGCAACAGACTCTACATCTCAAGCTTCTGTGCCAATCACAAAGTTTGATGGAAAATTCATTAAAGCCAACACCACTGAAGAAGAAGCTAAAGATAGGGACATCCTAAGTTGGCTATATGAAGATGAAGATGAATCTCTCTTACACATTAAGTTACCTACAGAACAATATGGTAAGGGGTACGCCATCATGTAGAAAATGGGCTATGAAGGAAATGGTCCTATAGGAAAAAGAAGAGAAGGAATCATGGAACCAATTCAACCTATTTCAATACATCCAAGTGATAAAACAGGACTTGGATATGGTAAGGATAAAGAAGACTCTACTTCAAAACAAGCACAATCAACTCATGAAGGAGGATCAATTTCAAATAAACCTCATGAATCAGTTTTCCAATTGCAAAATAGTTCATATACTGATTATAATGAATACGAATGGGACACCATTTATAATGATGAATTTTGGAGAGACAAACAAGTTGATACCATACACAAATATGCACCTGTTCTCATACAAGGAGAAGGTTCAAGGCCTCCACTTGATTATGTTTTACAAAGTGGTATGACTCAAGTGAGGACGAATCAGATTCTAACGAGATTGACAATCAACAAGAGAATACCATCATAGACCTTGTCTACCATGAAGATGACAACCACATCATGACTTTGACAGTTCAAGACCTTACCCAACCTAATGACCCCATGCCTTTAGTTTATCCAGAACTTTTTGATTGGGACAATGATGCACCTATCCACATCCCTACATTTAATGATGATGAGGACATTATAAATTTCCTTTGTTCTTCTAATGAGGAAAACAATCGTTTCATCCAAGAATTTCATACTCACGATTTTGATAAGGAGGGTGTCAAGTCTCTTAGCTACAAAATAAATGAAATAAAAGATGGATCTATCAGTGAAAACCAAAAAATGGTAGTGGTAGATCACAACAAGAGAAAAATAAAGAGTGAATCTGACAGTGAAAACCTTTTTGAGGCACTAAAGGATGAGAAACTTGACACTCTTCCCAAACATTATCATGAAAGATCTTCTATTTTGATCGAACCAACAGAATCAATCAACATAAGTACAATAGAGCAGCCAAAAATCTTGCAAATTGTAGCATCATTAACAGTCGAGGAAGTCCTAAAATTCATGGAGCTCTTGAAGGAGAATCAAATTAACTTTGCTTGGTCATATGCTGATATGCCAAGGTTCAATCCTAATTTGATAATGCATCATTATCTATAAATGAAAGGGAAAAACCTATGAAGCAAAAACTCAGAAAAATGCATCCACATGTTGCATTATTGGTCAAAGAAGAATTAAAGAAGCTTTTAGATGTTGGGTTCATTTGGACTATTGACTATGCAGAGTGGATTTCCAATATTGTACCTATTTCAAATCCAGATGGAAGGATTAGAATTTGTACAAATTTTAGAGATTTGAACAAAGCTTGTCCCAAAAATGACTTCCCTTTACCAAACATAGATATGATTGTTGATTTAACTACTGGTCATGCAATGTATTCATTAATGGATGGATTTTTAGGATACAACTAGATAAATATTACACCAGAGGATCAAGATAAAATAGCGTTTAAATGCCCTTGGGGTACCTATTGCTGGAACGTAATGCCATTTGGGTTAAAGAACGTAGGAGTCACTTATCAAAGAGCAATGCCAACCATTTTTCATGACATGATGCACACATTCATGGAAGACTATGTTGATGATCGCCTTGCCAAATCTCACACAAGAGAAGAACATTTAGAAATCTTGTCAAAAATCTTTGTCAGAATGGAGAAGTTCAATGTTTGACTCAATCTAAAGAAATGTTTCTTCGACGTTACATCTGGAAAACTCCTAGGATACATTGTTTCAGAAAAGGGCATAGAAGTAGATCTAGAAAAAGTACAAGCTATAATGGATATTCCACCACCACAAAATATCAGTTAGCTTTGATCATTGCAAGGACGACTACAATCCATCAGGTAGTTTATAGCTCAACTAGCAGAAAAAAGCTTACCATTTACACAATTATTGCATAAAAATGTCCCATTCAAATGGGAAGACAAATGTGAAGCGGCATTCAATCAGATCAAGAAATATCTTATGAACCCACCAGTATTAATTCCACCCATTCCAGGAGATCCACTCATACTTTATATTTCAGTAACAGAAGTATCCTTGGGAGCATTACTAGCACAAGAGGATTCTACAAGCAAAGAAAGGGCCATATACTATATCAGCAGAACTTTAACAAGTCATGAATTAAACTACACTTTCATTGAAAAGGCTTGCCTTACAGTGGTGTTTGCTTCTCAAAAGTTGTGACACTATATGTTGTCTCATACAGTTAAGCTGATAACCAAAATTGATCCACTAAAATACCTTTTATGAAGAACTACTTTAACAGGAAGACTCACAAAATGGGTAATGATCTTAAGTGAGTTTGGCATTCACTATGTAGATCGAAAAGCTATTAAAGGACAGGTCATCGTAGATCAGTTGGTTGAAGCACCTTTACAAGAAGAAAATCCAATGCACATTGAGTTTCCTGATGCAGATGTTTTCACAACAACAATTAAGAAATCATGGACATTGTACTTTGATGGATCTCATCCACAACATGGCTTGCGAGCAGGGATTATTTTTGTCACACCTGAAGGACATACCATTCCACAATCATATCGGTTGATGTTTCCTTGCACAAATAACATAGATAAATATGAGGCATTTCTCATAGGGATAAAGATAGCCTTGGAATGGCAGATTACAGAGCTACAAGTCTACGGTGATTCACAACTTGTCATTAATCAAATTAATGATGATTATCAAACTAAAGATGATAAGTTGCTACCTTACAAGAACATGGTGGAAGCTTTTAAGAAGTATTTTGTGTCAATGAAGTTTTGAAAAATCTCAAGGATTGATAATAAAGCTACAGATGTAATGGCTACAATTGCTTCCTTATTACAACTATCAGAAGATCAAACCAAGCATGAATTCTTGGTGGAACAATTGTTTTCTCCCACCTATGATAATCCTGAGACCCAAGTCATATTTCATTTACTGGTTCTAATTCACCTTTATATGGCAAGACTTATACCTATTTAAAAGATAATATCTTACCTCCAGACTTATCTTGAAACCAAGAAAGGAATTTCATACACCAATCATCTTGTTATACCTTGATCACTAATATCCTTTATCGACATGGTCTTGATGGTACACTCCTTCGATGTCTTGAACATGATGAATCTGAAAAATCCTTACAAGAAGTTCATGGTGGTATTTGTAGAACTCATTCAAATGGTTTAACCTTAGCCAAGAAACTTGTCAGAATGGGATATTATTGGCCTACCATGGAGAAAAAATATTTTACTTTTGTTAAGAAATGTTCTAAATGTCATATTCATGGGAATCATATTCATGCACCTACACAAGAATTGCAACCTTTCACTCTAACATGGCCATTTTCTCAATGGGGACTAGATCTTGTTGGAAAAATTCATCCTTCATCATCAAATGGGCATAAATTCATCATTACAACTATGGAGTATTTTACAAAATGGATTGAAGCTGTTCCTTTGACAACCATGACCGGTAAAAAAATATCTTCATTCATTCTGAATTACATTATTTGTAGATATGGAATTCCTAATTCTATCATTACTGATAATGTGAGGCCTTTCAAG
>VDFB02000017.1:35320120-35345404 GCA_007258455.2 Sequoia sempervirens | reverse complement strand
AAATCAAATATTCTAAATATTTAATTGAGTCTTCTATAGTTCTAAAATTAAATATTTCAAAAATATTTAATTTCTTCAAACTCACATGAAATTAAATAAATAAATTTATTTATTTATTTAATTTGCATTATCTTCAACAACCATGAAACAAATTGCCAAAATAGAAAAATTAATTTCTTTGTTCTTGTGCAAGCTTGTTCCCGTGGGTTGAAGACAGGCTTCCATTCTTCTCTCCAACCTCCCAACCTCTTCCATATTCCTCTGAACCTCTCCATCTCTCACCATTCAAACTTACCAGACAACCTCACAGCTGTTGATCCTTTCCAGCCATAATTTTGCCTGCAAAAAGCTATAAAAAGGACTGTCAAGTCTTTGCAATGACATAGAAGCTTTCAATAGAATAACTATAGCCAAATTCCAATAGCATAAGCCTTTTAACATTCACAACATTCAAGTATCATAGCATAGCATAGTAGCATAGCATATCATGGCATATCCATTTCATATCATAACATCCACAATTTACAACCCCTGTGCATATCTGTAACAGTATCTTCCCTCCACCAACATATATCATAGAGAAGCTCTATCACTTTGCATACTCATTCTATAGATTGCCATTTGAAGAATCCAAGCTTACACAATCTGAGAGCAACAACTTCAAAAAAATCTCTGGAGATAGAGGAAGATGGAACACCTCTGAAGAAGCTTCATTTATTTCTTTTGAAATCAATTTAATTAGCTTTCCTTCAGTTTAAAGTTCCATTATTTGTGTTTTGTTTATTTCAATTTGATTATACATATTTAACATACACAATTAGAAGAAGAATCACCTTGATATTTAGTGCTTTGAGAAGGAGACTTTTCTTCAAGTTTTATAGAAGAATGGAAAGCTTGCACCAAACTTTCTGTAGAACATTGCATACGCTCTTCATGAGATTGCAAATAACCTATCAAATCTACAACTTTGAAAGTAGTTAAATCTTTACTTTATTCAATGGCTATCACCACTAGATCAAATTTAGGAGGAAGGGATCTTAGAATTTTTTCTACAATTGTTTGTTCAGTTATTGTTTCCCCTTGAATCCTAAACTTATTCACAACACCTTGAGCTCTAGTAATAAATCCATGAATAGACTCAGTTTCCTTCATCATTAAATTTGCAAATTCTCTTTGAAAAGTTTGAAGTCTTGCCAATCTGATTTTATATGTACCTTGATATGCAATTTGTAAAGCCTTCCATGCAAACTTTGATTTTGTCATACTAGCAATTCAAGGGAAAATTGAAACATCCAATGTAGATTGAATGGTAAAAAGAGCTTTGTTATCCTTCTTTCTGTCTTCTTTCAGCTGATTTCGTTGTTGTTTTGTCAAGGCATTTAATGCAGTCTGATCTGCAGGTTCTTGGTATCCTACTTGCACTAATTCCCAGAGTTCTTGGGATAATAATAGGGTCTTCATTTTGATACTCCAATAATCATAGTTATCTCCAGAAAACAATGGAAGCTGAAATGGTAAATTGTTGCTATTGGCCATTTGGAGATAACTGCTTCTCTAGCCTTACTACCTGCACAATCAAAAAATTCTACAACCTGCTCTGATACCAAATGAAAGTTGAAATTTATTGCTTTTACACTAAACTGGAATTATCATTCTGAAAGAGAATAAATGTATTCATTAAAAAAAACAAAAACAATGGATCTGCTCAAAATACTGAGTGAACAGCAGTGCTGGAATTAATTGATTCATTCATATCTTCATTCTTGACTGCAAACTCTTTGATTTTTCCTTTATTATTCCTTGGTGCCTATCTTTTCAACAGATTTTTCTCCTTTCAAAAATTACTATCAACACTTTTTACCTTTAAATTTTGTACTCTGGGTTCTTCACTATGGGGATCTCCCAATATCTTTAGCTGGTAGTTTTGGTCTACAGTGAAACCATGATCTATATAATCAATAGTTCCTTTCCATTGAGCAACATTAAACTCTTCAACTGGGATCATATCTATTTGGAAACACTTTCCTTACACATACAATCCTTTGTCTTTAGTGATCTGCATTTCTATCGACAACTTAAAATTTGAATACTTTCAGTGATCTATTCTTTACACATTCATTTTTCTGCAATCTCTAGCATCAGTTATCAATAGTTTCTGCGAGCTCACTTAAGCCTACACATGGTGTCAAGAATTTTTGAGTGTCTATGCGAGAAGAGAAAATCGCTATAATCCATTTGTAGTGATCATGGACAGAAGCTTCATGTATTTCTTAGTCATAGTGGGCAGTAGAAAATTTAGGCAATTGTACGAAAAATTTGGTTCAATTTGATTCAACGTGGGAGCCAAAGCGTTTTAAAACAAGTGGGAATATAAAAAAAAAAACACTTGTTGCCAGATGTTTTATGCTCGTTGTTGGATTTTTTACACCATTACTCACCCTTAACATGGCCTGTTAGTGAACTTCATATCATGTACGTATGCTATGAATGTTGGTATGCCATGTTTTTATGTGTTTTTGTATGTACATAGGTGTGTTTTTTCTAGGAGTTAGCTGGCTCCATTAGAGAGAAGATGGAGATGTAAAATTAAGAAATGGTAACTTTATCTTGCATCACTTCACACTTCAGTGCCACCCCAACACATTAACTTCACATTTTGTTCAATCTTGATGTTTGGGACTGTGCCAAGTCTTGACACAATGGAGCCTTCAATGCTATGTATTGCATCATTAAACCTCCACCGCCACTTCATTACAAAATTCTCTCTTTGTGAAAATTCATTTGGTTTGGGATTAAAAGGTGTTCAACTTTTCTTTCCTTTCATCATGGCTTCCAAGTGATTTATCAATATCTACGTGAGGGGAATGGGTCTATGTTTAGAGGTGAGGTTATTAATCCTTAAGATAATGAACCAACATTTTTTAATCCTATACATTCTTTGTGTTTTCGAGAAGTTATTTGTTCACTTCATTGCTCTATATGGCTCTAAAATGAAGGTGAGCTCTTCATATGTTGTTTTGTCTTTAATTTTCTATTTTTTGTACATTTGTTAATCAACTTTAGTCATTTTTATGGATATAAATGGAATGTGAGGTCATCATATATTGTTTCATAACTATATTTTTGGGTTAAATGTATATTTGTTAAACATCTTTAACTCCTCTCTATGGTTATAAATGGAATGTGAGGTCATCATAAACTACTCTTGTTTCTTGGGTTCTTTATATTTTTTAATCAACTTACGTCCTTTGTATGAATGTAAATGGAATGTGAGAATTGTCATACATTTCTTTTTCTTTATTCTTTTGGGTTGTGTATATTTTTTATTCAACTTAAGCCCATTGTGTGGTTGTAAATAGAATGTGATGCTATCATATTGTTTAATTGGGAAAATGTATCACTACACTCTTCCCAATTGTTTAATAAGATTAAAGATGACCTCAAGAACCATTTGGCTACAAACCTATTAGGGGGAGTCAAAATGATGGATCAGGGCTTTAATCCAAATACTTGGGAAATGTTGTGTGATGTTGATGTGAATTTGAATGAGTAATTTCTAAATGCAATGATCTAGTTATTAAACCTATGCAAATTCAATGATTTGTTATGATTTCTAATAAAATGGATGCAAACAAACAAATTTGAGTTCCAAAAATGAGAATGACAGACATAGATGCACCTGGTATGTAAATTTGAGCTTGATCTTGCTAGTTTATGGTGCAGTATGCCCTAGACTATCCTCATTTTTTCTTAGATCTCAAAATTCAGGCTTTAGGATACCCGGTTATAGCTTCTATCCTCTAGGTGTTGTTGCTAAAATTTTTCCTATTGATGAGAAAATGCAAGTTTTATGACATGACAACTTGTAGTGTTAGAGTGCATGAATGAACAAGTAGCCTTTTAATATTCCTTCAACTCACTTCAAATATACAACCTACACACATGGGAGGAGAGGAAAAGTTGTTCCATTTAGGGGCTTTCTTAATTCAAACCTCATGTTGGTATTTCTATCTCCACAATGGAAATTTATGTTAAAAGAGAGTGTATCCTTGGATGGATAGAGGATAATTGACAAATAAGTAATGCATTGATAACTTGTTACAACTCAACACTTAAATTTGATCTCCTTGATTGATTGAAGTCACACTCATCACCTTCAAGGACCAATTGTTGCTTGATTTTAATTAGACTGAATGCCTACAAGGATTAGTACTCTCAAATAAAATACACACAAAAAATGAATAGAACTCACATAACACATGACATGATTCTTGAATGATGAAATGTTTCCATAATCTTGATAATTCTACTCTTGGTTGCTCTTGAATATTTTTAGAGCTATTAATTTCTCTTCCAAAATTTCCACCTTATTCAAATGGTAAAAATACTATGTACTTATCTGCAATTCTTCTAATTTCCCAAAAATCAAATATCGATAGCCAACATTTTAAATTGGAAATTACAATACTAAATTACCAATGTCAAAATACTCAAATTTTGGGCCAAATTAAGTGGTCTAGGGTGTAGTGCACCTTAGACTACATTCTTTCTTTTAGGAATCAAAACTATCAAGGAAAGATATTAAATATATATTTTTAATTACCATGTTTGATTTTCCAATAACGTTTATAAAAATGGGTGTATAGGAGAAAATTTGCACCCCTTATGAAAATTCCCCTTTTACACCCCCTCACCTTAGAAAATAAAATCTAAAGTAAAAATTCCACATCACCCAACTACCTTCCTTCGATTAGGAATCTATCTGTAGTGTCAGTGGGAGAATATTTGTTGAGAATGTGCACACACAACACATAGACATCTGCGCAGTACATTGTCATCCCTGATGAATTCCTACATCTGAAGTTGGCAGAGTCATTACACTCCCAATTGGGGATGAATTGTAATGTCCCTCTTTGACCAACTGACCTAAAAATTCCTTATTCTTCCTCACTTTTCCTTCAAATTGATCCATTCTTCATTCAATCCATCTATGGGCATCTTCTAAGCACTTCATTTCACTCTCTAGCATCCACTTTACTTTCAAGCAACACTTCAACACTCCATCAACTCCACATAGCAAGTGTGAGACAAGCTATATCAACGTGGGCTTGGAGTCTTGTGAGACCTCCTTTCATCACAGTTAACACTGTGGTGACCTTTCCAAGTCTACAATCTCCTCCATTGGCTAGTGAGCTCTTGTGTGGAGGTGGTAACATTTCGCTCCTCTCCTTTGTGATTTGGTTTAGTAGCATTTTACTATTTTTTAGTGTTAATTGTAATCTCTACTTTCTTTACTTCTTTATCACATATTTCTATCTCATTGCTATCTTGTTGTCCATGGAGGTGGAAACATCAAAACGAGGGTCTCCCTGAAGCAAACTCCAATACATCCCCAACCTTTTCCCCTCTTTCTTACATGTAGGTGAGTGTGCATTTGGAGCTAGCAAGTGAACTAGTGCCTTTGTGAGATCATCTTCATTTGTACTTTTCATACTATATTGTTCTATTTTACTCATTTAATAATAACTAGCGAGGATGTTAGTTTTTTTTTTGGCATTTTATATTGTACTTTATGTCCTCTAGTTGTACGGATGCAAGCACACTATGTTGTCGTCCCAGAACTACATTGTCATCCTCATATAGAGAGTTTTTTGAGGTACAATATTGACTTTGAAAACTAGCTTGCCTAGCCTAAACTTGAATTTTGAGTGAGAAGGGTGATTGAAGTACTTTTTAGTCCTCACCATTCTTGACCCCTATTTGAAACACCCCTTTGGAGTGAGGTAAGCTATGGAAGTCCCCCACTCTTAGCTGTCTATGGCCTAGAGCCTTGATTTGGTTGGTCTCCCTCCTTTACATTTTTGGTGAACCCAACATGAAGCAATGTCTATTATTTCATCGGTGTTAAGTCTTTTCCCTTGTACCTTGTGATCGTCGTACCCCTAAGTATTGTGAAGGTTTATGAGCATCACAACCCAGTCCACAACCTCTAGGTATATTTTTAGGAGAAGTGTACGACACCTTGTGATGGAGAAGATGAATGTCAATTCTAGTTTCTCTATAGGCCTTTTTGTCAGATCTGTCATTGATCTTTTTACTCAGGAGCAGTTGTTAATGGGTGAGGTAGGATTCTTTGATGAGACTTACCACATCCCCACATCTCTTGTATCTCCTACACCATCATCAGTAGATGAGCATGAAGTCTTTCACATTCCTTTAGAATACATCTCTGCCCTTAGCAAAGGGTTGGGCTATTAAAAAGGTATAGGACAATTGAGAGGGGGTGAATCAGTTGTTGCAAAAATTCAAACTTA
Source organism: Sequoia sempervirens (assembly GCA_007258455.2). Lineage (NCBI taxonomy): Eukaryota > Viridiplantae > Streptophyta > Pinopsida > Cupressales > Cupressaceae > Sequoia > Sequoia sempervirens. The sequence continues at coordinate 35,339,090 of VDFB02000017.1, read as the reverse complement.
AAACTTCAACACTTATCAATTTCACAACCACACTATTTTGTTATTAAGTATGAACATGAAACAAAAATAATAGAAAGAAAATCAACACAATGAACACAAATTTTTATGTGGAAAACCCAATGAGGGAAAAATCATGGTGAATATTAACTCACAATATAAAGTAGTTTCAAAACCAAATGTATAAGGCTCACAACCCTGAAAAAAGGACTCACTGTCTAGATACAAAATCTCACTGCTTACAGAAAGGGATCACTATCCTACAAAGAGGCTCACTTCCTAAAGAATATTTACAAAACAAAGTTAGGCTATACAGCCAAAATGAACATAAAAAGTGCACCCATCAAGTGTTGATGTAGTTCTGGTGATGCTCAATATAAAAACTTAACACATTTTATCATTTTCGCTCTTCTTCACTTTAGCATTCACTTCACCAATTCTTTGCTCTCATTCTCATCACATATTCAAGGATTGTTCAACATATTTATACTCTATCTAACTGCAATCATCAATTAGGTTAGCTTCAATATCATGCAATTCCTTGTTTTCCAAAATATCAACCTGTTGGCTTCAAGTAATCTCAAAATATTTCAAAAGGAAATTCAATCGCACAACATGCTACATTAATTTGGCATGGAACTATATATCCACATAAAAAGATTGATTCTTCATAATACCAATTATCCATGAGGTCGGCCAGAGATAGACTGAATACCAAAATTGTAGTCAACAGAATAATGTTGAAATGCCATACGAGTAAATTTGAGTTTATGAAATCTTGAATATACATGCTTCCAACTAGCATAAACTATTTCCCAAACCATGAGTAGCAATTATCATCCATGGAGGAATGCAAATCAAAATACTGGAGAGTGTATCAAAATATTGGATCTACCACCAAAGGAAGTAAACCTATTCTAAACACCAGTTTAAAGTACCAGACCGATATGATAACATGGTGATATCAACGAAAAATTATAGATTGACTTTCTCCATTCTTTGAACATGGGTAGCATGGAGAATCACCTGGAGAAGGACCCAAAGTTTGATAGAGCCACTAATTTTATTAGCGAGATAAAGTATATGGTGGGAAAAGACCAAATAGCATAGAGCTCTTAGCTATCATCTCTAGTCTAATTGAAGTGTGTGCCTTTCCAATAATGCTAACATTATACAAGGGGTCACTCTTGAAGAACATGAGAGATAGTTAGGAGTATTGATGCCTCTCACGTCTATGTACATGGCTGACACAATCCCATCAATCAACATCCCCTCTACCTTCAAGAGGTCCAAAACTATCAAAGCAAATAGAATAACCCTAAGATTCAGTTTTACACCTCATGTCACCTCTAATAGTGGAGATTTTGGTGGTGGCTTGGTTAGCAGGGGTGGTGCTAGCACAGGTGGTTATGGTGGTGGCTTAAGAAGTGGAGGTGGCTTTGGTGGAGGCCCTACTAGTGGCAACAACTCTAGTTATGGTTCCAATGGTGACCATGTTGGTGGTTCCAGAGGTGGCTCTAGTGGTGGTTTTAGAGGAGGTCCCACTAGTCCTATGTCATCTAATGACCCAATTCTAAACACTCTCCTTCATAATATGATCAAGATGTAAAGCCAGTTGGCAAGTCTCTCGCAAGCCTCTACCCAGCCTATCTTTTAGCCCTTCTTTTGACATAGTCCATTGTTGGTAGCAATATTGAGTACTCCCTTCCCATAAGGAATGGAGATTCCCAAATTCAACAAATATGGTGCAAAGGGGGACCCACAAATGCATGTGTCTGCATTTAATGCCCTATGTATACATTTCTTCCCATGATCCCTTAAGGATACAATGCTCGAATGGTATTGTTCCTTACCTGACAACTCTATTTTCTCATTTGATCAACTTGTAAACCAGTTTCTTTGACAGTTCCAAGACAACATCGAACTAAAGGTGATCTTTTTGGATCTTGTCTGATGTGAACGAGGGGATAACAAGAAGATTATTGATTTTATAGCATGGTATCAAGCACTTTTCACACAAATCTCATACCTGCTGCCCAATTCAGATGTGCAAAAGGTATTCATAGGGAACTTAAAAAGGCCTTGGCAAGAAAATTTCTCCCTTTTGACATACCCTTCTTTTGTGTATCTATGTGTAGTGCTACAGGAATATTGATAGATAGTAGTCCAATTCAGGGGATCCTCCTCGTGCTCCTGTTCAAAAGGGAAGTCCACTATATAAATCTCTAGTAAAGCTAAAGCTATTACGAATGTAGTAGCCGTTATGAATGATAACAACCTAAAATGCAATAGGAAGTTCACAAAGCTAGCATAATCTTATTCTTCATCTTACAAAATTTGTTGAAGGATAAGATCATAACCTTGGAAAACCCTAAACCTCTCAAGGAACCTTACCCTAGTTGGTATGATGTGAATTCCTTCTATTAGTACCATCAAGTTAATGGACATGACACCAAAAATTGTATGCACCTGTGTCATGAGATACAAGATCACATCTAGGAAGGTACTATTTGTCTCAATTGAAATAAACAAAATTCAAACAAATCGATGACAAAAGCGATTAGTGAATTGTAGATATACACAAACCTATTTTCATCACATTTTTCCAACATGATTATTGATCCCTCTAATTCTACCACTCAACTCAAGGAATACGTTAACATGGTCATAGTCACTCCTACCATGCAACCTATGATGGACTCACCAGACATGATATTCACTTTGCAAGATATGCCCTTGAAGAATAAGACCTCTCCCCTTTACATTCCCGTTCACCTCAATGGGAACATTGTGATAGGGGTCTTAGTCGATCCTACAAGTCGAGTGAATTCCATTATAGAAGAGATGTTGTGGCTTAATTCATTGCATAAAGAAGAGTACGAAGAAATGAAATCTACCATCCGTACACATGATGTTCTATCTCTCAAGCCATATGGCCTAATAACTCTGATTGTCCTAGTTGGACCTAGGGCTATAGATACAGTCTTCAATGTCATTATGGAGTTGGATTTGTTCAGGCTGAAATTAGTAATACCTTGGCTAGCTTCCATGAATGGAATCGCCTCTATCATTAATAAATGTTTAAAGTTCTCCCATGAAGGTTTCGTGCATGTAATGCATGACACTAGGTACCATCCTTTGGTATTATGTGGGGGATATTCATTGGATCACTTTTGGCCCACCCCGGTTGGTCCACTTCCTCCAAGAATGGACCTGCTTTATAATAATTATGTGAAATATAAAACCAAGGACAAGGGATAGCCAAAATTGATCCTTTCGATAACATAGCATCCAGTTTCCTCCTCTTCTCAAAATGGAAAAGAGAAGTTACCCCATCCTCAGGATGGCTCTCCCACTCCTCTTTCCAGAGAAGAGTTTTGGATGAGTAGACCTAGATTTTACCATTTGAGTTTGATGGTGCCTACTTGGGTTAGAACCAATATTAGGATATCAGATCTCCCTACAAAACCACCTAGACCTTGGTATTACTTGTATGGAAAGGGAAAAGGTCCCCATGGGGAATCACCTATGTCTCGACCTTTGTGGCATCCTATCACTGATGCTCTAAAAGTAGTAAATGGGAAGAGGCATGATCCTGAGGCACTAGAGCCAATTCCCTTTGTTGCTTCTCAATGCGTTGTTGCTCCCATTTAGGATTTCATCCCTCCACTAAAAATAGCTATAGTGGACACTCCTATGGTTGAGCAAGAGTCTTTTGTCCCTTCATAGCTCCCGACCTTTAGCTCAAAGAGTCATATAAAATGCCTTGCATGTGAGCACAAGTATCAGCAAAAGGCTCTCATAATTGAGCAAGATACTTTCCAGAAGAAGGAAGAGGAGACAACCACCCTTGTATCAGGGCCTCCTACTATGTCCTCCTCTCTCCTCCCCTCTACTACTATTCAAGAAAGCTTCATATCACTTCTAGATCCTGTTGTGAGTGCACCTCACCCCAAAAAGGTGTAGGTTTTCATCACTCCTTTAGTTGATCCACCCTTGCTTATGTCCCTTCTAGATATCCTGCCTTTCCCAAAACCCATTAACATCCTGAATACTTCGGTGCTTTCTATTGTAGTTTCTCCTCCTCCTCTTCCTCTACGCTTTATGCGTCATCTATGGGGAGTTCACATCCCCTAACGAAACAAAGGGTGGAGGATGACCCTTCAAGAAATGTAGGGCGTAAGAGGACCCCACCTTCTTTGAAGGGTGGTACTATGCTAGCTTGTTCTTTCTTGGTAATAGAACAAGTCGTAGCTTCCCCTAAGTTCGTCACCACTCTTGACTCACTCGATGAGCCAAGTAGTGAATCTTGAGTGCAATCCTCTATGTCCATTGAGGTACGACATGTTACTCCAATAAAGTGCATGTTTAACTCTATGGATGAAGCTTCAACCTTATCAATGATCTTTGCAAAATCGCTGACCCTAGCTCCATAAGAGCCTAATAGAGAAGACCTTGCCAGGCCTTCTTCCTTATCCCTTGTTGCAGGAGGGTCAAAAGATCCTCCCCTTAATATTCCACCACTACAAGCTCATCCTCCTTCCCCTTATGATGACCTAGAGTGGGAAGATGACAACCTATTGGTCGAAGAATGTTAGAGGGAATCCTTTTCTTTATCTTTAGATTAGAAGTATGTGTGTTGTGATGTGTTCCCCCATACTTGTGCTATGTGTTCCTAGATGACCCTTGTCAACCCTTGTTGGTGTTTAGATATAGGAGTGATTTTGGTTCATGAACCTTCGTCTATCTGTATCATCATTATTCCATGTTTGTGTTTGATTTTGGCAAATTGGGGATGATGCAAAGTGTTGGGGGAATTTAGGCTCCCCTTCCATGCTGACCCATTTTTTATTTTTTATTTGTCTTCTCATGCATTCTTCACATGGTTTGTTATAGTAGGGGGTTGATGACAGTTCATTTATATACTATTATTATACCTATACATATATTCATGAGTATTTTTGACCCCAAAATATCAGATCACCCATGTCCTTTATGTTTATGTTTATTTCTTCTTCACTCTTTCCCTTTCTTTTTCTCTTCTTTGCTTGATTTTTCCATCTCATGTGTGAAAACACCATTTATATGATTCTATGATTTTCAAAAAATGCATTTGTTTCCAATGAATATTTTCTTGAAAACCCTCACAAATATTTCTTTTTCAAAACTGCATTCACAACAAGGACCCCTAACGGAAGGGGTTTCCTTCATCATGGGTTTGCAAAGAAAGAACTTGAGAAATTTCCTCTGGGTTGGAAGCAACTTTGACCTTCCCCTCACGATGGGGAATTTTCATCCTTTCAAATTCCTTAATGAAGTGAGCATTTTTAAAAATGATTCCTTGATGACTAATTGATTTGAGAAAAAATGTATTTTTTTCACTTTCCAACATGTCTCAAGGGACCAATTTGAAATCCTTCCAAATTGTTCATGGTCTACATGATTTTCTACTTGATCACTTGCATGGCCACTTTTTTTTTGGACATGCTTTATTTGTGGGTAAACATGTCACTTTATAGGTGTGCTTGTGAAACCACTTTCCAATCTGACTTTGTGGAGTCTCCTCCTTTGGGTTTCCTCCATGTAAGAGATCTTAGGGAACATCTCCTTGTAGTTCTCCGTGCATGTAAGGTACTTTCATCTGGGTTTCCTTCATGTGAGAGATCTTGGGGGATACCTTCATGTAGGTTTGTGGGCCTATAAGCCACCTTCATGTGGGTTTCCTCCATGTGAGAGATCTTGGGGGAATACCTTCTTGTAGGTCTGTGGGCTTGTAAGGCGTATACTTCTCAAGTATTCCTTCATGTGAGAGATCTTGGGGGCTGCCTCCTTACAATTCTATGAGCCTGTAAGACACTTTCATCCTACGAGATTTTTCCATCGTTGGTCTGAGGGCCTTTGATGTACCTTTTGTATCTTCTTAATTCTACTGGGCTATGGATTCTTTTGTTTGAAACTCCCTAGGAAACATACCTATGGATTCCTTTTCTTTTCCTAGGTGTTTGAGCTTGCTAGATGGTGATCTACATCCTTGACAGTTCAAGTGTAAATTTCTAACCCTACTAACTCTTCGATCTATCAAAGAACTCATCAGTACTCGTGCTCACTAAAGTGGGGGGAAAATGTATAAGACCGAATTTGCACCCCTTATGCAAATTCCACCTTTATACCCCCTCACCGTAGAAAATACAATCCGAAGGTGAAATTCCACATGCCCAACTTCCTTCCTTCCATTGGGCATCTTTCTATAGTGTCGATGGGAGAATATTTGTTAAGGACGTGCGCATGGTGCATAGACATCTGCACAGTGTGTTGTCATCCCTAATAGATTCTTGCATCTAAAGTTGGTATAGGTTTTACACTCCTAATTGGGGATGAATTGTAATTTCCCTCTTTGACTAACTGACCTAAAAATGCCTTATTATTCCTTCAAATTGATCCATTCTTCATTCAATCCATCTATGGGAATCATCTAAGCACTTCATTTCACTCTCTAGCATTCACTTCACTTCCAAGTAGCACTTCAACACTCCATTGTAGTAGCAACACTCTATCAACTCCACATAGAAAGTGTGAGACAAGCTACAATAGTGTGGGATTAGGGTATGTACAGGATCATGATGGGCCAAAAACTGGCGATATGATGGGTATGTGTAGGGTATGTGGCTGACGAATTTTTCTTTACCCAAAATTGATAAAATGAAAAGAGTTTTTAAAGGAGATTCTCAGCTTTCCACCAATATAAATTATGCTTTAATTTGAATTTAATAAATAATTATTATTCATTTTCTATTTGAATTACAACTAAAGTCTTGACTGACAGGTTGATTGAAAAAAATCTATAGCTTTCAAAAGGTATCACATTTTTTGAATCCCAAACATGTGTCACATTCTATGCTTCACATACTATAGGATTAAAAAAAAAAAAAATCATGAAGTTTTGACCAAGTTAAGGTGGTTAGAGATACGATTTTTTATATTTTTTAAAAGTTGTAATAAAAAAATCATAATTAATTATTTACTTGGAAAACAATTACAAAAAAATATGCATAACATTCGGACATGAGTCCTCTACTTATATCTAAAATCTTACAAAAAAATATTATCACTTTATTGTGGTTAGTGTGGTTTGATAGACACCTACTTCTTATTTTTTCCCTAAAATTTAAGTACTACTACATTGAAATTTCAAATTTTCACCAAATAGATTTTTTTTTTTAAATAAACCTACTAGTTTAGAAACTAAATTCTACAAATTCTATTCTTACATATTTTTGAAATAATATAGATAACTTATTAAAATTTTTATGTCAAGTTGCCTAACTCTGATTTTTCTGAATTTTTCACCACTTAAGGACCTATTTTTCCATGATGATCCTGCACATACCCATTAGAGTCTTGTGAGACCTCCTTTCATCATAGTTGAGGTTGTGGTGACCTTTCCAAGTCTGCATTCTCTTCAATTAGCTAGTGAGCTCTTGGGTGGAGGTGGTAACATTTCTCTCCTCTCCTTTGTGATTTGGTTGAGTAGCATTTTGCTATTTCATAGTGTTTATTGCAATCTCTACTTTCTTTACTTATTTATCACATATTTCTATCTCGTTGCTATCTAACTATTCATGGAGGTGGAAACACCAAAACAGGGGTTTGATTGAGGCAAACCCCTATATAGCCCCAAAATTTTTCCCTCTTTCTTGCATGTAGGTAAACGTGCATTTGGAGCTAGTTGGAAAACTGGCACCTTGGTGAGATCATCTTTGTCACTCTTTTTTTTATCTATCTACTCTATCATCAAGTCATTTGTACTTTTCATACTTTATTGTTCTATTTTTCTCATTTAAGAATAACTAGCTAGGTTGTTAGTTTGTTTTTTGGTAGTTTATATTGTACTTTATGTAATTTGTTCGTACAAATGCCAACACACCTAAGAGACACTAGCGTGTCACACTATCATCCTAGAACTAAGTTTCCATCCTTACACAATGAGTTGTGTGAGGTACAATATTGACTCTGAAAACCAACTTGCCTAGCCTAAACTTGGATTTCATGTTGGAAAGGTAAGTTAGGGCTAGGCAAGTTGGTTTTCAGAGTCAATATTCTAAACACCCCTTTAGAGTGAGGTAAGTTAGGGAAGCCCTCCACTCTTGGCTCCCCATGACCTGGAGCATTGACATTGTTGGTCCCCCTCTCTTACAATGGGAATTTAATCCATAATAGGTCCAAGCACATAGGGGGAGCAAAACCTAGTGTAAAATTGTCAATAGTCATAATATTTGATGCTACATGTAGCCCCCAGTTTAATGAGAGCATGAAATTATTCTTAGACTCAAAATAAAATATGGATATGTCAAGAGAGGTTTAGTTTATCCAAATATTGAAGATATAAGATTACATTGAATCTAGTGGACGTGTCATCTCCCAAGATTTAAGATCATATGGCAAGATAATATAATGAAAAAAGGAAGACGCATGTATGAAATTTGATGCAAGACAATGAAAATTTATGGTGAAAAAATGACACAAGATTTTAAAAAATGAACAAAAACACAAAAAAGATGCAAACATAATGCAAATGATATGCAAAAACAATGTACACATATGAAGGAAGGTATGCAAATAATTGATTAGTAACCTTCATAGAATTATTAGTAAGATTTGTACCCAAGGAATTCATGATTCACAAGTTAACAAAGTTTGATATTTTTTGGGAGAACCATGAACCAAAGTATCATAGGCTTGTGAAGTCTAGTATTCACTAGGTGAGCTTTCTAAAAGTAACAAAATGAGAAACACACAAGGGCTAGTGAGGATTAGTTTACACTAGGTGTGATCCCATGTCAACCATACCAAGAGTTATAGTCCTAATAACATTGACAAGGAACTACATAAAACAATCAAAATGCTAAGCCAACACATCACCAAGTCCAACATGTGTGAAAAAATTGAAACACATAATGGAATTCATGACCTAACCTTAAAGTGGTTGCCAAACCCAAAATGTGAGAAATTTCTTTAACGTAGAAGTAGGATGATAAATGGAATATGGAAACAACTAAGGTCATGAGAGATTATTACAAAAATCTATGGGAATGATATGTTCCCAATAGAGCTAAGTCATGACAAGGTGTTTCCTTTGAGACAAATCCACATAAAAAGAAAATAGACGATACATAAGAGATCCACAAATATGGGGTCAATATACCTTTGCTAAATATGTGTTACTAAAGTCTAAGGTATGGGTGAAATATTGATTCTAACTCATCCTTAAGTTGCTCTTGGATCTCATCATGTACTCCCAAGTTACATCCTTAATGACCTCTCAGGTGATAAAAGTTAGTTTTCTATAAATCACCTGAATATTTGTGATTAAAGGAAACTAACTTTTATCACTCAAGAGGACATTAAGGATGTAACTTGGGACTACATGATCCTTGGTTCTACATGATGAGATCTAAGAGCAACTTAAGGATGAGTTATAATTGATCTTGCACCCATACCTCAAACTTAAATAACACATAAGAATCTTAAAACTCATTTAAATCATGATTCAACATAAGAAATATTCCTATTTTAGATTCTGAGATGAGCCAACTTTAATGGTTGGTAAATAATATTGAATGACTAAGAACATTAGCTAATGTTTTAAAAAAATGTTGGGGTTTTTCTAGCATGAAATTAGGGGTATTACATTTCCTCTGAGACAAATACACATAAAAAGACAACAAATGATACATAAGGGATCCACAAATATGGGTTTAGTATACCTTTGCTAATATATAATATGATTATGCTCAAAATTGATATCATTCCCCCATATACATGTGGAACTATGAATACAATGGAAGAAATAAATTAGAGATGAAAAAAGAAACATTTTGGATTAATATGAAAGATACATAAATGTCTCAACACCTTTTATCATCCCCAAAAAGAAAACACAAGACAATAATAAATGTTCATGACATAAAGATAATGGAGATACAAATAGATGGATTTTTATGATCGATTTGTTTTCTTTATATCCTTGTCCCAACAAGAACAACAAAAATCATCGAAACAAAACACACAAACATAAATACACACTAAGCAACACAATATGGGAGATCACAACACATGAAAGTAAACACAAATATTTCAGAAAACATACACAAAGAGTATCACACATGTGAGTTGATCTAAAGCAAATCATCTACATCCCGATCTTGCTCATCATAAATGAAAAATAAAAAATATGCTAAAGGAACTAGAACAAGTTTCATACAAGGAGTATCACCAAGTTCAACACATGGTAGATCACTCTCCTCAGGAGGATCATCATGGTTTCCCCCATCTAGATCCATAGATTTGGAGAATAAAAGAGATAATAAACAAAGTGGAATTAAATGTTTATATATTGTATATAATAAAAAATTAAGTAAATAGTATAAATTAGCATAATTTTAGTAAATAATGCTCTAGTCATCTACAATCAATTAATTTGAGAAGGAATATTTCATTAAATAGCCTTATAACCATTGAGTGTTATACCTAATGTTATGGCATGGATTTTGTTTCCCCATAGTACCTGTTAGTTTAATTTATGTGGAATCTAGTAAGGATTATTTTACTTGTTATAAGATTTCTCTCAACAAATAATGATACATAAATATAAATAGATATAATTTAATTATAGTGTCAACCTTATAAATTTCTCCTAAAATAAGTGAAGGTACCCATAATAGATTTTCTATTGGATTAGGTAATAAAAGCTATTAATTTTATAGAAAATTCATTGATAATCCAAGAATAAAGATTCCTTGACATCGTAGTGATAAACTCATTATTTAATATAAGTTTTATTATTATATTAGAATCTAGAGAAGGATAAAAAGTAATGAGAAGTTAAGGCATATTTAATATTTTGAAATGATAAATTATTACTGGAAAATCCTTTTTAAAGATCAAAGTTATTTATTATTCGGTATTGGATGATAGTTAGACATGTTTCTTAACATGATAAGACAATATTCTTATGGTAGTTTAGATGTTAACCCTTCTCTGAAAATGGATACATGACTATATAAGGATAATTGATACCCTACTTTACTTTTAAACATGATTTATTTTTTCATGCATGCCTTCTATAAGTGGTTAAATATAGTTATTTTTGTGTGTTATTCTCTAATATAAGATGCAGTGTCATTATATTCTCTTGCTCCTTCCAATGCAAACAAATAAAATTTGTGCCTTATTCTTCTATCATTAGTTAATTAATACTATCAATAGTTCCATCTAGATATTACAATATTTCAATTGGAATTTATTAGTAAAGTAAAGATTGTTAATCAATATTAGATTATAGTTATGGTTGGGTTGATTAGATATAATAGATAACATATCTTAAAAATATATTGGATTAAAATTAAAATATAAGAATGGCTACTATCAAGATTAATAGAAATGGTTGGGAAACCCAACTGCTTTATTATGACTCTAAATTGTTTTAAATATTGCATGCATTGAATTTGTTTCCATTGAAGTTCATTCATATATATACCAATGTATAAGAATGCATTGACTTATTTGTTGTCAATACTATAAACTATAATGATTCCTTTATTCTATAATTTTACTTCCTCTCATGCATTATGGATTATCATCTATGAAAGAAGAAATGAGAGCTTTCTCTTAGTCAATCTTTTTTTTTTATAAGAAAACGTTAACCAAATGGTTTTGACAATAAACTAATCATCTATTTTAGGTGAATATTATTCATACTCTATAGTATTCCTTGTGTTTTAAAATTCCTAGTGTCAATAGATGTAGATGTGTCATTTTTCACTATTCCATTACTCCACCCAGATTTACATTGCTAGTCTCTCTCAAGCTGGTTCAGGTATTCTTCTTTAGGAAGAATTCCAAGGAAGTGAATCACTTTGTGGTAAGGTGGAAACACACTCGGTCAATTTTCTTTCCCTTGGTGTCATCAAAGCAGTTAAGTGTCAAGAGACTTTTGTCAGGAAGGTCCTTATTCTGTTACATTGGATGATCTTGTTCTTGACTATGTGGTCTATTGTAAGGAATATGTTCATTTATGTTTTTCCATGTTATCGGCATATGTATTCAAAATTTATGTCGAAATGAAATTCCTTGTCTCTATTCTCAAATATTGGACGTGTGACTTGTATTTTCTTGTTTATGAGTAATATGTGAAAATTGTTAATTTTGATTTATAGAGGTTGTTACATATTCAAATATCCACTCATAATATATATCCATTCATATTGCATTTACATCATCTAATTCACACATGTAGCAATCTACATTTCCACTTTACCACATCTAGCCAATTCTATCACATCACCTTTTCATCTTTATTGTACCTTGCAATAACTATCACTTCACCTGAAGTGTACTCTATGCAACCTTTTCTTCCAATCCATCACTCTAACATAATTCCCATATTTTACACATACATTGCATATCATTACTACACACATCTCATATCCATAGTGGCAAGTCTTTTTAAAATTTAATTGCATGGAAAAATTTAGCTTCTACACATGAGTTCCAAATCAATTCAAATAATAACTCTAAGTACACTCCACTTAAGCAATCATAATTATAATTTAATCTTACTAATTTTATGTATATTTATTGTTCATTCAATCATTTCAATGAGAATATTTTAAATTTCCACTACTTTCAATTTATATCTCCTTCCTATTTGTATGAGCTCTAAGATTGGATACTTAGCATGCTTAGTTGGGGGGAGGATAATTAATATTATTTCTCAGTTATTTTGACATTTCAAAACTTCTTTTATTTTTCATTCTATTTTCCACCATCACCAAGATATAGAGAGTTTAGAAGAGAAATTAAGAGGTGTATTTGGCTGTTATAGCATATAAAAGAGCACAAGAAGAGTAATTGGGGTGATAGAATGAGAACATAATAGAGAAAAATTGAGAAGTGGTCCTATAAAACCATAAAGTAATATAATATGAGGTGATATAATATGCCAAGAACCAACAACACATTTTCTGCTACTATATGACATGCTATGTTTTCCCATTTTCTAGTAAGCTAGCTAGTTAGAATATTGTTAGAGTTTCACATAATTTAATAAGGTAATGACCTAACAATTCACAACCAAAATGTAGAATGATCATGCAATTTCTAGGGTCCTAAGGTTAGACATGCCTTAGAGGTATCCATAGCTAAACTAGATATAAATTTCCAAGGATAGGAGAGGAGTTTTAGTTAGGGTGGACACCATTGCACCAAGAAATGAATTCTCTCAGTGAGGAGAAAACCTAGATTCTTCTTCACAAGGTACTAAATTATTATATTTGCCTTGGATTTGGGATTTAGTTTCTTATTATATTTAAGTACTTGAGATGTGATGGGAGACAATCATTTCTATACCTAGTTCATTTCAAGCTATTAAGTCATCTTTTCCATAGTAGGCATGTAAATTTTCCTAATTTTTTGTATAATCTATTAAAGAGAATATCATTTGAATACAAGAGGAAAAGAAACAACACAACATTGTCTCATTTTTTCTTAGTTACATAGTTGATAAAGAGGATTCTTAGGGCTCCATTGCTATTTTTTTATGGGATAATTTTGTTAGTGGTAGAAATATCAACAATATCCTTGAATTTCCCAATGAGGATAATAGGGTCCAAGAACAAATAACAGAAGAACCTGTTGTTGGTCTGGGGGAGGAAATTCCCTATGGCTTCCCTACTACAACACCTACTTGTAGCATAGGAGAAGCAAAGGAGCAAGTTTTGTAGGAAACTCAGCCCCCAGCCTTTGTAGAGCACCCTGTTGCATATGGAAAAAAGAAGAAACCCCTATTTACAAGAGGTCACGAGAGGGAAAGAAAAGAAAAGGTGGAGCTTCTTCTATACCTGCAAAAGGGAAGAAGAAACTGACACAAACTAGGAGGAGATAAAATTTCCTAACGAAGAAGGGATCCATGAGAGGATCAATTGAAAATAAGGAAGAGGATGTTCTAATGGTAGAAATAGATAAAGACATAAAAGAGAATTCCTCTAGTGATAAGGTAAAGAAACATGTTGTACATTATTGGTATTATACTAGTACCTTTGAATCTAAATCAAAGAATGTTTTTGTGGCTAATAAAATGAGGATATTCCTAAAAAGTCATATTTCAAAGGATTGTGAATACACAAGTGAAATGGGGGATGATTAGTTTCTAGAAAAATATGAAGAAATTTTTATTGAAGAAATAAATATTAGCAAGGAATTTCAAAAAGAAATGGAAAGAATAAAATATTTGGAAGAATTTTTAAAGACACATCAACAAAAGGAAAGCAAGAAGGACACCAGAGTTAAAGAATTAGAGGAGAAACTCTACAAGTTTGAGCATAGGTCCAAATTGGAGATATTGGCACAACTTTCCATGGTAGAAGGACAAGGGAAAGAATTGGTATTCAAAGGCTCAATTACTCATGTTAAAACTACCATTAGACCAACTGTAGTGTCCCTAGGTACTAAATTATGTAAAAGAGCACATGAATTCCCCCATAAAGAAAAATAATGGGAAAGGTTGAAAATTGAAATGATTTTGAATCACACCAAGGCATTAGAGAAATAAGAAATAGAAGTGAAAAATTTAAAGGTAAACATTGAAGAGATAACATAAAAAACTACATAATTACCAAAGTACAAGCCACCTCCTAGGTTTTATGCTCTATTTCTACAAGAATAATTTTGTGTTTTTAGTTTAGCCAATTAAACCGTGATTTTTTATATAAATAAATAATAAATTCTTATTTTTAGAAACTTTTCATGATTCCACACTAGAATTACATTATCAACTATGTGAATTCTATCTATACAATTATATTCTTTTAGATGAAACTACTTGGAATCCCTTGATTTTTGTAGGAGATCTACAAATCAAAGATTTGGCCTCTCATGTTAAAAATGAATAACAAGGTGGTGAAAATTTACAAGAATACTATGAAAAGAAAAAATCTATTACTTTACATCTTAGAAAAGAATTAGCAAATCTCAATGCAATCATAGACAAATAATTGAAACTTTTGGATTACAAAGGTGTGGGAAGGAAGATAATGAATATCAGAGAACAGGATTATGTGAGGATGAAGAGATTAGCTATAGGACCTATGAATCAATCCTTCAAGTTTCAGTAGAAAAGATGGCAAGGGCTAACACCTGAGCTAAAGAGAAAGGAGCCACACTTCCTTTATAATTTTGTAGCCATCATTTAAAGATATCATAAGTACATAGACATTGCAAGGGGAAATGGAGTTAAATGGTTTCCACTCATCTTTCATCCATCTATTCTCCTCTTTCCAGTACCACATTGGATAGGGAAGAAACATGGGGAGTAAGAAGTAGCAAAAAGTGCAAGGTTGGAAAAGCTCTCATATCAAAAAGGCTATTATTTGAAGCAAAGAAAGGGAGTTGAAGTTGTAGTTGATTTCAGGGAGATCATTCTATAGTATAAACTCTATCCTTGAAGTTTCTTAAGACTAAGCAAATACTTTAGTTGGGGGGGGAATGATGGGTCTAGATAATGGCTAGTTTTTCCTTCATTATTTTATCCTTTTATTAGTTCTTTTGTTAAGTATCACAAAAAATTCATGCATCTTTCATATGACTTTTATGCTCTTTGACAAACCTAAATATATAGAAATATAAATATGATATATTGATACATGCCGTGTGTAGATGTATGAATGTTCATAAGATATATGGTATGTTTTTATGGTTTAATTGTGATTTTTCATGATAAAAATTCCTTGGTATAAAGAATAACACCTTGAAACCAAGAAGACTATAGCATGCAAAAATTGGTTTTAGATAGTGTTGAGAAGTTGTTCAGATGATTTAGCATTGTTGTCATTGATGTTAAAAAATGGGATCCAAAAGATTCTGCTCGAGATGATATACATAAATGATCTATCCTATCGAGTGATATGTTGTTTTGTAGTGTGGATTTTATCCTTGATTTGGATATGGCAATACATCTTTTAGGGACATTTGTGGAAGACAGTTAATGCAGAATAATGAAGACTAATCTTTTGATATTGGTTGTTGTGCTCAAAGATTATTCCAGATATCCTTGCTATCCAAACATTCATGTAGCATGTTACAAGTTTTGGTATGTCTAATTTTGTTTCTCTGGTTGGTACTAAAATTGATGAGAATCAAGATTTTTTCTTGGTTCTGGCATTCCCATTAGCTCTTAAATATATTTCATGTAATTCAAAGTTTGTTATCTTTTGGTAACTATGTTATATTATGTATGACCTATTTATGGGTTCCATGGTAACATGGTAATGAGATCTTTATGTGTGACATGTCCTTTGGGTCTAGTGCTATCATGCCAAGCATTATTAAATATTTCAAGGTTATTCTTCAAGCCAACATGTTTTGCTAGGCCAACTTGTTTTTTTCTACAAGCATATATATGTAGAATATCTTCTTGGTTCCAAATTGGAAGTGTGGAAGGAGTATGACATGTGCGAATAGATAAAAAGGTGTGAAGGATTATGTAGAGAAGGAAGCTAAAGGAAAGTGTTAGAAAAAATTAATCTATATTGCAAAGGTTGTGCAAGGAAGGTGGGAGGAAGATTCTTAAACCTTAACTCACTTCATGTATATGTAGATGCAGATTCATCAGTTAATTTTCGTGAGAGACTATTTTGTAATTAGATGTTTCTATATTAACCAGGTAGTAAGCCCACTAGCAGTGAGCCTTAGTTGCAGTGAGCATCTTGGTAGTGAGCCTTTGTAAAAATAAACTTTTAAAATTCTTATCACCTTAACCGGTGTTCTATAATTGAGAATTAGCATTCTCTTTGGTTTTTCCCTTCTTGGGTTTCATGTAAATTTTGGTGTTCATTGTGCATGGTTTTGTTGTGTGCTTTCATGTTCATATCTATTTGATTATTTTTTTATTGATATAAGCTTGCTCTGGATTAATTAAAGTCAAGAAAATTGTTTTATAATAATTGATTCACGCCCCCTCTCAGTTATCTAGACTATTGAAAAATTGGTATTAGAGCCTGGTCCCTTGCAAATAAAGCTTAACCACTTGAGGGAGATATTGCTAGTTTGAATAGATGGAAACAAATTATTACTTTAAGGAAGAACTGAAGATATAACATTATATGGCCGGTATTGGCATGGTGTAATGGTTTATTGGTGGCATTGTTGTTCTTGCCACCAAGGTTCAAACCCCGTTGGGGTGGTATTGTTGAATGGTTGTATCCGGTTCATAGCTCCGGTCAAAAGTGTTTACCCCTTGAATAAAAAAAAAGATATAACATTATATGATATGGAAAGCATAGAATCTAAAAATTAAGAATTGAAAGAAAACATCGAGGAAAATGCTTGTATCTTGAAGCTAAGGGAGAAAATCCGGAAATTCAAAGCAAGACACAAAGAAGTCAGCCAAGAATTAAAGGATTCAAAGTAATGTATTATGGATATAAAGATAAAGTTGGATGAAAGAAAGAAGATTGAAGAAAATCTCAAAGATACCATCAACCAAAAAATGGATGTGCAAGAAGACTGAAGAAAATCTCAAATAGAAATTAGAAGAAAATGAGAAGTTAGATAAAGAGTTAAGAAGGATGAAATCAAAAGCAAGGGTATGTGAAAGTAGTATAATTCTAGATCAAATCTTGTCCCTACAAAAATGTAACAAGGATAAGGGAGGACTTGGATTCTTAGGTGAAAGGTCAAATTCGAAAACTAAGGGTGAAGACAAAGCAGCTGAAGCTAAAGAGAGATCAGTTGTAACAAGCAAGGTCCAAAACTCTAGAACACCTACAAAAAGACCTCTGGTCAGGCAACCAAATGCTCAAAGGTACTTATCATTTAATGGCCATTGTTTTCTATGCAAAAAAAATGGACATAAGGTTGTAGAGTGTAGAAGCAAGAAGGAATCGAGTATTCAATGCTTTAACTATCACAAGTTTGGTCACAAAGCAAGTCATTGCAGAAATGAATTATCTAATTTGACTAGAAGGAATGGAATGAATAATCTCTTTCATGGTTATTCCTAGATCTATGCCATGGTTATGGTCACAAAGATAATCAATGCAGACCTAGGGGGCATGTGCAGGATCATGGTATGCCAAAAAGTGGCAATGGAGAAAAAAATACGTGTTTCTAAGACTCAAAAATGCGAAAATGGTGAGTTGACTTTTTGGAGCTGGGGTGACTACCGAGGCAAAGGGAAAACTTAGTTTTAGGAATCGGATATCCGATTTTGTTGAAGTATATATATAAAAAAATCTCATTCCGATCCAGACAAAGGGAAACTTAGTTTTAGGAATCGGATATCCGATTTTTTTGAAGTATATATATAAAAAAAAGCCCGCGACCAAAACTCATTCACATTTGTTTTCGGCTCATCAGCGGTGGGCGCACAGTGGAGAGCGAAATCCGATATCCGATTTGGAGTCCATCTCTAACAGGTAAAGTTCTTTATTTTTTATCAAATTTTCAATTAGATTTGTTTATTTTTAGTTGATTTTTTTCAAAATATTGTTTTTTGGTAGAAAAACTAGGGTTTTTTGTTAGAAAAACTAGGGTTTTTTTTTAGAAAAACTAGGGTTTTTTGGTAGATTTACAAAAAAACATAAAAATTTGAAGAAAAATAGTAAGAAACTACTTTTTTTTAAAATGTAATGGCATTTCCATAGCATACAGACATTGAGAGCAAATAAAATACAGAGTTCAATCCATGAATTATAGAAAATAGATTTTTGTTGGTTATATTCATATCGCTGATTACATTGCACAAAACATACTACAAGCGCATAAATATCAAATGGTGGCGGTTATTCGATGCTACATTTTTCATACATATCTGCAAAGCATTTTATCAAAGCAGTTCAACTGCCTTGTTGCTATGGCTAAAACCCTAAAAAAGCGAGGTGCTTATGAACAAGTTATGGATGCTTGAAAAAAGATCTAT
>VDFB02000017.1:35263421-35320020 GCA_007258455.2 Sequoia sempervirens | reverse complement strand
CTTGTCAGGTCTGAGCATACCCTAATTCAATATAAATATGTTGTCGAAGGTATTAACAGGTCCTTTTAAACCATCATTCTTTTTCGAACGAGTATCTCTGTGTTACCCCGTGTAGTTGTCTAGTTCATTATGTTGTGTTCATTTTTATTGTTTTGTGTTTGCGTATTTAATATTTAAGTTTATTAAATGTTTATAAATGTTTATACCAATGTTTTTAATTTGATTTATTAAATTAAATTAAATATATTATCGAATTATAAATGAGAAAGATAATTCTTTGAAATGCTTTTAATTAAAATATTATTATTACTGATTTAATTGTGCAAACTTGAGTTAAAAGAAATAGATATTTAAATGGAAAGATATTTTCGACAAGAAATGAATCTTTATTAGCAATTAAAGATCTGTTTTGATATTTTTAAGTATAAGTTAAACTGGTTGATCTATTTTCAATGCAAAAAAAATGGTCTTTCAGTTAAGTTTGATGATTGAAAGATAATGGCATGAATGAATATCTTTGGGAAGAGGATTGGAAATTGACATTCACGGGAAGAACCTTCACATTCGGAGAATTAATCGTGGGATTAATAGAAGCTTCTAAAATTGTTCTGGATCAGTTTTCAGCTTTTAACACAGGTTCTTTTCTTGTTTTGAAGTATTTGAATCTGTAATTGTCTATAAGCTTTGCTCCAAAAAGAATGACTCTATTAAACCTGCAAAATGATATGAGTCTATTAGCTAAAATTTTATAAAGCTAGAAGGAAAAGAAAAACTTAGTTTATCAGTAAATATGGGTAAAAGAAAAATAAGAGCTTTGTTATCTATATAGCTGAGAAATTATTAAATCATATAGGAGATCCTCTGGAAGTCTTAGAGTTCAAAACTTTGTATTGCAAATTAGTAAACCAACTGTGTTCAGTTTTATTATATATCCAATATTTTGTCAATCTTTGACATTTGTGAATTGAATTTTCGGTGTCCACCTGTTAAGATCTTGGATATTCTGTTTCTTTTGACCATATTATTAGCCGTAGCTTATTTCAGGAAAATTTCTTATATATATATGGATTTTATATTTCTTTAAAAATAATAGAAAATTGTGTGATAGCGTCGCTTCTGCCCCCCAAAATCCTAGAAATGATATTCCCCTTATGTGTCTTTAATAGTTAAAGATTTTCCTGAATAATAAGTGTTGCACAATTTCTGTGGTTAAGCTATAACACAGTCGTATTGTGTTTATTATACCAAAAAGGAATTGCATATATCTTTATCAATTTCATTCGCCATACTCCTTGGAACCTTCAATAAACCATAGTTTCTTCATTTCGGGTATACTAGTATTTTATTAACCAAATCCTTGTAGGTTCAAAACATTTTGCTTAATAGATTTTTGTCCTGTAACTATATATTGTGCGCTGTCACAAAAATTGCACATTTTGGTTTCGTGAATAACTAACTTCAAACCTGATGAAATATTTATTTGATTTTTCTTAACAAGGATTACCCTGCCAGAAAGAAAAGTAAACTTGTAATGCCCCGCCACGCAACCCTAGAGGAAGTTGCAATTCATTACTTAAACGTACCAATTTTTTTTTTGTTTAAGTACAAATAACATAAAAGATGAATTCACAATGCCAACAACCTCTAAGGCCACGAGACAAAGATTACTTTAAAACCCAACAACAACAACCATTAAAAAAAAACCGAAACATTAATCACTTACAAAATTAAGATTACATACATCCCATGCAAGATAGATTACAACAAGGATAAAAAATACCTCAAGATTCCAATTAAAATTTAAACAATAAGATTACATCACTCATTCCCCGAATGAGGTAAATCCAATAATCATGATTACAATTTACAAATTCCACCTCGATAACACATGAGGGGTAGAAGATACAGCTCAACTGAAAAGAACGAAGCTAGAAAAGAACCAGCATCCAACGAGCTCTCCAACTGGAAATCACGACCACACGATCAAGAAGAAGAACCAACGGAAAAGAAAGCACACCACCCGACCACGTGGAACCCAAAGGCCCCACTCCCTCCGTGCTAGGAGATAGTAACAAGGATTTCCTAGACAAGACCATCTACCTCTAAACACAGGATAACACATAAACTGAACTGAATCAAGGACAAAACCCATAACACTTAACACAATGGTTACAATGCTTCCAGAGTACAAAATCGAGTACCATCACTGTACAAAATAAACCAACGGTACAACACCATACCGACTGCTGTCATAGGAGGAGTGTCATCGCAAAGGCTGCATGGGATCTCCTGGCAAGTCTTCCTAGGTCCCGGCCCCCTCTCTAGGGATATCCTGGAAACCTCAACTCTAATTTACCATGCATGCCAGAAAGCACCGACATCTCTTGTAAATATGAGATAATGATCTTGCCATTCCAGGCCTTCCCGACTCATCTCAAGTCTTGTACAAGCCCTTGAGCCAATGAGCGAGGCTAAATTATCTTATTAATGTTCAAAGCTACTCTCTCCCTAGTATAAGTTATTTTAATTTTCACTTAATTAACTGACTCTCACACGAGTTATCCTGGAACCACTTTGGGCCCGGCGCTCATTTGAAAGCCACTCCCCTATCGACAACACATAACTCAACCACAGGCCATGGGTAGACAATGCACTAACACTTATCACAAATAATCAAACACCTCAACAGGTCACACATTACTACGGATGCCCAAAACTGAAACCAAAGTGTGCACTACCACAGGCTAACACAAGGTTGACTAACATAAAGAGACCCACATAACAATTGATAACTCGACTCAACCATGAATCACAGGGTCACACAACCCGTTCAAAGAACCAGGTAACCACTTAAGCTTAACTCACACACAATCCAAGATAGACAAAGCAAAACATAAGAGACACAACATCATCTTAAGAAAACACTGCTGGAAGACTTACATGATCATCAAGAAATGACTTAAAGTCAACAATCATATAATCACACATTCTTTAGATGCCTAAGGAAGAAATTTTGCCAAACAAACTTTTCTCATAATACAGAAACCAAGCACATAACAAAGCCGACTCACGTATAACCACCCATACCAATAAATGAACCCATATCAGGAAGACTCTCAAAACATTCACTCTCACTCCACAACATCGAAGGCGAACGATTAAACACTGAAAACACTTCAGACAAATAGGTAAGCTAATGTTCGGATTTCCTAAATCCAGTCAAGCACATAGTTCATGACTTGCATTTATCCAATATAAACTCATTTCCTTTCACGACGTTGACATATATATATCAACCATACAATTACTCTAAATTTCATAGTCATATTCTAAATCAAGACATATTAATAAATAACATCATTGAACTGGAATTAAACCAATCAATCACTCTACGTTCACAATCATATACTGTAAATAAATCTACTTGATTTGTAAGACATCTGGATTAAATAAATTACTCTTATAGCAATAAGTCAACAACTCAATCTCATAAGATTCATTAAATCATTCGTTAACTCTAAGTTTCACTAACATAATCAAACTCGAGATATTTTAGTAAATAATATTTAAATTAAAATCACTTAATCCATTTGCAACATAGGATACTCAATCAACTAAAATCAATATTTCAAATAAAACATTAGATTTTCTAAACTACGATAATCATCTTAATACCTTTGAATTATGGTACCCCTTAGCGCATCTATTAAAATAAAATACCAAAGCGATACCCATACAATTAAATATAAAAGTAAATTATCATGGTTATTTACAAATAAATATTCAAAATATGCGTATATTCAAATTCAAATTAAATTCAATTTCCAATTCAACTCTTCACAAATATCTTTCCCCAAAATAGTCAACTATTTCAGAAAATATCTTTTCTATCCCAAAGTCTTTGCATATGAAAACATTTGAATTTTTTTTTTTTATAACTTTAAACAATTTTCCAATTTCAAATTTGAATTCAATATATTTTAGCATTTTATTTTCAACAAAAGAATTAAATCTTTTACACTTTTAATTTAAAAAAAGGGATAATTTAATTAATTCACACAATTAATTCAAATAATCAATAAAAGAAATCTAATCCAATATTAGATTATCTTGTTAATTTAATTAAATTAATTAATACAGTAAATAATTTCCTAGCATCACAACCAAGAGCATTTAATCAGCAGTTAAGCAACATAAGCCATTTTAACTCGAATTTAATTAAAGACCAAGGTGATCCGGGCAACATGAAACAACCAAACCCGACTACAACCCGACGACACACGGTGACTAGGGTGGTGGCTTGACATAGGAAAACCTAGCTACTATCTCCCAATTGATTTTCATCGGACAAGGGACACGCTCAGACCTGTGGAACTAGGTGGAGTCAATGTCCTGTACCTGCATCCTGCAACCATACGAATGTCGAACATGCATATAACATAATAATAAAACACACCGTGAAGAGGAATTCGTGGAATCACAGGGCGCTCGCATGCGAGTGATGTGCTCCCTTCCCCTTCACCAATACAGTATCACTAACTGACGAAGTTTACATCATTAACATAATCAAGACACAAGGCATCATAGAGAAAACATTGTCTGATTAACAAAGCACAAAATGGAGGGGTGTTACACTCCCTTGCGAAGTCATCTATGTAACCATTGTTCAAAAGAGATTTAATATTGTCACTGTCAAAGCACATAGTCTCAGTTTTGTATCATGTCTCCTTCTTCACAGTGGAGTTAGCTCCTTATCTTTTATCATGCAATCTTGAGGTTGGCGAAATTTCCATTGTGGAACTGTATGTTATGAATATAATTCTTGTGCTTCCTGATTTAATCATTCCGCGTCAGAGCTCACCTACTTCGTGCGCACGTTTTGGACAATGACATGATTAAAGTTGATAACCTGCGCTAGAATAACCTTCGCTTCAATGATTTGCATGGCGAATTCTAATCTTAACTAAATTGTTACTCTCCCTATTTACATCTGGAGCTAATTGTCTTTACCTGTAGTTATTTCATGTCTTGCATAGCGTCTTGTAGTTTTCTTACAATCGTAAAGATTTCTTTCGGTAATGATCTTTATCTATAACTATTACACTACTCTTTTATCGAACTCTTCTTTGCATGCGTGCAAGTTGATCTTTCTGCGCATGAGTTTAATTAAAAGTCCCTGAGTTTATTAAATACAATGCTGTCATATTTTTGTTTAATTTTTGATATATATACCTAGTTCTTAGAATAGCATAATGCTATATAACATTCGATATTGTAAGTAATTGATATGAGTGACTTGTATTAAATGTAAATCTTCATAAAGTCATATGTATCGACATGAGTTTAGTATACTATAGTTTAGGCGCAGCAATTTGTTGTTATCTAGTTGTTCATTATAGATATTTATAACTCGAGATGAATTGTGGTAATCTAATATTTATGCATGGCTTTAAAGATCTATTTTTTCTTGATAACTATTCCTTGCTAATTAGCTGATGTTACGCCTTTCTTTAAGAATCCTGTCCCTTTCTATTTTAACTGTTTGAACCCTGGACTTGTGCATGGTGCGTCTTAGACTTCTTTTCAGTTATGTGATACTTATTAAAGACAACGAGTACCTGAATAGATAGACGAGAACTCATATTTTTTATTCAGGAGTTTATTTTAGAAAGTGATTTTTGGATAAAAATAATTTGATCTCTGATTACGGTGTAAATACTGCTCTTTTAATGTATGACAATTATTGTTAACTAATACTTTATTCGTTATGTTATATAATTTTTTTACCATTAAATGTTAGTTACATATTAGTAAATGGATTCTTTATAGAGTTGATTTAAACAAATGATTCTTTGATCGCTAAAGATACATTTTATTTATTTATTTAATAAATTGTATTGTATGAATTGAGTGATTTTAAAAAAATAAAAGAGGAACTCTTATCATTTGTATTGAATAATAATAATAGTTGTAATAGTAAATTGTAAAACATTCTATAATGTCAATAGATTGTTATTTTTGAACTCTTAATTCATGAAGATTAAATGAGTGTATTTGATGAGATATGTACATATTATGGGAATGAACATGTAATGTTATTGAGTTTTGATTTGTTCTTCTTTAAAGGCAAGAGAAGTGAAAATGGTATTGTTAAGTGTAATACATATTGATCACTTTGCTTGATTACAAGTATTTTTACTTGGGGATATAGCTTTGTATCATTTTGTGGTCTTTTGAAGTGACATCCTAGAGATTGTGATTTGCCTCTAGTGAAGGACATAAACATTCTGGTTTTGATTTTTGTGCTTGATAGCTACCCCTAGATTGGTTTTATGTTGAGTCATGTTATAGAAGAGTGGCTTGCGGTAGGGGCTAAAATCCTGAAGTGATTGTCTGGGTAACCTATCGTAGGTGTGTTAATTCAGTGAAAACCTAACTAAAGAATTATGGGTTGGGAAGTTATAAACATTAATTCAGATAAAAGTGTGCCTCACCTACTGTCTTAACGCTCATTCAGGTTGAGAAAAGGTTGAGAAGGCCTGGAATGGAAAGTCGTCATCTTGTCCTCTTGAAAGATGAAGTGACTCCACATTGGTCTGCATAGGGGTCGGGAATCGGTAGAGGCTACCAGGGTAACTCTTGGAGAGAGGGCCGGTAGTCTAGGAAGATTCACCAGGGTAACCTATCCCGACGATGTGATGACACTCTTAGTCTATATCATGATGGTGTTCTTTGTGTTCAGATTTATTTTGAAGTGTTGTGTTACTGAGGTTTTATCTGCTATGATTGTTAATGTTATGTCGTGATGTGATTTGTAAACCCCGTAAACGTTATGTTCTGTCTTCTTTGCTTGTGGACCTGTCATTTATCTCCTAGCACGGAGGGAGTGGACCTTTTGGTTCCACGTGGTCGGGAGGAAACCGTGCTCTATCTTCCTTATATTTTCATGCAGATGATCCTAAGCTTGCAGTTAGTTCCAGTTACTTCTTTGTTCGTCACTGATGATGCAGAGCTTGTTCGTGGATAATTGTGCCAGATGTTAAATGAACACTATATGCTTTGTAAAAGTTACCTCTTGTATAAGAGTGTTTATATTGTACCATCTTTGGATGTATTGAGATTTATTAAAATCTCTCTTATTGTAATATGAACTTATGGATTCTCGAATGTAATAAGTCTTGCAAACTAAACCATTCTTGGCATTAAATTTGTATTATGTTTATGATAATGTGTTGAGTTTATTTGTTAAGTTTATGTAACAACGCCTTGGAAACTTTTATAAACATTTTCAGTAATTAATTATCTCTAAAAAATTTTATTCGGGTTAACTCTTCCCTTTTAAGACCTTTGTTTTAACGCAACTGCTGCTGGCATTACGCATAGTGCACTAAAACTTATCACACAACAACCAAAGCAGCTCAATAGGGTAACACAATGCCCAGAATTTTCTCTTGGACAAAACACAACAATTTTTTTTTTTTTTTTAAAAAAACAACCACTCATGGGTTAATTTAATTAACCTTCTAATGTTAATGTTTTGACCATGCTATAACTATTGCTACCTTGGGAAGCACCTAGACCTTCTTCTAAAGACATGACCTTGATTTAATGCCACCCGAAGAATAGTTTTGAGTAAGAACCCAAATCGATATAAGTATTGGACAGAAAATTCCTATTGAATGCAGTTATCAAGGATATGCTCAAGTATATATATTACGAGGTGCAATATTAAATCTATTATAGTTAGAGATGATTACCTCGATATCATCACAGGTTCATATTCATGCTAACATTGATACTAATGCCTAAGCCAACATAAATTGCCATCCACTTTTAAGGTTAGACTAGAGTGGAAATTATTGAAAACATTTATCTAAATAATATATTCATCTAATTATAACTAATATGCTAATGTTACTCTTAAGGTCCAAATCGATGATTCCTTTAGAACTTTAGATTTTTATTAATTTTATTATTTAAGGACATTATTATCAATAGTCCATAGAGATACCATGGATCTCAATTATTGCATTAATATAAATAAAACATTAATCTTAGTACCCTTATAGTTTTAAATCTGTACTTATATTATTGACAATATTACACTTAAATTTCATTGATTCTCTAGATAGAGAGAGATATGAAAATTATTATTAATGTTTCATTTTAAGATGATATCAATATTAAAACTCTCTTATTCCCAAATCATAATAGTTTAATATTTAAATATGAATAAATGAATAACTATTTATATAAATACATCATTATGATTATTCTTATCATTAAATAAATACATGTATAGTCTAGATTTCCTACTATTTTCATTTGTTTATTTTAAAAATATATATAATTGAACTTCTTTTTTTCTTTTTATCTCATAGATATAAAAATTTAAATACAGAATCTTTCTCTACATTCCTTAACTAGAAGAAGAAAAGAAAAGCATATTTATAAGGAGAAAGAAAAAGCTCATACCTGTGATCTTTGAAATTAAAGAGAGTTTAAGTCTCTTCTTTTACGAATTGTTTACTTATACGTTTATCTTCAGAACTGAACTTTTTTTTTAAACCATAATTTGCGTGGAAGTGTGGGGATAGAACATTATAAGGAAGACGTCAAATGTACAAATGGTAAACAAATTTTATTTAATTTTTAGATGGACGCATTTCATATTTATTTAATGTTATTTGGGGATCATAATAATCGTATCTCCACTAACTATTATATTTTCTTTCCTTTCAGAGTGGCTCAAACCCACTAAGTATTTACCAGCAATAAACAAGGTAGCTATCTTTAACTGCTCATGAAACTGAGATAGACTCATATACGTGCTTGGGGAAACTTATGGCTTTCACCAAATCACCACAGAATGGGGTACGCGTCCGGAATTAAGCAACTAAGAAGTTAATCAGATTCTGACTTAAACTATATTTTGATTTCGCCGTTCACAGTGGTGGTCACCTACTCAGTCCTTCTGACAGTGACCCATTCCAATGGCAGAAGAGAGAGTTACGTATGGAAGACCATGTGCATTGGAACGGATTTTGATTAGCGCCCAGAACACAAGACTATTTTTTTTTTTACTCTGATTTATTCTCCTTGTTTCCCACGTAGGCTGCCATAGGAGAAGTCCATGAATAATGAAGGAAAATAAAGATAAGTTATAATCCTGTTGTAAATGGATGACGACTTAACCAAGGGTACTGAAATTTTCCGTATTCAAAGTATCGTATTATTCAGCGGTAAAAGGCGATGGGCAGGTAAAATCTTGGTGAATACTAGCAGCAACATTACCATTTAGATGGAGGTTACTAAAACAAGAAATAGAGAAATTACGGATTCTGGTCAAGATTAAAACACATCATATTTCATGTATCCTGCATAGCCGCTTTCAGAAGCCAACCTACCAAGCAGATCGATGCAAATAAATATCGATTTACGGACCATTCGTTGCATACGATAATGACTATGATCTATTATTTTTGCAGGTCGACTCTATGCTACCGGTGAACCTAGGCTCGGTTTCCCATTGAACATTAAGTCACCTTTAATACAGAATAGACGTCATACTCCATGTTTGGAAGGGTGCGCAGTTGGCAGGACTGAAATGATACGTCAAACAAGAGGCTTCCTAGAGAGGTATTCCTTTTGATCACTTTTCTTAGCAAGGTACTGAAGACTCTAGTGAAATGCAAGTGACGGATCACCAAGCAGATTAGCCATTTGTTAGTAACAATTACAACGGCTGTTGATGGAGGGAAGATGAGCCATGTTCGAGGCAAGTCCAAGCATTCACTGCATATATCATATTTTCATAAGTCTTATGTTTTTTTTTGAAACTAGACATTAGAGCAAGCATTTGAATAAAATCTACAAGCTGAAGTTGCTAGGGTTGGCATGCGAGGTAGAGAGGCCGGTCGTTCCTTTTGTTTCCCCTATTCCTTTTATCTTACTTGCAGGGCTTATATTTGAAACTTGGTCTGAAAATATTTATGTTTGAATATTTATATATGGATAGGTAGCTTTCTTCTGCGGATTTTATAAGACTATACTAGAGCCCCATTTTGTGCCTTATTCAATGCTCCTTTGCATGACCATCTATTCATTTGTTTGCAGTGAATCTATAAAATAGAGTTAAGCGAAGGTACTCTTTCTCTTTGAAAATTAATGTCAAACTAGTGTAAGAATAGATACAATCAATATATCACTCCAGATAAAAGATCTAAATTCCATAGCCACCAATCATAAGGAACGACATAAGATGCATCCAAACAACTATGTTTTCATCACAATGATTCCCCATTTTGGGTTGTACATATTCACTTTTTTTTTCATTATGGCCTTCATAGGACTTTGTACTGAGAGTGGGGTTTGGCTCTCACACATCGACCCCTATTCTTTTTTTAGTTTATTTTATTTGAGTTTCAATTATGTCTTAGATTTAGTTTTGTGTTATTTTAATTTTACTTCTCTATATGTGAAGATTTAGAGTTTTTTCCTTAATTTTTTTTTTAAAAAAAGAAAAGAAAAAATATTATTAAATTATATCTCTTTTTCTTTTCGTTGCTTGAAGAAGATCTGGTCACAAGGAAGGGGTCTTCTAATGACATGTTAACAAGTCTGAGCAATCAGTTTACTCTGTCAATCTGTTCCTAATATCTTTTTCATTCTTTACAGGTGATGTCCATTTATTTGGATACATAAACTTTATAAGATTAAATGCATACACATGTTCGTATTGAAAGGGGAATGTAGGCCATTAACAATTTTATGGTCATCTAGGTCTCCTTCCACGGAGTATGAATATTTTTGATAACCCGATATAGAAGATAAACTCCAGTTGAAAGTAAAATGAGAATGGCTTTGGAATCATGTTTATATTTCAACTAATATTCTTCTCATAACAGAGATTTATGTTTACTCCTATCACCCATTTTGAGATAAACACAAGTAAATTATCCTCCATTCACATTCTCTTTGTCTATAGTCTATTTTTTTGTAATGGTATTGAACTGAAATCTATTTAGCTTGTGTTTTGTTTTTCTTTTGGTCAATAACAATGATCAAACTCTCTATAAATCATAAATAACCATTTATTTATTTTTTCTCGCGAATACTATAATAACAACATTCAAATATGTGTTACAAGCAAATATCTCAAAGGTAAACGTCTCCAATATTTCTCTCAAGGATATTAAAAGGTAAAGTATTATAATGCAATCATTTTGGAAGAAGAAACTTGCTTCCTTCATTACAATAGTTACCATTTCCCCACATAAACTCTCATTATTACAACAATACATAGAAACTAAATGACCAGTAAACTAGGGCATTAAGGCTTGCTCTCCACCCTACCATAATGGTGTCATGGAGCCTCGTGGGCTCTAGCCATGCCCCCGAGCAAAGAATTTTTTAGCTCCATGATGATAAATGGAGTCTTTTCTCATTTTTACAAAGAAATAAAACTAACATAGCACAAACTTAATGTATCTAAGTTTTCTACCTTCCATTCTCCACCATGATTCATTCCATATTTCACATCCTTACCACCAATAACAAAGGAAAATAGTAGTAGGAGAGAATACTTATCTTTTTATATGAGGAGGCTAACTCCTTGAACCTTCTTTCCTTTGCCAAGCCATCTTGATCATTCTCTACTATCTCCATTTGAGTTCTCCAAGAGGAGAAGTGGGCAATGCCCAAATCTTCCATCTTCTTGAGGTATATAGGAATCTTCCAAACCTACACTCTTTCCCACAAGTGCTCACACATGTGTGAGTCTTGTGCCAATTCCAAGAACTTTTGGGGAGTGGGAAGTTGAGAGTTACAAGTCACACTTCCCAAGCCCCAACACTTTTTGAATTCGTCACATTCATGAATGTGGACTTTTGATGGGTCTTTTCACACTCCAAGGACAAGTTCACATGTCAAAAAGGTTCCAAACCCATAGGTATAGGTCCTAGGGGTCTATTCTTGTTCAAAAACCAAGGAAATTGACTCAATAATCCCTTTTTAAAACCCACAAAAGAATCCATACGAATTTTGATCTTGACCAAGGGTTCCAACCCCAACCAAACTCACATCACATGTCCTACAATTGGATTCTACTCAAACATAATCAACCAATCAAAATATAACCTCAAACCCTTCTAAGTCAAATAGGGCTACACTTAGAACTTCCCAAAGATATATTTGATTTGATTCCAATATTTATCCATCCTCCTATTTGCATATTCGATTCCTGCACATTACCAAGGTCAGCATGATTAGATCATATATCTCTTCATATTATTAGCTAATCCAATTCACATAATTTTCACTCATGAACTATTTACTCATTAATACATCAAATGAACCTAGATTCAATTTTCATTATAATCCAAGGAAATACACACTTACTCCCATACAAGAATATAGTCAATGAAATAGTCACTCCATCATTTTGTTTACCACCTTAGTAATTCATTTTAAACTCCTATAACATTAACGATGAACCATTTACCAAAATTTAATATGCCAAATAACCCATCTCTTTCAAGTTATATCCAACAATTCATATGTGCTTCTATCATAATTAAATCAAGGTTAATGCCCATGAATCCTAAAAAGAGTTTCATCATTCATTTCATCATAATCATCATCTAACTAATTGTTTGATTGAAATAAAATGGGGGATACGAAACGAGGTCTTACATTCACGGTAGCATAAGCAAGAATATTATCAAATAATCACACTATTTGTCATCCATAATACATCTTACCATCTATTTAGGATCACATAAAACATATTAGGTCTTTACTAATCACATGCAAGGTGGGGCCTTACATTATCATTGATGCCTTATAAAAGGATAGATGAATAATTTGATCATGATAGGGAAGATCATTGTCTATGGGATTGGCAAGGGAAGATCTAGGTTACTTGTGATTGGAAAAAGAGCTTTACTACTCCTATTGTCTTATAGAGAATATCTATTTTTAATCTATGGTTAGATAGTTAGACTAAATGTATAGTCTGAGATATGTCAATGTCATGAAGCAACTTGACATTATTATCTAACTATGATAGAAAACCTTGTGGATGACATAAGGTTTAGCTAATAATCCATAGAGAAGGTATGTAAGATATAATGTGATGTTAGGAGAACCACATCAAAACATCTTTATTAGAATGATTATTTGATCATACTCGAATGAAACACTAGGTTTGGAATAACCTATTTGGGATGAGAAGATCATTAGATTAAAGAGAGAAATCTCAGGTTAATGTATCTACTAGGTTGGAATATGTACTAGACTACTCATTAACACCTATAGGTTGGGAATAACTCATTTGGTTGAGTTATACACTGGTCTTGATTGGAACAAATAGGGGTAGAGTAACCTATAACATTAGACTAGTCATCAATTTAGGACTCTATCCTAAGAATTGGAAGGGAATATTGAGATTGAGATTCACCCATATGAATTTGTAAAATCACTTGAGCTTATGATATTCTATATGATTGGAAATATATGTGGGATACCTAGTGATATAAAGTAGGTACTTCATTAATTACTTTACACTCTTCATATGAGGTCATATTGTTGACAAGACTCTACTTTGATTGTCTCTTTTATTAAAAGGGATACACTCCCAAAGGGAAGCGTATATTGTTATGTCATGACATCATAAAATTTTCACTTAGCATGAAATGTTGGAAATTTTACTGAGTAGAACACCAGGATTGTTACATATGCTCAACTAGGATATACTGAAGTTGAGACTCTCCTATATGATTAAGTGAATCCATGGAGTTAATGAGAAATTTTCATGCTTGGTAATTAGGTATGCAATTAAAATTGATATTTTCTAGGAACCAACATGATTGAACAAGGATTAATACTTGAAATTATTACCAATTTTTATCTGGGAAATTAGATTGAGTTGAAAGATGGATTACATCTTTGAAAATAATCCAAGGATAGAAGAAATCCATTATATGCATGTCCTAAGATAAATAGGATTTATCTTTGCAAAACTTATAACCATCATTACATGGGAATTAAAGACGGAATGAGATCATAAAATAGGTTTTCACTTAGTCATAGGTTTTCACTTACTCAAAGAATAGACTATTATTAGATATATGAAAGAACCTATGTACCAAAAATTTTGGAAGATTCAAGAACGAAACGAGGAAATTAATGTCAGAGTTAGGACATTAGAACAAAAAAGTGAATTGTTAAATGAGAAACCACTATAACCTAGGAAAAGATAGATAAGAGGTTGCACAAAATGTGGCAAGATAATGTCTAGTATGCCAGGAAATGAAGACTAGGTGTCATCATCAGCAAAACATGTATACTCTTTTGAGGTTCTAGAGGGAAATTGGTAGAACACAAGACAAATCAGGGTATGTGCAGGATCATGATGGGCCAAAAAGTGGCAATATGATGGGTATGTGGTTGACGACTATCTTTTTACCCAAAATTGATGAAACAAAAAGGGTTTTTAAAGGAGATTCTCATATTTCAAAAAATATAAATTATACTTTAATTTGAATTTAATAAGTAATTATTATTCATTTTCTATTCAAATTATGACTAAATTCATGATTGATAGGTTGATTGAAAAAAATCTATAACTTTCAAAGGGTATCACATTTTTTGAATCCAAAACATGTGTCACATTATATGCTTTGTATAGTATAGGATATAAAAAAGAAAACATGAATTTCATGAAGTTTTGACAAAATTAAGGTGGTCAGACATACAAGTTTTTATATTTTTAAAAAAATTGTAATAAAAAATTCATAATTAATTATTTACTTGGAAACAAATTATAAAAAAATATGCATCAC
Organism: Sequoia sempervirens; assembly: GCA_007258455.2. Lineage (NCBI taxonomy): Eukaryota > Viridiplantae > Streptophyta > Pinopsida > Cupressales > Cupressaceae > Sequoia > Sequoia sempervirens. The sequence continues at coordinate 35,305,177 of VDFB02000017.1, read as the reverse complement.
ATCGTAGCATGAGTCCTCTACTTATATATAAAATCTTATAAAAAAGTATTATCATTTTATTGTGGTTAGGGTGGTCAGACAGACACCTACTTCTTATTTTTTCCCTAAAATTTAAGTACCACTGCATTGAAATTTCAAATTTTCACCAAATAGATTTTTTTTTAAACAAACCTAGTAGTTTAGAAACTACATTCAATTTTCTATAGATTCTATTCTTACATATTTTTGAAATAATATAGATAACTTATTCAAATTTTTATGTCAAGTTGCCTAACTCTGATTTTTCTAAATTTTTTTCCACTTAAGGGCTTGTTTTTTCCATGATGATCTTGCACATACCCATCAATTTTTCTATGTCAATAAAAATGACATAATCTTCTAGTGGATAGACTCACCAAAGTAATCGATGCTATTTGGAAACTTGACTTATAGGATTTTAGTCCTAAATAATATATTATGGGAAGTAGTTTCTTAGTATTCCTAAGAAGGTTATCTTAGTTATGAATGGGAAAATAATGATAAGGTTGTGTAAACCATGATCATACTGTGAGGCATTCAATTGCATGAATGCACAATATATTATTAAATCCCAAAGAGGAAAAAATGGTAGACTAAATCTTGAATGATTTATAAACTTCTAATATTGAGGTTTGGACCATTATATGGAAGGAAAGGTTGGAAACTCTATTAAGCTAAAATAGGCTTAGAAATAGGGTTAACCATACACTTGATAAAATGTCAAAAAGGAGTAATAGATCAAAGAGATCAATGAAACTTTGTTGATACAAAGCTTAAGTATGAACTAGTATCAAAATTTGATAGGTGTCCAAGAGCAATGTTATGCTCAATATGGAAAAATAGTCAAGAACGATACTTTATGGGTAAGGAAAATAGATGCATAAGTGATAAACGAACTCGGTTTTTGAGTTTTCTAAAAGTATAAATACCAAAAGGGAAGGATGGGACCTACGATGTAGTACACAATACATTGGTATTCCTTTCCTATTTGGGTTATACTAAGGATAAATTCATGGGACAATGATTTCCAATCACTATGTCTTAGGTGTCATGTATAGTTACTATTATAAATAGGATGTTTATATATGATAATTTAATAAAGCTCTTGGTAGAGTAACTATGTGTGAGGCATACAAGTTTTCTGTATGCGATACCAAGGGCACTCGATGCAAGGTCCAAGAGGGACAAGGTTGTAAAGTGGGATGCTACATAGGATGGATGTTTATAAATCTTACATAATTTGAGAATGGAAGTAAAACTTAATTTAACTTTATCTATATGATAAAATGCTATATATCATTAGGGACAATGATTCACAAGGGAGGAAGTATGTTACACCTCAATTGTGTAATTACTATTTACTATTACTATATAGGGTAAAATGTGAATGTAATGTGAATTCTAGAGATGAATAAGTTTTGCTCGTACCATCTTATCAATGTGAATGTTATCTCATTTGATGATATCTCATTTGGTGTTATCTCAGTTGATGTTATTTCATGGGGAAATACTCCATATATCTGAATAGATGGTTATTGAATTATTATTCTAACTTTGGAGATGTTTATGTCTACTACATATGTAATGAAGAATTAATTGTTGTGTGCATGTGTTCTATTCCACTAGGTGGAGGGGAAGTATCACTCAAGAGAAGATCTTGGTTGAATAACTGGTAACATAAACTATTTGAGCATACACAAATCATAGTAGTTTGGTTGAGTCTAGACATAGAAGTGGGAAGTTGGTAAGTCAACCCTAGTTTGAAATGCCTACATTAGTAAAGGTCTTGGTTACTATTGAGTGCCTTTTTTGGTGATGTTTATGTGTTTGAGCTTTTGATACCTTCCTTATCCTATTAAGCTTGTTTATTTAGTTGAACGAGTGTTTGGATATATGCATAAATATACATATGTCATTGTACACATATGGTGGATATAATGGGATGTCCATACGAGTCGTATGACATAGGTATAGATATGCATATGTGTTTATAAGTGAGTAATATGATGTCATATTTGCAAAGGACATGATCATTTGGACATTGAATGGATCATTTGATTGGTAATTGTGATGATGGATAATATAAAAATATATTTCTATATATACAAATACACATGTAAGTGTAAAATGCTTAATAGAGGGGTGTGTATACATACATACATACATACATACATACATACATACATATATATATATATATATATATATATATATATATATATATATATATATATATTATTACTATAAGTGTAAAATAAGTAAATAACAACTAACTAAAAAAACTTCTTAATAATACATTATATCAAAGATCCAAGAGCAATTAAACTAATTTAAAATCACAAATCTACTAAAAGCATTCTATTGTTCCCTATCTCTAAAGATTTATTAAGTCAAGGGGCTCTCAAATTTGGTAAGCATTGTGATTGTTAAAATGCCAATCTAGAGAATGAGATGATGCTAAATGCAATAATCAAATCCTATATGATGATTTCTAGATGATATGATGAAGCTACTGTAATCTATGCTGACATGAAACTTGATGAAAGAAGCTACTGTAAACTATGATGCAGCCATGATATTGATTTTTAAATGCTATGCTTGATATTTCTATGATAATGCTATGATTTCTATGATGATATGATTGTTTGATTTCTATTCCTACAGAGTATGTTTGCACAAAGTTGGGATCCATTTCCTATAGCAAGAGACTCCTTTTATAGATTTTCAAAAGACAATTGTGATGCGGTAGCAAGCAATGATTCAGATCGAATCTGGATAAATCAAGGGAGAAGAAGATGGAAAGGATAAAGAATAATTCCAAATGACTAGGAAGAAAAAGAGGAACACGAAAGCCAATTCTCCCGTGAATGTTCCAAATTTGGTCTGGAAGGATAAAGCAAAATTTATTTTAATTGAAAGTTTTTATTTTGAAGGAATAATAGAATTATTCAATTTTGGAGAAATATTATTAAATAAATAAAAAAAATTATTTATTTATTTAATAAAGGAGACATGATAATTAAATAAACCTATGTGATATAATTTATTTAATTAAGAGGGAATAATTGAATAATTAAATAAATCAAAATTTTGAAGTTGTTTATTTAATTAAGATAGAATAATGAACTATATAAATAAATATTTCTATTTATTTAATAGTAGATTAATTTAAAGATTAATTAATAAAATAAATGTATTTAATTAATTATACTTATCTAAACCATTTTTAGGTGTATACAATTACCATATGACTATTGACTTGCTTGTACTCATCTATATGTTGAAGGTATTCTTACATGATTGACATTTAAGAATATAAGCTTAGATATAGACATGTGTGTACGTGTATATTTGTATGTATGTATCTACGTTGATAGGAATATATATACACGGGATGTGTATATGTATATAAGTAGAATAGCAACTCATGGATACAATTTATATAATATACATAAGGTTCGGTTGCATGTTTGTGACATATGCATATACTTGCACACATTGTATCTACTTATCGGCAAAGAAAAATACGTGTTAGATGAATATATCAATATATATAGGTGCATATACATGTATTTGATAATAGATACATATAGATGTATATATATTGATATATGATTTACCTTGAGCATATATACTACTATGCGTATATGAGTTAATATACTATATACTAAGGAATATATAAATATATGAGGACATGATTTAATATCATATCATGTAATAACGCATATAAAACTATATAAATATACATGAAAAATTATATACAAGAGATTTGTAAGAGAATATTATATACATAAATATACACACTAGCATTCAAGCTATGGAAGATATGTATATATATAAATATATATGTATATATATTATATATTGAGGAACTAGTATAAGGAGCTTGATACTATAGCGTAGCCTTAGAAAAATATTGAAGGCCAAAATTATATGCATAATCATACTTTTAGACCGATTTTAATGCATCAAAGAGATCGATGGAGGTTGACTAAAATGTATTTATTGGCAAATGAAACTTAGTGTATCAATGTACAAAGTTAATATGTATATCACATGAGATAACATAAAATTTAACATTCAACAAAAGCATAGTATGTTGTTCATGATGAGTGGAAAAAGGCTTAGTAAAGCCATATGTAATAATTGCTTTGAGATCGACTGTCTCAAGCAATGATAACCAATTGAATTATCATGCTATTTATATGGCTTTTGAAGTTGAATGTCTTGAACAATCAAGGGGCCAAATTTATAATGGATATGGCTATATTATTAGGCTATTTATAGTTGATAAAGACTATGAAAATGGAGGTCGATTGTTATGAAATAACTTGCACAATAGAAGAATATGATATGAAATATGCTGCAAATACTTGATAATAACTGAGAATAACAAACCACTTCGAGGGGGAAAACCTGTAAATATCTCTAATGAGAACATAGTTTACAATATTATGATGAAATAAGGCTCACAACTTCCTATATATACCTATTTATACCTAGGATATCAACTAGGAAAACATAGACACCCCTATATAAGACCTAGGCCGACCCAACCAACTAAATAATAATATAATAATGATAACATGACTTAATTAGGAGTTAAGATAGCCACAAGCCAACTATTCATAACCTGAAGTAGACAAATATTAAGGGCGTAGCATGCCCCCCTTCTTAAAAGAAGCATTGTCCTCAATGATAATCAAGTTTGGATTCTTTTGAATGAACTCCTCCTCCTCCCAAGTGGCATCTTCAACTGGTAAGTTCTTCCATTGGGTGAGATACTCAGTGAGTTATATTCCTCAACTTCTTTATGCGTATTTGGAAAATGCACTCTATTTCCAAAATGATTCGTCCTTCTTCATCGAGCTCTGTTAGTGTTGTTTGAGTTGGAATATTATGTCCAATTACCTTCTTCAAACAAGAAACATGAAAAACTAGACGTATCTTTGTTGTTGGTGGCAACTCTAGCTTGTAGGAAACACTACCTATCTTTTGCATGATTTTGTATGGCCCATAATACCTTGGAGATAACTTATTATTCTTTTTTTGTTTCTTTAGTGAGATTTTCTTATAAGGCTGCAATCTCAAGAAGACCCAATCGCCAAATTCAAAACTTCTTTCACTATGATGTTGGATTGCCTATTGTTTCATTTGATTTTGTGTCATGGCTAAATTCTCCTTGAGTCTTAAAAGTACCTGTTGTTGATGAAGCAAGTGGTCCTCTACTACTTGAACTATTGGTGACACCTTAAGTGATGAAGTTGTGGAAGGATGATGATATCCATAAAGTGCCAAAAATGGAGACATTTTTGACAAGCTATGAACATAAGTGTTATACCACCACTCTACAAGTGGTAGCCAATCTACCCATTGAGATTTTTTCTCTAAAGTTAAATAACATAGATATCCTTCCAAACACTTATTAAAAACCTTAGTTTTCCCATATGATTGAGGATGGTATGAAGATCTATGAGCCAATTGAGTACCTAAGCATGAGAATAAATCTTTCCAAAAGTGACTAGTGAAGATAGGATCATGATCACTAACAATAACCTTAGGTGTACTATGTAGCTTTTGGTTATTCTCCAAAAAATATTTTTCCACTACACTTACTATAAAAGGATGTGATAATGCAATGAAATGTGCATATTTATTGAGGCGATCAACTACTACCATGATGACATTGTGACCTTTAGATTTGGGAAGCCATATGATGAAGTCCATAGATACCTCTTCCCAATGCTAGCTAGGAATAGGTAAGGGCTGCAAGAGACCTGGTGTCTTAATTGTCTCCACTTTATTCCTTTGACAAACCAAACATTCAACCACAATTTTTGAACATCACCTTTCATCCCTTCCCAAAAAAATCTTGCTTGACTCGATGATATGTCTTCAAAAATACTGAATGACCACGAACTGGGGACTCATGCAGCCCTATGGGAATCTATTTTTTAAGAGTGGAATTCTTACAGAGATACAAATGTTATTTATACCAAAGAGTATCTCCCTTCCAACAAAACTTATCTGAACTACTACAATCACTTTTTAATTGTTCGATAAGATTACTTGTTGCAACATCATTTTACGACTCTTCTTTGGCTTCCTCCACCCAATTTTCTTGTAATATTGAAAGGGAACACAATAAGGCTTCATCTTTCTCATCCTTCCTTGAAATTGTATTTGCTACAATATTTTCCTTCCCTTTCTTATATACAATCTCAAAGTCGTATCCTAACATCTTAGTGACCCATTTTTGTTGCTCTTCAGAAGATAGTTTTTGTTCCAAAAAACTTTTTAGGCTATCATGATCTGTCTTAACCTTGAAGTGTCTACCCATAAGGTAAGTACTCCATTGTTTAACTATGTGAAGGATTACTAACATTTCCTTCTCGTAAATAGGTTTTAGTTGTTTCTTACCCTTTAATTGATGACTCTCGAAAGAAATTGGTCAACCTTCTTGCATGAGAATTTCTCTTATCCCATTTCTAGAAGCATCACATTCCATAATGAATTCCTTGGTGAAATCTAGATTGGCAAGCATTGGAGTTGTACACATAGCCTCTATCAATCTCTCAAATGTTGTATTAGCGGACTCATTCCAATGAAAAGAATCCTTCTTCAATAGAGTGATGAGGGGTGCTGCTATATGACCATAATTCTTCACAAATCTTCTATAGTACCTTGTCAATCCCAAGAAACCCTTTAGTTTTTAAATGGTTTTTGGAATAGGCCATTCCATGATAGCCTTAATTTTTTTAGGGTCCACCTTTACTCCTTCATGTTAAACTATGTGTCCCAAATACTCCACATCCTTAAGAAAAAAAGTACACTTGGATGGTTTAGCATAGAGTTGATGATCTTAAAGTATTTTTAATGCTTGATCCACGTGTTGCAAATTTTCTTCCCAAGTATTTCTATAAATTAGAATATCATCAAAGAATACTAACACGAACTTTCTCAAGAACTTCTTAAAAATGGAATTCATGAGACTTTGGAATGTGGATGATGCATTGGTAAGACTGAATGGTATCACCAAGAATTCATAATGACCCTCATGAGTCCAAAATGTTTTCTTACAAATATCTTCCTCCTTAATTCAAATTTGGTGATAACCAGATCTAAGATCTAACTTGGTAAAATACATAGCTCCATTGAATTCATCTAACAAATCATCAACGAATGGAATAGAAAACTTAACTTTAATGGTGTACATGTTGAGCACTCTATAATCTGGACACATGCACCAAGTGTCATCCTTCTTACGTACCATCACCACAGGTGAGGAGTAAGCACTTTGGCTATGCCTGATAATTCCTACCTCTAGCATCTCCTCAACAATTTTTTCCATCTCACTCTTTTGTATGTGTGGATACTTGTAAGGCCTGATGTTAAGTGGTTGGATCCCTGGAACTAACTATATGGCATGATCATGATCCCTCTTATGAGGAATTCCTTTAGGCATATCTCCAATAACAACTAAGTGATGATCAATTATAGCTTGCAAATCTGGATGAGTAGGAGCACTAGCTTGAGAGACTTCTAATGAACAAAGTTGGTCCACAAATCCATCCACTCCTTTCTTAAGAAAAATTTTCATTTCATGAGAGATTACCATTTGTGGGGATTTTTCCTTCAACCCCCTTAGCTCGACTACCCTTCCTTCTGTTTGAAATCACATGAATAGTTCTTGGAAGTTCATCTCAATCATTCTAAAAGTAGTAAGCCATTGTACTCCCAAAACAATATTTATTGCACCCATGGATATCACATACATTGGGTAATCAAGTTGATAATCTCCCATGTATAATTTAATGCTATGACACTTCCCTAAATAACTAATTGTGCCACCATTTGCAATCAAAACCTAAAACTCTGGAGTTGGATATATATAAAAAATTGTATGAGTAGCTAACTTTTTGTTGATGAAATTATGAGTACTACCTAATTCAATCAACACAATTACATTCTACCTCTTTAAGAACCCCAACACCTTGAGATTTTGTGGAGCATTGAAACCTAAGAGTTCATGACATGAAATGATTGGTTGAGAATCATGTGATTCCTCATTTGAATCCCTTTCATCCTCTAGTATGGGTTCCTCCTCTTCTTCCTCACTTGGACCTTCAATATAGAAAAAATTCTTTTCATTGCATTTATGTCCCTGACTATATTTGCTATCACAATTAAAACATAGCCCTTTTTCTCTTTTCTTCTCAATTTGATGTGGATTCAACCTAGTAGGTTGTGTTGAATATCCTTTCTCTCTTGTCACATTATCCCCTTGCTTCTTAGGAATCAAACACTTCTCCTATACCCTATGTGCTAAGATAAAAGACTCATTTATAGAGCTAGGGATAAACATGCGTACCTCATGTTGAATGTGATCCTTGAGACACCCCAAGAATAAATCAATCAATTTCTCCTTTGTAATTGTATCCACTCTTAAGGATAGATTTTGGAATTGTTGAATATAATCCTTAACCAATCCTATTTGTTGAAGTTTAGCAAGCTGGCTGAAGAAGTTGTTTGTCACGCTATTGCTATATTGTGCTTGGAGCTCCTCCATAAAAATTGACTATGAGAAAGTGAGCCCCTTTTTCCTTTGATGAGTGCATAGCCAATGATACCAAATTAATTGCTCTGGTTCTAGATATAGGGAAGCCATCATGACCTTTTTTCCATTTGGGATTTGGTGTACTTCAAAAAAAATCTCCATTTGGTTTATCCATGTTAGAGGATCCTTGCCATCGAACTTGCACATATCCACCTTTCAAAATAAATTCCCAAATCCCATAGGAGTATTAAAAGTTGTGTCAATGTTATATGACTTGGAATTTTCACCTTGGTATCTTGAAAACTCCTTTCTTGGTTCAGTCATATAGGCACTTAACATGTTATGTATATCTGATATATATCCTCTTAGGTCACACATATCCATCTTCATTGAGGAAATTTCTTCCTTGACTTTAATGATTTCCTCATTAGGAGTAATATCCTCTACTATTACCCCATCTTTATTAGGAGTCTTCCCTGGAGTGACAACATTCTTTCTACCACTTATTGTAGGCCCCATCATGATGGGAACCAGTGATTTTGAAATAAATCACACAAATGAAACTTAAATCTTCTAAAAAATATACTATAACATACTAGGGCCAAAATAACTCCCACCTAGAAAAATTTCCAAGAAATAAGTATATTTGCAGTCTTGAGAGTGATATTTGTGAAAACCTTAATTTTTCAATAACTTTCTTATTTCTACTCCAATTCCCACATATTTTTTTTATTGTAATATCCTTTAGTATTTCTTCAAAAACCCAATAAAAATCAAGCTCCAATTCGCCAATATGTGAGAGATATGTAGATTCCAAATAAATTGTGTAGAAACCCAAATTCTGAAATAATTCACTCAATTTGGCTTCAATTATTATAAAATCTATACTATAGCTTCTTTAATATGTTCTTAAAAAACCCTTTAAAAAAATAAAAAAATTCATCAAAATCTGAAAGATATGCTCTTTCCAAAATTTCCTCTAATATTGAGAAAAAAAACCTTGCCTCTACGGTGCCAAGATCATGCTTTGATACCACTTGTTATGAAATATGTTGTAAATACTTGATAATAACTTAGAATAACAAGCCACTTGGATGGGGAAAACCTCCAAATATCTCTAATGAGAACACACTTCACAATATGATGATGAAATAAGACTTGCAACCTTCTATATATACCTATTTATGCCTAGGATATCACCTAGGCTGACTTAGACACCCCTATATAAGACCTAGGCCGACCCAACCAACTAAATAATAATATAATAATGATAACATGACTTAATTGGTAATTAAGATAGCCACAAGCCAACTATTCATAACCTGAAGTAGACCAATATTAAGGGCGTAGCATTGATTATAGTCATAATAGACTATGATTAATGAAGTCGATTAAATAGCTTAAGTATGACTATTCTTGTAGATCGATTATCTTTTAGTAAGACACATGATACAAGACATTATAAAGTGTTTTATATTACTATCTATGATAAGCTTTCACTTGGTCAATTCCATTAGTGAGACCAACCTTGACTTTTTCAAATGTATTTATCTACTCAAGTCGATTCATCCACTAAATAGATTGATGGAAACTTTTTCTCATAAAATGGAATTTGACTATTTCATTGGTAATTAAACCACACTAAATGTGAGGGAGAGATAATGGAAATGAAACCACCTTTGAATCTAAGTTGTTGTATATGTCTTCTCATTATAAAAATTTGAATTAAGCATATGTAGATTGAATAAGTCTTTAGATTGTTACTAAACAAGTCGACCTATTGATGATTATGATGAGTATTAGCTTAAGAAATTTCCACCTTTTTGATATTTTTCATGTGTTTCTTTTCATGTTGCTTTCTATCCATTAGGATTCCTACACTATAGGCTTTGAGGTTTCTTGATTGCTCTATAAATAGTTGAACCATTTCATTTGGGACGTAATCTTTCCTAAGAGATTACATATCTTTTGTAGTTCATTATTCTCTATTATTTCCTACCATAATTTTCTTATATTGTGAGTGAGAAATAGTGAAGTGTTCTATTGCGTTGAGAGGAAACTTTACAGTTTGAGAGAAGTAAGCTACCAACAAGTGAGATAGAGTTATTTGCGACATTCTTGAGGAGCTGATTATCAAGGTATTTACTGTTGGAGAGGGTTGCATTGCTTCCATTTATTTTGGATAAGTGATAACAGGCATGGGGATCTCTTCTTCTTCGTCATTTTACTTTTGAATGATGTTTCTTGCATGGATGGTTGATGCGTCTTTCCTAGTGTATGCATTAGAGAACTTCGATTATTTTGAAAAGGAAATTGAAGCTATTATGTTGTTTTAATAATGTGTTTTAAGTACTCCATAGTAGGAGATGGATGTTTATCATATGTATTATATACTAGCTTTGATTGAACATGAAAAAAACATACGGTGTATTTAGCTAAGTTATTGATTTAACTAGGAAATATTTTGTTTACTCCTAGGATAGATAATCTAGTATGGGAGGGAGCTTCTTAAGCACTTACACATGTAAGTAGGAGCCACCCAAGCATATAGTTTATCCTGATGAAGGACCATCTATGAAGGAAATACTCCAGCTTGTTTACTTACTAGTTGGATTATAATGAGTAGATTATTATGGCGATAGGTTGTCCTCAGATGATGGCCATCCATCGAAGGATTACCTACACGAGCTTAAGATATCCTTAAGTCAAATCAACCCCGAGTACCATATAAGATAGATGACTCATCCAAAGCACCTAATGAGAACCTTAATAAAGTAGTGTTTCTATTCCAAGACTCCACCTAGATCAGTGACCAGACCCCACTGTCTACCACCATGATCCCATCACATGCCAGATAGAGCCCAGGACTGAAAGTCCCAGTCATGCAGGACAACAACACCATGCCTAGTCAATGGTCATTGATCAACCCACCCAACCAACGTAATGAAATATCCATCCATCCAACGATTACCGACTTAATCATATATATATATATATATATATATATATATATATATATATATATATATATATATATATATATATATATATATATATATATATATATATATATATATATATATATATATATATATATATATATATATATATATATATATATATATATATATATATATATATATATATATATATATATATATAGAGCAGCAGGCAGGCAGGTGGCCTGGCCCTGGTTATTGGTCACACTTCTATCCAACCATTCACTGGTCCTAGGGTCCCAATCAAATTAACTAACAACCGGCCAAGCAGACACACCACAATTAGGAAGGTCCTAGGAGAATTCATGAGTTGTGGGCAGGTGTCTTCACCACCAAGCAAATGCTTGGAAAAGACAAAAGTTTGAAAAAAAATTGTATGCAAAATGACTAAAAACTATAAATGTAAGCTAAATGAGAGATGCTAGTAAGGAAACTATGCAACATGGAGATAGGAGGTGTGTACCTCTGAAGTCTAGAGATGCTATGAGGATTCTAAAATGCAAAGAAGTTGTTCAGAAATTCCAAGGAGGACTAAAATGCCCAGAATGGTATATTAGTCCCACTGCTATTTTTCGGAGCCAATACAGAGTCTTCAAATCTTAGAACTGGATCTTGGAAAATGTCTAAAAATTATTCATTAGAGAACTAAGATTCCCAAGATGGCATATTAGTCTCATTTTGAATTTCTACTAACTTTCCAAACAAGATCTTGAGATCTAAGGTCTCTTCTAACACTTACTTCTTCGATCTCAAGTTCTAAATCTTCAATGCGACTGTGAGGTGAGTTTCATGAAGATGACAACTTGAAATGCAACTTTGCAACTTTGCACTCCAAGTGATCTTCAAGTCCACAACCTAGATCTACAATCACAAATGTGCAAGATGGGAAAAACTTGTTGTTTGTTAGTGAATGGGGGTTTTCCCTAGTAAAACCCCTTGTTGGTAATTAAACCTTGAAATGAAATAGAAATAATGAAGGAAATTTTGAATGAACAACATGCAATGATACAACTCACCAAACCCTTTGTAAAAGTTTGTAAACTTATGTGTAATAGTTGTAATGGATATGGATCTTGGAATTCATGAAATATAAGGAATTGAATTGCTTGTTTTTGACTGGAAACCCTACTGCATGTCTAGGATCATGATGGGCCGAAAAGTGGCAATATGATGGGTATATGGCTAAAAAAAAAATTTGTACCCTAAATTGATGAAACGAAAAGGGTTTTTAAAGGAGATTCTCAGCTTTCCACCAATATCAATTATGCTTTAGTTTGAATTTAATAAGTAATTATTATTCATTTTCTATTCAAATTACGATTAAAGTCAGGTAATTGATAGACTGATTGAAAAGATATATAGGGGCTTCAAATCAGATTACATTTTTCAATGCAAAATATGTGTCACATTCTATGTTTTTCATACTATAGGATTTTAAAAAAATAAATTAATTTATTGAAGTTTTGACCAAGTTAAGGTGGTCAGACATATGAGTTTTTATATTTTTAAAAAGTTGTAATAAAAAATCATAATTAATTATTTACTAGGAAAAAAACTATAAAAAAATATGCATCACATCTGGACATGAGTCCCCTACTTATATCTAAAATTTTATACAAAAATATTATCATTTCATTGTGGTTAGGGTGGTCAGACAGACACCTACTTCTAATTTCTCCCTGAAATTTAAGTACTACTACATTGAAATTTCAAATTTTCACCAAACAGATTTTTATTTTTTTTAAATAAACCTAGTAGTTTAGAAACTACATTCAATTTGCCACAAATTTTATTCTTACATATTTATGAAATAATATAGATAACTTATTCAAATTTTTATGTCAAGTTTCCTAACTTTGATTTTTCTGAATTTTTTGCCACTTAAGGGCCTATTTTTTCCATGATGATCTTGCACATACCCCTACATCACAAATATTAGTACAACAACACACATGATGCAAGAAAACTCTTTGATATGATGCTTGAATCTGAAAATGGTTCCAAATACTTGATGAATCTGCTCTTAAATGCTCTTGTAAACTCAATTATGCTACGATAAGAGATCTTGCAAAATACTTGGGTTGAAATAAATGAATGAACCTTGTATTTATACTTATCTAGGTGTAATATCCTAAAATTACATCACACTAAGCCAACATATGAATGCATTAATTAAAGGAGGCTAAATCCTGCCATAATTTGAAATTAAATCCTAAAAAAGACTCAACAAGGATGAAGGAACCCTAGGTAGCGTCTTAGTCCCAAGTCCTAAACACTTGGGGCATAGACACCAAGAAGGGGCCCAATCTAAATATCCAAAAATTAGGGTCCCAAGGGTCTTGGGGGACAAAGATGCCCTAGGTGGCATTTTATTCCTGACCCAAAAATTAAGGACACAGTGATGGAGTCATTAAATTATCATTTATGCATTGGAGAATTTTAAGATTAACTAGAAAAAAATATTATTCATAGGGATTGTGAAAAAAATAGGACTAATTAAGCCAAAAATAATCATAAATAAAGCAAGGCGAGCCCAAACAAGTGTGAAAATTCAAGGGTATGTATTTTACTACACTATATTTTCAAACTCACACTAAAGTACCCAACCGCACAATCAAGAGGGGTTCAAATGTACAAATGCTAGTTATATAGGATGAAAATAATCAAGAGGGTGACCAAGCCCTAGGATCAAGATCCTATGGAAAACTAACATAGGTACAAAAGAAAACACTTGTGGATGATATATGAAGCCATAACCAAATCAAAAACATACACCATCAAAGATAGAAAAGGAAAAAGGAAAAGGAAAAAGGAAACCTGTAGTGGATCTAGCTTCGACAGGCCATCTAATGTTGTGGATTGGGTCTAGTTTGTTTGTCCAAAAAGAAAGTTTACAATTGGAATGTGTTGTCCATTATACAAAAAATACACACACTCACAAAGGCTAGTAAAGCTAGGTGTCCACTAGGTGAGCCCCAAGAAGTCCATATCCATGTCATACCCCCATGACTATGATAAGGACAAAATAAAATGCACGGTCACAGGGGCTAGTGAAGCTAGGTGTTCACTAGGTGAACCCCAGGGGACCATATTAGAGCCATACCTCCATGAATTTTATAAGGTACAAAAATGCATGCTCATGAGGGCTAGTGAAGCTAGGTTTCCATTAGGTGAGCCCCAAGGTGGTGTGTATCAAATCCATAACTCCATGACTTTAATAAGGAGAAGAAGGAAATTTAATAAGAAAGAGGAATGTTCAATTGTGTTTTCCTTAGTTCATGTGAGGTCTTACTCTTAGGGGGTCACATCGTGCCTAATGTCTCCAAGAGAGGAAAAATCAAAGGATAAAAAACTCACCACTTGAGCGATGCAGTGAATCACATCAACACTAAGGGGAATATAATATGCTAAGATAGATCACACTCTTGAAGGAAATTACTCCCAATGTCACCACAAAGAGGAAAAACACTTCATGTGAAATAAGAACATTGCATCAAAGAACATGAAAAGGAAAAAAATGCAATCATGGGCCCAACATAATAACAAAAATAATGCCAATGTATTCCCCCACTTTAAAGAAATTACTAACACCATGCTGTGAGCAATTACTTTAAAGTAGCCAAATGAAAATGCAAACAAGAGGGGAGACATGAGAACCAACTTGGAAAGCCCTATGCCAAGTCATATGTTTCTGAGTAAGGCTACGCCATGCAAGAGAAAAGGAAAAGAAAGGGGTTGCACCCAAAATGAAAACACCAAATACATAAGGGATCTATTGATTCAGGGTTAGTATGTTCTTTTCCACAATGTTTTAATAGAGCTTGGAATTGTCATCATCCACCAATGCACAAAGAATTGGAAGAATGACTTTAAGTGAATGAAAACAAATAATTTTTTTTAAGGTCAACATGGAAGAGACATAGAGTGTCTCAAAGCCTTGCTTCATCCCCAAAAGGAAAACACAAGACAAATGAAAAGGAAAATGAAAGGAAAAAAAAGGGAAGACTTTTGGGTCAACATGAAAGAGACATGAGCATCATGATGCCTTGCGTCATCCCCAAAAGGAAAAAATAAGAAACAAAAATGGAAGTAAAGGTAAAGGTCAATCAAAAGGTAAAAGTATACGACATATAGAAGAATGAAGGTACAAATAGAGGAACACACATAGAGAGAGGAACATCAAACATAACATTAGGTGGATCACATTACCCACATGCAATAAAAAAAGACTAGTAATGCAAAGGTGAGTCAACCTAAATTAAGTCAACCACCTCCCAAACTCAGTCTGTATAATTGGAAGGTAGATAATGAACCTAAGGGACAACAAAAATTCCTTAATAGGAAAAGGGAAACAAATTCTTTCCCCCACTGAGTTCAAGATAAGAATTGGTGGAGGCAAGTGATGATAAGGGTCATGTAATAGTGAGAATAGAGAATTTTACAACTATTCCAAGATGCTATATGAAACTGAGCAATCACATGATGGTAATCATTGCAATCAAAGTGAAAGTTTTTCAATATTAAGTGAAATTCATGATATTCATTAGTAGTGTGTTAGAGAACATGGTGATAGGAACAATGTGGAACTTTTTCATCTTTAGGATAAAACACTAATCTATTCATAGGTGGTAATGTTATGAAACCTTTGTTAAGGAGAAATTGTAGTTTTCTTTCAACTTGAGGTGATGGATGGGGAGGCTATAGCTTTTGTAA
The DNA here is from genome assembly GCA_007258455.2 of Sequoia sempervirens. Lineage (NCBI taxonomy): Eukaryota > Viridiplantae > Streptophyta > Pinopsida > Cupressales > Cupressaceae > Sequoia > Sequoia sempervirens. The sequence goes on along the minus strand of VDFB02000017.1, from coordinate 35,288,890 downwards.
TTTATAAGGTCTTTTGTGTTTTCTAGATTGACCAATTTCTCTAGCTAAAGGTTGAGGAGGACCTAAGGTGATCCTATCATGTGAGTCATTGGTTGTTCTTGAGGAAGAAGGAAATTCATATTAGGGGGAGAATCAAAGATCACCATACCATCACTACGAAGGTTTAAGTATTCTGTAGGAGGTTTATCAGTGTGAGGGGGATCTTGATATCATATCCCTTTTGTTTTTTCATCACATGGTTGTTTCTCTGAAAGTCAATGAATTTCATGTTCACTTGTTGTGTCACAACCTTGTTTGTTTAAGATGGTAAAGCCTTTACCATATGCTTCTTTGAGGTTAATGGAAGTGTTGGTCACTTTTCTATCATCGAATGGTTGGATGTTTGCTTGTTTAGAGGAACTAGGTTTATCCATTGTTGGAAGCTTGGGTTCAAATTTTGTCTCGATTTTAGGATTTAAGTAACCAAACATCTCAAGAGGTCATATTGTGGAAAGATTTAGTTGTTTCATGGAAGGATAGAAAGATGCATTAGCTTCAAGGTTATCAAGACAATCATTTAGGAACTCATTCATGTTGTCATCATATTCTCCAATGATGTCAAAATCACAAGGAGGACATGCATTAGGAGCTAATTGAGCGTGAGTGAGTTCAATTTTATTAGGATCATTACCAAAGGCACAATTTGGCACATCAACCAAGGATTTCAATGACATCCACAATTTTTCAAAGCGCATATCCATTATGCAAGGTTGAATAAATGTACTTGAAATAAAAGAAATTGAAATAACAACAAATCTGGAAACTAAAACAAAAAACAAAAGGTAGCCCACAAAACACAAAAAAGCAATTTCAAAATTTGAAATATGAAGAATCAAATTCAACAGGGACTAAGATGCCAAGAAGGGCGTTTTGGTCCTCCTAGTGAGATTATGAAGTTCCAAAGGCTGAAATAGATAGCAAACATCAAAGGGAGATTTATGAAGCAAAAATATTGAGAGGGACTAAGATGCTAGGAAGGGAATTTTAGTCCTACCAAAGGGTTTTGCAGGAAAATAATGAATTCTAGAATGTCAGCAATGATTACAGCTTTCCTATGCAAGGTAATGATATTTAGAAACAAAAAAGTGTGCAAATAAGTTCAAGAAAAAGTAACTAAGAACAAGCAATTGGATGCATTATTTTTTAATTTTAAATTTAATAAGAATGAGTCTAAATGCAATTAAGATGATGAACAATGCACTTTTTGTCAGGTTTTCAATGAAATGAAATGATGTAATAAAGTAAAGATGCAACATATACACACCTTCACTAATGCAAATAAAGAGAACCCTAAATGCAATTTCACTAATGTGAAATGTAGTAAACCCTAGATGCACTTCTACTAATGCAAGATGCAATCTAGATCTAAGAATCTTAATGGACTCCAAATCAGAAATGAAATGAATGCTCAAAAGATTCGGGTTCACCAAAATGATTAATGGGGAAATGTGGGTATCTTAAAAGATATCACACTTTTCTATCCAAACATTCACTATTGTCCTAGGGGTCCCAATTGGATTGACTAACAACCTCACAAGGTGATTCAATTCACAATTAGGAAGGTCCTAGGAGGGGTTCTATGATTTCTAAGGGGTTCATCACCAAGCAAATGCCTAGAAAAGTCAAATGTCTGAAAACACAATGTGGTATGTAAAATGACCTAAAACTATACTATGTAAGCTAAATGAGAGATGCTAGTAATGAGAATATGTAATAGGGAGATAGGAGGTGTGTACCTGGGAAGTCTAGAGATGTTGTGAGGATTATGAAAATGCAAAGAAGTTGTTCAGAAATGCCAAGGGGGACTAAGATGCCTAGAATGGTTTATTAGTCCTGCTACTATTTTTTGGGGCCAATATGGAGTCTTCAAATCTCAAAACTGGATCTCAAAAAATCTCTAAAAATTAAGCCTAGAGGAGGACTAAGATGCCCAAGAGGGTGTATTAGTCCCATTTTGAATTTCTTCTAACTCCAAACAAGACCCAGAGCTCCAAGGTTTGCACTTGCCTCTCTTCAGATATCAGGTTCTAAATCTTCCAAATGTGACATATAGGTGAGTTTTCGTGAAGATGACAAATTTGAAATGCAACTTTGCAACTTTGACAACTTTGGAATCCAAATGATCTTAAAGTCTTCAGCCTAGATCTGCAATCACAAATATATAAGAAGGGGAAAACTTGTTTTTTGTTAGCGAATGGGGGTTTTCCTTGGTCAAACCCCTTGTTGGTAATTAAACCATGAAATTAAATGGAAATAATGAAGGATATGGTGAATGAACAACATGCAATGCTACAACTCACCAAACCCTTATAAATTCTACAAACTTGTGTTTCATGAATGCAATGGATATGGATATTGAATGCATGAAAGATAAGGACTTGAATTGCTTGCTTGGATCAAAACCCTACATCACAAATTGTAGGACAACAACACACATGATGCAATAAAATTGTTTGATATGATGCTTGAATATGAAAATGGCTCCAAATGCTTGATGAATCTACTCTTGAATGCTCTTGTGAACTCAATTATGCTATGATAAGAGATCTCACAAGAGACTTGGGTTGAAATGAATGAATGAACCTTGTATTTTTACTTATCTGGCCTTAATATCCCAAAATTACATCACACCAATCCGATGTATGAATGCATTAATTAAAGGAGGCTAAATACCACCAAAATTTGGAATTGAATCTAGAAAATGACTCAAGGAGGACTAAGATGCGCTAGGTGGTGTCTTAGTCCCAAGTCCTAAAAACTTGGGGCAAAGACACCAAGAAGTGCCCTAATCCAAATATCCAAAAATCAGGGTCCCAAGGGTCTTGGGGGATAAAGACTCCCTAGGTGGCATTTTAGTCCTGACCCAAAAATCAAGGACACACTGATGGAGTCATTAAATTATAATTTATGCATTGGAGAATGTCAAGATTGACCAAAAAAATATATTATTCATAGAGCTTGTGGACACAAAATAGGACCAATTAATCCAAAAAGAAGCATAAATAAAGCAAGGTGGTTCCAAACAAGTGTGAAAATTCAAGGGTATGCAATTTCCTACACTACAGATAGATGTGTGAGGAACTACATTATGAGTCCATGGTTGATGAAAAAGTGCTTGAGTGATGATTCTCCTCCATAGCTGGTCACAGAAGAACCAAGATTTCATAGGAAGGATCCTGGACCGTCTTACACCTACTTGTTCTAAAGCTCATTAGAGCTATGTAAGTAAATGCATGTATTCTTGTATTGTTGTGACTTGTGAAGTTCTTGGAATGAAATGGAATCTTTATTGTAATATGTTATGACATCTTGTTCGTATATTCTAAATAGAAGAAAGAAAAAATTTATTGTAATGACTTGTTACCTAACTTACTTACTCATATGGTGTAAATTTAGAAATTTTTACTGCATTGAAGGGTTAGTATGTTACATAACACCACATGGTAGTATGGATCAAGGTAGGTACTTGTGTAGTTTGTAAAGCTCTATTATTGTACACATAAGAAATAATATTTTTTTTAATTAAATTTTATTTTGGAAAAGTTATGAAATAAAGTATAAAATTTCCACTTGTGACCCAAATTGTTTTCTACTAACTACTAAAAACTTTTTGTGTTCTAGTTGATTCATATGATTGTAAAAATGTATGGTATTTTCAATGGTCTAATTGGGAAAAAAATTCTCTTAGGGCTCATGGCAAGTTGCTTCAATTTTGATAATTTTATAGTTGACTTTTTAAGGATTTTGACCTTTTGAAAATGATGGCAGGGTCAGTTTTGGCCCAAAGTGCTCCAAAAATTTAGCTACCTCCTAGATCTGGTAACCTTCACCCAACTTGAAGCCCTTGTAGATTTGACAAAATATAGTAAAATTTGAAAAAATGTAAGGAAAAATTCACTTTCTTTCATGCCCATAATTTAATGGCGAGGTCCTTGAAATCGCTAATTATACCCAACAAAATCTTCAAGCCAATATGCCCCCCTAGATCTAGGAATAATTCTATGAAACTAAAGCTCTAAGACCATGTAAGAGTTAACTGTGAAATTCCAACACTTAAGATCACCTACAAGACAAAAATAACTTCAACAAGAGAGAATGAAAAGAATATCACGCTATGATTATGGATGCATGGTTGTCATATTGGATATATGATGTCTTTCTTATAAAGGAAAGTTGCGATATATTATTAGACAAGATCTTGACATGTGTCTTAATCTATTACAATGAGATGGCTACCTAAACAATATTAGATGACCTAAGACACAAGCATTAAATAAATTAAAAAAAAACTAGCTAAGATATGATTAAATCTTATCTAGATAAATAGGAATTCTAGAAAAAGCAATTAGGACCTAAGTGGACTTAACACATAAATAGGATACCACTAATAACTAGTTAAGAAAATTACCTCTGTAGGGATTATCTCTACCATCCCAAATCACTCAAACTTGGGGGTTTACTTTATTCCAATTGGGGTTATATTACCATGGATCATTTTCACTAGAGGATGAGGGCTAGAGAACCCACTATATGGGAAAAGAAAATAGTATTGAATGGGTTAGTCATGGCTACAACATTTATAGTGTCTCTAGAATGTCTAGAGAACTAGTAAAAGAAAGCATGAAATACTATGATATAAACATAAGGCAAGTGACTATTAGGGAAAGAGTATTTATAGAATTAAGTGTTGAAGCTATCATGAGAAAATTCAATATCCCCTATTTATAAATGCCCCTCTTACTTAAGAATGGTCACAAAAATATTGTATTATTCAAGGATATCAAAGCATGAAATCACATCTCTCTAAGTGTTGCATGGTACTATCTAGCTACCTATAATGTTTCAAAGTTAATACCTCTAAAACTACTCCTTTTTTAATTTTTTCTTATGATTATAGATATTGCATTTATTATTTTAAATGATCTTTCATTTTATGATTTACTTGTTTTCTAAGATACAACATTCATTTGAAGAGAGAAAGTAATAATGCACATTCTTATGACATTTACTTGCACATAAAAGTGGGGAAGAAATTTAAAGATGAAAATTGTGTTAAATATTATTTTCACTTAAGTTTTGGGATGATATCAATTAGACTGAGTTTCATACATTGACAATTTTAAAGCATACAAATGGTGTAATTTTAGTTCAAAGTAATCATGCAACCCAAGCCTTATCCATTCTAAATTGTATTCATTTGTAGGGACTATTCATCAACCTTGGTTTCAAATATATTGAAACCTAGAACTTATCTACACATTTATAAGTAATTTAGATAGCATTCATAATCAATAAAAAATATTTTTAATTTTAAATTTCAAAATCTTGTGTAGGGCCATGTCTTGACCTATCCTTATTATTATTGTATTGCACCTCAAGGTAGGAAATGTTTAATTTGTGATGGGATTGGTATTTTATTTAAGAGTTTGGAAAAATGTTGCTTTAGACGTCATAATAAATCATCCCCTAGAGACATTCCAAAAATATTGTAACTATAGAGAAATAGTATCTAGGGTTTCATCCATGTTTGAAAGTTCTTTTTCTCAATATTTCTATTTAGGGCTTGAATTGGTAGCCATAGATGATTTCACAGAAAAAAATAGTATCCCTAGAAAAGATAGACCAACAAACACCAAATACTAGTATTTTTCCTAAAACTAATTATGAACAATAACAATCAATATATTATCACAATCCATAATATTACTTACAGTGTTTCTAGATTTCACTATAGACGAGATTTTTAACATCATAAATGAAAGAAAAGAATAAAATTTTAAAGAATAGAGATAAGATTGCCAACAACATATCAGATTTGAGCATGTGATCAAATCTATAGCCTTGGAAGTGATGTAGAGCATTAGATGCGTTGTTCACTAGTTCTAAGGAATTTATTTAAACATTGGTCATATTCTTTCACTAATAACAAACAAGCATTTGACATTTGTTCTTGTTTTCAAGTTAAGTATCCTCATACTATTATCTATTTTTTAAACATTTAATTATTTCTAAAAACGACATCTATTATTTCCCAATAAAAGTATTAATGTTCTTATTATCTAAGATAAATTTTGAATATGTTATATTATTTATTTATTTAAAAAAAATTATATAAAAGAGACTTCACTCTACATTTAAATTTGTATATATAATATTATATTTTCACTATGAATATATTGAATATACAAATATAACATTTATAAAATAAAATTTAAAAAACATCTAACAAAAAAATATTATTATCTACACATATTTGAACATACCACAAACATGGGGCGTCGGTCCGAGCTCAGTTGGTTAAGGTGTTTCCTGTAGCAGGGTGCCCACCATGGGTTCGACTCTCTGGCGCTCCCGTGGTACCGGTTGGTGTGTCCCGCCAGCACTGTTGGTCACGGTAAAAAGTTTACCAGCGGTGGGGGGTTATATGGGGGGCCGTGCTGCACCCGATTCCCCTCGTTTAAAAAAAAAAAAAACCACAAACATACAAAATCAAGCAAAAATAATTTACTATAATTAATTCTATGAATTGATGAAAGATAAAATACAACATTAGTATTATAATTTCCAGACTGATAACAATTATATCAACTCATAGATGCCTCGTTACAAAGAATTTGGAAGAGTTGCTTAAAACCCTGAGCAATGCTGCCTCTCTCTCCAATTATTAACCTTCCACCAAATACTATGTCTTCGAACCAAAAGCCATCGTCAACAACAATGCCATCGTCATCGTAAGAGATGGAAAAAGATATGACTATTGATGTTTGAAGAAAGCGCCTTCCGTCCTCAATGAGAGGGGAAACTTTTCTGTAGACACTTATTACTATCCATTCTCCTTCTCCCGAATATACACGAGTTGCTAGTTTATGGTTAATACGTATCCTTGACCGTTCGACTGTATTTTTTCCTTCGTGAAGAGCTAGCCAACGACCGTCAAGCGAGGAACGAACAATAAAACATACTATAGCCGCATTGGACCGATTTGTCTCCCAGCATTTTAAACGGTACTGTTTAACACCAGTATCAAAATAATCCGTCTTCAATGAGTTATCCCCGACAAGACCAGGAAAAGTGAACGAATCCAAAATTGACTCAACACCAGGAAAGATCCTTGCACATATTGTCACTCGCCATGGCCAGTTCTGCAAATCAATTGTAAAAACACTTCAATTAAACAAAAAACTTTACCTTTTTGAATAAAAATTTCATACGTTTGGCAACCTATATTACCCCGATCTGTATGCTTTGAATGCAAGCTTCAAAAGCTGATATGTTGTCTGCTCTCAGATCCAGCATCCACAGTCCCTCTGTGCCGCCCAAAGCGTGTATACCAGGTACCGTCCAGCATGTCAGTGCAAGCAACTTCTCCAGTGACGTCAAATATTCCAAACCTTCTATTTTCTTTATTCTATCACAATCTTCGACATGAAGATTATTTAAGGAAACTAATCCTGCCAAACTGGGCAACTCGGATAACTCTGGGCATCTTTTAAGGGTAAGAGTGGTCAAGCTGGACAATTTTCCCAAAGAAATTGGTAACCTTGTCAAAAATGGACACCCAACAATTATGAGCATTTTCAATTTGCTTAGTTGACCAATGCTAGTTGGTAATTCCCTTAACCTGCTTGTGTCTATCAAATAGAGCTCTCGCAGAGAAGCCTGATTTGTGACATTCTGAGGCAATACTTGTAACTTGTGGCACCCTGAAACATCTAAAACCTTGAGGTTTGTTATGTTTTCAAGAATATCTGATTCTAAGGTGAGCTCCTTACAAGAAGATAAATTGAGATATTCGAGTTGTATCAGCTGCTTAAAAGACACAGGCAACATCTCTAAACTGCTACACCCAAAAAAATTTATATATCGCAGGTTTACCAAATCCCCAAAATCGTTGGGTAGATTTGATAGTTTGTGGCAACATGGTAAGGCCAGATGCTCCAGCGAGTGAAGTTGGCAAAACTCTTCTGGCAGGCTCAGTAGTCCCGAACCAAAGAATTCGCAATCCAAGGATAGTCTTTTCAAATGCTTGAGATGGCCTATTGACCGGGGAAAACATTGGAAATCGAAGGCCTTTTTAATTAGCAGCTCTCTCAATTCCAAAGGAGGCTGCGTACAACCAATTTTCAATTCTATTAAATTAAAACTCAAAAACATTTAAAAGGAATGGAATCATTTGTTCTAATTGAAAAATCGCAAAACTAAACTTCTTACATGCGCGTCATCCCACAATGTCTCCAAATTAAAAGCTTCTAGAAGCTGTAGAACTCTAATGTTCTCTAGTGAGAGCCACGATGGAATATTTGTGTGCTCACATTCAAACCATCGGAGCCACAAAAGGCCTCTCGATAGTTCACCACATTCTTCGGTAAGATGATTTCCTCCAACAGCAAGAAGTTGTAATCCGACTCCAAGATTTGAGATTCTCACCATCTCCATGTACTCTTTGAAAGGTGGGGGGCTGTCAGGACCGTTGCAGTGTATAATACCAGCTGTGGCGGCTATTATCCCCCGAATCGGCATTCCTTGCTAAGTGGAAAAAAGCAGCAACAAACTAATTTCAATCCAATTAGGATAGAAACCAAAAAAAGAAAGACTTGACAGAAAAACAATGTTTCTATGCTAATTTGACGGTTGACCCTGTCTGTCAAGCAATTTTTTTGTGACGGTCATTTATGTGAAGTTTCCTTTCAAATATTAAAGGTTATCTATTTTAAGAATTAAAATACATGTAGATTGAAAAAATATATATAGAAATAATTACATAGAAATTTTGAGAGTTCAACTAAAATTTTGCCTTTCAAGTAATACTGTCTTTCCTAAAATTTTAACTGTATTAACTAAATACGGCCATACAGCCATCAAATTTAACCCCTAGTACCATCAGTGACAGGTCAGATTTAATTTCACCTGAATGTGCAGTCTCTGCCTCTCAAACCAGAATCGTGATGGCGAGCTTGTAGTTGCAATCTCCCTTCCCAAATCGCTGAGGTGATCGTGCATCCTTATAAGCCCTTTCATGTCCACTTCGACAAGACACTTGTTTAGAAGTGTTTCCCAACTACACAGACCACTCCATCCCGATCCATCCCACACAGGAATGGCCAATCTTATTTCTTCGCCTATGAAAAAACAGGCAATATCAAAAAATACATTTTGCTCATCTCGCTCGAGGGCATCGAAGCTTACTTTTAAAATGGCCTTGATATCCTCAGGCAACGTTCTCCGGATCTTATCTAGCTGAGCATACCAATATTCTATGGACTTTCTACCATAAAGCTGCCCTCCAATGACCTTCAGAGACAAAGGCAATCCACTACAAACTTCTAAGAAAAATTCAACTAGTTCCTCAAAACCTCCTTTTGGGGAAGGCTGCAGGAAGGCATGCCAGCAGAACAGTTGCTTGGCATAAAAATGCCGCAGTGCTTTCATGGCATAAATGGATGTGATGCCACACTTTGTAAGCACTCTCCCTTCACGTGTTGTTACAATGACAAGACTACCAGATCCGAGGCTCTCTTTTGCGGGCAACAGAGCATCCAGTTGATCCTCGTGATCTACATCATCGAGAACTATAAGCACGCAAAGAGTTTTCAACCGATCCGCTACAATTCCCTTGCCTTCTTTAAAATTGTCAAAGGACTTGTCATTTTTGATAAGGAGGTCCTCCAGGAGTTTCTTCTGCTTGGTATGCAAAGCATTTTTACATGCGGCATCTCGCACGTCATGCAGAAAACTGGAGCGATTGAAGGCAGAGCTTTTCCTATTGTAAAGCTCTGTTGCGAGTGTAGTTTTACCCGAGCCGCCAAACCCTACTATCCCCACAATCTGTACATGCTCCTCACCCTGAACAGATTTTCCTCGACTTCTTTCAAAGTCTTCTACAATTTCATCCATTCCAACTGGATGTTTAGCTACTTCCAAAGGCAGTTTTTTTATTGTTCCCAAAACAGAATTCACTATGCTCTTCAGAAGCTTCCCTTCGTCGCTATACATTTACAACCAAAATAAATACGATGAAACAGACATCTAGAGTAGATGAATATATGTACCATGCAAATGATTTGATGGATGGGAAAAGCGGGATATTGCAATACTTACTCATTATCACTGTTGAGCACGTAACCAGAGAGATATGAGACCTTCTGCAGCGCGCTTTTCCACTCCTTGAGCATGCTTGAGGAGTACCTGCCCTTCTTTTCGTGTTGGGAAAACGCGCGAGCATAGAGTCCTTTCCCTTGAGCCACCCATCGGAGATCATCGGGTTTGACATGATAGAACACAGGAAGTATTGTGGTGCGAGATTTTATCATAAATGATAGCTCGGCCAGACACCAAGGAGATTCCGCATACCTCTTTGAAAAAATAGCTATATGAAGTCCAGCAGTGCACATTGCCTCATGTATTTCTTGTGGTATAGAGTCGCCCAACTCCAAGTTTTCAACATCTAGAAAAGCATGTATCCCAACCAGATCGAGGGTGTGATAGATAGTGCTGGCTAATTTGTGCTTCACATCGCAGCCGCGATGATTAATAAACACATCGCATGGTCCCTTTTTTGTTAATGTTGAGGATGATGGAGATGCTTGCGCTGCAATTCCATCGAAGGCATTTTCTGGCTCCTGATGATGCCGCGGAGGTATGGAAGTGGAAGAATTCCCCATTAAATGAAAAGAAGAAAGAAAGAAATCAAACACTGAACTGACACAATTTCCCATGGTTTTGAATTGTTCATGAAAAGAGGCAGAGGAGCAATTGCTGAATTGAGAGAAACAAATACAATGGGAAGGGGAAAGAAATATCTCGTCGACTGTTAAAAGGCCGAAAGCAAGTCTTAACATCCGTGAAATATAGAGAAATCAATCGCTGAACTCCAAGACTCAAATGAAATTGAAAATAAATAAAAAATAACAACTGGCAGGAGAATATAAAAATCTGCGTAATCATTCAAAACCTAAATAAATGCTTGAGAGCCGGAAAGAACAAAGACAAAGTGAAGCGTGTCATTAGCGCATTGAGTGCTTAAAATTAACAAGAATCTTTCACCGACAAACCCGGCAATGTGGTGGAAGTGGAAAACACATCCTTTCTTTCACATGGATGAATTATTATGCGTAGGCAAAAAGTATCCTTGAATTATTTGCTTTCTTTATTGAGAAAATCCACTTGACGTTAAATTTTGTACAACAAAAGAAAACTTATGATCAGTCTTGAAAGATAACATCAAATCACGTGAATTAGAGGAATAGATTAATATTCACACTTTTGCTGTAGCGACCTTGAAATAAGTTTCAATCGTTATGATCAAAATACAATTAATATTTGCGGCCCGGTCATTATGTTTGTGTAATCTTGTAATGTAGTAAATGACCTCTTTAATAAAATCCAAGTGTGTTAAGGCAACAAATGAAACAAAGATTGCATATAATAGTTGAGATTGTAGATTTACTTTTATGTGCAATTGTAGTTTTTTTTTTTTTTTTTGAGTTTATTTATAGTTCACTTTAATGTTATGTAAGGATTATGTAGTTTTAATATACTATTTAATAATTTATATTTTTCTTTAGTTTAATTTTGTATTTTGTAAAAGATTTTAATGTTTGTTTATTTATATTTAATTTATAGGCTATATTTTTATTTATGAAAATAATTTGCATTCCTAATCTTTTAAGTTGTATTTGTTTTTAGTATTTAGATTTGTAACTACAAGCTTTTTTGGTATTTGTACATATAATTGGATTATTTTATGCAAGGGATGTTCTCTTGTGTGAAATTCCCCAAGTCAATTTAAAGGTGCAGATAAGATTGAAGACATGTTAAACAAGTGTGTATTGCACAATATTTATAAGTGATTATTATACTTCAAAGAGCATTCAAGAGTATAATTTTTAGAATTATTGCAACATTTCATCATCCCAACATTATGTCAAGTTTTATGTGAGTTTGTTCATTTTTATGTATGCATTTTGTTTGTGAGTACTAATGCTTGTAGGTCTTCAAATCAAATCAATCCAAATTGCAATCAAGCCTTGAAGGTGATGTGTATAAATTCGTCCCTAAAGGAGATTAGATCTGAGTGGTCAAATGTACTGAGTTGTTGATTTATCATTCATTTATCATTTACTCTCTATTATCAAATGAATAATCTCGCTTTATCATCAACTTTACCATTATAGAGGTAGAAATACCAACACGGGGTTTTCTCAATGAAAGCCCCTACATAACATAACCCTTCCTCTCCTTTCCCATGTGTAGGCACATTTATGAAGAGGATTGGAAGAATATTGAAGAAAATTTTCTTATTTATGCATTTAAGCCCTACAACTTGACAAGATATGGAAGCTCAATTATCTCAATAATAGATGAAGATCTAACAACAAGATCTTGAAGGAAGAAGCCACAAACCAAGGACTTCACGCTGTGAAGTAAAATTTTGGTTTCAGATCCCTAGTCTAGGGAACCCAGTACATCCTTTATAAGGAATTTCTAACATCCTTTTATCTTGGTGTTTGCAAGTAGACACACAATTCAGAGGATGGGTTCCAAAATGATTAGTTCATCAATCCTTCACAAAATGCCACTTTTAATTATCAACTAGTGCTCATAAGATTTTAATAGTGCTAGCATTATATGTGCATTCAAAGATCCTACTACACCCTATATTAATGTAACATAGGTGGTCACACATGTACTGAAAATGGTAAAATTTAGAAAAGGAAATAATGCATGTAATTGAAAAATAAGGGAATTGACATAAATTTATTACTTATACTATGGGTACTTAATACTTAATATTTTAATTGCTAACTATTGAATATGAACTTATAACTAACTAATATTTCTAACTTCCGACCTCTAAATTTTGACTTCTAACTTCTCTTAAGAATAACTCATTGTAATGTTACAAATGTAATTCATGCTATAAAATATTATTCATGGAATTCACATGCATATAATTGAAAACATATCTTAAATGAATTCAATAAAGTATCGTTTAATCTAGTAACAAAAAATAAGGTGGGTTGGCAATACCTCAAGTGGACCTTGATTGAGTTGTGCCCACAAAGGATATCAAATATGTACTACTTGATCAAAAATCATGACAACAAACTAAAATCCTTGATTTCATGACAACTAGACTTCTTACTATCTGACCAGAATCTCTAAATATTTCCCATTTGATGATACATATCTATTCTAACTTGATAACAAAAATCTAAAAATAAGTAACTATTAACTGGAAAAAATAATCACACACCACTAGATCTACTCCTTGACCATAGATCCCAATATATAGGCTTGGGAGGAGTCTTATTTATTCTAGGAATAGAAACAAAATGTTGATGCATACGTCCACTCTCCCTCGAGGATAGGGTGAGGAAAAGTCTATGAAACAAAAACCATAAACATGAAATAAAAGGAAAAAAAACCAAGGAATCTACCCCCTAACAATTAACCTCCATGAGAGGGAATTATTTCTTCGAAACTGTCATATCATGGGTTACTCCTATTTGGAACATACTTCTTCCTCCTTATTGCATAAAATTGCATTTGTGGTGACTCATGGCTAACCACTCAATAGCCACCTTCCCTTCCATTTGGAACTATTATTCTCCAATTACTCTAGCTTCTCCCCTACAACCATCCATAGTCCTTTACTACAAGCTAGATGTTGAACAATTCAAATAACTGAGAAGGGGGGTGAATCGGTTATTATAAAATAATTTTCTTGACTTTAATTAATCTAGAGCAAGCTTATATCAATAAAAAAAAATCAAACAAATATGAAGATGAAACCACACAACAACACCATGCAAAACGAACACTAGAATTTATGTGGAAACCTAAGAAGTGAAAAACCATGGAGACTGCCAATTCTCAATTATAGAACACTGATTAAGGTGACATCAGGTAAGGTGATTTTTACAAAGGCTCACTACCAAGTTGCTCACTATAGGTAAGGCTCACTTTCGTTGGGATCACTTCCAAATTAATATAGAAACATCTGATTAGAAAATAGTCTCATTGAAAGAAATGAACTGATGAAGCTGCATCTACATATGCATGAAGTAAGTTTTGGTTAAGAGCACAATATCTGTCTACGATAGATCTGATTAAGAATCTTCTACCCACCTTCCTTACACAACCTCTACAATATAGATTACTTCTCTATGACACTTTCCTTAAGCTTCCTTCTCTACATAATCCTTCACACTTTTCTATCTATTTTCACACATCTTACTCCTTCCACACTTCCAATTCAGAACCAAGAAGATGTTCTACATATATAAATGCTCATAGAAAAAAATAAGTCAACCTAGAAAAACATGTTGGCATGAAAAACAACCTTGAAATATTCAATAAGGCTTGGCACACTAGCATTAGACCCAAAGGATAGGTTGTACATAACAATCTCCTTACCACATTAACCATGGGACCCATAAATAGGTTATACATAAGATATCATAATTACTAAAAGATAGAAAACTTTGAATTACATGAAATATATTCTAGAGCCAATGGGAATGCCACAACCAAGGCCAAATCTTGATTCTCATCAATTTCAGTACCAACCAAAGAAACACAATTAGACATACAAAAACTTGTAACATGCTACATGAATGTTTGGATAGCAAGGATACTTGAAATAAGATTTAAGCATAGTAGACAATACTAAAAGATTAGTCTTTATTATTCTGCATTAACTATCTTCCACGGATGTCCCAAAAAGAAGTATTTCCATATCTGGATCAAGAATAACATCCACACTATGCAACAACATAGCACTCAATAGGATAAATCATTTATATATATCATCTAAAGCACAATCTTCTAGATCCTAGGTTTTGACATCAATGAAAATAATGCTAAATCATCTCAACAACTTCTCAACAATCTCCCCCTTTGGCATTGATGGAAAAACAACAAGAACTCAAAAACACCAAAAAAACTACAAACTCCCCCTTTGACAAGAAATTCAATTCCTCTTTTTGTTTTTGTTTTTCTCTTCATTTTCTTCCCCTTTTTGAAATCAAAGGAAAAGGGCCAAATAAGAAAATTTAGGAGATCAAGTGAAAATAACACTTTTCACATGAAAAAATTTCTTGTACCTTTCTCTCACAATTGGAAGAATCATCTTCCAAGCTTGTATTGCAGAAACCATTCTACACATACTACTCAGTAGAGTTAACATAAATGAAGATGACCAATCTGGAGATAGGCACTGTTGTTCACAATCCTCTACATCAAAAAGTATCTTGGTGAGATGATCCAACTGGACCTCAACAATTTCTTTGACCAACTAGAAAGTTCTAACCAAATCTTCCCTCTATCTCTGAATAGATAATAACTCAGCTTACAACTCTCCAACTCTTATTTTTTGTTTTCCATCTTTATCTTTGAAGAAGTCAAAACATTTTCCATATCATTCAATTTAGATTCAATAGCTTCAATTTTGCTTCTAAAATTATCAACAACAACAGGCCACATGAGACAATACCTCTAGATGTCAGACATCTCCTTAATGCATTCTCTTGTCTTAACAATGTGTTTGGATAATTTTTTTTTGGATTTGATACATCTTCTCTCAATCATAGCTTGGATCTTATGACCTTCATATCGTTCCAACAAAAACCTTTCTTCAACAAATTCTACTAGATCATCTAGTAATGAGTAAAAATACCAAAACAATAATACCCTTTTTGAGCAGATAGTCAACTAAAGCATCTTCAATTCTAGGCCTACTATCTAGAGAGAAGGCATACCACATTTCAACAATCTTTTCCATGTCACCTTCATCTAATACCGAATGAATTTTATTTGGATCGAAAGAGTCGAATCTAGGCAGAGAATCTTCTTCCTTCTCCTTCTCTTCTAAGATAGTGATGTCATCTTTTGTGCTAACTTTCCTCCATTTAGGTTTCGTAGGGAAACCACCAATGACAACTTCTAAATCCTTCTTACCAAAGGAGTAACCCTTTTCAAACTTACAAATAGGAATAGCACTAGACACTATCACACCAAGGCACAAATCCATCTGAAAGGATGAGAAATAGATTTTGCATGCACTTGCTTTATCTTCCATACATTCCAAATATCTGTAAACTTTATTTTTGATAGGGATGTTGGACTTCCACTTAGCATTCTCTTTTTCCAATAGCAAACTTAGAAAGTAGAATAGTAAACATACGATCAAAGACCCAAACCAAAAGGGATAACTCTCAACCAATAAAATTCTAACATTCTCGATTAGGTTTTCCATTATTAAGCTACATAGGTCAAACTACTTATTTTATTTCACCATATTATGTGCAAGATACACAATAATTATCTGAAGTAGAACCTTCACATTTCCTAAAATAGATTTTATAGTAAGTGATACCATAAGCAACATACCTTACTACAAGATCGACAATGGTATTTATCAATAGAGCTCGAGGGTCTTTTTCGATATGAGTAAGTTCCTCCACGTCTCTGTATTTCACTATTTTCTTCCCAATGAGGTCACCAACTCTTCACAAACTAGTAATGGCTTCAATAAGTTCCTTAGTGATTGGATAGGGTTGATCTAAAAAAAAAATTCATCCTTGAACTGACTCAACAAAAATAATATAGACACTTTTTTCAACAATCCAAGGAAATTCTACCCATAGATTCATACTTAGGGAATTTACATTGTGCAATTCATTAGTCTTCAACCCTAGCTCCATTTCCTTCATCTTGTGATGATAAAATTCATCCTACTCTACTCCCTTCAATCACAACATGATGCGACCACTAGATTCACTATTAACCAACATGGATTCCATTATCGTTCTTAGCTTCTTCAATCCTTTTATCACTTAGTGAAACATCTTCTCCTTCTTTGAAAACTATGAGAAATGATTTAAAACTTCATCTTTTATCTTTAATTGCTCATGATGATTTTGTTTCCAAAGATGCATATTGATGATGCCAACAATTGTACTTTGATTTTCAATCAGCCAGATTAGGCTTCATCACGAATCATCAACCGGATTGAACTTAGTCATGTTGAAAAAAAATCAATATTACTTCAAAGAGGGGGAACCATTAGGATATGTGTTGATGTGTTTTTTATGCACTTCTCAACACAGACTGTGCATAGGTGCACTACCTCTCTTGAAAGACAATCTTCCACAATTAGATTGCAGAACACTATCCCAAGGTCTCTAATTTCAAGTCTTGATAGTGCTTGGAATATCTCAGTTGTTTGATGTGATTTGTTAGAATCACAAGGCGGTCTTATAGATGAGTTACAAAGCATGGGAAGTTGGGTTTGCAAATGCAGTTTCAAAGTCCTGGAAGTGAATGAACAATAGCTGTCCACTCAAAATAGCAAGCTAAAACTCACCAAGTTCATCTGATTTGGCTTCATGGTGATGCTTTGGATCCTACTCTAACCAAGGATTAAAAGAAACAACAAAAGGAGAAGGGTTAAGAAATCTATTCTAATCCTAAGCTACAAATGAACAGTAACAATGGTGGCTACTAAAGTAGACAGGCTTCCTAAACTGAGTTTTTGCTTGACCAAGAGAATCCTATAGCTACACAAAACCAGTGTAATCTCCTAAGGTCTGCTAATTTTCAAATTGCAAATGCACAACATAAACATGCAATCAAACTAAGTTGCAGCAATGGAATAAAGAAGCCCAGGCTAACTTTGTACAACTTGTCATCAATAAGTGCTAAAAGTATGGGCTAAAAGATCATTAATTACTATAATAGCAACACCATCATCATAGCCATTCAAGAAACTAATACTAAAACTAACATGGAAGTAGAACTATGCATGCAAGATGAACAAAATAAAACAGAACATCCATAAAAGCATGCAATGTTGTCTTCTATTGCTGCAAAATGCTTTTTACAAAAACTCTCCAACCCTTACAAATGAGGGACAAGCCCCTATTTATAGTTTTACAGAACCCAAATGAATGACCAGGATTGAATTACATTGTGTGGCCCAGATTTGATTTACACTATGGTTTCACCTACCCCACAATATTTAGCAATTAAAAATACATTCCTTGTCTTTTCCCTATTTTGTCATCTAGTGCTTAAGTGTTGTAGCAGTTTTGTCATTTAGCTGATTGTCCTTTTACTGTAGCTGAAACTACTTGAAAACTGTCTTCTTACTTGATGTGTTTGCAGTGCCCTTCCTTGGATCAAACGATCCCGTCGACGATTGGCATCAATGGATTAGCTGTCCTTGATTCGGTTGGACAACTCTCTTATGCTTTCTTCAAGGCCACCCCCTTGCATTGCATTTTTGTCATTGACTTCCTTGGCATAGTCCTTCTTCTAACACTGACCCTATTGGTGGGTGCTAGGGGGAGAGGCGAACATGAAATGAATGGTGATAGGAGCTATGTGCTTTCCTTGTTCAGCTTTCTTGATGGGTCTCCTGACAGACGTGTAGTATATTCCTTGAATTTTGCGTACATGAAATGTCATAAGTGCTTTCATACATAAATCAATGGAAACGTTTGTCAAATCTTGAAAAATCCTTGTTAGATCCATCTATGCATCATCAAAAATTCATAATATTCATATTTGGAGCTTATTTGGACCATAAATATTAATCCGGGCCACTGGGGCTCCACGGATGTTCTAAAACAGCTAAAGTGGGAGGAAGCTCTGAAACCACTGAAACTTAATGGAACGGTGACAAAACCTTGGCAGTTCACTTAGGCACCACAAACACATCCTAGATCCACCAAAAAGTTGGCCCCAAAGTCAAAAATGTGGAAACCGGACTGGCAGGGGTCCACGGATATTTCCAAAACAACCAAAGAGGGATGAAGCTCCGGAACCACCGAAACTTAATGGAACGTTGACGAAACCTTGGTAGTTCACTTAGGCACCACAAACACATCCCAGATCCACCAAAAAGTTGGCCCCAAAGTAAAAAATGTGGAAACCAGACTGTTAGGGCTCCACAGATGTTTCCAAAATAGCCAAAGGGGGACAAATCTCCGGAACCACTAAAACCTAACCGAACATTGACGAAACATTGGCAGTTCACTTAGGCACCACAAACACATCCCAGATCCACCAAAAAGTTGCCCCCAAAGTGAAAAATGTGGAAACAAGAGCGACGGGGGTCCACGAATGTTTCCAAAATAGCCAAAGAGGGACGAAGCTCAGGAACCACTGAAACTTAACCGAATGTTGACAAAACCTTGGTAGTTCACTTAGGGACCTCAAACACATCCTAAATCCACCAAAATGTTAGCCTCAAAATCAATAATGTGGAAACCGGACTGGCAAGGTTCCACGGATGTTCAAAACGGCCACGGAGGGACGAAGTCTTGGAAACGGCCATAGAGGGGCTAGGCTCCGCAGGCCGATTTGTCGGGGCTCCACAGATGTTCAAAACAGCCAAAGAGGGATGGAATCCCGGAAACGGTCACGGAGGGGTTGGGCTCCGGAGGCCGGGCCGTCAGGGCTCCACAGATGTTCTAAAACAGCCAAAGGGGGACGAAGCTCCAGAACCACCAAAACTTAACCGAACATTGACAAAACCTTAGCAGTTCATTTAAGCAACCCAAACACATCCCAAATCCACCAAAAAGTTGCCCCCAAAGTGAAAAATGTGGAAACAAGAGTGACGGGGGTCCATGAATGTTTGCAAAATAGCCAAAAAGGGATGATGCTCCGAAACCACTGAAACTTAACCGAATGTTGACAAAACCTTGGTAGTTCATTTAGGGACCCCAAACACATCCCAAATCCACCAAAATGTTAGCCTCAAAATAAATAATGCGGAAACCGGATCGATGGGGGTCCACTGATGTTCAAAACAGCGACAGAGGGACAGATTCCCGGAAAGGGCCACAGAGGGACCGGGCTCTGGAGGCTGGGTCGTTGGGCTCCATGGATGTTCAAAACAGCCATGGAGGGGCCGGGCTCCAGAGGCTGAGCCGCTGGGGCTCCACAGATGTTCCAAAATAGCCAAAGGGGGACGAAGCTCTGGAACCACCAAAATTTAACCAAACATTGATGAAACCTTGGCAGTTAATTTAAGCACCCTAAACACATCCAAAATCCACCAAAAAGTTGCCCCCAAAGTCAAAAATGTGGAAACTAGAGTGATGGGGGTCCACAGATGTTTCCAAACAGCCAAAGAGGAAGGGAATTTTGGAAGGAAGTTCTGGAACCACCGAAGCTTAACCGAATGTTGACGAAACTTTGGTAGTTCATTTAAGCAACCCAAACACATCCCAAATACACCAAAAAGTTGCCCCCAAAGTAAACAATGTGGAAACCAGAGTGCCGAGGGTCCATAAATGTTTCGAAACAGCCAAAGAGGAAGGGAATTCCGGAGGGAAAGTTCCAAAACCACTGAAACTTAACCAAACATTGACGAAACTTTGGTAGTTCATTTAAGCAACCCAAACACATCCCAAATCCCTCAAAAAATTTCCCCCAAAGTCAAAAATGTGGAGAGAGGAGCGACAGGGGTCCACGGATGTTTCCAAACAACCAAAAAGGAAGGGAATTCCAGAGGGAAGGTTTTGAAACCACCGAAACTTTACGGAACATTGACGAAACTTTGACAGTTCATTTAAGCAACCCAAACACATCCCAAATCCACCAAAAAGTTGCCCCCAAAGTAAAAAAATGTGGAAATCGAAGCAACGAGGGTTCACAGATGTTTCTGAACCAGCCAAAGCAAGACAAAAGGCAGAAAGGGGATGGGGGACTTTATTTCTCTGTAGATTTGAATACCCTAAGTAGGTGAATTTCGTTAGATGGATTTGATCGTTTGATGGGACATGACCAATTTGGGCTTGGATATCGAGGCACAAAAAACAAGACAGGAGCAAAGCAACCTTTCAGGAGCAAAAGAAAGGGGGTCCCTACCTATGGCGGGGCGTGTGTGCAAAACATGCACAACAAATGGTGACTCTCTAGGGAAATGCTCCATAGCATTTTGATGACAAACTGGAATCACGAACCCAGAATCTCTGGTTCTGACCTTCATGCTAGGGCAAACAAACCAGACGCCCAACAAAAGGATCAAAACTATTAGTCAACCCAACCTTTAGTATACTAAAAATTCAAGTTTGTGCAATTGCGTTAATTCCCATCCTTCGATTGCTATAGGAACCCAAGCTCCATCAAGTTAAGCTACATAGTTTATTCTAACTCCAAAAGCATCTGAGACATTGCCTCACTGCCAGTCAAGTGTCCATAGCCTCGATGAGGTTGTCGCTGTGACTCTCCTGAACATTGCTCTACTACTAGCCGAGCGTCCATAACCCCGGTAGAGTTGCTCGGATACCCCTGAAAAGTTGAATTTTCTCTTTCTTTTAATTTTCAATGTTTCCTTTCTTTTTTTTCTCTTTTCAGTTCTTTTATTTCAACCCACAAGCATTGAAGCTCACGCTCAAGGCTGAGAATCACAGTGGCGCTGGAGCATAATTTTAGATTTTTCACTTAACTAGACTTCACAAAAGCCCCTACAGTGACCATCAGATTCTTGAGATGTGTAAGAGCTATAAGATTTTAGAATATGTTAGAGTTGGACTAAACCAACAACTTATCCTCTTTGAATCAAACACCCAGATCATTTGACACCAATAGAAGATTCTCACCATCCACTCTGAAAACTTGATTAGAGTTTGACAAAGAAATATGTAGAACAACCCCAAGCAATAAGTATGGTTGTTGAGTGCACAAATGTGCCCAGCTAAAAGTAGAGGGACCTCGAGCAAAGCAGTAGCAAAGCGAAAGGAAACAAAAAGAAAATGACCTACAAAGAAAGCAACCTAAGGAAAGCAGGAAAGTGAAGTATTTACAAGAAATCTATACTACTCAAAATGGGCTATGTACAAAGATATTTACAAAGCACTATGTTCAGGCATGGCAAGCCAACAGTAACGTTCATTGGAATTCACAGTGCATGCACAAGTAAATGAGTGAATGTTGTCATTCTTAACCATGCAAACTTGTCTTTATATTTTGGAAAAATAAATTCAATGTTGCAGCACTCAAGTTCAATCATGTCATCCTGAAAAATCAGAAATTGAGGAGACTCGCCGAACCCATGGTTAACCCAAAAACATGTTCGTTTTCCCTCATTCCCATAATCAAAATAATAAGTGCAGTTATGAGAAATAATAGGGGTAAGGAAGGATATAACCTAGATGTCGTCACATGGAGGTGGCAGCATTGGACAATCGAGAGCAAGCACAACATCCTTGATCATTGCATCCGTAGCCTCGAGCGAGCGTGGTGGATGGTGCAGTGCTTTAGACATTAAGCTTGAATAAGGCTGGGAGGACGAAGCAGCAAACAACTCTTCCAATCTACCAATGAGACCTACAACCCTGGTAGGCAGTTCTTCAAAAAGAAATACTTCTCCACATTGATCATCTGTAGACTTGAGATCCACTTGGTTGATGTCCTCCAACGACAGTATGTTGTCTCATCTCCTTCCCCAAGTGTCAATCTCATTTTTATGATGTTTAATGTCATGAGATAATGACATGGACAAGTCTTTCCTATTGCAACTCCTTGAATATGGAGGATCAACAACAACCATGGTAGAAAGGCTCCAAGTTGCATCTTGTAGTTGGTCAATTCTGTCATACTTGTTGGAAGCCATCAAAACACCCCCACCTTTTTTTTTTCCCTTTGTTGTTCATGCATCTCATTATGAATTTCACTTGTTTCCTCATGCTCACTATCGCTGTAAATGGAGAAGGAGCTCATTTCCCAATCTGGAAACTCTAGTGCATCACTGTTCGGGGGCTCAAGGAGTATGTATTCATTGCTATCGTCTTCTGGGATGTGCTCTTCCTCGACATGAGCATAGCTTCGTAGTGCAGCTCCCAATGGAAAGAATTCATCAATTGATGGAACCTCATCAAGGGGACCAAATTCTCTTGCACAATTTCCCTCCAAAGACTCGCCAAAAAGCCCACCGTCCATGGCACACAATTGCTCTTCAAGAGGAAGAACTTCTTGATGACTGGTGGACAACATTCTCGCTTGATCTACTTCATCTCTCGGAAGTCTGAGACTGTATTGTTGTCCTTCTTCTATTGATGCCCCCACATCCTCTTGAGGTCTACCTTCAGCTGAGTTGTCACATGGCTCAAGCTCTTGGTCTTCTACTTTGATCCAGGCAGCAAGTGGAGGAGGTTGGGCACTTGGCTACCTTGCTTGTTCTTTGACTTGCTTGATGGCTTCTTGGCATAGTTCGCATGTGAACTCTTAGTGTGATGAGTCATGAAGTCTACACCAATTTTTTAGTAGCAATACCTCCAAATCCACTTGACATCTTAGTTCAAACCAATCCTTTGCTAATCTGGAGACGAGTTGGTCATATATTTCCGCTATTGGGTCATCATCATCACTTGAAGAAGAAGTTTGATGGTAGACAACCATGGCAAGTGGTTGCTCCCACTCCTCCAAATTTTCATTTTCAGATCCTTGATCACTGTCATTGGTGAAGGGGAGGCTTTCTAATCTAATTTAACTTATACCTTCATGATCATTTTCTGCTGCTCTAATGTTGTCAAGGTTTTCTTCATTTTGTTCTTCAGCATCTTCGTTGGTTGTCCCAACATGCACGACTGCAAACTTCATTGGTTCATTGAATTCTAATGAATCCTCTTTTGGAGTGGAGGACTGCCTTCGATTGGTGGAGGGAAGGCCTTCTAAATTATTTTCAATTAGATTTCACCAAGGCACCTTCCTGTCCTAGTGAAATCTACCTCTTCCTCCTGGTTTTCAACTTCAATGTCTGTTGTTCCAATATCATCTTGTATCAAATTTTTTGGTTCATCCTTACTTTGTTGTCCTCTGGATGTTTAAAACTCTTTTTCCTCAGGGGACAACTTCTCTTCATTAGGAGTTGGCTACTCCAACTTGTCCAAACAACCCTTGGCTTGTGCGATGATTTTGTCACATGATGGACATATAAATTCTAGAAATGTGGTGCATTATGAAATCTACACCAACTTTCCATTAGTACTTCCTCCAATCTTGGTCCATCCTTGCTACTCAAATTTTCTTGGATTAGCTCCTTGAATTCTTTGGCTGCCATGGTTGTCAACTCTTCCTCTGGGTCTTCAGGAGCCAAGGGCTGGTATATTTCCCAAAAGAAAATTTCCCCTTGCAAGACCTTTTCAATTCTTCTCAAAAAAGTCAAACACCCCAACTCGTTGTGCCTGCGAGTGCAATGGATCTGACATCTATCTACCAATGCAAATTGTTGCAATGGCTTCTTCAGTCTCTTGTTCAAATTTGCATGTAGCTGAGTGATGTCAATTTGTGCATGCTGCTCCATTTTGACTTAGTTTCTACTTGCCTTCAAAAAATTTTGATTTATAGCATTAAAAGAGATCTCCCTATCTCATATTTCTTCTTGAAAGTGCTCTATTTGATTTCCAACTTTCAACTTTGTAGCCTCAACATGCCAGCTCTCCTTCTAGCGCCAATTTTGTTGATATGTTTTTTATGCACTTCTCAACACAGACAATGCGTAGGTGCACTACCTCTCTTGAAAGACAATCTTCCACAATCAAATTGTAGAACACTATCCCAAGGTCTCTAATGTCAGGTCTTGATAGTGTTTGGAATATCTCATTTGTTTGATGTGATTTGTTGGAATCACAAGGCGGTCTTATGGATGAGTTACAAAGCATGGGAAGTTGGGTTTGGTTTCAAAGTGCTGGAAGTGAATGAACAGTGGGTGTCCACTCAAAACAGTAAGTTGAAACTCATCAAGCTCATCTGATTTGGCTTCATGGTGATGCTTTGGATCCTACTGTAACCAAGGATTAAAAGAAACAGCAAAAGGAGAAGGATTAAGAAATCTATTCTAATCCTAAGCTACAAATGAACAGTAACAATGGTGGCTGCTAAAGTAGATAGGCTTCCTAAGCTAAGTTTTTGCTTGACCAAGAGAAACCTACAGCTACACAAAACTAGTGCAATCTCCTAAGGTCTGCTGATTTTCAAATTGTACATGCACATTATAAACATACAATCGAACTAAGTTGCAGCATGGAATAAAGAATCCTAGGCTAACTTTTCACAACAACTTGTCATCAACAAGTGCTAAAAGTATGGGCTGGAAGCTCATCAAATACTACAACAACACCATCATCACAGCCATTCAAAAAACTAATACTAAAACTAACATGGAAGTAGAACCATGCGTGCAAGATGAACAAAATCAAAAAGAACATCCATAAAATCATGCAATGTTGTCTTCTATTGCTGCAAATTTTTTTACAACTCTCAAACCCTTACAAATGAGGGGCAATCCCCTATTTATAGTTGTCCAAAGCCCAAATGAATGACTAGGATTGAATTACATTGTGTGGCCCAGATTTGATTTACACTAGGGTTTCACCTACCCCACAATATTTAGCAATTAAAAATATATTCCTTGT
>VDFB02000017.1:35074813-35263321 GCA_007258455.2 Sequoia sempervirens | reverse complement strand
AAAGCAAACCCTAGTAGTTTAGAAACTACATTCAATTTCCCACAGATTCTATTCTTACATGTTTTTGAAATAATATAGATAACTTATTCAAATTTTTACGTCAAGTTGCCTAACTCTGATTTTTCTGAATTTTCATTGCCACTTAAGGGGGCTGTTTGGCATACCATGATCCTGCACATACCCATGACATGATTCTTAAATGATGAAATGTTTCCATAATCTTGATAATTCTACTCTTGGTTGCTCTTGAATATTTTTAGAACTATTAATTTCTCTTCCAAAATTGCCACCTTATTCAAATGGTAAAAATACTATGTACTTATATGCAATTCTTCTAATTTCCCAAAAATCAAATATTGATAGCCGAAATTTTAAATTGGAAATTACAATACTAAATTACCAATGTCAAAATACTCAAATTTTGGGCCAAATTAAGTGGTCTAGGGTGTAGTGCACCTTAGACTAGATTCTTTCTTTTAGGAATCAAAAGTGTCAAGGAAAGATATTAAATATATATTTTTAATTACCATGTTTGATTTTCCAATAACGTTTATAAAAATGGGTGTATAGGAGAAAATTTGCACCCCTTATGAAAATTCCTCTTTTACACCCCCTCACCTTAGAAAATCAAATCTAAAGTAAAAATTCCACATCACCCAATTGCCTTCCTTCGATTAGGAATCTATCTGTAGTGTCAGTGGGATAATATTTGTTGAGGATGTGGACACACAACACATAGACATTTGCGCAATACATTGTCATCCCTGATGAATTCCTATATCTGAAGTTGGCAGAGTCAATACACTCCCAATTGGGGATGAATTGTAATGTCCCTCTTTGACCAACTGACCTAAAAATGCCTTATTCTTCCTCACTTTTCCTTCAAATTGATCCATTCTTCATTCAATCCATCTATGGGAATCTTATAAGAACTTCATTTCACTCTCTAGCATCCACTTCACTTTCAAGCAACACTTCAACACTCCATTACAACAACAACACTCCATCAACTCCGCATAGCAATTGTGAGACAAGCTATAGCAACGTGGGCTTGGAGTCTTGCGACACCTCCTTTCATCACAGTTGACACTATGGTGACCTTGCCAAGTCTACACTCTCCTCCATTGGCTAGTGAGCTCTTTGGTGGAGGTAGTAACATTTCGCTCCTCTCCTTTGTGATTTGGTTGAGTAGCATTTTACGATTTTGTAGTGTTAATTGCAATCTCTACTTTCTTTACTTCTTTATCACATATTTCTATCTCATTGCTATCTTGTTGTCCGTGGAGGTGGAAACATCAAAACGAGGGTCTCATAGAGGAAAACTCCTATACATCCCCAACCTTTTCCCCTCTTTCTTACATGTAGGTGGGTGTGCATTTGGAGCTAGCAAGTGAACTGGTGCCTTGGTGAGATCATCTTCATTTGTACTTTTCATACTGTATTGTTCTATTTTACTCATTTAAGAATAACTAGCCAGGATGTTAGTTTTTTTTTGTAGTTTATATTGTACTTTATTTCCTTTAGTTGTACGGATGCAAGCACACTACACTGTCATCCTAGAACTGCATTGTCATCCTCATATAGAGAGTTGTTTGAGGTACAATATTGACTTTGAAAACTAGCTTGCCTAGCCTAAACTTGAATTTTGAGTTAGAAGGGTGATTGAAGTACTTTATAGTCCTCACCATTCTTGAACCCTATCTAAAACACCCCTTTGGAGTGAGGTAAGTTATGGAAGTCCCCCACTCTCAGCTCTCTGTGGCCTAGAGCCTTGACGTGGTTGGTCTCCCTCCTTTACATTTTTGGTGAACACAACGTGAAGCAATGTCTATTATTTCATCGGTGTTAAGTCTTTTCCCTTGTACCTTGTGATCGTCATACCCCTAAGTATTGTGAAGGTTTATGAGCATCACAACCTCATCCACAAACTCTAGGTATATTTTTAGGAGAAGTGTACGACACCTTGTGATGGAGGAGATGAATGTCACTTCTAGTTTCTCTATAGGCCTTTTTGTCAGATCTGTCATTGATCCTTTTACCCAGGAGCAGTTGTTGATGGGTGAGGTAGGATTCTTTGATGAGACTTACCACATCCCCACATCTCTTGTATCTCCTACACCATCATCAGTAGATGAGCACGAAGTTGTTCACATTCCTTCAGAATACATCTCTGACCTTAGCAAAGGGTTGGGCTATTAAAAAGGTATAGGACAATTGAGAGGGGGGTGAATCAGTTGTCGCAAAAATTCAAACTTAAAACTTCAACACTTATCAATTCCACAACCACACTATTTTGTTATTAAGTATGAACATGAAAGAAAAATAATAGAAAGAAAATCAACACAATGAACACCAAATTTTTATGTGGAAAATCCAATGAGGGAAAAATCATGGTGAAGATTAACTCACAATATAAAGTAGTTTCAAAATGGAACGTATAAGGCTCACAACCCTAGAAAAAGGACTCACTGTCCAAATACAAAATCTCACTGCTTACAGAAAGGGATCACTATCCTACAAGGAGGCTCACTGCCTAAAGAATATTTACAAAACAAAGTTAGGCTATATAGCCAAAATGAACTGAAAAAGTGCACCCATCAAGTGTTGATGTAGTTCCGGTGATTCTCAATATACAAACTTAACACATTTTATCATTTTCGCTCTTCTTCACTTTAGCATTCACTTCACCAATTCTTTGCTCTCATTCTCATCACATATTCAATGACTATTCAACATATTTATACTTGATCTAACCAAAATCATCAATTAGGTCGGCTTCAATATCATGCAATTCCTTGTTTTCCAAAATATCAACCTGTTGGCTTCAAGTAATCTCGAAATATTTCAAAAGGAAATTGAATCGCACAACATGCTACATTAATTCGGCATGGAACTATATATCCGCATAAAAAAATTGATTCTTCATAATACCAATTATCCATGAGGTCGGCCAGAGATAGACTAAATACCAAAATTGTAGTCAACAGAATAATGTTGAAATGCCATACAAGTAAATTTGAGTTTATGAAATCTTGAATATGCATGCTTCCAACTAGCATAAACTATTTCCAAAACCATGAGTAGCAATTATCATCCACGGAGGAATGCGGATCAGAATACCAGAGAGTGTATCAAAATATTGGATCTACCACCAAAGGAAGTAAACCTATTCTAAACACCAGTTTAAAGTACCAGACCAATATGATAACATGGTGATATCAATGAAAACTTATAGATTGACTTTCTCCATTCTTCCAACATGGGTAGCATGGAGAATCACCTGGAGAAGGACCCAAAGTTTGATAGAGCCACTAATTTTATTAGCAAGATAAAGTATATGGTGGGAAAAGACTGAATAACATAGAGCTCTTAGCTATCATCTCTAGTCTAATTGAAGTGTGTTCCTTTACAATAATGCTAACATTATACAAGGGGTCACTCTTGAAGAACATGAGAGATAGTTAGGAGTATCGATGCCTCTCACGTCTATGTACATGGCTAACACAATCCCATCAATCAACATCCCCTCTACCTTCGAGAGGTTCAAAACTATCAAAGCGAATAGAATAACCCTAAGATTCAGTTTTACACCTCATGTCACCTCTAATAGTGGAGGTTTTGGTGGAGGCTTTGGTAGCAGGGGTGGTGCTAGCATGGGTGGTTATGGTGGTGGCTTAAGAAGCAGAGGTGGCTTTGGTGGAGGCCCTAGTAGTGGCAACAACTCTGGTTATGGTTCCAGTGGTGACCATGTTGGCGGTTCTAGAGGTGGCTCTAGTGGTGATTTTAGAGGAGGTCCCACTGGTCCTATGTCATCTAATGACCCAATTCTAAACACTCTCCTTCATAATATGATCAAGATGTAAAGCCAGTTGGCAAGTCTCTCCCAAGCCTCTACCCAGCCTATCTTTTATCCCTTCTTTTGACATAATCCATTGTCGGTAGCAATATTGAGTACTCCCTTCCCATAAGGAATGGAGATTCCCAAATTTAACAAATATGGTGCAAAGGGGGACCCACAAATGCATGTGTCTACATTTAATGCCCTGTGTATACATTTCTTCCCATGATCCCTTAAGGATACAATGCTCGAATGGTATTGTTCCTTACCTAACAACTCTATTTTCTCATTCGATCAACTTGTAAACTAGTTTCTTTGATAGTTCCAAGCCAACATCGAACTAAAGGTGACCTTTTCGGATCTTGTCTGATGCGAACAAGGGGGTAACAAGAAGATTATTGATTTTATAGCATGGTATCAAGCACTTTTCACACAAATCTCGTACATGCTTCCCGATTCAGATGTGCAAAAGGTATTCATAGGGAACTTAAAAAGGCCTTGGTAAGAAAATTTCTCCCTTTTGACATACCCTTCTTTTGTGCATCTATGTGTAGTGCTACGGGAATATTAATAGACAGTAGTCCAATTCGGGGGATCCTCCTCATGCTCCTGTTCAGAAGGGAAGTCCACTATATAAATCTCTAGGAAAGGTAAAGCTATTACAAATATAGTAGCCGTTACGAATGATAACAACCTCAAATGCAATAGGAAGTTCACAAAGCTAGCATAATCTTATTCTTCCATCTTACAAAAGTTGTTGAAGGATAAGATCATAACCTTGGAAAACCCTAAACCTCTCAAGGAACCTTACCCTAGTTGGTATGATGTGAATTCCTTCTATCAGTACCATCGAGTTAATGGACATGACACCAAACGTTGTATGCACCTGTGTCATGAGATACAAGATCACATCTAGGAAGGTACTATTTGTGTCAATCAAAATAAACAAAATGCAAACAAATCGATGACAAAAGTGAATAGTGAATTGCAGATACACACAAACCTATTTTCATCACATTTTTCCAACATGATTATTGATCCCTCTAATTCTACCACTCAACTCAAGGAATATGTTAACATGGTCATAGTCACTCCTACCATGCAACCTGTGACGGACTCACCAGACATGATATTCACTTTGCAAGATATGCCCTTGAAGAATAAGACCTCTCCCCTTTACATTTCCGCTCACCTTAATGGGAACATTGTGACAGGGGTTTTAGTCGATCCCACAAGTTGAGTGAATGTCATTACAGAAGAGACGTTGTGGCTTAATTCATTGCATAGAGAAGAGTACGAAGAAATTAAATCTACCATCTGTACACACAATGGTCTATCTCTCAAGCCATATGGCTTGATAACTCTGACTGTCCTAGTTGGACCTAGGGCTATAGATATAGTCTTCAATGTCATTATGGAGTTGGATTTGTTCAAGCTAAAATTAGGAATACCTTAGCTAGCTTCCATGAATGCAATCGTCTCTATCATTAATATATGTTTAAAGTTCTCCCATGAAGGTTTCATGCATGTAATGCATGACACTGGGTACCATCCTTTGGTATTATGTGGGGGATATTCATTGGATCACTTTTGGCCTACCCTGGTTGGTCCACTTCCTCCAAGAATGGACCTACTTTATAAGAATTATGTGAAATATAAAACCAGGGGCAAGGGATAGCCAAAATTGATCCTTTCGATAGCATAGCATCCAGCTGGCTCCTCTTCTCAAAAGGGAAAAGAGAAGTTACCCCATCCTCAGGATGGCTCTCCCACTCCTCTTTCCAGAGAAGAGTTTTGGATGAGTAGACCTAGATTTTACCATTTGAGTTTGATGGTGCCTCCTTGGGTTAGAACCAAGATTAGGATATCAGATCTCCCTACAAAACCACCTAGACCTTGGTATTACTTGTATGGAAAGGGAAAAGGTCCCCATGGGGAATCCTCTATGTCTCAACCTTTGTGGCATCCTATCACTGATGCTCTAAAAGTAGTAAATGGGAAGAGGCCTGATCTTGAGGCACTAGAGCCAATTCCCTTTGTTGCTTCTCAATGCGTTGTTTCTCCCATTTAGGATTTCGTCCCTCCACCAAAAATAGCTATAGTGGATACTCTTATGGTTGAGCAAGAGTCTTTCATCCCTCCACAGCTCTCGACCTCTAGCTCAAAGAGTCATATAAAATGCCTTGCGTGTGAGCACAAGCATCGAAAAAAGGCTCTCATAACTGAGCAAGATACTTTGCAGAAGAAGAAAGAGGAGACAACCACCCTTGTATTAGAGCCTCCTACTATGTCCTCCTCTCTCCTCCCCTCTGCTTCTGTTCAAGCAAGCTTCATATCACTTCTAGATCCTGTTGTGAGTGCACCTCACCCCAAAAAGGTGTAGGTTTTCATCGCTCCTTTAATTGATCCACCCTTGCTTATGTCCCTTCTAGACATCCCGACTTTCCCAAAACCCATTGACATCCTGAATACTTCGGTGCTTTCTACTGCAGTTTCTCCTCCTCCTCTTCCTCTACGCTTTATGCCTCATCTATGGGGAGTTCACATCCCCTAACGAAATAAAGGGTGGAGGATGACCCTTCTAGAAATGGAGGGCGTAAGAGGATCCCACCTTCTTTGACGGGTGGTACTATGCTAGCTTGTTCTTTCTTGGTAATAGAACAAGTCGTAGCTTCCCCTAAGTTTGTCACCACTCTTGACTCACTCGATGAGCCAAGTAGTGAATCTTGAGTGCAATCCTCTCTGTCCATTGAGGTACGACATGTTACTCCAATAAAGTGCATGTTTAACTCTATGGATGAAGCTTCAACCTTATCAATGATCTTTGCAAAATCACTGACCATAGCTCCATAAGAGCCTAATAGAGAAGACCTTGCAAGGCCTTCTTCCCTATCCCTTGTTGCAGGAGGGTCAAAAGCTCCTCCCTTTAATATTCCACCACTACAAGCTCATCCTCCTTCCCCTTATGATGACCTAGAGTGGGAATCTGACAACCTATTGGTCGAAGAATGTTAGAGGAAAGCCTCTTCTTTATTTTTAGATTAGAAGTGTGTGTGTTGTGATGTGTTCCACCGTACTTGTGCTATGTGTTCCTAGATGACCCTTGTCACCCTTGTTGGTGTTTGGATATAGGAGTGATTCTGGTTCGTGAACCTTCTTCTATCTGTATCATCATTATTCCATGTTTTTGTTTGATTTTGGAAAATTGGGGATGATGCAAAGTGTTGGGGGCATTTAGGCTCCCCTTCCGTGTTGACCCAATTTTTTATTTTTACTTTGTCTTCTCGTGCATTCTTCACATGGTTTGTTATAGTAGGGGGTTGATGATAGTTCATTTATATACTATTATTATACCTATACATATATTTATGAGTAGTTCTGACCCCAAAATATCAGATCACCCATGTCCTCTATGTTTATGTTTATTTCTTCTTCACTCTTTCCCTTTCTTTTTCTCTTCTTTGCTTGATTTTTCCATCTCATGTGTGAAAACACCATTTATATGATGCTATGATTTTCAGAAAATGCATTTGTTTCCAATGAATCTTTTCCTGAAAACCCTCACAAATATTTCTTTTTCAAAACTGCATTCACAACAAGGACCCCTAACGGAAGGGGTTTCCTTCATCACGGGTTTGCAAAGAAAGAACTTGAGAAATTTCCTCTGGGTTGGAAGCAACTTTGACCTTCCCCTTGCGATGGGGAATTTTCATCCTTTCAAATTCCTTAATGAAGTGAGAATTTTTCAAAATGATTCCTTGATGACTAATCAATTTGAGAAAAAATGTCTTTTTTGCACTTTCAAACAACATGTCTCAAGGGACCAATTTGAAATCCTTCCAAATTGTTGATGGTCTACATGATTTTCTGCTTGATCACTTGCATGGCCGCTTTATTTTTGGACATGCTTTATTTGTGGGTAAACATGTCACTTTATAGGTGTGCGTGTGAAGCCACTTTCCAATCTGACTTTTTGGAGTCTCCTCCTTTGGGTTTCCTCCATGTAAGAGATCTTAGGGAACACCTCCTTGTAGTTATGCGTGCCTGTAAGGTACTTTCATTTGGGTTTCCTTCATATGAGAGATCTTGGGGGATACCTTCATGTAGGTTTGCCGGCCTATAAGCCACCTTCATGTGGGTTTCCTCCATGTGAAAGATCTTGGGGGAATACCTTCTTGTAGGTCTGTGGGGGCATACTTCTCAGGTATTCCTTCATGTGAGAGATCTTGGGGGCTACCTCCTTGCAAGTCTATGAGCCTGTAAGACACTTTCATCCTATGAGATTTGTCCATCATTGGTCTGAGGGCCTTTGATGTACCTTGTGCAGCTTCTTAATTTTGTTGGGCTATGGATGAACTTTTGTTTGAAACTCCCTAGGCAACATACCTATGGATTCCTTTGCTTTTCCTAGGTGTTTGAGCTTGCTATATGGCGGTCTACTTCCTTGAAAGTTCAGGTGTAAATTTCTAACACTACTAACTCTTCGATCTATTGAAGAACTCATCAGTACTTGTGCTCACTAAAGTGGGGGAAAAATGTATAAGACCGAATTTCCACCCCTTATGAAAATTCCACCTTTACACCCCCTCACTGTAGAAAATCAAATCCGAAGGTGAAATTCCACTTGCCCAACTTCCTTCCTTCCATTGGGCATCTTTCTATAGCGTCGATGGGAGAATATTTGTTAAGGACGTGCGCATGGTGCATAGACATCTACACAGTGTGTTGTCATCCCTAATAGATTCTTGCATCTGAAGTTGGTATAGGTTTTACACTCCTGATTGGGGATGAATTGTAATGTCCCTCTTTGACTAATGGACCTAAAAATGCCTAATTCTTCCTTCAAATTGATCCATTCTTCATTCAATCCATCTCTGGGCATCATCTAAGCACTTCATTTCACTCTCTAGCATTCACTTCACTTCCAAGTAGCACTTCAACACTCCATTGTAGTAGCAACACTCTATCAACTCCATATAGAAAGTGTGAGACAAGCTACAACAATGTGGGATTAGGGTATGTGCAGGATCATGATGGGCCAAAAATTGGTGATATGATAGGTATGTGTAGGGTATGTGGCTGGCGAATTTTTCTTTACCCAAAATTGATGAAATGAAAAGGGTTTTTAAAGGAGATTCTCATCTTTCCACCAATATAAATTATGCTTTAATTTGAATTTAATAAATAATTATTATTCATTTTCTATTTGAATTACAACTAAAGTCTTGATTGATAGGTTGATTGAAAAACATCTATAGCTTTTAAAAGGTATCACATTTTTTGAATCCCAAACATGTGTCACATTCTATGCTTCACATACTATAGGATTAAAAAAAATCATGAAGTTTTGACCAAGTTAAGGTGGTTAGACATACGATTTTTTATATTTTTTAAAAGTTGTAATAAAAAAATCATAATTAATTATTTACTTGGAAAAAAATTACAAAAAAATATGCATAACATTCGGACATGAGTCCTCTACTTATATCTAAAATCTTATAAAAAATATTATCACTTTATTGTGGTTAGGGTGGTTAGATAGACACCTACTTCTTATTTTTTCCCGAAATTTAAGTACTACTACATTGAAATTTCAAATTTTCACCAAATAGATTTAAAAAAATAAACCTAGTAGTTTAGAAACTACATTCTACAAATTCTATTCTTACATATTTTTGAAATAATATAGATAACTTATTAAAAAATTTACGTCAAGTTGCCTAACTCTGATTTTTCTAAATTTTTCGCCACTTAAGGACCTATTTCTCCATGATGATCCTGCACATACCCATTAGATTCTTGTGAGACCTCCTTTCATCATAGTTGAGGTTGTGGTGACCTTTCCAAGTCTGCATTCTCCTCAAATTGCTAGTGAGCTCTTGGGTGGAGGTGGTAACATTTCTCTCCTCTCCTTTGTGATTTGGTTGAGTAGCATTTTGCTATTTTGTAGTGTTTATTGCAATCTCTACTTTCTTTACTTATTTATCACATATTTCTATCTTGTTGCTATCTAACTATTCATGGAGGTGGAAACACCAAAATAGGGATTTGACTGAGGCAAACCCTTATATAGCCCCAAAAATTTTCCCTCTTTCTTGCATGTAGGTAAACATGCATTTGGAGCTAGTTGGAAAACTGGCACCTTGGTGAGATCATCTTCATCACTCTTTTTTTATCTATCTACTCTATCATCAAGTCATTTGTACTTTTCGTACTTTATTATTCTATTTTTCTCATTTAAGAATAACTAGCTAGGTTGTTAGTTTTTTTTTTGGTAGTTTATATTGTACTTTATGTAATTTGTTTGTACAAATGCCAACACACCTAAGAGGCACCAGCGTGTCGCACTATCATCCCAGAACTAAGTTTCCATCCTTAGACAATGAGTTGTGTGAGGTACAATATTGAGTCTGAAAACCAACTTGCCTAGCCTAAACTTGGATTTCATGTTGGAAAGGTGATTGAAGTACTTTATAGTCCCCCTCATTCTTAATCCCTATTCTAAACACCCCTTTAGAGTGAGGTAAGTTAGGGAAGCCCTCTGCTCTTGGCTCTCCATGACTTGGAGCATTGATGTTGTTGGTCCCCCTCTCTTACAATGGGAATTTAATCCATAATAGGTCCAAGCACATAGGGGGGAGTAAAACCTAGTGTAAAATTGCCAATGGTCATAACATTCGATGCTACATGTAGCCCCCAGTTTAATGAGAGCATGAAATTATTCTTAGACTCAAAATAAAATATGGATATGTCAAGAGGGGTTTAGTTTATCCAAATATTGAAGATATAAGATTACGTTGAACCTAGTGGATGTGTCATCTCCCAAGATTCAAGATCATATGGCAAGATAATATAATGAAAAAAGGAAGACACATGTATGAAATTTGATGCAAGACAATGAAAATTTATGGTGAAAAAATGACAAAAGATTTTTAAAAATGAATAGAAACACAAAAAAAGATGCAAACATAATGCAAATGATATGAAAAAACAATGTACACATATGAAGGAAGGTATGCAAATCATGGACTAGTAACCTTCATAGAATTATTAATAGGATTTGTACCCAAGGAATTCATGATTCACAAGTTAACAAAGTTTGATATTTGTTGGGAGAACCGTGAACCAAAGTACGATAGGCTCATGAAGTCTGGTATTCACTAGGTGAGCTTTCTAAAAGTAACAAAATGAGAAACACACAAGGGCTAGTGAGGATTAGTTTATACTAGGTGTGATCCCATGTCAACCATACCAAGAGTTATAGTCCTAATAACATTGACAAGGTGCTACATAAAATGATCAAAATGCTAAGCCAACACATCACCAAGTCCAACATGTGTGAACAAATTGAAACACATAATGGAATTCATGACCCCACCTTAAAGTGGTTGCCAAACCCAAAATGTGAAATTTCTTTAAGGTAGACGTAGGATGATAAATGGAATATGGAAACAACTAAGGTCATGAGAGCTTATTAGAAAAATCTATGGGAATGATATATTCCCAATAGTGCTAAGTCATGACAAGGTGTTTCCTTTGAGACAAATCCACATAAAAAGAAAATAGATTATACATAAGGGATCCACAAATATGGGGTCAATATACCTTTGCTAAAAATGTGTTACTAAAGTCTAAGGTATGGGTGGAAGATTGATTCTAACTCATCCTTAAGTTGCTCTTGGATCTCATCATGTAGAACCAAGGATCATGTACTCCCAAGTTACATCCTTAATGACCTCTCAGGTGACAAAAGTTAGTTTTATATAAATCACCTAAATATTTGTGATTAAAGGAAACTAACTTTTATCACTTGAGAGGACATTAAGGATGTAACTTGGGACTACATGATCCTTGGTTCTACATGATGAGATCTAAGAGCAACTTAAGGATGAGTTAGAATTGATCTTGCACCCATACCTCAAACTTAAATAACACATAAGCATCTTAAAACTCATTTAAATCATGATTCAACATAAGAAATATTCCTATTTTAGATTCTAAGATGAGTCAACTTTAATGGTTGGTAAATAAGATTGCATGACTAAGAACATCAACTAATGTTTTAAAAAAATGTTGGGGTTTTTCTAGCATGAAATTAGGGGCATTACATTTCCTCTGAGACAAATCCACATAAAAAGACAACAAATGATACATAAGGGATCCACAAATATCGGTTTAGTATACCTTTGCTAATATCTAATATGATTATGCTGAAAATTGATATCATTCCCCCATATACACGTGGAACTATGAATACAATGGAAGAAATAAATTAAAGATGACAAAAGAAAATTTTTGGATTAATATGAAAGATACATAAATGTCTCAACACCTTGTATCATCCCCAAAAAGAAAACACAATCTTGACAATAATAAATGTTCATGACATAAAGATAATGGAGATACAAATAGATGTATTTTTATGATCGATTTGTTTTCTTTATATCCTTGTCCCAACAAGAACAACAAAAATCATCGAAACAAGACACAAACATAAATACACACTAAGCAACACAATATGGGAGATCACAACACATGCAAGTAAACACAAATATTTCAGAAAACATACACAAAGAGTATCACACATGTGAGCTGATCTAAGGCAAATCATCTACATCCCAATCTTGCTCATCATAAATGAAAAATAAAAAATATGCTAAAGGAACTACAACAAGTTTCGTACAAGGAGTATCACCAAGTTCAACACATGGTAGATCACTCTCCTCAGGAGGATCATCATGGTTGCCCCCATCTAGATCCATAGATTTGGAGAATAAAAGAGATAATAAACAAAGTGGAATTAAATGTTTATTTGTTGTATATAATAAAAAATTAAGTAAATAGTATAAATTAGCATAATTTTAGTAAATAATGCTCTAGTCATCTGCAATCAATTAATTTGAGAAGGAATATTTCATTAAATAGCCTTATAACCATTGAGTGTTATACCTAATTTTATGGCATGGATTTTGTTTTCCCGTAGTACCTGTTAGTTTAATTTATGTGGAATCTAGTAAGGATTATTTTACTTGTTATAAGATTTCTCTCAACAAATATTGATGCATAAATATAAATAGATATAATTTAATTATAGTGTCAACCTTATAAATTTCTCCTAAAATAAGTGAAGGTACCCATAATATATTTTCTATTGGATTAGGTAATAAAAAATATTAATTTTATAGAAAATTCATTGATAATCCAAGAATAAATATTCCTCGACATCATAGTGATAAACTCATTATTTAATATAAGTTTTATTATTATACTAGAATCTAGAGAAGGATAAAAAGTAATGAGAAGTTAAGGCATATTTAATATTTTGAAATGACGAATTATTACTGGAAAATCCTTTTTAAAGATCAAAGTTATTTATTATTCGGTATTGGATGATAGTTAGACATGTTTCTTAACATGATAAGACAATATTCTTATGGTAGTTTAGATGTCAACCCTTCTCTGATAAATGGATACATGACTATATAAGGATAATTGATACCCTACTTTACTTTTAAACATGATTTAGTTTTTCATGCATGCCTTCTATAAGTGGTTAAATATAGTTATTTTTGCGTGTTATTCTCTAATATAATATGCAGTGTCATTATATTCTCTTGCTCCTTCCAATGCAAACAAATAAAATTTGTGCCTTATTCTTCTATCATTAGTTAATTAATACTATCAATAGTTCCATCTAGATATTACAATATTTCAATTGGAATTTATTGGTAAAGTAAAGATTGTTAATCATTATTAGACTATAGTTATGGTTGGGTTGATTAGATATACTAGTTAACATGTCTTAAAAATATATTGGATTAAAATTAAAATAGAAGAATGGCTACTATCAAGATTAATAGAAATGGTTGGGAAATCCAAGTGCTTTATTATGACTCTAAATTGTTTTAAATATTGCACGCATTGAATTTTTTTCCATTGAAGTTCATTCATATATATACCAATGTATAATCATGCATTGACTTATTTGTTGTCAATACTATAAACTATAATGACTCCTTTATTCTATAATTTTACTTCCTTTCATGCATTATGGATTATCATCTATGAAATAAGAAATGAGAGCTTTCTCTTAGTCAATCCTTTTTTTTTTATAAGAAAATGTTAACCAAATGGTTTTGACAATAAACTAATAATCTATCTTAGGTGAATATTATTCATACTCTATAGTATTCCTCGTGTTTTAAAATTCCTAGTGTCAATAGATGTAGATGTGTCATTTTTCACTATTCCATTACTCCACCCATATTTACATTGCTAGTCTCTCTCAAGCTAGTTCAAGTATTCTTCTTTAGGAAGAATTCCAAGGAAGTGAATCACTTTGTGCTAAGGTGGAAACACACTCGATCAATTTTCTTTCCCTTGGTGTCGTCAAAGGAGTTAAGTGTCAAAATAATTTTGTTAGGAAGGTCTTTATTATGTTACATTGGATGATCTTGTTCTTGACTATGTGGTCTATTGTAAGGAATATGTTCATTTATTTTTTTCCATGTTATCAGCATATGTATTCAAAATTTATGTCGAAATGAAATTCCTTGTCTCTATTCTCAAATATTGGACGTGTGACTTGTATTTTCTTGTTTATGAGTAATATGTGAAAATTGTTAATTTTGATTTATAGAGGTTGTTACACATTCACATATCCACTCATAATATATATCCATTCATATTGCATTTACATCATTTTATTCACACATGTAGCAATCTACATTTCCACTTTACCACATCTAGCCAATTCTATCACATCACCTTTTCATCTCTATTGTACCTTGCAATAACTATCACTTCACCTGAAGTGTACTCTATGCAACCTTTTCTTCCAATCCATCACTCTAGCATAATTCCCATATTTCACACATATATTGCATATCATTACTGCACACATCTCATATCCATAATGGCAAGTCTTTTTAAAATTTAATTGCATGGAAAAATTTAGCTTCTACACATGAGTTCCAAATCAATTCAAATAATAACTCCAAGTACACTCCACTTAAGCAATCATAATTATAATTTAATCTTACTAATTTTATGTATATTTATTGTTCATTCAATCATTTCAATGAGAATATTTTAAATTTCCACTACTTTCAATTTATATCTCCTTCCTATTTGTATGAGCTCTAAGATTGGATACTTAGCATGCTTAGTTGGGGGGAGGATACTTAATATTATTTCTCTGTTATTTTGACATTTCAAAACTTCTTTTATTTTTCATTCTATTTTCCACCATCACCAAGATATAGAGTTTAGAAGAGCAATTAAGAGGTGTATTTGGCTATTATAGCATATAAAAGAGCACAAGAAGAGTAATTGGGGTGATAGAATGAGAACATAATAGAGAAAAATTGAGAAGTGGTCCTATAAAACCACAAAGTATTATAATGTGAGGTGATATAATATGCCAAGAACCAACAACACATTTTCTACTACTATATGACATGCTATGTTTTCCCATTTTCTAGTAAGCTAGCTAGTTAGAATATTGTTAGAGTTTCACATAATTTAATAAGGTAATGACCTAACAATTCACAACCAAAATGTAGAATGATCATGCAGTTTTTAGGGTCCTAAGGTTAGACATGCCTCAGAGGTATCCATAGCTAAACTAGATATAAATTTCCAAGGATAGGAGAGGATTTTTAGTTAGGGTGGACACCATTACACCAAGAAATGAATTCTCCCAGTGAGGAGAAAACCTAGATTCTTCTTGACAAGGTACTAAATGATTATATTTACCTTGGATTTGGGATTCAGTTTCTTATTATATTTAAGTACTTGAGATGTGATGGGAGACAATAATTTCTATACCTAGTTCATTTCAAGCTATTAATTCATCTTTTGCATGGTAGGCATGTAAATTTTCCTAATTTTTTGTATAATCTATTAAAGAGAATATCATTTGAATACAAGAGGAAAAGAAACAACACAACATTGTCTCATTTTTTCTTAGTTACATAGTTGATAAAGAGGATTATTAGGGCTCTGTTTCTATTTTTTTATGGGATAATTTTGTTAGTGGTAGAAATATCAAAAATATCCTTAAATTTCCCAATGAGGATAACAGGGTCCAAGAACAAATAAGAGAAGAACTTGTTGTTGGTCTGGGGGAGGAAATTCCCTATGGCTTCCCTACTACAACACCTACTTGTAGCATAGGAGAAGCAAAGGAGCAAGTTTTGTAGGAAACTCAGACCGCAACCTTTGTAGAGCAACCTATTGCATATGGAAAAAAGAAGAAACCTCTATTTACAAGAGGTCACAAGAGGGAAAGAAAAGAAAAGGTGGAGCTTCTTCTATAGCTACAAAAGGGAAGAAGAAATCGACACAAACCATGAGGAGATAAAATTTCCTAAGGAAGAAGGGATCCATGAGAGGATCAATTAAAAATAAGGAAGAGGATGTTGTAATTGTAGAAATAGATAAAGACATAAAAGAGAATTCCTTTAGTGATAAGGTAAAGACACATGTTGTACATTATTGGTATTATACTAGTACCTTTGAATCTAATTCAAAGAATGTTTTTTTGGCTAATAAAATGAGGAGATTCCTAAAAATTCATATTTCAAAGGGTTGTGAATACACAAGTGAAATGGGGGATGAGCAGTTTCTAGAAAAATATATGAAGAAATTTTTATTGAAGAAATAAATATTAGCAAGGAATTTCAAAAAGAAATGGAAAGAATAAAATATTTGGAAGAATTTTTAAAGACACATCAACAAAAGGAAAGCAAGAAGGACACTAGAGTTAAAGAATTAGAGGAGAAACTCTACAAGTTTGAGCATAGGTCCAAATTGGAGATATTGGCACAACTTTCCATGGTAGAAGGACAAGGGAAAGAATTGGTATTCAAAGGCTCAATTCCTCATGTTAAAACTACCATTAGACCAACTGTAGTGTCTCTAGGTACTAAATTATGTAAAAGAACACATGAATTTTCCCATAAAGAAAAATAATGGGAAAGGTTAAAAATTGAAATGATTTTGAATCACACCAAGGCATTAGAGAAATATGAAATAGAAGTGAAAAATTTAAAGGTAAACATTGAAGAGATAACATACAAAACTACATAATTACCAAAGTACAAGCCACCTCCTATGTTTTATGCTCTATTTCTACAAGAATAATTTTGTGTTTTTAGTTTAGCCAATTAAATAGTGATTTTTTATATAAATAAATAATAAATTCTTATTTTTAGAAACTTTTCATGATTCCACAATAGAAATACATGATCAACTATGTGAATTCTATCTATACAATTATATTCTTTTAGATGAAACTACTTGGAATCCCTTGATTTTTGTAGGAGATCTACAAATCAAAGATTTGGCCTCTCATGTTAAAAATGAATAACAAAGTGGTGAAAATTTACAACAATACTATGAAAAGGAAAAATCTGTTACTTTACATCTTAGAAAAGAATTAGCAAATCTCAATAAAATCATAGACAAATAATTGAAACTTTTGGATTACAGAGGTGTGGGAAGGAAGATAATGAATATCAAAGAACAGGATTATGTGAGGATGAAGAGATTAGCTATAGGACCTATGAATCAATCCTTCAAGTTTCAGTAGAAAAGATGGAAAGAACTAACACCTGAGCTGAAGAGAAAGGAGCCACACTTCCTTTATAATTTTGTAGCCATCGTTTAAAGATATCATAAGTACGTAGACATTGCAAGGGGAAATGGAGTTAAATGATTTCCACTCATCTTTCATCCACCTATTCTCCTCTTTCCAGTACCACATTGGATAGGGAAGAAACATGGGGAGTAAGAAGTAGCAAAAAGTGCAAGGTTGGAAAGCTCTCATATCAAAAAGGCTATTATTTGAAGCAAAGAAAGGGAGTTGAAGTTGTAGTTGATTTCAGGGAGATAGTTCTACAGTATAAACTCTATCCTGGAAGTTCCTTAAGACTAAGCAAATACTTTAGTTGGGGGGGAATGATGGGTCTAGATAATGGCTAGTTTTTCCTTCATTATTTTATCCTTTTATTAGTTCTTTTGTTAAGTATCACAAAAAATTCATGCTTCTTTCATGACTTTTATGCTCTTTGA
Source organism: Sequoia sempervirens (assembly GCA_007258455.2). Classification (NCBI taxonomy): domain Eukaryota; kingdom Viridiplantae; phylum Streptophyta; class Pinopsida; order Cupressales; family Cupressaceae; genus Sequoia; species Sequoia sempervirens. The sequence continues at coordinate 35,245,407 of VDFB02000017.1, read as the reverse complement.
CAAACCTAAATATATAGAAATATAAATATGATATATTGATACATGCTTGTGTAGATGTATGAATGTTCATAAGATATATGGTATGTTTTTATGGTTTAATTGTGATTTTTCATGATAAAAATTCCTTGGTATAAAGACTAACACCTTGAAACCAAGAAGACTATAGCATGCAAAAATTGGGTTTAGATAATGTTGAGAAGTTGTTTAGATGATTTAGCATTGTTGTCATTGATGTTAAAAAATGGGATCCAGAAGATTCTACTCGAGATGATATACATAAATGATCTATCCTATCGAGTGATATGTTGTTTTGTAGTGTGGATTTTATCCTTGATTTGGATATGGCAATACATCTTTTAGGGACATTTGTGGAAGACAGTTAATGCAGAATAATGAAGACTAATCTTTTGATATTGGTTTTTGTGCTCAAAGATTATTCCGGATATCCTTGCTATCCAGACATTCATGTAGCATGTTACAAGTTTTGGTATGTCTAATTTTGTTTCTCTGGTTGGTACTAAAATTGATGAGAATCAAGATTTTTTCTTGGTTGTGGCATTCCCATTAGCTCTGAAATATATTTCATGTAATTCAAAGTTTGTTATCTTTTGGTAACTATGTTATCTTATGTATGACCTATTTATGGGTTCCATGGTAACATGGTAATGAGATCTTTATGTGTGACATGTACTTTGGGTCTAGTGCTAGCGTGCCAAGTCTTATTAAATATTTCAAGGTTATTCTTCAAGCCGACATGTTTTGCTAGGCCAACTTATTTTTTTCTACAAGCATATATATGTAGAATATCTTCTTGGTTCCAAATTGGAAGTGTGGAAGGAGTGTGACGTGTGCGAATAGATAAAAGGGTGTGAAGGATTATGTAGAGAAGGAAGCTAAAGGAAAGTGTCAGAAAAAATTAATCTATATTGCAAAGGTTGTGCAAGGAAGGTGGGAGGGAGATTCTTAACCCTGAACTCACTTTATGCATATGTAGATGCAGATTCATCAGTTCATTTTTGTGAGTGAGACTATTTTGTAATTAAATGTTTCTATATTAATCAGGTAGTGAGCCCACTATTAGTGAGCCTTAGTTGCAGTGAGCATCTTGGTAGTGAGCCTTTATAAAAATAAACTTTTAAAACCGGTATCACCTTAACCGGTGTTCTATAATTGAGAATTAGCATTCTCTTTAGTTTTTCCCTTCTTGGGTTTCATGTAAATTTTGGTGTTCTTTGTGCATGGTTTTGTTGTGTTCTTTCATGTTCATATCTATTTGATTATTTTTCTATTGATATAAGCTTGCTCTAGATTAGTTAAAGTCAAGAAAATTGTTTTATAATAATTGATTCATGCCCCCTCTCAGTTATCTAGACTGTTCAAAAATTGGTATTAGAGCCTAGTCCCTTGCAGATAAAGCTTAACCACTTGAGGGAGATATTGCCAGTTTGAACAGATGGCAACAAATTATTACTTTAGGGAATAACTGAAGATATAATGTTATATGATATGGAAAGCATAGAATCTAAAAATTAAGAATTGAAAGAAAACATCAAGGAGGAAAATGCTTGTATCTTGAAGCTAAGGGAGAAAATCCGGAAATTCAAAGCAAGACACAAAGAAGTCAGCCAAGAATTAAAGGATTCAAAGTAATGTATTATGGATATAAAGATAAAGTTGGATGAAAGAAAGAAGACTAAAGAAAATCTCAAATAGAAATTAGAAGAAAATGAGAAGTTAGATAAAGAGTTAAGAAGGATGAAATCAAAAGCAAGAGTATGTGAAAGTAGCATAATTCTAGATCAAATCTTGTCCCTACATAAATGTAACAAGGATAAGGGAGGACTTGGCTTCTCAGGTGAAAGGTCAAATTAGAAAACTAAGGGTGAAGACAAAGCAGTTGAAGCTGAAGAGAGATCAGTTGTAACAAGCAAGGTCCAAAACTCTAGAACACCTACAAAAAGACCTCTGGTCAGGCAACCAAATGCTCAATGGTACTAATCATTTAATGGCCATTGTTTTGTATGCAAAAAAATTGGACATAAGCTTGTAGAGTGTAGAAGCAAGAAGGAATCGGGTATTCAATGCTTTAACTATCACAAGTTTGGTCACAAAGCAAGTCATTGCATAAATGAATTATCTAATCCGAGTAGAAGGAATGGAATGAATAATCTCTTTCATGGTTATTGCTATCTATGCCATGGTTATGGTCACAAAGATAATTAGTGAAGACCTAGGGTTCACTCAGTTAAGTTAGGAAAAAGATGTCACAAGTGTAGTCAACCCGAGAATTATGCTAACACATGTAGATATGTTGCTCCAAAAAAGCCTAAAAATAAAAAGAAGGTTCCAAAATAAAATGAATCTAAGAAGAATAATGTCATGGTTTGGAAGAAAAAGGAAACGAGTGTGGATAACTCTTCCATGGCACTGAATCTCGGTACAAGCCCTACCGAATTTGAGCCAAAATCCCTTGGCTTAGGGAGAGTTTTGCAATGCAAATTGTTGTGCATGTTTTGCACACACGTTCTGCCATAGGCAGGGACCCCCTTTTTTTTTTGCTCCCAATAGGCTGCTTTGCTCCTGTCTTGTTTTGTGTGCCCCGATATCCAAGCCGAAATTGGTCATGTGCCGTCAAATGATCAAATCCCTCTAACCAAATTCACCTACTTAAGGTATTCTAATCCATGGGGAAATAAAGTCCCCCATCCCCTTTTTGCCTTTTGTCTTGCTTTGTCTGTTTCAAAAACATTCGTGGACCCCCGTTGCTCCGGTTTCCACATTTTTTTACTTTGGGGGCAAATTTTTGGTGGATTTGGGATGTGTTTGGGTTGCTTAAATGAACTGCCAAAGTTTTGTAAATGTTTCATAAAGTTTTGGTGGTTTCAGAACTTTCCCTCCAGAATTCTCTTCCTTTTTGGCTGTTTGGAAACATATATGGACCCCCGTCGCTCTTGTTTCCACATTTTTAACTTTGGGGGAAACTTTTTGGTGGATTTGGGATGTGTTTGGGTTGCTTAAATGAGCTGCCAAAGTTTCGTCAATGTTCGGTTAAGTTTCAATGGTTCCAGAACTTTCCCTCTAGAATTCCCTTCCTCTTTGGCTGTTTGGAAACATTCGTAGACCCTCGTCGCTCCAGTTTCCACATTTTTGACTTTGGGGGCAACTTTTTGGTGGATTTTGGATGTGTTTGGGTTGCTTAAATGAACTACTAAAGTTTTGTCAACGTTCGGTTAAGTTTCGGTGGTTCCAAAACTTTCCCTCTGGAATTCACTTCCTCTTTGGCTATTTGGAAACATCTGTGGACCTTCGTCACTCCAGTTTCCACATTTTTGACTTTGGGGGCAAATTTTTGGTGGATTTGGGATGTCCTTAGGTACTTAAATGAATTGCCAAGGTTTCCTCAACATTCAGTTAAATTTCGGTGGTTCCGGAGCTTCGTCCCTCTTTGGCTATTTTGGAACATTCGTGGAGCCCCGGCAGCCCGACCTCTATAGCCTAGCCCCTCCATGGCCGTTTTGAACATCCGTGGAGCCTCGAAGACCCGGCCTCCGGAGCCCGACCCCTCTGTGGCCATTTCCAGGACTTCATCCCTCTATGGTCATTTTGAACATTCGTAGACACCCATCAGTCTGGTTTCCACATTATTGATTTTAAGGCTAACATTTTGGTGGATTTGGGATGTGTTTGGGGTCCCTAAATGAACTGCCAAGGTTTCGTCAACGTTTGGTTAAGTTTCGGTGGTTCTGAAGCTTCGTCCCTCTTTGGATGTTTTGGAAACATCCGTGGACCCCTGTTGCTCCTATTTCCACATTTTTGACTTTGGGGGAAACTTTTTGGTGGATTTGGGATGTGTTTAGGTTGCTTAAATGAATTTCCAAGGTTTTGTCAATGTTCAGTTAAGTTTCGGTGGTTCTGGAGCTTCATCCCTCTTTGGCTATTTTGGAACATCAAAGAAGCCCCGGTAGCTCAGCCCCTCTGTCGCCGTTTCCGAGATTTTGTCCCTCTTTGGCCATTTTGGAAACATCCGTGAACCCCTGTCAGTCCGGTTTCCACATTTTTGACTTTGGGGCCAACTTTTTGGTGGATCTGGGATGTGTTTGTGGTGCCTAAGTGAATTTCCAAGGTTCTGTCAACGTTCAGTTAAGTTTCGGTGGTTCCGGAGCTTCGTCCCCCTTTGGTTGTTTTCAAAACATCCATGGACCCCTGCTGGTCTGGTTTCCATTTCTTTTACTTTGGGGCCAACTCTTTGGTGGATCTGGGACGTGTTTGTGGTGCCTAAGTGAACTACCAATGTTGCATCAATGTTCCGTTAAGTTTCGGTGGTTCGAAAGCTTCGTCCCCCTTTGGCTATTTTGGAAACATTTGTGGACCCCTACCAGTCTAGTTTCCACATTTTTTACTTTGAGGCCAACTTTTTGGTGGATTTGGGATGTGTTTGTGGTGCCTAAGTGAACTACCAAGGTTTCGTCAATGTTCCATTAAGTTTTGGTGGTTCTGGAGCTTTGTCCCTCTTTGGCTTTTTTGGAAACATCCATGGACCCTTGCCAGTCTGGTTTCCACATTTTTTTACTTTGGGGCCAACTTTTTGGTGGATCTGGGATGTGTTTGTGGTGCCTAAGTGAACTGCCAAGGTTTCATCAATGTTTCGTTAAGTTTCGGTGGTTTTAGAGCTTCCTCCCCCTTTGGCTGTTTTCGAACATCCGTGGAGCCCTAACGGCCCAGATTAATGTTTATGGTCCAAATAAACTCCAAATATGAATATTATAAACTTTTGATGGTGAATAGATGGATCTAACAAGGATTTTTCAAGATTTGACAAACGTTTTCCTTGATTTATGTATGAAAGCACTTATGACGTTTCATGTATGCAGGATTCAAGGAGCATACTGCACATCTGTCAGGAGACCCATTGAGAAAGCTAAACAAGGAAAGCGCATAGCTCCTGTCACCATTCATTTTATGTTTGCCTCTCCCCCTAGTACCCACCAACAGGGTCAGCGTTAGAAGGACTATGCCAGGGAAGTCAATGACAATAATGTAATGCAAGGGGGTGGCCTTGAAGAAAGCATAAGAGAGTTGTCCAGTTGAATCAGGGGCAACCAATCCATTGATGCTAATCGTCGATGGGCTCGTTTGATCCAAGGAAGGGCACTGCAAACACATCAAGTAAGAAGATAGCTTTCAAGCAATTTCAGCTATAGTAAAAGGACAATCAGCTAAATGACAAAACTGCTACAACACCTGAGCACTAGGTGACAAAACACAGAAAATACAAGAAATGTATTTTTAATTGCTAAATATTGTGGGGCAGGTGAAACCCTAGTGTAAATCAAATCTAGGCCACACAATGTAATTCAATCCTGGTCATTCACTTGGGCTTTCAAAAACTATAAATAGGGGCTTGCCCCTCATTTGTAAGGGTTGGAGAGCTGTTGTAAAAAGAATTTTGCAGCAATAGAAGACAACATTGCATGATTTTATGGATGTTCTTTTTAATTTTGTTCATCTTGCATGCATGGTTCTAGTTCCATGTTAGTTTTAGTATTAGTTTCTTGAATGGATGTGATGATGGTGTTGCTGTTATAGTATTTGATGATCTTCCAGCCCATACTTTTAGCACTTGTTGATGACAAGCTACTGTGCAAAGTTAGCCTGTGCTTCTTTATTCCATTGCTGCAACTTAGTTCGATTGCATGTTTATGATGTGCATGTGCAATTTGTAAATCAGCAAACCTTAGGAGATTGCGCTAGTTTTGTGTAGCTATAGGTTTCTCTTGGTCAAGCAAAAACTTAGTTTAGGAAGCATGTCTACTTTAGCAACCACCATTGTTACTGTTCATTCGTAGCTTAGGATTAGAATAGCTTTCCTAACCTTTTCCTTTTTCTATTTCTTTTAATCCTTGGTTAGAGTAGGATCCAAAGCATCACCATGAAGCCAAATCAGATGAACTTGATGAGTTTCAACTTGCTGTTTTGAGTGGATAGCCACTGTTCATTCACTTCCAGCACTTTAAAACTGCATTTGCAAACCCAACTTCCCATGCTTTATAACTCATCCGTAAGACCGCTTTGTGATTCCAACAAATCACATCAAACAACTGAGATAAGCTCTATCAAGACCTGACATTAGAGACCTTGGGATAGTGTTCTACAATCTTATTGTGGAAGATTGTCTTTCAAGAGAGGTAGTGCACCTATGCACTGTCTGTGTTGAGAAGTCCATAAAAAACACATCAACAAAAATGGTGCTAGAAGGAGGGCTGGCATGTTGAGGCTACAAAGTTGAAAGTTGGAAATCAAAAAGAGAACTTTCAAGAAGAAATATGAGATAGGGAGATCTCTTTTAATGCTAAAAATAAAATAAAATTGAAGGCAAGTAGAAGCTGAGTCAAAATGGAGCAGCATGCACAAATTGACATCACTCAGCTACATGCAAATTTGAACAAGAGACTGAAGAAGTCATTGCAACAATTTGCATTGGTGGATAGATGTCAGATCCATTGCACTCATAGGCACAACTAGTTGGGGTATTTGACTTTCTTGAGAAGAATTGAAAAGGTCTTGCAAGGGGAAATTCCCTTTTGGGAAATATACCAGCCCTTGGCTCCCGAAGACCCAGAGGAAGAGTTGACAACCATGAGAGCCAAAGCATTCAAGGAGCTGATCCAAGAACATTTGAGTAGCAAGGATGAACCAAGATTGGAGGAAGTACTAATTTAAAGTTGGTGTAGATTTCACAATGCACCACATTGAGAATTTATGTGTCCATCATGTGACAACATCATCGCTCAAGCCAAGGGTTGTTCGGACAAGTTGGAGCAGCCAACTCCCAATGAAGAGAAGTTGTCCCATGAGGAAAAATAGTTGTCAACATCCAGAGGACAGCAAAGTAAGGATGAACCAAAAAATTTGATACAAGCTGATATTGGAGCAATAGACATTGAAGTTGAAAACTAGGAGGAAGACGCAGATTTCACTAGGATAGTAAGATTCCTTGCTGAAAATCTGATTGAAACTAATTTAGAAGGCCTTCCCTCCACCAATCAAAGGTAGTCCTCCACTCCAGAAGAGGAGTCGTTGGAAGTCAATGAACCAATGAAGTTTGCAGTCGTGCATGTTGGGACAGCGAACGAAGATGCTGAAGAACAGAAAGAAGAAAACCTTGACAACATTAGAGCAGCAGAAAATGATCATGAAGGTATAAGTGAAATTATATTAGAAAGCCTCCCCTTCACCAATGACACTGATCAAGGATCTGAAAATGCAAATTTGGAGGAGTGGGAGCAACCACTCGCCAGGACTGTCTACCATCAAACTTCTTCTTCAATTGATGATGATGACCTAATAGCGGAAAGATATGACCAGCTCATCTCTAGATTAGCAAAGGATTGGTCCGAACTAAGATGTCAAGTGGATTTGGAGGTATTGCTACTGCCAAATTGGTGCAGACTTCATGATTCATCACACTAAGAGTTCACATGTGAACTATGCCAAGAAGCCATCAAGCAAGTCAAAGAACAAGCAAGGTAGCCAAGTGCCTGACCTCCTCTACTTGCTGCCTGTATCGAAGTAGAAGACCAAGAGCTTGAGCCATGTGAAAAATCAGCTGAAGGCAGACCTCAAGAGGATGTTGGGGCTGCAATAAAAGAAGGACAACAATAAAGTCTCAAACTTCTGAGAGATGAAGTAGATCAAGCGAGAATGTTGTCCACCAGTCATCAAAAAGTTCTTCCTCTTGAAGAGCAATTGTGTGCCATGGACGGTGAGATTTTTGGTGAGTCTCTGGAGGGAAATTGTGTAGGATAATTTGGTCCCCTTGATGAGGTTCCATCAATTGATGACTTCTTTCCATTGGGAGCTGCACTATAGGGTGATCCCACAATAATGGGTTACAATTTTTGGCCAAACTTGACATTAAAATCAGGATTTTTCACTAGACATTCACTTTCTTACACCTATAGCAGCTAAAACATTAAGGTTTTGAAGATGAATCAAACTAGTTATTTGTTAGATATTTTGTGTAGATTCTAATTATATTTAAAAAAAAAATTAAAAAAAAAATTGTGAATCATTTTATGTAATTTTTAATAACTTATTTTTTCTACTAATCAACATTTTTAAAAGTGATGTTCACTTCGGCACACATAACTTTTTTTATAGATAGGATACAATTCTGATTTTTAAAATACAATTTTTTCACACCAATATCTAGGGGATGGATATTTTTTCATAATTTTTTGTTACATATTTTTTTCTTAATTAATTTTCCAAGTCAACGTAATTATAATTTGGACAGAGGTGTACTTCGACACGCATAACTTTTTTTGTATTCATTTGAATTAACTTATTCTTTTTTTGTTGGAATAAGGATATCAATACCTAAGGCACATGTATTTTTTAGAATTTTTTTTCTCTATTTTTCTATTTTTTCGTATGTGTGAAATAAAGAACTTGATGTTCATTGAAAATCCTACATTCACAAGAAATGAGAAATAAATATAATAATCAAATTAAACATATTTAAAATTATACTTTTTAGGAAGCTTGTAATAAGGACTACAAGCTTAAAAAGCATAAATTTTAAATGAATTCATTTGATCACTCAAAAGGTAAATCAAAAATAGTTTTTTATCAGCATTTTGATAGGTGTAGAGGAGACTCGATTATAGGTATGGTTTAAATCTAACAAGGTTCTATCCAAGGGGCTTTGATCTAAGGGATTTGATCAATCCCTCTTTAATTAAAATAATTTAAATGGAACCTTTAAAGTCATAAATCATTGTATTTTCTAAAATTATGTGATTTCAGGCAAAAATCAGGATGTCCCAAAAAGTGTAACCCATTATTGTGGCAGCACCCTATAGAGGTATGCTCATGCCGAGGAAGAGCACATCCCAGAAGACGATAGCGATGAATACATACTCCTTGAGCCCCCAAACAATGATGCACTAGAGTTTCTTGATTGGGAAATGAGCTTCTTCTCCATTTACAACGATAGTGAGCATGAGGAAACAAGTGAATGTCATAATGAGATGCATGAACAACAAAGGGAAAAAGAAAAAGGTGGAGGTGTTTTGATGGCTTCCAACAAGTATGACAGAATTGACCAACTACAAGATGCAACTTGGAGCCCTTCCGCCATGGTCGTTGTTGATCCTCCACATTCAAGTAGCTACAATAGGACATACTTGTCCATGTCATTATCTCATGACATTGAACATCATAAAAAGGAGATTGACACTTGGGGAAGGAGATGAAACAACATACTGTCGTTTGAGGACATCAACCAAGTGGATCTCAAGTTTACAGATGATCAATGTGGAGAAGTATTTCTTTTTGAAGAACTGCCTATTGGGGCTATAGGTCTCATTGGTAGATTGGAAGATTTGTTTGCTACTCCGTCCTTCCAGCCTTATGCAAGTTAATGTCTGAAGTATTGAACCATCCACCACACTCGCTCGAGGCTACAGATGCAATGATCAAGGATGTTGTGCTTGCTCTCAATTATCCAATGCTACCACCTCCATGTGATGACATCTAGGTTCTATCCTTCCTTACCCCTATTATTTCTCATAATTGCACTTATTATTTTGATTATGGGAATGAGGGAAAACGAACATGTTTATGGGTTAACCATGGGTTCGGTGAGTCTCCTCAATTGCTGATTTTTCAAGATGACGTGATTGAACTTGAATACTACAACATTGAATTTATTTTTTTAGAATATAAAGACAAGTTTACATGGTTAAGAACGACAACAATACCTCGTTTTCTTGTGCATGCACTGTGAAATCCAATGAACGTTACTGTTGGCTTGCCATGCTTGAATATAGTGCTTTGTAAATATCTTTGTACATAACCGTTTTGAGTAGTATAGATTTCCTGTAAATACTTCGCTTTCTTGCTTTCCTTAGGTTGCTTGCTTTGTAGGTCATTTTCTTTTTGTTTCCTTTTTCTTTGCTACTGCTTTGCTCAAGGTCCCTCTCCTTTTAGCTGGGCACATCTATGCGCTCAACAACCATACTTATCGCTTGGGGTTGTTCTACGTATTTCTTCGTCAAACTCTAATCAAGTTTTCAGAGTGGATGGTGAGAATCTTCTGTTGGTGTCAAATGATCTGAGTGTTTGATTCAAAGAGGATAAGTTGTTGGTTTAGTCCGACTCTAACGTATTCTGAAATCTTACAGCTCTTACACATCTTAAGAATTTGATGGTCACTATAGGGTCTTTTGTTAAGTCTAGTTAAGTGAAAAATCTAAAATTATGCTCCAGCACCACTGTGATTCTCAGCCTTGAGCGTGAGCTTCAATGCTTGCGGGTTGAAATAAAAGAACTGAAAAGAGAAAAGAAAGAAAGAAAGAAAACATTGAAAATTAAAAGAAAGAGAAAATTCAACTTTTCGGGGGTATCCGAGCAAATCTACCGGGGCTATGGACGCCCGGCTGGCAGTAGAGCAATGTTTGAGAGAATCACAATGACAACCTCATCGGGGCTATGGATGCCTGACTGGCAGTGAGGCAATGTCTTAGATGCTTTTGGGGTTAGAATAAACTACGTAGCTTAACTTGATGGAGCTTGGGTTCCTATAGCAATCGAAGGATGGGAATTAACGCAATTGCACACACTTGAATTTTTAGTATACTAAAGGTTGGGTTGACTAATAGTTTTGATCCTTTAGTTGGGCATCTGGTTTGTTTTCCCTAGCATGAAGGTCAGAACCAGAGATTTTGGGTTTGTGATTCCAATTTGTCATCAAAATGCTCTAGAGCATTTCCTTAGAGAGTCGCCATTTGTTGTGCATGTTTTGAACACACACTCGCCATAGGCAGGGATCCCCTTTTTTTCTCCTGAAAGGCTGCTTTGCTCTTGTCTTATTTTTCGCGCCTCGATATCCAAGCCCAAATTGGTCATGTGCCATCAAACGATCAAATCCATCTAACAAAATTCACTTACTTAGGGTATTCAAATCTACGGAGAAATAAAGTCCCCCATCCCCTTTCTGCCTTTTGTCTTGCTTTGGCTGTTTTAGAAACATCCGTGAACCCCCGTCACTCTGGTTTCCACATTTTTTTTACTTTGGGGGAAACTTTTTGGTGGATTTGGGATGTGTTTGGGTTGCTTAAATGAACTGTCAAAGTTTCCTCAATGTTACGTAAAGTTTCGGTGGTTTCGAAACTTTCCCTCCAGAATTCCCTTCTTTTTTGGTTGTTTGGAAACATTTGTGGACCCCTATCACTCCTGTCTTCACATTTTTGACTTTGGGGGAAACTTTTTGAGGGATTCGGGATGTGTTTGGGTTGCTTAAATGAACTGCCAAAGTTTCGTCAATGTTCAGTTAAGTTTCGGTGGTTCTGGAACTTTCCCTCCAAAATTCCCTTCCTCTTTGGCTGTTTTGAAACATCTGTGGACCCTTGTCGCTCCGATTTCCACATTGTTTACTTTGGGGGCAACTTTTTGGTGGATTTGGGATGTGTTTGGGTTGCTTAAATGAACTACCAAAGTTTCGTCAACGTTCGGTTAAGCTTCGGTGGTTCTAGAACTTTCCTTCCAAAATTCCCTTCCTCTTTGGCTGTTTGGAAACATCCATGGACCCCCGTCACTCCGATTTCCACATTTTTGACTTTGGGGGAAACTTTTTGGTGGATTTGGGATGTGTTTAGGGTGCTTAAATGAACTACCAAGGTTTCGTCAATGTTTGGTTAAATTTTGGTGGTTCCAGAGCTTCGTCCCCCTTTGGCTATTTCAGAACATCCGTGGAGCCCTGACGGCTCGGCCTCCGAAGCTCGCCCCTCCATGGCCATTTTGAACATCCGTGGAGCCCCAATGACCCGGCCTCCGGAGCCTGGTCCCTCTATGGCTGTTTCTGGGACTTCGTCCCTCCGTTGCCATTTTGAACATCTATGGACCCTCATCGGTCCGGTTTCCACATTATTGATTTTGAGGCTAACATTTTGGTGGATTTGGGATGTGTTTGGGGTCTCTAAGTGAACTGCCAAGGTTTTGTCAATGTTTGGTTAAGTTTCGATGGTTTCAGAGCTTTGTCCCTCTTTGGCTATTTTGGAAACATCTGTGGACCCCCGTCGCTCCTGTTTCCACATTTTTCACTTTGGGGGCAACTTTTTGGTAGATTTGGGATGTGTTTGGGTTGCTTAAATGAACTGCCAAGGTTTTGTCAACGTTCGGTTAAGTTTCGGTGGTTCCGTAGCTTCGTCCCCCTTTGGCTGTTTTGGAACATCTATGGAGCCCTGATGGCTCGGCCTCCGGAGCCCAACCCCTCCGTGACCGTTTCTGGGATTCCATCCCTCTTTGGCCATTTTGAACATCTGTGGAGCCCTGACGACCCGGCCTCCAGATTGTAGCCCGTCCGTGGCCATTTCAGGGACTCCATCCCTCCGTGGCCGCTTTGAACATCCGTGGACCCTTGCCAGTCTGGTTTCCACATTATTGATTTTGAGGCTAACATTTTGGTGGATTTGGGATGTGTTTGGGGTCCCTAAGTGAACCGCCAAGGTTTCATCAACACTCGGTTAAGTGTTGGTGGTTCCTGAGCTTTGTCCCTCTTTGGCTATTTTGGAAACATCCATGGACCCCCGTCACCCCTGTTTCCACATTTTTCACTTTGGGGGAAACTTTTTGGTGGATCTGGGATGTGTTTGTGGTGCCTAAGTGAACTGCTAAGGTTTCGTCAACGTTCGGTTAAGTTTCAGTGGTTCCAGAGATTTATCCCCCTTTGGCTGTTTTGGAAACATCTGTGGAGCCGTGACGGTCTGGTTTCCACATTTTTTTACTTTGGGGCCAACTTTTTGGTGGATCTGGGATGTGTTTGTGGTGCCTAAGTGAATTGCCAAGGTTTCATCAATGTTCCATTAAGTTTCGGTGGTTCCAGAGCTTCGTCCCTCTTTGGTTGTTTTGGAAACATTCGTGGACCCCTGTCAGTCCGGTTTCCACATTTTTGACTTTGGGGCCAACTTTTTGGTGGATCTGGGATGTGTTTGTGGTGACTAAGTGAACTACCAAGGTTTTGTCACCGTTCCATTAAGTTTCAGTGGTTTCAGAGCTTCCTCCCTGTTTGGTTGTTTTGGAACATCCATGGAGCCCCAGCAGCCCGGATTAATGTTTATGGTCCAAATAAGCTCCAAATATGAATATTATGAATTTTTGATGATGCATAGATGGATCTAACATGGATTTTGCAAGATTTGACAAACGTTTTCCTTGATTTATGTATGAAAGAACTTACGACATTTCATGTACGCAAAATTCAAGGAGCCTACTACACGTCTGTCAGGAGACCCATTGAGAAAGCTAAACAAGGAAAGCACATAGCTCCTGTCACCATTCATTTCATGTTCACCTCTCCCCCTAGAACCCACCAATAAGGTTAGTGTTAGAAGAAGGATTGTGCCAAGGAAGTCAATGACAAAAATGCAATGCAAGGGGGTGGCCTTGAAGAAAGCATAAGAGAGTTATCCAGCCAAATCAAGGGCAACCGATCCATTGATGCCAATTGTCAACGGGCTCATTTGATCCAAGGAAGGTCACTGCAAACACATCAAGTAAGAAGATAGCTTTCAAGTAGTTTTAGCTATAGTAAAAGGACAATCAGCTAAATGACAAAACTGCTACAACACCTAAGCACTAGATGACAAAATAGGGAAAAGACAAGGAATGTATTTTTAATTGCTAAATATTGCGGGGTAGGTGAAACCCTAGTGTAAATTAAAGCTGGGCCACACAATGTAATTCAATCCTAGTAATTCATTTGGGCTTTGTAAAACTATAAATAGGGGCTTGTCCCTCATTTGTAAGGGTTGGAGAGCTTTTGTAAAAAGCATTTTGCAGCAATAGAAGACAACATTGCATGTTTTTATGGATGTTCTATTTTATTTTGTTCATCTTGCATGCATGGTTCTACTTCCATATTAGTTTTAGTATTAGTTTCTTGAATGGGTGTGATGATGGTGTTGCTGTTATAGTATTTGATGATCTTCCAGTCCATACTTTTAGCACTTGTTGATGACAAGTTGTTGTGCAAAGTTAGCCTGTGCTTCTTTATTCCATTGCTGCAACTTAGTTCGATTGCATGTTTATGATGTGCACGTGCAATTTGAAAATCAGAAGACCTTAGGAGATTGCACTAGTTTTGTGTAGCTGTAGGTTTCTCTTGGTCAAGCAAAAACTCAGTTTAGGAAGCCTGTCTACTTTAGCAGCCACCATTGTTATTGTTCATTCGTAACTTAGGATTAGAATACCTTTCTTAACCATTCTCCTTTTGCTGTTTCTTTTAATCCTTGGTTAGAGTAGGATCGAAAGCATCACCATGAAGCCAAATCATATGAACTTGATGAGTTTTAGCTTGCTATTTTGAGTGGACAGCCACTATTCATTCACTTCCAACACTTTGAAACTGCATTTGCAAACCCAACTTCCCATGCTTTGTAACTCATTTGTAAGACCGCCTTGTGATTCCAGCAAATCACATCAAACAACTGAGATATTCCAAGCACTGTCAAGACCTGACATTAGAGACCTTGGGATAGTGTTCTGCAATCTAATTGTGGAAGATTTTCTTTCAAGAGAGGTAGTGCACCTATGCACTGCCGATGTTGAGAAGTGCATAAAAAACACATCAACACATATCCTAATGGTTCTCCCTCTTTGAAGTAATATTGATTTGTTTTCAACATGACTAAGTTCAATCCGGTTGATGATGCATGATGAAGCTTAATCTGGCTCATTGAAAATCAAAGTACAATTGTTGGCATCATCAATATGCATCTTTGGAAACAAAATCATCATGAGCAATTAAAGATAAAAGATGGAGTTTTAAATCATTTCTCATAGTTTGCAAAGAAGGATAAGATGTTTCATTGAGTGATAAAAGGATTGAAGAAGCTAAGAATGATAATGGAATCTATGTTGGTTAATAGTGAATCTAGTGGTCGCATCCCGTTGTGATTGAAGGGAGTAGAGTAGGACAAATTTGATCATCACAAGATGAAGGAAATGGAGCTAGGGTTGAAGACTAATGAATTGCACAATGTAAATGCCCTAAGTATGAATCTATGGGTAGAATTTCCTTGGATTGTTGAAAAAAGAGTCTATATTATTTTTCTTGAGTCGATTCAAGGATGAAAAAATTGTTTTGGCTAAACCCTATCCAATCACTAAGGAAGTTATTGAAGCCATTACTAGTTTGTGAAGAGTTGGTGACCTCCCTGGGAAGAAAATAGTGAAATACAAAGATGTGGAGGAACTTACTCATATCGAAAAATACCCTCAAGCTCTATTGATAAATACCATTGTCGATCTTGTAGTAAGGTATGTTGCTTATGGTATCACTTACTATAAAATCTATTTCAAAAAATGTGAAGGTTCTACTTCAGATAATTATTGTGTATCTTGCACATAATATGGTGAAATAAAATAATTAGTTTGACCTATGTAGCTTAATAATGGAAAACCTAATCGAGAATGTTAGAATTTCATTGGTTGAGAGTTATCCCTTTTGGTTTGGGTCTTTGATCATATGTTTACTATTCTACTTTCTAAGTTTTCTATCGACAAAAGAGAATGTTAAGTGGAAGTCCAACATCCCTATCAAAAATAAAGTTTACAGATATTTGGAATGTATGGAAGATAAAGCAAGTGCATGCAAAATCTATTTCTCATCCTTGCAGATGGATTTGTGCCCTGGTGTGATAGTGTCTAGTGCTATTCCTATTTGTAAGATTGAGGAGGGTTACTCCTTTGGTAAGAAGGATTTAGAAGTTTTCATTGGTGGTTTCCCTTCGAAACCTAAATTGAGGAAAGTTAACACGAAAGATGACATCACTATCTTAGAAGAGAAGGAGAAGGAAGAAGATTCTCTGCCTAGATCTGACTCTTTCGATCCAGATAAAATTCATTCAGTATTGGATGAAGGTGACATGAAAAAGATTGGTGAAGTGTGATATGCCTTCTCTCTTGATAGAAGGCCTAGAATTGAAGATGCTTTAGTTGACTATCTGCTCAAAAAGGGTATTATTGTTTTGGTTATTTTTTACTCATTACTAGATGATCTAGTAGAATTTGTTGAAGAAAGGTTTTTGTTGGAACGATATGAAGGTCATAAGATCCAAGCTATCATTGAGAGAAGATGTATCAAATCCAAAAAAAATTTATCCAAACACATTGTTGAGACAAGAGAATGCATTAAGGAGATGTCTGACATCTAGAGGTATTGTCTCATGTGGCCTGTTGTTGTTGATAATTTTAGAAGCAAAATTGAAGCTATTGAATCTAAATTGAATGATATGGAAATTTTTTTGACTTCTTCAAAGATAAAGATGGAAAACAAAGAAAAAGAGTTGGAGAGTTGCAAGATAAGTTATTATCTATTCAGAGACATAGGGAAGATTTGGTTAGAACTTTCTAGTTGGTCAAAGAAATTGTTGAGGTCCAGTTGGATCATCTCACCAGGATACTTTTTGATGTAGAGGATTGTGAACGATAGTGCCTATCTCCGGGCTGGTCATCTTCATTTATGTTAACTCTACTGAACAATATGTGTAGAATGGTTTCTGCAATACAAGCTTGGAAGATGATTCTTCCAATTGTGAGAGAAAGGTACGAGAAAAATTTTCATGTGAAAAGTGTTATTTTCACTTGATCCCCTAAATTTTCTTATTTGGCCCTTTTCCTTTGATTTCAAAAAGGGGGAGAAAATGAAGAGAAAAAAAAACACAAAAAGAGGAATTGAATTTCTTGTCAAAGGGGGAGTTTGTAGTTTTTTTGGTGTTTTTGAGTTCTTGTTGTTTTTCCATCAATGCCAAAGGGGGAGATTGTTGAGAAGTTATTGAGATGATTTAGCATTATTTTCATTGATGTCAAAACTTGGGATCTAGAAGATTGTGCTTTAGATGATATACATAAATGATTTATCCTATTGAGTGCTATGTTGTTGCATAGTGTGGATGTTATTCTTGATCCAGCTATGGAAATACTTCTTTTTGGGACATCCGTGGAAGATAGTTAATGCAGAATAATAAAGACTAATCTTTTGGTATTGTCTATTGTGCTTAAATCTTATTTCAGGTATCCTTGCTATCCAAAAATTCATGTAGCATGTTACAAGTTTTTGTATGTCTAATTGTGTTTCTTTGGTTGGTACTGAAATTTATGAGAATCAAGATTTGGCCTTGGTTGTGGCATTCCCATTGGCTCCAGAATATATTTCATGTAATTCAAAGTTTTCTATCTTTTAGTAATTATGATATCTTATGTATAACCTATTTATGGGTCCCATGGTAATGTGGTAAGGAGATTGTTATGTACAACCTATCCTTTGGGTCTAATGCTAGTGTGCCAAGCCTTATTGAATATTTCAAGGTTGTTCTTCAAGCCAACATGTTTTTCTAGGCTGACTTATTTTTTTCTACAAGCATTTATATATGTAGAACATCTTCTTGGTTCTAAATTGGAAGTGTGGAAGGAGTAAGATGTGTGAAAATAGATAGAAATGTGCAAAGGATTATGTAGAGAAGGAAGCTTAAGGAAAGTGTCATAGAGAAGTAATCTATAATGTAGAGGTTGTGTAAGGAAGGTGGGTAGAAGATTTTTAATCAGATCTATCATAGACAGATATTGTGCTCTTAACCAAAACTTACTTCATGCATATGTAGATGCAGCTTCATCAGTTCATTTTTTTCAATCAGACTATTTTCTAATCAGATGTTTCTATATTAATTTGGAAGTGATCCCACCGAAAGTGAGCCTTACCTATAGTGAGAAACTTGGTAGTGAGCATTTGTAAAAATCACCTTACTTGATGTCACCTTAATCAGTGTTCTATAATTGAGAATTAGCATTCTCCATGGTTTTTCACTTCTTAGGTTTCCACATAAATTCTGGTGTTCTTTTTGCATGGTGTTGTTGTGTGGTTTCATCTTCATATTTGTTTGATTTTTTTTATTGATATAAGCTTGCTCTAGATTTATTAAAGTCAAGAAAATTATTTTATAATAACCAATTCACCCCCCTTCTCAGTTATCTGAATTGTTCAACATCTAGCTTGTAGTAAAGGACTATGGATGGTTGTAGGGGAGAAGCTAGAATAATTGGAGAACAATAGTTCCAAAGGGAAGGGAAGGTGGCTATTGAGTGGTTAGCCATGAGTCACCACAAATGCACTTTTATACAATAATAAGGCAATTGGAAGAAGAAGTACATGTTCCAAATAGGAGTAACCCATGATATCACAGTTTCCAAGAAATAATTCCCTCTCATGGAGGTTAATTGTTAGGGGGTAGATTCCTTGGTTTTTTTTCCTTTTGTTTCATGTTTATGGTTTTTGTTTCATAGACTTTTCCTCACCCTATGCTTGAGGGAGAGTGGATGTATGCATCAACGTTTTGTTTCTATTCCTAGAATAAATAAGACTCCTCCCAAGCCTATATATTGGGATCTATGTTCAAGGAGTAGATCTAGTGGCGTGTGATTATTTTTTCTTGTTAATAGTTAATTATTTTTAGATTTTTGTTATCAAGTTAGAATAGATATGTATCATCGAATGGGAAATATTTAGAGATTCCGGTCAGATAGTAAGAAGTCTAGTTTTCATGCAATCAAGGAGTTTAGTTTATTGTCATGATTTTTGATCAAGTAGTACATATTTGATATCCTTTGTGGGCACAACTCAATCAAGGTCCACTCGAGGTACTTCCAACCCACCTTATTTTTTGTTACTAGATTAAATGATACTTAATTGAATTCATTTAAGATATGTTTTCAATTATATGCATGTGAATTCCATGAATAATATTTTATAGCATGAATTACATTTGTAACATTACAATGAGTTATTCTTAAGAGAAGTTAAAAGTCAAAATTTAGAGGTCGGAAGTTAGAAATATTAGTTAGTTATAAGTTCATATTCAATAGTGAGAAATTAAAATATTAAGTATTAAGTACCCATAGTATAAGCAATAAATTTATGTTAATTCCCTTATTTTTCAATTACATGCATTATTTCCTTTTCTAAATTTTACCATTTTCAGTACATGTGTGACCACCTATGTTACATTAATATAGGGTGTAGTAGGATCCTTGAATGCACATATAATGCTAGCACTATTAAAATCTTATGAGCACTAGTTGATAATTAAAAGTGGCATTTTGTGAAGGATTGATGAACTAATCATTTTGGAACCCATCCTCTGAATTGTGTGTCTACTTGCAAACACCAAGATAAAAGGATGTTAGAAATTCCTTATAAAGGGTGTAATGGGTTCCCTAGACTAGGGATTTGAAACAAAAATTTGACTTCACGGCCTGAAGTCCTTGGTTTGCGGCTTCTTCCTTCAAGATCTTGTTGTTAGATCTTCATCTATTATTGAGATAATTGAGCTTTCATATCTTGTCAAGTTGTAGGGCTTAAATGCATAAATAAGAAAATTTTCTTCAATCTTCTTCCAATCCTCTTCATAAATGTGCCTACACATGGGAAAGGAGAGGAAGGGTTATGTTATGTAGGGGCTTTCATTGAGAAAACCCCGTGTTGGTATTTCTACCTCTATAATGGTAAAGTTGATGATAAAGAGAGATTATCCATTTGATGATAGAGAGTAAATGATAAATGAATGATAAATCAACAACTCACTACACTTGAACACTCAGATCTAATCTCCTTTAGGGATGAATTTATACACATCAACTTCAAGGCTTAATTGCAATTTGGATTGATTTGATTTGAAGACCTACAAGCATTAGTACTCACAAACAAAATGCATACATAAAAATGAACAAACTCACATAAAACTTGACATAATGTTGGGATGATGAAATGTTGCAATAATTCTAAAAATTATACTCTTGAATGCTCTTTGAAGTATAATAATCACTTATAAATATTGTGCAATACACACTTGTTTAGCATGTCTTCAATCTTGTCTGCACCTTCAAATTGACTTAGGGAATTTCACACAAGAGAACATCCCTTGCATAAAAAAATCCAATTATATGTACAAATACCAAAAAAGCTTGTAGTTACAAATCTAAATACTAAAATCAAATACAACTCAAAAGATTAGGAATGTGCAAATTATTTTCATAAATAGAAATATAGCCTATAAATTAAATATAAATAAACAAACATTAAGATCTTTTACAAAATACAAAATTAAACCAAAGAAAAATATAAATTATTAAATAGTATATTAAAACTACATAATCCTTACATAACATTAAAGTATTTGGTGGAAGGTTAATAGTTGGAGAGAGAGGCAACATTGCTCAGGGTTTTAAGCAACTCTTCCAAATTCTTTGTAACGAGGCATCTATGAGTTGATATAATTGTTATCAGTCTGGAAATTATAATACTAATGTTGTATTTTATCTTTCATCAATTCATAGAATTAATTATAGTAAATTATTTTTGCTTGATTTTATATGTTTGTGGTATGTTAAAATATGTGTAGATAATATTAATTTTTTGTTAGATGATTTTTAAATTTTATTTTATAAATGTTATATTTGTATATTTAGTATATTCATAGTGAAAACATAATATAATATATACAAATTTAAATGGAGAGTGAAGTTTATTTTATATAATTTTTTTAAATAAATAAATAGTATAAAATATTCAAAATTTATCTTAGATAATAAGAACATTAATATTTTTATTGGGAAATAATAGATGTCATTTTTAGAAATAATTAAATGTTTAAAAAATAGATAATAGTATGAGGATACTTAATTTGAAAACAAGAACAAATGTCAAATGTTTGTTGTTATTAGTGAAAGAATATGACCAATGTTTAAATAAATTCCTTAGAACTAGTGAACAACCCATCTAATGCTCTACATCACTTCCAAGGCTATGGATTTGGTCACATGTTCAAATCTGATATGTTTTTGACAATCTTATCTCTATTCTTCAAAATTTAATTCTTTTCTTTCATTTATGATGTTAAAAATATTGGCTATAGTGAAATATAGAAACACTATAAGTAATAGTATGGATTGTGATAATATATTGATTGTTATTGCTCATAATTATTTTTAACAAAAATACTAGTATTTGGTGTTTGTTGGTCTATCTTTTCTAGGGATACTATTTTTTTTCTTTGAAATCATCTATGGCTACCAATTCAAGCACTAAATAGAAATATTGAGAAAAAGAACTTTCAAACATGGATGAAACCCTAGAAAATTTTTCTCTATAGTTACCATATTTCTAGAATGTCTCTAGGGGATGATTTATTATGATGTCTAAAGCAACATTTTTCCAAAATCTTAAATAAAATACCAATCCCGTCACAAATTAAACATTTCCTACCTTGAGGTGGCATATAATAATAATAAGGATAGGTCAAGACATGGCCCTACACAAGATTTTCAAATTTAAAATGAAAAAGACTTTTTATTGATTATGAATGCTATCTAAATTACTTATAAATGTGTAGATAAATTCTAGGTTTCAAAATATTTGAAACCAAGGTTGATGAATAGTCCCTAAGAATGAATACAATTCATAATGGATAAGGCTTGCATTGCACGATTAATTTTAACTAAAATTACACCATTTGTATGCTTTAAAATTGTCAATGTATGAAACTCACTCTAATTGATATCATCCCAAAACTTAAGTGAAAATAATATTTAATGCAATTTTCATCTTTAAATTTCTTCCCCACTTTTATGTGCAAGTAAATGTCATAAGAATGTACATTATTGCTGTCTCTCTTCAAATGAATGTTGCATCTTAGAAAACAGGTAAAACATAAAATGAAAGATCATTTAAAATAATAAATGCAATATCTATAATCATAAGAAAAAATTAAAAAGGAGTAGTTTTAGAGGTATTAACTTCGAAACATTATAGATAGCTAGATAGTACCATGCAACACTTAGAGAGATGTGATGTCATGCTTTGATATCCTTGAATTATACAATATTTTTGTGACCATTCTTAAGTAAGAGGGGCATTTATAAATAGGGGATATTGAATTTTCTCATGATAGCTTCAACACTTAAGTCTATAAATATTCTTTCCCTAATAGTCACTTGCCTTATGTTTATATCATAGTATTTCATGCTTTCTTTTACTAGTTCTCTAGACATTCTAGAGACACTATAAATGTTGTAGCCATGACTAACCCATTCAATACTATTTTCTTTTCCCATATAGTGGGTTGTCTAGCCCTCATCCTCTAGTGAAAATTATCCATGGTAATATAACCCCAATTGGAATAAAGTAAACCCCAAAGTTTGAGTGATTTGGGATGGTAGAGATAATCCCTACAGAGGTAATTTTCTTAACTAGTTATTAGTGGTATCCTATTTATGTGTTAAGTCCACTTAGGTCCTAATTGCTTTTTCTAGAAGTCCTATTTATCTAGATAAGATCTTATCATATCTTATCTAATTTTTTTTTTTTTAATTTAATGCTCGTGTCTTAGGTCATTTAATATTGTTTAGGTAGCTGTCTCATTGTACTAGATTAAGACACGTGTTAAGATCTTGTCTAATACTATCTCACAACTTTCCTTTATAAGAAAGACATCATATATCAAATATGACAACCATGCATCCATAATCATAGCATGATATTCTTTGCATTCTCTCTTGTTGAAGTTATTTTGTCTTGTAGGTAATCCCTAAGTTTTTGGAATTTCACTGTTAACTCTTACATGGTCTTAGAGATTTAGTTTCATAGAATTATTCCTAGATCTAGGTGGGCCATATTGGCCTTAAGATTTTGTTGGGTATAATTAGCAATTTCAAGGACCGCACCATTAAATTATGGGCATCAAAGAAAGTCACGTTTTCCTTTCATTTTGTCAAATTTTACAATATTTTGTCAAATCTACAAGGGCTTCAAGTTGGGTGAAGGTTACCAGATCTAGGAGGTAGCTAAATTTTTGGAGCACTTTGGGCCAAAACTGACCCTACCATCATGTTCAAAAGGTCAAAAGCCTTAAAAAATCAACTATCAAATCATCAAAATCGAAGCAACTTGCCCTGAGCCCTAAGAGATTTTTTTTCCCAATTAGACCATTGAAAATACCATACATTTGTACGATCATATGAATCAATTGGAACACAAAAAGTTGTTAGTAGTTAGTAGAAAACAATTAGTGTCACAAGTGGAAATTTTATACTTTATTTCATAACTTTTCCAAAATAAAATTTAATTAAAAAAAATATTATTTCTTATGTCTACAATTACAAACCTTTACAAACTCCACTAGTACCTTCCTTGATCCATACTACCATGTGGTTTCATGTAACATACTAACCCTTGAATGCAGTAAAAATTTCTAAATTTACACCATATGAGCAAGTAAGTTAGGTAACAAGTCATTACAATAATTTTTTTCTTTCTTCTATTTAGAATATACGAACAAGATGTCATAACATATTACAATAAAGATTCCATTTCATTACAAGAACTTCACAAGTCACAACAATACAACAATACATACATTTACTTACATAGCTCTAATGAGCTTTAGAACACATAGGTGTAAGACGGTCCAAAATCCTTCCTATCAAACTTGGTTCTTTTGTTGCCAGCTATGGAGGAGAAGCATCACTCAAGCACTTTTTTGTCAACCACGGAATCATAATGTAGTTCCTCAGACATCTATCTATAGTGTAGGAAATTGCATACCCTTGCACTTTCACACTTGTTTGGGCCCACCTTGCTTTATTTATGCTTCTTTTTGGATTAATTTGTCTTATTTTTTGTCCACAAGCCCTATGAATAATATATTTTTTTGGTCAATCCTGACATTCTCCAATGCATAAATGATAATTTAATGACTCCATCAATGTGTCCTTGATTTTTGGGTCAAGACTAAAATGCCACCTAGGGAGTCTTTATCCCCCAAGACCCTCAGGACCCTAATTTTTTGATATTTGGATTAGGGCACTTCTTGGTGTCTATGCCCCAAGTTTTTAGGAATTGGGACTAAGATGCCACCTAGGGAATCTTAGTCCTCCTTGAGTCATTTTCTAGATTTAATTCCAAATTTTGGTGGTATTTAGCCTCCTTTAATTAATGCATTCATACATCAAATTGGTGTAATGTAATTTTCAGATATTAAGCCCAGATAAGTATAAATACAAGGTTCATTCATTCATTTCAACCCAAGTCTCTTGTGAGATCTCTTATCATAGCATAATTGAGTTCACAAGAGCATTGAATAGTAGATTCATCAAGCATTTGGAGCCATTTTCAGATTCAAGCATCATATCAAATAGTTTTCTTGCATCCATCATCCATGTGTGTTGTTGTGCTAAAATTTGTGATGTAGGGATTGATCCAAGCAAGAAATTCAAGTCCTTATCTTTCATGGATTCAATATCCATATCCATTGCATCCATTACACACAAGTTTGTAGACTTTATAAGGGTTTGGTGAGTTGTAGCATTGCATGTTGTTCATTCACCATTTCCTTCATTATTTCCATTTCATTCCATGGTTTAATTACCAACAAGGGGTTTGACCAAGGGAAACCCCCATTCGCTAACAAAAAACAAGTTTTCCCCTTCTTGTATATTTGTGATTGCAGATCTAGGTTGAAGACTTTAAGATCATTTGGATTGCAAAGTTGTCAAAGTTGCATTTCAAATTTTTCATCTTCACAAAAACTCACCTATAGGTCACATTCAGAAGATTTAGAACCTGATATCCGAAGAGAAGAAAGTGAAAACCTTAGAGCTCAGGATCTTGGTTGGAGCTAGCAGAAATTCAAAACGGGACTAATACACAATCTTGGGCATCTTAGTGCTCCTATAGGATTAATTTTTAGTGATTTTCTGAGATTCAGTTTCGAGATTTGAAGAATCCATATTTTCCTTGAAAAATAGCAGTAGTACTAATAAACCATTGTGGGCATCTTAGTCCTCCCTGGCATTTCTGATCAACTTTGCATTTTCATAATCCTCATAACATCTCCAGACTTCCTAGGTACACACCTCCTATCTCCCTATTACATATTTTCATTACTAACATCTCTCATTTAGTTTACATAGTATAGTTTTAGGTCATTTTGCACAACACATTGTGTTTTCAAACATTTGTCCTTTCTAGGCATTTGCTTGGTGATGAACCCCGTAGAAATCATACAACCCCTCCTAGGACCTTCCTAATTGTGAATTGACTCACCTTGTGAGGTTGTTAGTCAATCCAATTGGGACCCCTAGGACAATAGTGAATGTTTGGATAGAAAAGTGTGATATCTTTTAAGATACCCACAATTCCCCATTAATCATTTTGGTGAACCCGACTCTTTTGAGCATTCATTTCATTTCTGATTTGGATTCCATTAATATTCTTAGATGTAGATTGCATCTTGCATTAGTAGAAGTGCATCTAGGGTTTACTGCATTTTGCATTAGTGAAATTGCATTTAGGGTTCTCTTTATTTGTATTAGTGAAGGTGCGTATATGTTGCATCTTTACTTTATTGCATCATTTCATTTAATTGAAAAAATTTAAAAGTGCATTTTTCATCATCTTAATTGCATTTAGATTCATTCTTATTACATTTAAAATTAAAAAAGAATGCATCCAACATTGCATCCAATTGATTGTTCTTAGTTACTTTTTATTGAACTTATTTGCACACTTTTTTGTTTGTAAACATCAGTAACTTGCATAGGAAATTTGTAATCAATGCTGACATTCTAGAATTCATTATTTTTCTGCAAAAACCCTTTGGTAGGACTAAAATTCCCTTCCTGGTATCTTAGTCCCTCTCAATATTTTTGCTTCAGAAATCTCCCTTTGATGTTTGCTATCTATTTCAAAGTTGGAACTTCATAATCTCACTAGGAGGACCAGAACTCCCTTCTTGGCATCTTAGTCCCTGTTGAATTTGATTCTTTAGATTTCAAATTTTGAAATTGCTTTTCTGTGTTTTTGTGGGCTACCTTTTGTTTTATGTTTTAGTTTTTAGAATTGTTGTTATTTCAATTTCTTTTATTTCAAATACATTTATTCAACCTTGCATAATGGATATGTGCTTTGAAAATTTGTGTATGTCATTGAAATCCTTGGTTGACGTGCCAAATTGTTCCTTTGGTAATGATCCTAATGAAATTGAACTCACTAACGTGTAATCAACTCCTAATGCATGTCCTCCTCGTGATGTTGACATCATTGGAGAAGATGATGACAACATGAATGAGTTCCTAAATGATTTTCTTGATAACCTTGAAGCTAATGCATCTTTCTATCCTTCAATGAAACAACCAAATCTTCCCACAATATGACCTCTTGAGATGTTTGGTTGCTTAAATCCTAAAACCAAGACAAAATTTGAATCCAAGCTTCCAACAATGGATAAACCTAGTTCCTCTAAACAAGCAAACATCCAACCATTTTATGATAAAAAGTGACCAACACTTCCATTAACCTCAAAGAAGCATATGCTAAAGGCTTTACCATCTTAAGAAAACAAGGTCGTGACACAACAAGTGAACATGAAATTCATCAACTTTTAGAGCAACAACCATGTGATGAAAAAACAAAAGGGATAGGATATCAAGATCCCCCTCACATTGATAAACCTCCTAGAGAATACTTAAACCCTCGTAGTGATGGTATGGTGATCTTTGATTATCCCCCTAATAGGAATTTCCTTCTTCCTCAAGAACAACCAATGACTCATAACAATGACTCACATGATAGGATCACCTTAGGTCCTCCTCAACCTTCAACTAGAGAAATTTTTCAATCTAGCAAACACAAAAGACCTTATAAATTACAAAAGCTACAACCTCCCCATCCACCACCTCAGGTTGAAAGAAAACTTCAATTTCTCCTTAACAAAGGTTTCATAACATTACCACCTATGAATAGATTAGTGTTTTATCCTAAAGATGAAAAAGTTCCACATTCTTCCTATCACCATGTTCTCTAACACACTACTGATGAATATCATGAATTTCACTTAATATTGAAAAACTTTCACTTTGATTGCAATGATTACCATCATGTGATTGCTCAGTTTCATATAGCATCTTGGAATAGTTGTAAAATTCTCTATTCTCACTATTACATGACCCTTATCATCACTTGCCTCCAATTCTTATCTTGCACTCAGTGGGGGAAATAATTTGTTTCCCTTTTCCTATTAAGGAATTTTTGTTGTCCCTTAGGTTCATTATCTACCTTCCAATTATACAGACTGAGTTTGGGAGGTGGTTGACTTAATTTAGTTTGACTCACCTTTGCATTACTAGTCTTTTTTTATTGCATGTGGGTAATGTGATCCACCTAATGTTATGTTTGATGTTCCTCTCTCTATGTGTGTTCCTCTATTTGTACCTACATTCTTCTATATGTCGTATACTTTTACCTTTTGATTGACCTTTACCTTTACTTTCATTTTTGTTTCTTATTTTTTCCTTTTGGAGATGACGCAAGGCATCATGATGCTCATGTCTCTTTCATGTTGACCCAAAAGTCTTCCCTTTTTTTTCCTTTCATTTTCCTTTTCATTTTTCTTTTGTTTTCCTTTTGGGGATGAAGCAAGGCTTCAAGACACTCTATGTCTCTTCCATGTTGACCTAAAAAAAAATTGTTTGTTTTCATTCACTTAAAGTCATTCTTCCAATTCTTCGTGCATTGGGGGATGATGACAATTCCAAGCTCTATTAAAACATTGTGGAAAAGAACATACAAACCCTGAATCCATACATCCCTTATGTATTTGGTGTTTTCATTTTGGGTGCAACCCCTTTCTTTTCCTTTTCTCTTGCATGGCGTAGCCTTACTTAGAAACATATGACTTGGCATAGGGCTTTCCAAGTTGGTTCTCATGTCTCCCCTCTTGTTTGCATTTTCATTTGGCTACTTTAAAGTAATTGCTCACAACATGGTGTTAGTAATTTCTTTAAAGTGAGGGAATACATTGGCATTATTTTTGTTATTATGTTGGGCCCATGATTGCATTTTTTTTCTTTTCATGTTCTTTGATGCAATTTTCTTATTTCACATGAAGTGTTTTTCCTCTTTGTGGTGACATTGGGAGTAATTTCCTTCAAGAGTGTGATCTATCTTAGCATATTATATTCCCCTTAGTGTTGATGTGATGCACTGCATCCCTCAAGTGGTGAATTTTTTATCCTTTTATTTTTCCTCTCTTGGAGACATTAGGCACGATGTGACCCCCTAAGAGTAAGACCTCACATGAACTAAAGAAAACACAATTGAACATTCCTCTTTCTTATTAAATTTCCTTCTTCTCCTTATTAAAGTCATGGAGTTATGGCTTTGATACACACCACCTTGAGGCTCACCTAATGGACACCTAGCTTCACTAGCCCTCATGAGCATGCATTTTTGTACCTTATAAAAGTCATGGAGGTATGCCTCTAATATGGTCCCCTGGGGTTCACCTAGTGAACACCTAGCTTCACTAGCCCTTGTGACCGTGCATTTTATTTTGTCCTTATCATAGTCATGGGGGTATGACATGGATATGGACTTCTTGGGGCTCACCTAGTGGACACCTAGCTTTACTAGCCTTTGTGAGTGTGTGTATTTTTTGTATAGTGGACAACACATTCCAATTGTAAACTTTCTTTTTGGACAAACAAACAAGACCCGATCCACAACATTAGATGGCCTGTTGAAGCTAGATCCACTATAGGTTTCCTTTTTCCTTTTGCTTTTTCCTTTTCTATCTTTTATGGTGTATGTTTTTGATTCAGTTATGGCTTCATATATCATCCACAAGTGTTTTCTTTTGTACCTATGTTAGTTTTCCATAGGATCTTGATCCTAGGGGCTTGGTCACCCTCTTGATTATTTTCATCCTATCTAACTAGCATTTGTACATTTGAACCCCTCTTGATTGTGTGGTTGGGTACTTTAGTGTGAGTTTGAAAATATAGTGTAGGAAAATACATACCCTTGAATTTTTACACTTGTTTGGGCTCGCCTTGCTTTATTTATGCTTCTTTTTGGCTTAATTAGTCCTATTTTTTTCACAATACCTATGAATAATATATTTTTCTAGTTAATCTTAAATTTTTCCAATGCATAAATGATAATTTAATGACTCCATCAATGTGTCCTTGATTTTTGGGTTAGGAATAAAATGCCACCTAGGGCATCTTTGTCCCCCAAGACCCTTGGGACCCTAATTTTCAGATATTTAGATTGGGCCCCTTCTTGGTGTCTATGCCCCAAGTGTTTAGGACTTGGGACTAAGACGCTACCTAGGGTTCCTTCATCCTCATTGAGTCTTTTTTAGGATTTAATTTCAAATTATGGTAGGATTTAGCCTCCTTTAATTAATGCATTCATATGTTGGCTTAGTGTGATGTAATTTTAGGATATTACACCTAGATAAGTATAAATACAAGGTTCATTCATTTATTTCAACCCAAGTATTTTGCAAGATCTCTTATCGTAGCGTAATTGAGTTTACAAGAGCATTTAAGAGTAGATTCATCAATTATTTGGAACCATTTTCAAATTCAAGCATCATATCAAAGAGTTTTCTTGCATCATGTGTGTTGTACTAATATTTGTGATGTAGATGTATGTCCAAGATCATCATGGAAAAAATAGGCCCTTAAGTGGCAAAAAATTCAAAAAAATCAGAGTTAGGAAACTTGACGTAAAAAATTGAATAAGTTATCTATATTATTTCAAAAATATGTAAGAATAAAATCTGTGGCAAAGTGAATGTAGTTTCTAAACTACTAGGTTTATTTAAAAAAAATAAAATCCTATTTGGTGAAAATTTGAAATTTCAATGCAGTAGTACTTAAATTTCAGGGAGAAATTAGAAGTAGGTGTCTGTCTGACCATCCTAACCACAATGAAATGATAATATTTTTGTATAAAATTTTAGATATAAGTAGGGGACTCATGTCCAGATGTGATGCATATTTTTTATAGTTTTTTTCCTAGTAAATAATTAATTATGAATTTTTTATTACAAATTTTTAAAAATATAAAAACTCATATGTCTGACCACCTTAACTTGGTCAAAACTTCAATAAATTAAATTCTTTTTTTTAAAATCCTATAGTATGAAAAACATAGAATTTGACACATATTTTGCATTGAAAAAATATGATACGATTTGAAAGCTATAAATATTTTTCAATCAGCCTATCAATTAGGACTTTAGTCGTAATTAAAATAGAGAATGAATAATAATTTTTTACTAAATTCAAAGTAATGCATAATTTATATTGGTGGAAAGTTGAGAATCTCCTTTAAAAACCCTTTTCATTTCATCAATTTTGGGTAATAAAAAAGTTGTCAGCCACATGGGCCATCATATCACTTACATATTGCCACTTTTTGGCCCATCATGATCCTAGACATACCCGTAGGGTTTTGATCCAAGAAAGCAATTCAGTTCCTTATATTTCATGAATTCAAGATCCATATCCATTACAACCATTACACATAAGTTTACAAACTTTAAAAGGGTTTGGTGAGTTGTATCATTGCATGTTGTTCATTCACCATTTCCTTCATTATTTCCATTCCATTTCAAGGTTTAATTACCAACAAGGGGTTTGACCAAGGCAAACCCCCATTCACTAACAAACAATTTTTTCCCTTCTTGCATATTTGTAATTGCTAATCTAGGTTGAAGACTTGAAGATCATTCGGATTGCAATTTTTTCAAAGTTGCAAAGTTGCATTTCAAAGTTGTCATCTTCATGAAAGCTCACCTACAAGTCACATTCAGAAGATTTAGAACTTGAGATCCGAAGAGAAGCAAGTGAAGACCTTAGAGCTCAAGATCTTGTTCGAAGTTAGTAGAAATTCAAAATGAGACTAATATGCCATCTTGGGAATCTTAGTTCTCTAATGAATAATTTTTAGACATTTTCCAAGATCCAGTTCTAAGATTTGAAGACTCTGTATTGGCTCCGAAAAATAGCAGTGGGACTAATATACCATTCTGGGCATTTTAGTCCTCCTTGGAATTTCTGAACAACTTCTTTGCATTTTTAGAATCCTCATAGCATCTCTAGACTTCAGAGGTACACACCTCCTATCTCCATGTTGCATAGTTTCCTTACTAGCATCTCTCATTTAGCTTACATTTATAGTTTTTAGTCATTTTGCATACAATTTGTTTTCAAACTTTTGTCTTTTTCAAGCATTTGCTTGGTGGTGAACACCTTAGAACTCATAGATACTCTCCTAGGACCTTCCTAATTGTGAATTGACTCACCTTGTGAGGTTGTTAGTTAATTTGATTGAGATCCCTAGGACAATAGTGAATGGTTGGATAGAAAAGTGTGATATCTTTCAAGGTATCTATTTTTCCTATTCATCAATATCATTTGATAGATGGACCTTCCCTTCGACGAAGAGATTGGTAGAGTGATTGATAATGATAACCAACTGAGCATAATGTTGTGTCCTACATAACTAGAACTTGTAATCCCACAAACTCTATCTAGCATGTAATATTGGATCATAGTGAACTGACAATGGGGTCTCGATAGTCACACAATCTAGAGTGGAGTCTTGGAAATTAACACTAATTTGGCCAAAGAGTTCTTGTTCAATACTTTGAATGAAGTCATCTATCACATACAGTACTTAGGGCTGATTTGACTTAAGGATATCTTAAGCTGTGTGTAAGTAATCCTTCAATGGATAGCCCATTATCTGAGACAACCTATCACCATAATAATCTACTTAGTATAATCCTACTTAACTAGTTAGTAAACAAGCTAGGTATTTCCTGCCATAGATAGTCCTTCATCCCAGATAAACTATATACTTGGAGTAGCTCCCTACTTACATGTAAGTACTTAAACTCCCTCCCATACTAGATTATCTATCCTAGGAGTAAACAAAATATTTCCTAGTTAAATCAATAACTTAGCTAAATACACCGTATGTTTTTTTCATGTTCAATCAAAGCTAGTATATAATACATATGATAAACATCCATCTCCTACTATGGAGTACTTAAAACACATTATTAAAACAACATAATAGCTTCAATTTCCTTTTCAAAATAATCGAAGTTCTCTAATGCATACACTAGGAAAGACGCATCAACCATCCATGCAAGAAACATCATTCAAAAGTAAAATGACGAAGAAGAAGAGATCCCCATGCCTGTTATCACTTATCCAAAATAAATGGAAGCAATGCAACCCTCTCCAACAGTAAATACCTTGATAATCAGCTCCTCAAGAATGTCGCAAATAACTCTATCTCACTTGTTGGTAGCTTACTTCTCTCAAACTGTAAAGTTTCCTCTCAACGCAATAGAACACTTCACTATTTCTCACTCACAATATAAGAAAATTATGGTAGGAAATAATAGAGAATAATGAACTACAAAAGATATGTAATCTCTTAGGAAAGATTACGTCCCAAATGAAATGGTTCAACTATTTATAGAGCAATCAAGAAACCTCAAAGCCTATAGTGTAGGAATCCTAATGGATAGAAAGCAACATGAAAAGAAACACATGAAAAATATCAAAAAGGTGGAAATTTCTTAAGCTAATACTCATCATAATCATCAATAGGTCGACTTGTTTAGTAACAATCTAAAGACTTATTCAATCTACATATGCTTAATTCAAATTTTTATAATGAGAAGACATATACAACAACTTAGATTCAAAGGTGGTTTCATTTCCATTATCTCTCCCTCACATTTAGTGTGGTTTAATTACCAATGAAATAGTCAAATTCCATTTTATGAGAAAAAGTTTCCATCAATCTATTTAGTGGATGAATCGACTTGAGTAGATAAATACATTTGAAAAAGTCAAGGTTGGTCTCACTAATGGAATTGACCAAGTGAAAGCTTATCATAGATAGTAATATAAAACACTTTATAATGTCTTGTATCATGTGTCTTACTAAAAGATAATCGATCTACAAGAATAGTCATACTTAAGCTATTTAATCGACTTCATTAATCATAGTCTATTATGACTATAATCAATGCTACGCCCTTAATATTGGTCTACTTCAGGTTATGAATAGTTGGCTTGTGGCTATCTTAATTACCAATTAAGTCATGTTATCATTATTATATTATTATTTAGTTGGTTGGGTCGGCCTAGGTCTTATATAGGGGTGTCTAAGTCAGCCTAGGTGATATCCTAGGCATAAATAGGTATATATAGAAGGTTGCAAGTCTTATTTCATCATCATATTGTGAAGTGTGTTCTCATTAGAGATATTTGGAGGTTTTCCCCATCCAAGTGGCTTGTTATTCTAAGTTATTATCAAGTATTTACAACATATTTCATAACAAGTGGTATCAAAGCATGATCTTGGCACCGTAGAGGCAAGGTTTTTTTTCTCAATATTAGAGGAAATTTTGGAAAGAGCATATCTTTCAGATTTTGATGAATTTTTTTATTTTTTTAAAGGGTTTTTTAAGAACATATTAAAGAAGCTATAGTATAGATTTTATAATAATTGAAGCCAAATTGAGTGAATTATTTCAGAATTTGGGTTTCTACACAATTTATTTGGAATCTACATATCTCTCACATATTGGCGAATTGGAGCTTGATTTTTATTGGGTTTTTGAAGAAATACTAAAGGATATTACAATAAAAAAAATATGTGGGAATTGGAGTAGAAATAAGAAAGTTATTGAAAAATTAAGGTTTTCACAAATATCACTCTCAAGACTGCAAATATACTTATTTCTTGGAAATTTTTCTAGGTGGGAGTTATTTTGGCCCTAGTATGTTATAGTATATTTTTTAGAAGATTTAAGTTTCATTTGTGTGATTTATTTCAAAATCACTGGTTCCCATCATGATGGGGCCTACAATAAGTGGTAGAAAGAATGTTGTCACTCCAGGGAAGACTCCTAATAAAGATGGGGTAATAGTAGAGGATATTACTCCTAATGAGGAAATCATTAAAGTCAAGGAAGAAATTTCCTCAATGAAGATGGATATGTGTGACCTAAGAGGATATATATCAGATATACATAACATGTTAAGTGCCTATATGACTGAACCAAGAAAGGAGTTTTCAAGATACCAAGGTGAAAA
This sequence comes from Sequoia sempervirens, assembly GCA_007258455.2. Classification (NCBI taxonomy): domain Eukaryota; kingdom Viridiplantae; phylum Streptophyta; class Pinopsida; order Cupressales; family Cupressaceae; genus Sequoia; species Sequoia sempervirens. Next base: position 35,211,381 of record VDFB02000017.1, on the reverse strand, counting down.
TTCCAAGTCATATAACATTGACACAACTTTTAATACTCCTATGGGATTTGGGAATTTATTTTGAAAGGTGGATATGTGCAAGTTCGATGGCAAGGATCCTCTAACATGGATAAACCAAATGGAGATTTTTTTTGAAGTACACCAAATCCCAAATGGAAAAAAGGTCATGATGGCTTCCCTATATCTAGAACCAGAGCAATTAATTTGGTATCATTGGCTATGCACTCATCAAAGGAAAAAGGGGCTCACTTTCTCATAGTCAATTTTTATGGAGGAGCTCCAAGCACAATATAGCAATAGCGTGACAAACAACTTCTTCAGCCAGCTTGCTAAACTTCAACAAATAGGATTGGTTAAGGATTATATTCAACAATTCCAAAATCTATCCTTAAGAGTGGATACAATTACAAAGGAGAAATTGATTGATTTATTCTTGGGGTGTCTCAAGGATCACATTCAACATGAGGTACGCATGTTTATCCCTAGCTCTATAAATGAGTCTTTTATCTTAGCACATAGGGTATAGGAGAAGTGTTTGATTCCTAAGAAGCAAGGGGATAATGTGACAAGAGAGAAAGGATATTCAACACAACCTACTAGGTTGAATCCACATCAAATTGAGAAGAAAAGAGAAAAAGGGCTATGTTTTAATTGTGATAGCAAATATAGTCAGGGACATAAATGCAATGAAAAGAATTTTTTCTATATTGAAGGTCCAAGTGAGGAAGAAGAGGAGGAACCCATACTAGAGGATGAAAGGGATTCAAATGAGGAATCACATGATTCTCAACCAATCATTTCATGTCATGAACTCTTAGGTTTCAATGCTCCACAAAATCTCAAGGTGTTGGGGTTCTTAAAGAGGTAGAATGTAATTGTGTTGATTGAATTAGGTAGTACTCATAATTTCATCAACAAAAAGTTAGCTACTCATACAATTTTTTATATATATCCAACTCCAGAGTTTTAGGTTTTGATTGCAAATGGTGGCACAATTAGTTATTTAGGGAAGTGTCATAGCATTAAATTATACATGGGAGATTATCAACTTGATTACCCAATGTATGTGATATCCATGGGTGCAATAAATATTGTTTTGGGAGTACAATGGCTTACTACTTTTAGAATGATTGAGATGAACTTCCAAGAACTATTCATGTGATTTCAAACAGAAGGAAGGGTAGTCGAGCTAAGGGGGTTGAAGGAAAAATCCCCACAAATGGTAATCTCTCATGAAATGAAAATTTTTCTTAAGAAAGGAGTGGATGGATTTGTGGACCAACTTTGTTCATTAGAAGTCTCTCAAGCTAGTGCTCCTACTCATCCAGATTTGCAAGCTATAATTGATCATCACTTAGTTGTTATTGGAGATATGCCTAAAGGAATTCCTCATAAGAGGGATCATGATCATGCCATATAGTTAGTTCCAGGGATCCAACCACTTAACATCAGGCCTTACAAGTATCCACACATACAAAAGAGTGAGATGGAAAAAATTGTTGAGGAGATGCTAGAGGTAGGAATTATCAGGCATAGCCAAAGTGCTTACTCCTCACCTGTGGTGATGGTACGTAAGAAGGATGACACTTGGTGCATGTGTCCAGATTATAGAGTGCTCAACATGTACACCATTAAAGTTAAGTTTTCTATTCCATTCGTTGATGATTTGTTAGATGAATTCAATGGAGCTATGTATTTTACCAAGTTAGATCTTAGATCTGGTTATCACCAAATTTGAATTAAGGAGGAAGATATTTGTAAGAAAACATTTTGGACTCATGAGGGTCATTATGAATTCTTGGTGATACCATTCAGTCTTACCAATGCATCATCCACATTCCAAAGTCTCATGAATTCCATTTTTAAGAAGTTCTTGAGAAAGTTCGTGTTAGTATTCTTTGATGATATTCTAATTTATAGAAATACTTGGGAAGAAAATTTGCAACACGTGGATCAAGCATTAAAAATACTTTAAGATCATCAACTCTATGCTAAACCATCCAAGTGTACTTTTTTTCTTAAGGATGTGGAGTATTTGGGACACATAGTTTAACATGAAGGAGTAAAGGTGGACCCTAAAAAAATTAAGGCTATCATGGAATGGCCTATTCCAAAAACCATTTAAAAACTAAAGGGTTTCTTGGGATTGACAAGGTACTATAGAAGATTTGTGAAGAATTATGGTCATATAGCAGCACCCCTCATCACTCTATTGAAGAAGGATTCTTTTCATTGGAATGAGTCCGCTAATACAACATTTGAGAGATTGATAGAGGCTATGTGTACAACTCCAATGCTTGCCAATCTAGATTTCACCAAGGAATTCATTATGGAATGTGATGCTTCTAGAAATGGGATAAGAGAAATTCTCATGCAAGAAGGTTGACCAATTTCTTTCGAGAGTCATCAATTAAAGGGTAAGAAACAACTAAAACCTATTTACGAGAAGGAAATGTTAGTAATCCTTCACATAGTTAAACAATGGAGTACTTACCTTATGGGTAGACACTTCAAGGTTAAGACAGATCATGATAGCCTAAAAAGTTTTTTGGAACAAAAACTATCTTCTGAAGAGCAACAAAAATGGGTCACTAAGATGTTAGGATACGACTTTGAGATTGTATATAAGAAAGGGAAGGAAAATATTGTAGCAAATACAATTTCAAGGAAGGATGAGAAAGATGAAGCCTTATTGTGTTCCCTTTCAATATTACAAGAAAATTGGGTGGAGGAAGCCAAAGAAGAGTCGTAAAATGATGTTGCAACAAGTAATCTTATCGAACAATTAAAAAGTGATTGTAGTAGTTCAGATAAGTTTTGTTGGAAGGGAGATACTCTTTGGTATAAATAACATTTGTATCTCTGTAAGAATTCCACTCTTAAAAAATAGATTCCCATAGGGCTGCATGAGTCCCCAGTTCGTGGTCATTCAGTATTTTTGAAGACATATCATCGAGTCAAGCAAGATTTTTTTGGGAAGGGATGAAAGGTGATGTTCAAAAATTGTGGTTGAATGTTTGGTTTGTCAAAGGAATAAAGTGGAGACAATTAAGACACCAGGTCTCTTGCAGCCCTTACCTATTCCTAGCTAGCATTGGGAAGAGGTATCTATGGACTTCATCATATGGCTTCCCAAATCTAAAGGTCACAATGTCATCATGGTAGTAGTTGATCGCCTCAATAAATATGCACATTTCATTGCATTATCACATCCTTTTATAGTAAGTGTAGTGGAAAAATATTTTTTGGAGAATAACCAAAAGCTACATAGTACACCTAAGGTTATTGTTAGTGATCATGATCCTATCTTCACTAGTCACTTTTGGAAAGATTTATTCTCATGCTTAGGTACTCAATTGGCTCATAGATCTTCATACCATCCTCAATCATATGGGAAAACTAAGGTTTTTAATAAGTGTTTGGAAGGATATCTATGTTATTTAACTTTAGAGAAAAAATCTCAATGGGTAGATTGGCTACCACTTGTAGAGTGGTGGTATAACACTTATGTTCATAGCTTGTCAAAAATGTCTCCATTTTTGGCACTTTATGGATATCATCATCCTTCCACAACTTCATCACTTAAGGTGTCACCAATAGTTCAAGTAGTAGAGGACCACTTGCTTCATCAACAACAGGTACTTTTAAGACTCAAGGAGAATTTAGCCATGACACAAAATCAAATGAAACAATAGGCAATCCAACATCATAGTGAAAGAAGTTTTGAATTTGGCGATTGGGTCTTCTTGAGATTGCAGCCTTATAAGAAAATCTCACTAAAGAAACAAAAAAAGAATAATAAGTTATCTCCAAGGTATTATGGGCCATACAAAATCATGCAAAAGATAGGTAGTGTTTCCTACAAGCTAGAGTTGCCACCAACAACAAAGATACGTCTAGTTTTTCATGTTTCTTGTTTGAAGAAGGTAATTGGACATAATATTCCAACTCAAACAACACTAACAGAGCTCGATGAAGAAGGACGAATCATTTTGGAAATAGAGTGCATTTTCCAAATACGCATAAAGAAGTTGAGGAATATAACTCACTGAGTATCTCACCCAATGGAAGAACTTACCAGTTGAAGATGCCACTTGGGAGGAGGAGGAGTTCATTCAAAAGAATCCAAACTTGATTATCATTGAGGACAATGCTTCTTTTAAGAAGGGGGGCATGCTACGCCCTTAATATTTGTCTACTTCAGGTTATGAATAGTTGGCTTGTGGCTATCTTAACTCCTAATTAAGTCATGTTATCATTATTATATTATTATTTAGTTGGTTGGGTCGGCCTAGGTCTTATATAGGGGTGTCTATGTTTTCCTAGTTGATATCCTAGGTATAAATAGGTATATATAGGAAGTTGTGAGCCTTATTTCATCATAATATTGTAAACTATGTTCTCATTAGAGATATTTACAGGTTTTCCCCCTCGAAGTGGTTTGTTATTCTCAGTTATTATCAAGTATTTGCAGCATATTTCATATCATATTCTTCTATTGTGCAAGTTATTTCATAACAATCGACCTCCATTTTCATAGTCTTTATCAACTATAAATAGCCTAATAATATAGCCATATCCATTATAAATTTGGCCCCTTGATTGTTCAAGACATTCAACTTCAAAAGCCATATAAATAGCATGATAATTCAATTGGTTATCATTGCTTGAGACAGTCGATCTCAAAGCAATTATTACATATGGCTTTACTAAGCCTTTTTCCACTCATCATGAACAACATACTATGCTTTTGTTGAATGTTAAATTTTATGTTATCTCATGTGATATACATATTAACTTTGTACATTGATACACTAAGTTTCATTTGCCAATAAATACATTTTAGTCAACCTCCATCGATCTCTTTGATGCATTAAAATCGGTCTAAAAGTATGATTATGCATATAATTTTGGCCTTCAATATTTTTCTAAGGCTACGCTATAGTATCAAGCTCCTTATACTAGTTCCTCAATATATAATATATATACATATATATTTATATATATACATATCTTCCATAGCTTGAATGCTAGTGTGTATATTTATGTATATAATATTCTCTTACAAATCTCTTGTATATAATTTTTCATGTATATTTATATAGTTTTATATGCGTTATTACATGATATGATATTAAATCATGTCCTCATATATTTATATATTCCTTAGTATATAGTATATTAACTCATATACGCATAGTAGTATATATGCTCAAGGTAAATCATATATCAATATATATACATCTATATGTATCTATTATCAAATACATGTATATGCACCTATATATATTGATATATTCATCTAACACGTATTTTTCTTTGCCGATAAGTAGATACAATGTGTGCAAGTATATGCATATGTCACAAACATGCAACCGAACCTTATGTATATTATATAAATTGTATCCATGAGTTGCTATTCTACTTATATACATATACACATCCCGTGTATATATATTCCTATCAACGTAGATACATACATACAAATATACACGTACACACATGTCTATATCTAAGCTTATATTCTTAAATGTCAATCATGTAAGAATACCTTCAACATATAGATGAGTACAAGCAAGTCAATAGTCATATGGTAATTGTATACACCTAAAAATGGTTTAGATAAGTATAATTAATTAAATACATTTATTTTATTAATTAATCTTTAAATTAATCTACTATTAAATAAATAGAAATATTTATTTATATAGTTCATTATTCTATCTTAATTAAATAAACAACTTCAAAATTTTGATTTATTTAATTATTCAATTATTCCCTCTTAATTAAATAAATTATATCACATAGGTTTATTTAATTATCATGTCTCCTTTATTAAATAAATAAATAATTTTTTTTATTTATTTAATAATATTTCTCCAAAATTGAATAATTCTATTATTCCTTCAAAATAAAAACTTTCAATTAAAATAAATTTTGCTTTATCCTTCCAGACCAAATTTGGAACATTCACGGGAGAATTGGCTTTCGTGTTCCTCTTTTTCTTCCTAGTCATTTGGAATTATTCTTTATCCTTTCCATCTTCTTCTCCCTTGATTTATCCAGATTCGATCTGAATCATTGCTTGCTACCGCATCACAATTGTCTTTTGAAAATCTATAAAAGGAGTCTCTTGCTATAGGAAATGGATCCCAACTTTGTGCAAACATACTCTGTAGGAATAGAAATCAAACAATCATATCATCATAGAAATCATAGCATTATCATAGAAATATCAAGCATAGCATTTAAAAATCAATATCATGGCTGCATCATAGTTTACAGTAGCTTCTTTCATCAAGTTTCATGTCAGCATAGATTACAGTAGCTTCATCATATCATCTAGAAATCATCATATAGGATTTGATTATTGCATTTAGCATCATCTCATTCTCTAGATTGGCATTTTAACAATCACAATGCTTACCAAATTTGAGAGCCCCTTGACTTAATAAATCTTTAGAGATAGGGAACAATAGAATGCTTTTAGTAGATTTGTGATTTTAAATTAGTTTAATTGCTCTTGGATCTTTGATATAATGTATTATTAAGAAGTTTTTTTAGTTAGTTGTTATTTACTTATTTTACACTTATAGTAATAATATATATATACATATATATATATATATATATATATATATATATATATATATATATATATGTATGTATGTATGTATGTATGTATGTATGTATGTATACACACCCCTCTATTAAGCATTTTACACTTACATGTGTATTTGTATATATAGAAATATATTTTTATATTATCCATCATCACAATTACCAATCAAATGATCCATTCAATGTCCAAATGATCATGTCCTTTGCAAATATGACATCATATTACTCACTTATAAACACATATGCATATCTATACCTATGTCATACGACTCGTATGGACATCCCATTATATCCACCATATGTGTACAATGACATATGTATATTTATGCATATATCCAAACACTCGTTCAACTAAATAAACAAGCTTAATAGGATAAGGAAGGTATCAAAAGCTCAAACACATAAACATCACCAAAAAAGGCACTCAATAGTAACCAAGACCTTTACTAATGTAGGCATTTCAAACTAGGGTTGACTTACCAACTTCCCACTTCTATGTCTAGACTCAACCAAACTACTATGATTTGTGTATGCTCAAATAGTTTATGTTACCAGTTATTCAACCAAGATCTTCTCTTGAGTGATACTTCCCCTCCACCTAGTGGAATAGAACACATGCACACAACAATTAATTCTTCATTACATATGTAGTAGACATAAACATCTCCAAAGTTAGAATAATAATTCAATAACCATCTATTCAGATATATGGAGTATTTCCCCATGAAATAACATCAACTGAGATAACACCAAATGAGATATCATCAAATGAGATAACATTCACATTGATAAGATGGTACGAGCAAAACTTATTCATCTCTAGAATTCACATTACATTCACATTTTACCCTATATAGTAATAGTAAATAGTAATTACACAATTGAGGTGTAACATACTTCCTCCCTTGTGAATCATTGTCCCTAATGATATATAGCATTTTATCATATAGATAAAGTTAAATTAAGTTTTACTTCCATTCTCAAATTATGTAAGATTTATAAACATCCATCCTATGTAGCATCCCACTTTACAACCTTGTCCCTCTTGGACCTTGCATCGAGTGCCCTTGGTATCGCATACAGAAAACTTGTATGCCTCACACATAGTTACTCTACCAAGAGCTTTATTAAATTATCATATATAAACATCCTATTTATAATAGTAACTATACATGACACCTAAGACATAGTGATTGGAAATCATTGTCCCATGAATTTATCCTTAGTATAACCCAAATAGGAAAGGAATACCAATGTATTGTGTACTACATCGTAGGTCCCATCCTTCCCTTTTGGTATTTATACTTTTAGAAAACTCAAAAACCGAGTTCGTTTATCACTTATGCATCTATTTTCCTTACCCATAAAGTATCGTTCTTGACTATTTTTCCATATTGAGCATAACATTGCTCTTGGACACCTATCAAATTTTGATACTAGTTCATACTTAAGCTTTGTATCAACAAAGTTTCATTGATCTCTTTGATCTATTACTCCTTTTTGACATTTTATCAAGTGTATGGTTAACCCTATTTCTAAGCCTATTTTAGCTTAATAGAGTTTCCAACCTTTCCTTCCATATAATGGTCCAAACCTCAATATTAGAAGTTTATAAATCATTCAAGATTTAGTCTACCATTTTTTCCTCTTTGGGATTTAATAATATATTGTGCATTCATGCAATTGAATGCCTCACAGTATGATCATGGTTTACACAACCTTATCATTATTTTCCCATTCATAACTAAGATAACCTTCTTAGGAATACTAAGAAACTACTTCCCATAATATATTATTTAGGACTAAAATCCTATAAGTCAAGTTTCCAAATAGCATCGATTACTTTGGTGAGTCTATCCACTAGAAGATTATGTCATTTTTATTGACATAGAAAAATTGATGGGTATGTGCAAGATCATCATGGAAAAAACAAGCCCTTAAGTGGAAAAAAATTTAGAAAAATCAGAGTTAGGCAACTTGACATAAAAATTTGAATAAGTTATCTATATTATTTCAAAAATATGTAAGAATAGAATCTATAGAAAATTGAATGTAGTTTCTAAACTACTAGGTTTGTTTAAAAAAAAATCTATTTGGTGAAAATTTGAAATTTCAATGCAGTGGTACTTAAATTTTAGGGAAAAAATAAGAAGTAGGTGTCTGTCTGACCACCCTAACCACAATAAAATGATAATACTTTTTTATAAGATTTTATATATAAGTAGAGGACTCATGCTACGATGTGATGCATATTTTTTTATAATTTGTTTCCAAGTAAATAATTAATTATGAATTTTTTATTACAATTTTTTTAAAAATATAAAAACTTGTATGTCTGACCACCTTAATTTTGTCAAAACTTCATGAAATTCATGTTTTCTTTTTTATATCCTATACTATACAAAGCATATAATGTGACACATGTTTTGGATTCAAAAAATGTGATACCCTTTGAAAGTTATAGATTTTTTTCAATCAACCTATCAATCATGAATTTAGTCATAATTTGAATAGAAAATGAATAATAATTACTTATTAAATTCAAATTAAAGTATAATTTATATTTTTTGAAATATGAGAATCTCCTTTAAAAACCCTTTTTGTTTCATCAATTTTGGGTAAAAAGATAGTCGTCAACCACATACCCATCATATTGCCACTTTTTGGCCCATCATGATCCTGCACATACCCTGATTTGTCTTGTGTTCTACCAATTTCCCTCTAGAACCTCAAAAGAGTATACATGTTTTGCTGATGATGACACCTAGTCTTCATTTCCTGGCATACTAGACATTATCTTGCCACATTTTGTGCAACCTCTTATCTATCTTTTCCTAGGTTATAGTGGTTTCTCATTTAACAATTCACTTTTTTGTTCTAATGTCCTAACTCTGACATTAATTTCCTCGTTTCGTTCTTGAATCTTCCAAAATTTTTGGTACATAGGTTCTTTCATATATCTAATAATAGTCTATTCTTTGAGTAAGTGAAAACCTATGACTAAGTGAAAACCTATTTTATGATCTCATTCCGTCTTTAATTCCCATGTAATGATGGTTATAAGTTTTGCAAAGATAAATCCTATTTATCTTAGGACATGCATATAATGGATTTCTTCTATCCTTGGATTATTTTCAAAGATGTAATCCATCTTTCAACTCAATCTAATTTCCCAGATAAAAATTGGTAATAATTTCAAGTATTAATCCTTGTTCAATCATGTTGGTTCCTAGAAAATATCAATTTTAATTGCATACCTAATTACCAAGCATGAAAATTTCTCATTAACTCCATGGATTCACTTAATCATATAGGAGAGTCTCAACTTCAGTATATCCTAGTTGAGCATATGTAACAATCCTGGTGTTCTACTCAGTAAAATTTCCAACATTTCATGCTAAGTGAAAATTTTATGATGTCATGACATAACAATATACGCTTCCCTTTGGGAGTGTATCCCTTTTAATAAAAGAGACAATCAAAGTAGAGTCTTGTCAACAATATGACCTCATATGAAGAGTGTAAAGTAATTAATGAAGTACCTACTTTATATCACTAGGTATCCCACATATATTTCCAATCATATAGAATATCATAAGCTCAAGTGATTTTACAAATTCATATGGGTGAATCTCAATCTCAATATTCCCTTCCAATTCTTAGGATAGAGTCCTAAATTGATGACTAGTCTAATGTTATAGGTTACTCTACCCCTATTTGTTCCAATCAAGACCAGTGTATAACTCAACCAAATGAGTTATTCCCAACCTATAGGTGTTAATGAGTAGTCTAGTACATATTCCAACCTAGTAGATACATTAACCTGAGATTTCTCTCTTTAATCTAATGATCTTCTCATCCCAAATAGGTTATTCCAAACCTAGTGTTTCATTCGAGTATGATCAAATAATCATTCTAATAAAGATGTTTTGATGTGGTTCTCCTAACATCACATTATATCTTACATACCTTCTCTATGGATTATTAGCTAAACCTTATGTCATCCACAAGGTTTTCTATCATAGTTAGATAATAATGTCAAGTTGCTTCATGACATTGACATATCTCAGACTATACATTTAGTCTAACTATCTAACCATAGATTAAAAATAGATATTCTCTATAAGACAATAGGAGTAGTAAAGCTCTTTTTCCAATCACAAGTAACCTAGATCTTCCCTTGCCAATCCCATAGACAATGATCTTCCCTATCATGATCAAATTATTCATCTATCCTTTTATAAGGCATCAATGATAATATCACTTGATCTTCCAACCAAATAAATATAAGGTATGGGATAATAATAGGTCATAATCTTTGACCTTTCCATTTATCTTTCTCCAAAAAAAATCCCAATACCTTTTCCTTGTGGTCATAAAATCTATGTCTTAATTGACATGATGACTTGTGAAGAAGTCATAAATTCTTCCAAATTGAAAACACATCTACATTTTTCATTGGGTGGGGTACTTAACCTGAGTCAATCCACTCTCTTCCTTCACCCCTTAGTGTTTCAAAAACTTTTGATCTACTCTAAGTTAAATTCCTAGCAACACATTCTTCTTTGAAAAGATCTGTTGTTCCTTGTTGTTGGCTTTCTTTTTCCTTTTCTTTCCTTCATGGCATACTTCAGATATACTTTTCCCAAAGCTAGATTGATCTTTGATTTCTAATCCTGTAGATTCAATATTTTGGATCGTCCAATAGGAGATCTAGTGAATAATTAACAACTTAGAAGTTAAGAGGCACACTAATATTCTCACTTTCTTTCCAATATCCTTTTTGGTGGATGAATATCCATTCTCACAAGCCTCTTTTTTTTGTACTTTTCATCTTAGAGTGATTTTTTTCTTGCAACTTATATTCTTTTGACACATAGTTCCTTATTTTTATCCATTTCCTTTTAGAAACTCTAAACGAATGTTGATTTTTGCAGACATGTTGGTGAGTTCATATTATACTCCAACCAATCTATGTATTATCCAAACCTTTGGTCACATCAACCTAGTTTATTTCTACAGGTTTCTTTCCTACAATCACCTTTTCAAGTGACTTTGTTCGAATGCTTGGACTCCTATTCACTCATAACCTATAGAGATACCAAAGATGTTTGGTCTCTTTTCCTCCTCTTAATCAAAACTTGAATAATCTCATTGATTACTTCTTTATGTCTATTTTAGTATTTTATCTTTCCTAGGGACTAACTCATTTCTTGCAAGATCTTATCCTTATACAAAATCATATTTATGTCAAGAGTTATCAAACCTTGTGGATACCTCCTTCATTGGCTCTATATTTCAATATAATTTATGTTGACAGTGCATACACATAGATTCATAGTGTTTTCACTAAATCCAAGAATTCTTGACTCTTTACAACTATAGGTTGCTAATATTATCTCATTTCTTCCCATCCCCTTAGAGTCATATAACTATTTCATAGGATAAAGGTATATATTGGTTGTTCTTCCTAACCTTCCTACATAACCTGATTGCATAATCTTCTACAATCCTAGGTAATATCATATGTTGTTGGTTTAGGAGTTCTTACTCCAAGGATGAATCTTTACTAGTCCTAATTTACTCAAATTCCCCAAAATTATCATCTTCCTTTTTACTTTCCTATATTATTTTCTCTTGCCATTGTGGCACAAGAAATTTTCAACCATTATCTTCTGATAAGGTTTACACATTGTTTGCATAATAAGATCATAGCTTTGAGTGCTTGAACCTAGCTTTGATACCACGTGTAATATACTAACCCTTCAATGCAGTAAAAATTTCTAAATATACACCATATAAGCAAGTAAGTTTGGTAACAATTCATTGCAATAAAAAAATTATTTTGTTTATTAAGAATATATGAACAAGATGTCATAACATGTTACAATAAATATTTTATTTCATTACAATAACTTCAAAAGTTACAGCAATACAAGAATACATACATTTACTTACATAGCTCTAATGAGCTTTAGAAAAAAATAGTTGTAAGATGGTCCAAGATCCTTCCTTTCAAATCTTGGTTCTTTTGACCCATATTGTGGAGGAGAAGCATCACTCAGGTGCTTTTCTTCCAATCACAAACTCATAATGTGGTCCCTTACACATCTATAATTTAATAGATGGCCCTTCCCTTTGATGAAGAGATTGGTAGAGTAACCAATAGCGACAACCAACTAAGCATAGTGATGTGTCCTACATAACTAGAACTTATAATCCCACAATCTCTGTCTAGCATATAATACTGGATCAGAGTGATTTGATAGTTTAGTCTTAGTAGTCACACAATTGAGAGTGGAGTCTAAGACATTCACACTACTTTCGCCAAAGATTTCTCACTCAGTACTTCAAATGAAGTCATCTATCACATACACTACTCAACATCAATTTTAATTAAGGCTATCTTAAGCCATGCATAGCTAATCCTTCAATGGAGATTCCATCATCCCAGATAACCTATCACCATAATAATCTACTTGGAATAATCCTATTTAACTAGTAAGAACACAAGCTAGGTATTTCCTTCAATGGATAGCCTTCATCCTTGATAACCTATATACTTGGAGTAACCCTACTTACATGTAAGTACTTAAGCTTTCTCCCATACTAGATTATATATCCTAGGAGTAAACACAAGCTTTCCTAGTTAAATAAATAACTTAGGTAAATACACCATATGTGCTATTCATGTTCAATCACACCTAGTATATAATACTTATGATAAACATCCATCTTCTACTATGGAGTACTTAAAAACACATTATGAAAAAAAAAAGCTTCAATTTCCTTTTCAAAATAATCCAATTTCTCTTATGCATATAATAGGAAATAAATATCAACCATGCATGCAAGAAACATCATTCAAAAGTAAAATAAAAAAGAGGAAGAGATCCCAATTCTTGTTATCGATTATCCAAAAAATTGGCAGCAATGCAACCCTCTCCAACAACAAATAGCTTGATAATCAACTCCTCAAGAATTTCACAAATAACACTATCTCACTTGTTGATAGCTTAATTATCTCAAACAATATAGTTTCCTCTCAACCCAATAGAATACCTCACTATTTCTCACTCACAAAATAAGACAAGTATGGCTAGAAATAACATAGAATAATAAGTTGCAAAAATGTGTAATCTCTTGGGAAAGATTGCATCCCTTCCAAATGAAATGGTTTAGCTATTTATAGAGAAATCAAACAACCTAAAAGCCTATATTTTAGGCATGCTAATGGATAGAAATATCCATGAAAAGAAACACATGAAACATATCAAAAGATGGAGATTTATTAAGCTAATACTCCACATAATCACCTACAAGTCGACTTTTTTAGTGACAACAATATAAAGACTTATTCAATCTGCGTATGCTTAATTCAAGTTTTCAAAATGAAAAGAAATATATAAAAAATTAGATTCAAAGGTGGCACTATTTCCATTATCTCTTTGTCACATTTTGCATGGTTTAACTACCCATAAAATAGTCAACTTCCATTTTACGACAAGAAGTTTCCATCAATCCATTTAGTGGATGAATCGAATGGAAAAGTTAAATACATTTGAAAAATTCAATGTTGGTGTCACTAATGGTATCGAACAATTCAAAAATTATCATAGACAACATTTCAAACATTAATAATGTCTTATATCACGTGTCTTATAGAAAGATAATTGGTCTACACAAACAGTCGTAAGTTATTTAATCGACTTCATTAATCATGGTCTATTATGACTATAATCAACTTCCATTGTCATAGTCTTTATTGACTATAAATAGCCTAAGGATGTAGTTATATCCATTTAAAATTTTTCCCCTTGATTGTTCAAGACATTCAACTTCAAAAGCCATATAAATAGCATGATAATTTGGTTGGTTATCATTGCTTGAGACAATCGATCTCAAAGTAATTATCACATATGGCTTTACTAAGCCTTTCACTACTCACCTCACGCAACATACTATGCTTTTGATCAATGTTACATATTATGTTATCTCATGTGATATACATATTAACTTTATAGGTTGATACACAGAGTTTCATCGACCAATAAATACATTTTAGTCAACCTCCATAAATCTCTACTATGCATTAAAATAGGTCTCAAAGTATGCTTATGTGTATAATTTTGGCCTTCAATAATCTATTGAGGCTGCACTATAGTATAAAGCTCCCTATACTATTTCCCAAATATATAATATATACACATCTTTTATAGCATGTAAATACTAGTATATATATATATTCTATTACCAAAATCTCGTATATAATTTTGCATATATGTTTATATAGGTTTATATGAATTATCACATGATATGACATTAAATCATGTCCACATATATTTATATATTCCTTAGTATATAGTATATATGCTCAAGGTAAATCATATATCAATATATATACGTTTGTATGTATATATTATCAAATACATGCATATGCACCTATATATACCAATATATTTATCTTTAGAATATGTATTGTTTTTCGTCGATAAGTAGATACAACATGTGCAGGTATATGCATATATCATAAACATGTAACTCAACCCTTATGTATATTATATAATTGTATGCATGAGTTGATATTCTACTTATAAGCACATATACATCTGATGTATATATATTCTTATCGATGTAGATATGTACATACACATATACACTTATAAGCACATGTCTAGATATCTAATCTTATATTCTCAAATTCCAATCAAGTAAGAATACCTTTGACATATAGATGAATACGAACAAGTCAATAGTCATATGATAATAATCTATATTATATATCTATATATATGTATACACACCCCTCTATTAAGTATTTTATGCATATGTTTGTATTTATATATATAAATATATCTTAATATTATACATCATCATGACCAATCAAATGATCCATTCAATATTCAAATTATCATGACCTATGCAACTATGACATCATATTACTCACTTATAAACATATATGCATATCTATACCTATGTTTTCATACTTGTATGGACATCCCATTACATCCATCATACACATACGTCGGTATATGTATATTTATATGCATATATCCAAACACTCATTCAACTACACAAACAAGCTTAGTAGGATAAGGAAGGTCTCAAAATATCAAATAGATAAACATCACCCAAAAATGAACTCAATAGTAACCAAGACCTTTAATAATGTAGACATTTGAAACTAGGGATGACATACCAACTTCCCACTTATATGTCTTGACTCAACCAAACTATTGAGATGTGTGTATGCTCAGATAGTTTACATTATCAGTTATTTGACAAAGATCTTCTCTCGAGTGATACTTTCCCTCCACCTGGAAGAATGGAACACATACCTACATCCACTAACACATGCACACGATAGTCAATTCTTCATAACATATGTTGTACACATAAAAATCTCCAAATTTAGAATAATAATTCAATAACCATGTATTCACATATATGTAGTGTTTCCCCATGAAATAACATCAACTCAAATAACACTAAATGAGATATCATGAAATGAGATAACATTCAGATTGATAAAATGGTATGAGCATAATTTTTTCATCTCCAAAATTCACATTACATTCACATTTTACCCTACATAGTAATAGTAAATAGTAATTGCACAATTGAGGTGTAACATTTCATACCATTTGGAATGATCCTACCACCTCTAGCCATGCATACATGTTCATTGGAAAAATATTTTTCCAATTTTAAGAATATAAAGATGATAAAAATGTAGTGTATAAAATTGTACGCTTTTGAAAATGGTATAATTTCACACTTAAGTTGGACTATTTTAGTTCCCTTGCATTAAATACCCTCTCTAGATCATCATTAATAGGTTCCTAAGACCCTTTATTTTGGATCTCAAGGCTTATTTCAATTAAAATCCTAACAAAATCAACAAAAGCATTAAAATTTCTAACAACCCATCATTGGATCACCCAGAAAACCTAGGGTGGGAATCATACACCACCTTAGGTGTATGAGTCCCCCTAGGTGGGACCCATAGGCCACAAGTGGCATATGAGTTCCATGTGGCCCCTTTTTAGGGTTTAAGTGAGAAATTCAAAATTTTATTCAAATTTTTTATTGATGTCGGCTTTTGAGATCTAATAAATGGTAAAATAGGTGTAATTCTTATATAAACAAGCTTCTAAATCATTATTTTCAATCTAGAAGAAAAATTTCATGATCTAAGCATTCACAAGCACTCAAGCTTTCTTTCACAAGAGCATTCAAGAGAAAATAACAAGAAAATTTGAAGTCTTGGAGCAACATTATAATGCTTTTTTAGTTCTTCAAGCTCACTTCCATTCAAGATCTAACATTGTCAAGGATTAATTATGGTTTCCTATGGTGAATCATGATGGATTCTAGGTTGGGGAGATGAAACTAGCTATCAAGCCAATCTTAATGACTTGTTTCCTAAGTCATTCCATCTTCCACTATCACTCTACTTTCAACCTAAGGAAGGTACACATCTTATTCTGGCTTATTAGGTTGATTAGAGATCTCCCAAAGTGAGTCATTCATCTTCATTCTTCATTCATGCATCTCATTCTAGCACATTAGAATAGGGTTGCACTGCATTCATATTTTTTAATCCTAGATGCACTTAAGGTTAGGGTTTATATTCACATTTACATTCAAGATCCATTGTTTCTATCAAGTTTTAATTACTAAACTAGGCATTTGACTGAGGAAAACCCTCCATAAGAAAATCAACACTACATTTTGTTTTGCATGTTTTCTTATAGGTTCATATCTTAAAATCATATTAGGAAGGAAGAGCAAGGATTGGAGGGTAGACATGTACTTTGACTTTCTGAAAAAATAGAACAAGATTGATACACCAGAAGTGGCATATGAGTCCCACTATAGGAATTTTTCTATATTTCTTAAGATCCTTAATCAACTTTTCCATATTCTTATTTTAGCCTAGAAACCCTAGACTAGGATTGATAAACCAGAAGTGGTGTATGAGTCCTAGTGTTCCCTAAAATTAGTATTTTTAACATTTCAGAGTTGGTTCTGAGCTCCTATAGGTTTCCAAGTGCACTTTTGTGTTTTCCCAGTTTGTTTTTTAGATTTATACTCTTTTATTAAGTCATTTTGTGAATTTTTTCATATCATTAGTCTTGTCATTAAATATTTTGTGTCCTTAGTCTTTCCAAGCCCTAGCTTTCTAGTGAAATCCTCTTTATTCTTTAATCAGACCCTAAGACACCCTAAATTGCAAGATCTATTTCCTTCATTCCATCCTTGGATTGAGATCTCTAGGATTTCCTTAAATAAGAAGCATAGGAGATTGTTGTTCTATGTCCTAAACTATAGCCAACAACAATTTTCCTCCTTTCATTTTGGTGAACCTACATTTAGAACATCTTAATTATGATTTGGAGTGCATTTTCATCCTAGATCTAGATTGCATTAACATTGCATTAGGGTTTTCATTAGTTAATTAGGAATTAGGGTTTCTAAATCTTCCATTAGTGAAAGTGCATATAGGTTGAATTTTTGTCTCTTGCATCACTGAAATTTATGTAAAATCTACATTTGTGCTTAGTTTAGACATCATACAAACCAGAAAGTGTAACAATCACTCAATTTTTTTTGAAATTTGTGTAAAAATCCTAGACTAGGACTCATACACCCTTCTAGGTGATTTAGTCCTACTATAGGATATTTTTCCTGATTTTTGGGTTTTTTGTGCTTACTGTTATTCACTATTCAAACTCTTAAAAAAACCTACCTGGTAATCATATTCCTATCTAGATGATTTAGTCTCGTTTTAGATTTTAAACTGCATTTTACAACATTAAATTCTCTATTTATGTACATTTCAATTTGTAGAGTTTTTTTTACATCCATTTCATTATATCTATCTTATTTTACATTCATTTGAATTTTAGATAGAATTATATTATTGTACTTTTCATTTTCAGCATTATTTCATAGTTCAATTAGACTAGATTACATTTTCCATTCATTAGAAAACAAAAACACCTAAAAATCGATGAACCAATTGGAGAAAGCATGGTTATTTGAGTATGTTAAGTCTCTTTGTCTAAGTTAGCCTAAACCTCAAGCCTTTTAGTTGTGATGAATTTGACATGTTATATGAAGCCCTTGAGGAATTTATCTCACAAGCTTCATCCACTAAGGCTTGTTATGACAAACAAAAACCAAGAGAAGTTAACGTGATTAAACCTCAACTTATCATTTACCCACCTTCACACAAACCTTAAACTCAAAATAAATCCATTTTAACCCTTGAAACACCTAAGAATAATGTTTTTCAGCAATCAAGTTATAATACTATTTCTCACACATATAACACTAGAAACAATTTGCAACCAAAAAACCAACTACAACATCTTTACCTTTTCCTAACCTTGTCTTCCCTAGCACTCCTCATTTCCCTTCAAATAGTAGAAAGGAGTATGATCTTGTGTAAAAACTTAAGAATAATCCCACAAAGATATCTCTATAGGACCTAATTTAGAATTCACCTAATTATCACACTATGCTTCAAACCGCCTTGCAAAAAGTAGTGGTTCATTCTGGTACAAATGCAAATGATGTGGCAACTCTAATACAAGGACTTAATGCTATGTCATTGTGAATTGTGAGAGTAAGTAAATGAATAATTAAAACACACATTTAATGAGATGTATTACATTAAAGATTTAAATCACATAATTAATCTAATTAAAACAAAACAAATCTCTAAAATCCTTCCATTGTCCTCTATTCTCAAGGATCCTTTAAATCATTAGTTCTCTCAAATTCGTATATGCACTATGAATGGTTTGGATGACAACCTAAGAAATGATATGTTGTAAAAAATTCAAAAAATTAATTCCTACATGATTTAATAAGCTATGTGGCAATGCTATGATGCCATGATATTAAATGTATAATGATACTAAATTATGTTATACACATGTTGTATAAAAAGATAAGATGATAATGGAAATGAAAATATAAAAATAAGAAATGATTCTAAACTAAAATGATTCAGCATATGCTTAAATACTAACTATTAATATGATAAATTAAAATGCAACTATAAGACTAAGACATGATTCTAAACTAAAATGATAAAAAAGTGCTAAATGTCTAAATTCTCCAATGTTATTCCTACATAGTAAGTTTACTTAAAGATGGGATGCCAAATGTTGTACAATGGGCTTGTATTTATAAGATTTCTAAGGCATCTTGTGATGTGGCAACAATGGATGGTGGAGATTGGAGAAATTAGAAATAATCAAGGACGATGTTCCCTTTACCAAAGGCAACATACCAAGTGTATGAGGGAATAAAATGTGTGAATGAGCCAAGTGTGTGAAAGAGCTAAGTGTCCAAAGTTTGTTTTGGAATTGGTTAAGAATAATGCAATTTAAATATTAGACATATTTAAATTCATGTGACACTTTATGAGGTGGAAAGAGGATGTTCCCTTGACCAAAGGCAACATACCAAGTGTATGAGGGAATAAAGTGTGTGAAAGAGCCATCAAAATATAACCTCCAGTATTGTGTTGATACTGTTAGGACATCTGTGTCTAGAAACTGAATGCTCATTGGGTGATCATCATGTAATGGTGCTTCAGCTAGTTGATCCACTATGGCTTGACCCTTGATTTCTTTCCTGTCCACTTACTAAATATCAAACTTTCTCAATATCATTACCAATTTAGCTAGTCTTCCCATCAAGGTAGCTTTGCTAAGTAAATATTTCAATGCATCAATTTTAGCTAATTTTGATGGTGTGAGTCAACATGTAGTGGCTTAGTTTTTGAGTAGCAAATACTACCACCAGACAAGATTTTTCAATAAATGTGTAGTTGATCTCATAACCATTCAATGTTCTGTCGATGTAATAAATGCCCCTTTCTTTTCCCACAGAATCTTCCTGTGTGTATGAAATAATGTCAACTATTAAACTCAATAACACCTTAATGAAACATTATATCAAAGAATTTAAGAGATTAAAACACTTCAAATAAAACAAATTCTTCAAAACCGTCTCATCATCCTCTATCGCCAAGGATTTTTTTAAAGCTACTTGTTCTCAGATTGTGTAAGAAAAAGCTTAGTAGAATGACAACCTAGAGAATGAGTAAATACACAAAAGTGCAAGAAACTAAGTTCCTATGCTAAATGATTGTAGAATGAAATAGTAGATGTGCAACTAATGGATATGATAATGCTAAGATAATGAAACTAGAATGTTGTGCTAAGATGCTTGATTGATGGAACACTTGACTATAATTCTCACGTTGTGCCAATAGTTCTCTCCTCTTTTCAAAGAGCAGAGAGGTCTTATTTATAGATTTTTGGAGGAAAAAGCTTATTTGCAAAGATCAATAGTTAAGATTCAGTCTAGACAAATCGATAGTGAGAAATGAATTTGTTGGAGAAGATAATGGAGAAAGGATAAAGAATTCTTCCAAGAGACTAGGAAGAAAAAGAGAAAGAAAGTTCCAAATTTGTTGAAAGGATAAAAGAACATTTAAATCAAAATTAAAAATTTTAATTTTGGTTGAGAAATAGTTGTAAACATGTGCTCAATTGATTTTTTCAATTTTGGAAAGAATTGGAAGATTTCAATTTTGAATTGGAGGAAATTGGAATTATTAAATAAAACAAATATTTGAAACTTATTTATTTAATAAAAGAGGAAAATGATAATTAAATAAACTTTATGATTTAATTTATATAATTAAGAGGAAAATGATAATTAAATAAATTTTGTGATTTAATTTATTTAATTAAGAGAAAAATGATAATTGAATAAACTTTGTGATTTAATTTATTTAACTATGAGGAAGATGATAAATAATTAGATAATACAAATTATTGCAATTGATTATTTAATTAAAATGAAAGAATAAATAATTAAATAAAACAACTATATGAAATTGTTTATTTAATTAAAATGAAATAATTAGAAGAACGTGATGAAAATAGAAGAATTAGAATAATGAACTATATAAATAAATATTTCTATTTATTTAATATTAGATGAAATACAGAGTTAATTAATCATTTATAAATGCATTTAATTAACCCGATTTATCTACACCTTTTTTAGGTGTATACATTTTGTCCCTCTTTAAAGTGGTGTGTTTACACGTTGCTTCAAAGAATTAAATATTTTGCCCCAAATGTGAATTTTTGAAAATCGATGCCTACATGTCCCCTCAGGTGATAAATAGGATATAATTTTGAATTTTTTGAATTTTTGTGACTTTTTGGCAATTTTGATGATTTTTGAAAATTTTATTGATTTATTGTCCGATTCACTGGCTGATAAAGATGATGAAAAATTGATATGAAGATGAAGAACTTTAATTTTTCCCTATGGATAAAACAATGTCATAAAATTACCCTCCATTCACCCTTAAATAGGTAAAATGTAACTTTTAAAAATCATTTGTGCATTATTACCATAGTGAAATTTGAGCTCTGTGAGTGAGAAAACATGGCACTTCCCACCCACCAGCATAGATTTGAGCATATTCGACGACACTAGCGCCCGACACATTATGGACCCCTAGTACATATTGTGTAAACCCCCTTGTGATCTAATTGGTCAAATAATTTTGGCACATTTTGCTTGTTTTCACATGTTTTCCATAAAGTAGGACATTTAATTAATTTTTTAGCGCATATGACGTTGTAGTGCATATGATACATTTCATAGCGCATTTGATGATGTAAGTGGCCCATATGATTATAGTGTGGGGGACTTGAATTTTATTTGATGCAGCTATTGTAGAGTTCACTACTTTAGGTGCATAGATGCAGGATTATAGAGTAGATATCCTTGATGGGGGCATGACAAATAATTATGTTTAGTATTTTACAACACATCCAATACCACAACTATCTATTCCCAATGAGCATACTATTCCACTAGATGCGGGAAGAGCACAAAGACCTGGGTAGAGGCGAAGGAGGGATGAGAGTGGGAGTGACAAGGAGGATGATGATGATGATAATGATGATGATGATGATGACGATGATGATAGGGCTACCCTAGCAGTGGTACAAATACCATGGAGGAGACGCTCCATTGCAGGTAGTGGGACTAACATAGGAGGTCCATCAGATTAGGGATAGATAGACACACTACAGACTATCGTACAAAGCCTATAGGGTCAACTAGGGCAAGCTCAGGCATTGATAGCACAGTTATAGGTGTAGGTGACTACACTGACAGTAGAGAGGGATGTTGTGAGATAGCAGGGTAAGAATGCCATGAATCTACCTGATAGGCTACATAGAGTATTAGAGGGGACCACTATTGGTGAGATGATGTGGGAGGTTACTAGAGTCACCTGAGAGGCTAAGTACTATAGAGGTCGATATGTTGATGTAGTTCCCATTGAGCAGAGAGTCACTTGTGCATAGTCTCGATCTAGTTAGATTCACTCTCAGATTGCCAACATGGGTTTTATCTAGCCATCTTCAGGAGGGACACTGGTTGGAGCCCCAAGGCTAGGTACATCTGGAATAGGAGGAATAGGTGGTGTGAGACCAGCAATGTCCAAGGGTAGTGCCAACTAGTTATTATTGATGTACTGTGTTGTGATGTATTATTACCATGATGATGTCGATGTATACATTTTTATGATATTGAGGATCTTAATGATATGCCATGCCACATTATGATGTTGTATCTCTCTTTGTTTCAATATCCTTGTACATTTGACATTGATTTTTGATATTATGAGATGCAGCGGATATTGTGGATCTATGCATTGTCTACATGTTTCTTTATGATGGATGCATTTATGATGGATGTATGTATGATTAATGTTTATATAATGGATGCCTATGATGTATACATTGAATTCCTGCTATGATTTGTTACGTAATGTTTATGATGTGATTATGCCATGTGATAGTATGGATGATGTTTTAATATTATATGAGATGGATGCAAATGGTATGCGATGTGTTGTTAATTTTTTATATTTTAATGATGATCACATATATAATCTAATGCATGATATGATGATGATATATTGCAATAATGCTTTGTAAATTGATGTATGATGCGAAAATGACAATATATGATATGATAACTTATATGATATGAAAAATGAGAATGCAACTTAAGTGAATGAATTATATGAAAAATTATAATACATGGAAATGAATGATGTTGTTAAATGCAAATGATAATCTACTCAATAATTTATTAGAGAGATAAATTTTATTTTATGCTTCACCCATGTTTAGAAAATCTATGATGCAAATGCAGAACTAACATGAATGCAATCTATATTAACCATGCAAATTGTAACTATGCAAAATTGTCATTCTAAGAGCTATTTTATGCTTGTTTATCATCATTGAACTTTTGAAATGTTGAAAGTGAGTAAAAGGACCAATGGTATAAGTTAGACCATGATGACCTAAGTACTTCTTTCATGATGTTTGATATTGCAAGTGAAACACAAGCATCTAGGTATAATTAAATTGAGATGACCTGGGCATTTCTTGTGTAAACAGACAAGAATCAATCACTTTCCTCTGTGAATCTGAAACGTCATCAGTGATACTTGGTAGAGCACGTCCCATGAAAATTCACATGGTAATAATGACTAAGTCACAGACATTAGACAAAGAAAAATCATACTTCTTCCTTGCTTCTCTAGTCTAAGACATCATCAAGTTGCTCCAAAGATATGATAACAAAAATCAATAAAACAACAATTCAACCTTTTGCTTAAAGTATTTCAATCATTATTCATATTATATAATCCATTGTTATTTGAAAACCTGATATTATGCTTTCTGATAAGTGTTTTGATCATCTACGATTGATTGCCAAATGTTATCCTATCATGATTTTTTCATTTTGTTTAACGTGTTTGTTGTATTGTCATATGTCTATTGTGATAACTCAAAAGTTAATTGCCCCTTGCTGAATTTGTATTTTGCTCCTAGTTAGACAAAACTGATTATTATAGATATGTACAATGTTCATCCAACCATGATGAAACACGATTGCCTCCATGACATTCAAATGATGGATAGAGATGATGTTGATAGGATGGGTATGTTGATATGATGGAAGACATAAACTAATAGATGGAAGAGCCAACTTGTTCACAAATAGCATGTGATTGTCAAGTTTTCACCACTTTTTTTTATTGCACTATTTGAGTCAAAAGGATTCCTATTTTCTAGGTTTTCACCCTGATGATGATTTTTTTTATGTTTTTGTTTTGGATTTTTTTAGGACTTTTTATGCTATTTTTTGGAAATTTTTAGGACTTTTTATGCTTTTTTGGATTTTTTTAGGACTTTTTATGTTGTTTTGTTCAAACATAGAACTTCTTAAGATGAATGCTATTGATTGGTTCATCAAATAGCTCCCCTTTATGTGTCAACAGTTGATAAGCTCCAGAACCATAAACTACAACAATGACAAATGGACCAAGCCAATTTGGTTCAAAATTTCCTTTCTTCTCCCTATCTTGTTGATTGCAAGGGTTTTCCTTTAGGACTAGATAACCCACTTGAAAATGTTCATGGTTTGGCCCTATGATTGTAGCTACGGGACATGAGTTTTTGATAACCCTTCAAGTGATCAGTTGAGCATTATTTTCTTTCATCTAGTAGTTTTAGTTCTTGTAGTTGTGAAACTCTATAGTCTTCATCAATTATGAGCCCCTTCAGTGAGACTCTGAGGGAGGATATTTCAACTTCTAGTGGAAAGATAGCTTCAGCTCCATACACCGAGGCATATGGGGTGGCTCTTGTTGGTGTGCAAATGCTAGTTCTATAGGCCCACAAAGCTAGATTCAACTGAACATGCCAATCACGACCAACATTATTTACTATTTTCTTTAGGATTTTTAGGATTATTTTATTTGAAGACTTTTCTTGGCCATTTCCCTATGGGTAATAAGGTGTAGAGAATATGTGTTGGATATGGAATCTTTCACAAAGTTCATCGACATCCTTATTCTTAAAAGGTCTCCCATTATTAGTGATAATGGAACTAGGAATGACATACCCACATATGATGTAATTCAAGATAAAAGATGAAATTTTCTTGCCAGTTACTATCATGAAAGGGAAAAATTCAATCCACTTGGTAAAATATTTTGTAGTTGTTATTGTAAACTTATGTTTTTTGGATGAAGAGTGATGAATTTTTCCAACCAACTCAGGTCCCCACTAAGAAAAAGGACATGTTGTAGTGAAAGGTTGTAACTACTATGCAGGTGCATGTATAAGGTTCCCATGGATCTGACACTATAGACATTTCTTTACAAACATAAAAGATTCCCTTTCCATAGTTGGCCAATAATAACCCATCCTAACAAGTTTCTTAGCTAAGGTCATTCTTCTTGAATGAGTTCCACAGATACCACCATGAAATTCTTGTAAGGATTTTTTGGATTTGCCACATTCTAGACATCTAAGAAGTGTACCATCAAGACCACATTGATAGATGATATAAAAAATTAAGGCATATATCGAGAAGATTGACATATAAAGTTTCTCTTTTGATTCCAGGACAAATACGAGGGTAAGGTATTATCTTTCAAGTAAGTATAGATCTTGGCATAGCAGGGGGAATTGAAACCAACAAAATGATAAATGATTTGGGTCTCAGGATTATCATATGCAGGGGTAAACAATTTTTCCACTAGGAATTCATATCGAGTTTTATTTTCTAATAGTTGTAGTATCGAAGCAATTGTAGCCATGGTGTCTATAGCTTTGTTGTCAAATCTTGGAATCTGTGTGAACTTGATTTCAGTAAAATATTTCTTAAAATCATCCACCATGTTCTTATAAGGCATCAAATTTTCATCTTCAGTCTGATAATAATCATTTATTTTGTTAATGATAAGTTGAGAATCTCCATAAACCTGTAACTCTGTGATTCTCCATTCCAAAGCTACCCTCATTCCAGTAAGCAATGCTTCATATTTGGCTATGTTATTGGTGCAAGGAAACATTAACTAATAGGATTTTGGAATGGTATGCCCCTAAGGTGTGAAGAATATAATTCCTTCCCCCAAACCATGTTGTGTATAGGATCCATCAAAATATAGTGTCCATGACTACTCTATTGTTACTATAAAAAAATATTCATTAGGAAATTCAATGTGCATCAGATGATCTCCTTGTAAGGGTGTTTTAGCTAGTTGATTTGCTATGACTTACCCATTAATTTATTTTCAATCTACATAGTGAATATAAAACTCACTCAAGATCATCACCTATTTGAATAACCTACCCATTAAGCAAACTTTTTTTAAGAGGTATTTTAATTAATCAGTTTTGGCCACAAGTTTAACTGTGTGGGCTAACATATAGTGCTGCAACTTTTGGGAACCAAGCACTACTACTAAACAAGCCTTTTCAATAAAAGCATAGTTAAGCTCATGACATGTCAAGTCCTACTAATGTAGTATGCAGCTCATTCTTTTCCTATCCTATTTTCTTGTGCCAACAACGCCCCCAAGCATACCTCTATGGCTGAAATGTAAAGTATGAGTGGCTCACCTGGTACTGGTGGAACCAAGATTGATGGACTCATCAGATATTTCTTGATTTGATTGAATGTCGCTTCACACTTTTCTTCCCATTTGAAAGGAGCATTCTTGTGCAAGAGATGTGTCAAAGGAAATCTCTTTTCTGCTAGTTGTGTAATAAATCTTCAGATAGCTTGTAATTTTCCTTGTAGGGATCGAAGTTGACTGATATTTCTCGGTGGTAGCATCTCCATAATGGCTGGGAATTTTGTTGGATCTACTTCTATTCCCTTTTATGAAATAATGTATCCTAAAAGCTTTCCATATTTGACCCCAAAGACACACTTCTTTGGGTTGAGTCTAAAATTGAATTTCTCCATTATGACAAAGATTTTAGATACGATTTCTAGATGTCCTTCTCTTATATAAGATTTTTCTAAAAGATCATCCACATAATATTCCATGAAAGTGTGCATCATGTCATGAAAAATAGTGGTCATAGCTTGTTGATAGGTTCCACCTATATTTTTGAGTCTAAATGGCATCACATTTCAACAATAGGTACCCCAAGGACATGTGAAAGCAGTCTTTTCTTGATCCTCATGCGCGATCTTGATCTAATTATATCCAAAGAATCCATCCATAAGTGAATACATGGCATGTCCAGCTATAAGGTCCACAATTATGTCAATGCTAGGTAGAGGAAAATGATCTTTTGGACATGCTTTATGCATATCCTGATAATCTATACAAATTTTGATACACTTATCCGGCTTTGATACTGGTACAATGTTAGAGATCCATGCTACATAGTAAATGGACCAAATGAACCCTACATCCAATAGCTTCTTCAATACTTCTTTAACTAACAATGCAACATGTAGATGCATCTAAGTTCTAATTTTTTGATTTACTAGTTTTTCCCCTAGTATTATAGACAAATGATTCATGATGAGATTAAGATCTAGTCTAGGAATATTCTCATATGACCAATCAAAGTTGATTTGATTAGTTTTCAATAATTTTGTGAAATTTGGTATCTCTTCCTCTGTTAATGAGGTGGTTAGTTGTAGGATCTTTGGTTTTTCTGTAGTTGCTATGTTGATTGCTTCTATTGGATCTATCAGAATAGATGATCTCTCTTGGAAGTGTGTTAGGAGAGTGTCAAGTTTCTCATCCTTCAGTGCCTTTGAAAGGTTTTCACCATCAGATATTCTCTTTCTTTTTCCCTTTTTCATGATCTAACACTACCGTTTTTCAATTTTCAATGTTAGATCAATATTTAATATTATTTATTTTGTAACTAAGAAACTTGGCACTTTCCCAATTAAAAACTTGATGATGAGATTGACTAGTGGAACCTATTTCAGGCTCAGAAGAGCAAAGGAAATTTACAATGGCTTCATCATATTGGAATATAGGGATATCAATATTTTTAGTTTGATCCCAATTAATAAGCTCAAGATAAATTAAAGGTAAAGGATCATCTAGTTGAGTACGGTTAGGAACTGTTAAGGTCAGGACATGGACATGGTTAAAATTCTCGCTATAGGGAAGGTCTATGATGGTATCCTCCTATAGATTATCAATCTTGTTTTGAACTCAATTATCCTCACTCGAGTCATAGTCATATTGGGGTTTAGATTCAAGTGGCTAAGTCCTTGAACTTTCTCCTTGTGTAAGTATAGGTGTGTATTTTTTTATGACATCAACTCTTTTATCTCTCCAAAATTCATTGACATAAATTATGTCTCGTTCATATTCATTTGAATCAATTTCAGAGTTATCTTGTAAGCTAAGAATTGCTAAAGCCATTTTTTCATGGGATTGCTTTAAAGCTACTTAATTTGTATCTTCACTATACATAAGTGTTGTTTTATCCTTTGGATGTGTTACTGTAAGCTGAATGGGCTCAAAAATTCCTTCCTTTCTTTTACCTATGGGACTAGTTCCTTCATAGCCCATCCTTTACCATATTATTATGTAGGTAATTTGATATGTAGAACGAATTCATCTTCATCCTTATATAGCCACTTGAGAATTTCTCCATCTTCAGCTTCATCTTTTTGAGTATTATCTTTGATAAATCTTTCATTAAACTTTGTAATGGGTACTAAAGATTGTTCTCTTGATGTAGAGGCTGCAACAACTTGTTGTTTGGATATTGTGGGTTGGCTATATGATATTGGGGAGATAGGTAAGTTAGAGAGACATAATGAATATTCTCCCACCCCTTTATCCTTTGATTGCAATTTTGTGCCAAATTTTTGTATCAATTCTTGTGATTGGTCATTATGATTTGAAATGGACCCAATAAGAGCCTCTCTATTATGTGGTGCAAAAGTGTCCTGGGTCGCTCTAAGATTAGAAAAAAATTGACTGTTGTTGTGATCTATTGATATAGTTATCTCTTGTTCGTCATATGGAAATTTGAGACATTAATGGTACGTTGATGGTACTTCCTGCATCTCATGGACCAAGGATGACACAAAAGTATGTTGTAAGAAATTACTCAATGCAAAATTTGGTGGAAAGTATTTTTCACAATAGGTCCCACTCTGATAGGTAACATGATAATACCCTTGGAAACTATCTCTTCATTATCATATGTGTTAATTTTTATCTTCCTTCTTGGATCAATACAATCATCAGAAAATCCTAAGGTGTGGACCAACTTTAAAGTACAAATATTCAAGCCAGCTCCTCCATCTATTAAGACACGCCTAATTCAAGTTTTATGGACCATCACTTCTAGATAAAGTGAAGAGTTATGTGGATGAGACATGGAGGCATCATCCTTTTCAAAAAATTATAGGCAAGTGGGTGAGGACAAGTGTCCCACCATGGATTGAAACTTGTTAATATCCAAATTAGAGGATACAGTTGTGTCGATGAGAGCCTTCTCTAAAATGTCTTTATGCATTGGGGATATCTTGAGCAGCTCGAAGATAGAGATTTGGGTCGATGTTTTTTGCAATTGATCAACTAAATTATAGTGACTTGGAGGCGGGAAGGTTGTTTTGGATTAGTTCCCTTCTAAGACCACATTATCTTGTCCCCTTAGTGTCACATTGACTTGTTGATATTCCTACTTTTCCTTGACCTTGATAACATTTACCTATTGGTCATCCATGTAGATGTTGTTGATTACATTATCATACACATGGTTTACACTTTTTCCTTTTTCATTTGAAGATTCACCTTTATGATAGTTTGGAAGAAGGTCCTTAAATGCTTGATGATCTTTATTGGCATGATGTCCCTCAATCATTATTGTACCATTTTTCTATCAAATCTTAGACTAAATTTTTCAATCCTTGACAATTATTTGTTCTGTGTCCCCTGCATCTATGGTAGTCATAGTAATACAAGTCATTCCACGATGGTGGTTTGACTTGTGGCACATAGTCTTTTTGAGGTTGTAAAGTGATGGAATTTTTATCCATAAGCTCTTTGAAAGATGACTCAAGAGATTGGCCCAAAGGAGTGAAACTCCATCAATTTGAAAAGAATTGTGACTTGGGTGGATTTGTATTTTGAGTGTTGTTGAGATTATTGTTGAAGTTACCATGATTATTGTTATTGTCTTGATTGGTCAAATTTATTTGATTGGTGTTGTTATTTCCTTGATTGGTTGAATTTACTTAATGGGGGTCATTGCGTGAGGTACCTAATAGATTGAAGATGGATGGTTTTTTTTCACATTGTTTGCATCTACCACACCATCATTGATAATATTTTTGTTTCTAGTCCAAAATCTTGATTTGTCATTTTTTTATTATGATTGGATGAGTTTGGACTATCTTTGTCAAGTTTTATCACTCCTGTCTTGACTAAGGATCCTTCAATAGTGATTGCATTCTCAATAAACTTCTCAAAATGTGGAGGAAAATGAAGGTTGAGCCTATAACTCATTTCTGGATCAAGATTGTTAATGAAGATATTCATCTTTTCCTTTTCAGGAACTAGATGGGAATATCGTGTGAATAATCTTCTCCATCTTTGTAGGAATGTGATGAAGGGTTCTCTGGTCTTTTACTTTTCTTCACATAGATCAAGCATAGTTATTTGATGTTGAATGTTGTAATATTATTGGGATATAAATTTGTTGATCAACTCCTCAAATGTCTTGAGAGGTGGAGTGATTTTAGAAAGCCATTCCATGGATTGCACACCCAAACTTCATGGGAACAATCTCATCGATTATGTTTCCTCATGTGAAAATTCAAGGCTCATGTTTCTAAGTCACCTCACATTGTCAATAGGATCCATTTTCCCATTGTATCTATCGAATTTTAGAATTTCACAATGTTTTGGAAATGGGATCATGTTGAGATGTCTATCAAAAGGATATGGATAAATATCCTCCAAAGCATACTTCTTAGTTGTGACCCCTTGTATTTCCTTGAATTTCCCTTGTAGTACTCTTATTTGTTGGGTAAGAGAACTAAGATCACTTAAGGGAGTTTCATTCTTTTGAGGATCTTCTTTCATGTTCTTCGTATCATAATTAGAGGGAAATTTGGCACCTTGGTTTTCCAATAAAAGAAAGTATATTTCTTTATTTTTCTCTAAGATCTTTTCCACAGCTATGTTAAACTATGGATCTTCTTCTGCCTCTTTAAGAATTTCATCTTTTATTTCGTTATTTGAGCTATTTCCATGTGTGAATCCTATGAAAAGAATTTTCTTCCCTATCACCCATGTTGCAAAGTGGGTTCTCTCTTTCGGCTTCTTCTCTTTGTTTTTGGGACTTGTGAAAATAGGCATATGCTTCCCAAATTTTATCTAGATCATAAATGAGAGTGCAATTTGTTGGATAATTGATACCTTAGCCAAATTGGATTATGGAACTTATTGATATGACTAAGGAATTTATAATTTCTAGGTTTGCTTCCTGGGATGAAGGATGATAGATCCTATTATGGAAGTTAAACTAAAAATCAGAATTTTATTTGAAATTAATGCACTTTAAGATTTTTTTGATCTTAGTTTGAAAAATGATGGTTTTTACAAAATGCCTAATGTTTTAAGGTTTTTCTCTATTGTAGCAATTGATTTGGATGATTGGAGTATTGTATTGTTGTTTGAGGAATGTAAGAATGATGAATGGGTTGACTATGATTATGAATCTACGAAAGAGCTCTTCGTTGGTAATAAGCTTGTGAATATAAAGGCTCTAAAGCAAAATAATTAGTATATCCTCTATCAAAGGCATGATAGCTATGGATGAAATTTCGATAATCAAGCAAGACCTTCCTACTTTGGTACACAAAATGTCTCCTTTTCAAAAGTTTCTTGTAGCTAAGTTACTTCTTTGGTTTCCTGATTATTTTAGCAAGGGATTTATTGAAATTTTTTGTTGATTTCCAATCCATTACCATGAAATATAATAGTTTTATTTTCCAAATCTTTGTGTTTTCTGGATGATATTATATAAATTAATGTTTTGAAAACATAGCAAGCAATTGTAAAACAGTTGTTTTTAAGTCCTAGAATCTACAACACTGAGTCTATGTTCAAGAATCAAGCATGATCCTTTTTTATTTCCACTAGTTTTTGAAAAGAATACACTTCAAGCAGACTCACTCTTAAGGTCAAAAGGTCATTGTTAACACTACATCCCACATCTTAGAACTACATCGACTCACACAACATTGTCATCCCCTAGAGGGAAACCATGTTTTTGTCTTTTCCAGGTCTTAACCAAAGTGAAATGCAATGGCCATGGCTCCTTGGTAGTTATATGGTGAGTATCTAGGGGGTTAGATTCTTCCCTCCCCTTGCACCATGAATGTTAGGATGTTCATAAACTGACAAGTTTGGCCACTATGCTTAAGGTGTTTAATAAGGGTTTCTATTTGGAGCAAAAAATAGATAAACTCCCTCAAGAGACCTCCCAATCTTTAGAACAAATATTTTTGGAATGGTTATCTTGCACACTTCTGTCGAATTTGAACTTTACACAAATTTTCTTTTGATTATAGTGCCCACTTAGGTTGTTCCCATAGGATGAGTATTTTTTCCCACTATGGCATGCCTTCTCAAAGGGATTTAATAAAGCAAGAAATTGCATGAAATGAAAGATTGAGTCTAGCATTTTGATCACCCAATAAAGGGGAGAGCATAGGCCTATCACCATATAATCACAACAAAAAATGTTTCATTTTAAAGCCCAAATGACAATTATTTATTCTAGGTGAAAATATTGCTTCATAAAATACATGATGTTCATTTTAACCAAGATAGTAATGTACAATGACTACCCTAGGATTGGTTCATTTTACCTTATTGCAGAAAAGATTATCACTAGTCATGGTCGCGTCGGATATAGATCCATGTTTTTATAGTTTTATCATATGCACTAGAATAGTCAACATATGCACTATAGAATTGATCATATGCACTACAAAATTGATCATATGTGCTACAAAATTTATCATATGCATCATAGAATTGATCATATTCACTAGATTTTAGATCATATGTGCTAGAATAGACATCAAATGCATTAAGAGAATAGTCATATGCACTAGTCTAACAAATGTCAAATGTGCTATAAGAATAGTCAAATGCACTAGAAAAAATGCTATATGTGCTAATGCGTGTCTCCAGTCATGACTTTCTAGAAAACCTACAAAAAAAATGAAAAATAGGGCAAGAGCCCCATGGTGGGTGCCAAACATGTGTGTGTGAAATAATGCCAACTATTAAACTCAATAACACCTTAATGAAAAATTATATCAAAGAATCTCAGAGAGTAAAACACTTCATATCAAACAGATTCTTCAAAACCATCTCGTCATCCTCTATCTCCAAGGATTCCTTTAAAGCTACTTGCTCTTAGATTTTGTAAGCAAAAGCTCAACAAAATGGCAACCTAGAGAATGAATAAATATGAAAAAGTGCAAGAAACTAAGTTCCTATGCTAAATGATTGTAGAATGAAATAGTAGATATGCAACTAATGGATATGATAATGCTAAGATAATGAAACTAGAATGCTATGCAAAGATGCTTGATTGCTGGAACATTTGACTATAATTCTCATGTTATGCTAATAGTTCTCTCCTCTTTTCAAAGAGCCAATAGGTCTTATTTATAGATTTTTGGAGGAAAAATCTTAGTTGGAAAAGATCAA
Source organism: Sequoia sempervirens (assembly GCA_007258455.2). NCBI lineage: Eukaryota > Viridiplantae > Streptophyta > Pinopsida > Cupressales > Cupressaceae > Sequoia > Sequoia sempervirens. The sequence continues at coordinate 35,177,105 of VDFB02000017.1, read as the reverse complement.
CGGTTAAGATTCAATCTAGATAAATCAACGATGAGAGATGAATTTTTTCGAGAAGACAATGATGAAAGGATAAAGAATTCTTCCAAGAGACTAGGAAGAAAAGGATGAAGAAAGTTCCAAATTTGTTGAAAGGATAAAAGCACATTTAAATCAAAATTGAATTTTTCAATTTTGGTTGAGAAAGAGCTTTAGACATGTGGTCAATTGATTTTTTCAATATTGGAAAGAATTGGAGTATTTTAATTTTGAATTGGAGGAAATTGGAATTATTAAATAAAACAAATATTTGAAACTTGTTTATTTAATAAAAGAGGAAACTGATAATTAAATAAAATTTGTGATTTAATTTATTTAATTGAGAGGAAAATCATAATTAAATAAAATTTATTATTTAATTTATTTAACTAAGAGGAAGATGATAAATAATTAAATAATACAAATTATTGCAATTGATTATTTGATTAAAATGAAAGAATAAATAATTAAATAAAACAACTATATGAAATTGTTTAATTAATTAAAATTAAAGAATTAGTAGAACGTGATGAAAATAGAAGAATTAGAATAATGAACTATATAAATAAATATTTCTATTTATTTAATAGTAGATTAAATAAAGAGTTAATTAATAAAATAAATGTATTTAGTTAATCAGATTTATCCAGACCATTTTTAGGTGTATACACTTCCTATGCCAGTAAAGCGCCCAAAGATATCTCTATTGTTTCTATGTAGAGTAATAATGGATTTCCTTCAACTAGCAGTATCAGTATAGGTGGTGACATTAGGTACCACTTCAGTTGATTAAAAGTTGCTTCACATTTTTCATCCCATTTAAAAGAAATATTTTTGTGTAGCAAGTGATTGAAAGGATAAGTTTTATCTGCCAGTTGTTTGATGAACCTCCTAATAGATTGGAATCATCCTTGTAAGTATCTGAGTTAGCTAATATTCTTAGGAAGCATCTCCATGATGGATTTGAATTTCACAGGATCCACCTCAATGCCTTTAGCTGATACAATATATCCCAAAATTTTGGCCGATGTGATGCCAAATACACATTTCTTGGGATTTAATCTCACATTGAATTTCTCCAATTGAGTGAAGATTTTTTTCCAAAATTTCTAGATGTCCCTCTCTAGTGAAATATTTTTCCAATAGGTCATCTACATAGTCTTCCATAAATGTGTGCATCATGTCATAGAAAATGGTGGTCATCACTCTTTGATATGTGCCTCCAACATTTTTCAACCTGAAAGACATTATGTTCCAGCAAAATGTGCCCTAAGGACATGTGAAGGTTGTTTCATCTTGATCTTTGAGTGCTATTTTTATCTGATTGTAACTTACAATGTCATCCATAAGTGTTGACATTTAATGTCTAGCTATCAAGTCTATGATGATATCAATGTTGGGTAAAGGAAAATCATCTTTCAGACAAGGCCTATTAAGAACCCTAAAATTCGTACATATCCTGATGCTTTTATCTAGTTTTGAAACTGGCACAATATTTAATATCCACTTAGCATAATCAATAGGTATGATAAATCACACATCCACTAGTTTCTTCAATCCAGCTTTCACCAAGAGGGCAATATGGGGATACATTTTTCTCAACTTTTGTTTCACTGGCTTTACTCTAGGTGGTAGTGATAAATGATGAATGATGAGCTCTAGATCTATATTTGGCATGTCAACGTAGTACCAAGCAAAGTTTATTTTCCTCTCTTCAAAGAATTTAGCAAAGCTTGGTTTTTCTTCATCTGTCATGGATGTTGTTAGATGTAGGGCCTTCACTATTTCCACTGTACCAACATTGATTGATTGTGTAGGTTCAATTAGCACTAAAGATCTCTCATGATAGTGTTCAAGAAGAGTGTCAAATATCCCATATTTTTGTGCCTCGAGGATGTTTTCACCATTAGATGCGCTCTTGTTTTTTACTTTTTCTTGATCTAATATTGCCATTAAATGGTTTTCACCATTAGATTGATTTTTGATATTCATTTTATAGCTGAGATATTTGGAACTCCCCTTATCTGAAGCTTCATTATGAGATTCAATTATGGAACATGTTTTAGGATTATTAGAGCAAAGGAAGTTCACAATGGGGTACTATCATAATAGTGGTTTACAATTCTTGAGAGGAACAAATTTTAGCTGAAATCACATATTTTTAGAAAATACAATGATTTAAGCCTTAAAAAGTTCCATTTTAAGGATTCCAATTGAAGAGGGTTTGATCAAATCACCTTAGATCAAACCCCCTTGGATAGAACCTCGCTAGTTTTAAACCATACCTATAAATGCGTCTCCTTTACACCTATCAAAATGCTGATAAAAAATGATTTTTGATTTAAATTTTGGGGGATCAAATGAATTCATTTAAAATTTATTTCAAATGATTATGGTACTCCTTAGAACAAGCTATCCAATGAATATAATTTTAATATTTTTGGTTTTGTTATGTATTTTTAAAAAGTTTTATTAAACATAGGTTTTTCATCGAAAATGAATTTCTTTGTTCTTCACATGTGGAAAAATAGAAGATTATCAAAAAATTGAAAAATATGAGTGCACCAGATATTGAAGTCCTTGATCCAACAAAAAAAAATTAAATTTTGACATATACAAAAAAGTTACACGCTATACACAGTGGTCCTAATTGTAATTCGTTTGACTTTGAAACTTGATTAAGGAAAAAATATTCAATAAAAACTATCTAACCAAGTGGAAGCACTAGATATCATAGTTACAAATCTAAATTTGAAAGAATTAGAATTTTATCCTTCATGCAAAAAAATTATGCGTTATACGATGTGCGTCACTTTTTAAAAATGTTGTTTTCTGAAAAAAATCTATTTTCATAGGAGATGGAAAAAGAAGTGCAATTTGATTCCAAAAATTTTGAAAAAAATATTTTAAGAATCTACTAACAAAGTTTGATGCAACTCTAGTTTGCACCATCTTCAAATTCCTCACAGTTTAGCCGCTATAGGTACCCGAATGTGAAGATTTAGTTAAAAATAATAATTTCAATGTCCAGATTGGCAAAAAATTGTAAACCACTATTATGGGATCACCCAATGGCAACATCATTTGGAAAGGTAGGTAGATCAAGTAGCTTAGTTTGGTCCCAGTCAATTAGTTCAGGGTGTATCAATGGCAAGGAATTGTCAAATTGGCTAAGTTCAAAATGGGTAAGTTTCATTATGGAAACATCATCAAAGTGTACAATGGCAATATCAAGGTCTATGATGTTACTCTCTTTCGAAGTCTAATCATCTTCACTTGAGTCATCGATATGTTGTGATCCAATTTCAAGTGGTCTAGAACTTCAGCTTTGTCCCTCCTTACATTTTGGTGTATACTATTGTATCACATCAATTTCCTTATCATGACAAGACTCTTCAAAGAGGGAATCCCATTCATACTCATTTAAATCCATTTCATGGTTATCACTAGCTTGTAGTTGTATGATTCTTTAAACAACCCTTTGAGTTGATTCTTCTTTTGGCTCTTCTCTATATCATAGCCTTGTTTTGTCCTTTGAATTTATTGTGATGGGTTGTATTGGTTCTATGATGCCTTCTTTTCTTTTACCAACCTGACCTTTTCACTCGTATCCCATTTTTTTCCATTATTTTATTCCATTTTCAATATTGTTTTGTTTGTATGTTAGAGGTTGATGCCCACTTTTAAAGACATGCCATCAAAGAGTGTTGTTGGTTATGAAGATTGTTGTCTTGATGTGGATGCATTCCCATATGACTTGGGAGAAGATAAGAGCCATGGAATACAAAATGATTGCTCAAATGAATATTCCCCAAGGCCTTTGTATTTTGACTAGATCGTTTCAACTTGTTTTGACAAGGAATTGAGTTGACTTTCCTAGTTTGATGGATTAGAATCACTGATACCCTTATCTTCTGACTGTTCCTTTTTCTTAGGATGATTTGATAAAGAATTTAGTTGTCTTTCATTGTTTGAAGAGCTAGGCATTGAAAATTCGCTGTTATATGGCACAAAAGTGTCTTGGATTGTTTTGAGTGCATTGCAATATTGGGGGTTGTTGGAATTAGCTACAAGAGTGATTTCTTGCCCATTGAAAGGAAATTTCAAACACTGGTGATATGTTGATGGCACTGCCTACATCTCATGAATCCAAGGACATCCCAATAGTATGTTGTATGTTAACTCCTTGTCCAACACTTGGTATATTATATCTTTGACAATTGGTCAAACTTGAGTTGGTAGCACTATCAATAGTTGGGAAGATCTCTCTTCATTATCATAGGCCTTTATAGTGATTTTCCTTCTAGGATCAATAGAATTTTTGAATATCCAAGTGCACGAACAAGTTTGAGAGTGCATATATTTAGGCCAGCTCCACCATCTATTATAACACATTTGACATGGTGTTTGTGAATTAGAACCTCAATGTGGAGGGAAACATTATGGGGATGGGTAATTGATACATCATCATGTTCAAAAAATGATAAGGAATGAGGTGCAGTCAAGTGTCCCACCATAGCTTGAAATTGGCAAGCATCTAGATCATTTGGTACCGTGGTGGCTACTAGAGCTTGCTCTAGGATCTCTTTGTGTGCTGGTGAAATCTTGAGAAGCTCTAATATGGATATGTGACGGGGTATTTTCTATAATTGATCAACTATGTTATATTGAGTTGCAGCAACAATAGTTGCTTTGGATGTAGAGGAGGAAACTCCTTTTAATTTTACTTTGGCTTGCCCTCTTGTGATTGTGTTGACTGAATGATTGTCTTATTTTTCTCTAATTTTAAAGAAATTGATTTGATTTTCACTAGCAACAAAGTTTTTGATCATATTTATTGGTACAATGTCATTAATTTGATGTCCTTGGTTTGATTCTCAACTACTTTAACACAGTGAATGGTAGAATCATAAACATAGTTCACATTCTTTCCTTTGGTTTTTGATGAAGAAGACTCCTCTTTTTTGTAGTTTGGTAAAGGATTCTTGAATTCTCCATGATAATTGTTTGTTTGGGGTCCTTCTACAAATATGGTCTTGTTATCAATCAGGTCTTGTATTAAATGTTTCAATTGAATGAAATCGTTGGTTTTATGTCCTTTTTTCATGTGAAAGTCACAATAATGTGCATCATTCCACCATAAAGTTTTGACTTGTGGTTCCCAATTTCTTACATATGGTAATGTTATAACCTTGTCTACAAGAAGCTCCTTTAATACTGATTCTAACAATTGTCCCAAAGGTGTGAGTCTTCTTCAATTTGAGGATTTTCAATATGGTGGTGGTTTAGATTCAACATTACCTTGATTCTTTTTTTGATTGGTTTTGGCGGCAGCTGCTATCAAGTTAAATACTGGTTTTGCATTTTGTGTTTCAATTGCACCATAATTGTTTATAGAATATTTGTTCTTTTTCAAAAATTTGGTTTATCACCACTATTATAAGTGTTGGCAGAGCTTGCTGAGTTGTTTACTTTATTTTAAATTTTTATGACTCCTTTTTTGACAAAAGCTTCTTCAATTTTGATTCTAATTTCAATCAATTTTTCAAAGGTAGGTGGACATTGCAATTTCAATCTGTATCTCATCTCATCATTTAGGTTTTCAACAAAGATTTCTATCTTTTCCTTTTTAGGTATGGGATGAGAATATCTTGCAAACAATCTTCTCCATTTTTGTAAAAATATGAGGAATGACTCGCCCTTTTTCTATTTCAAGTTGCAAAGGTCTTTCATTGTTATCTCATGTTGGATGTTGTAAGAGTATTGGGTGATGAATTTCTTAACCAAATCTTTGAAGGTTTTAATTGGTGGTGCAAGTTTGGAAAGCCATTCAAGGCATTTTCCCCCTATGTTTCATGGAAACAATCTTATCAAGTAAGTTTCTTCATGTGCAAATTCAAGACTCATGGTTCGAAATTCCCTCACATTATCTATTGGATTTGTTTTACCATTGTATTTATCATACTTTGGGAATTCACAATGTTTGGGAAAAGGAATAATGTTGATATTTTGATCAAAAGGGTATGGGAAAATGTCTTGTATCAAGTATCTTTTCTAGGTTCCCCTTTGCATGTCAATAATTCTTTGTTGGAGGTTTTTCATTTGATGTGTTAAGGAAACCACTTGTTTCATATTTTTTGAATCATTTTCAGGATTTTTATGAGGTGCTTTAAATTTATTAACATCAAAATTAGGTGGAAGTTTGATACCTTGATTAGCAAACATTAGGAAGTATTTTTCTCCATCCCTTTCAAAAATATTTTCTAGGAACTTATGGAAATTTGGATCTTGTTCAGCATGTTGGATGTATTCCTTAGCTATTTCCTCACTTTCAATGTTGTGGACATTATGGAATGGATTTTATTAAGGTTTAGCCATGGTGTTTTGAGTTTCAATGTTTTGAGTTTCAAGTTCTCTTTCCTTGAGTTTCTGCTTTAGTAATCTTGTTTGAACGGGCATACAAGTGTTATAATTTAGCTAAAATTTTGATCTTTTTTGCGAAGAGTGCCAAGGATAAAACTAAGTCATATAGAATGAAAAATTCTATTGATGAGACTAATTTTGATATGATTATACAAATTTATTTCATGATGCAAGGATGATATATCCTGATGATGAAACTTATCTTAACAATTAGAGGTATGATAAGTTTGATGGTTTAGGAACTTTAAGTTGTTAGATGTTGGTTTAGTTTGAAGAATTCCACTTTTAGAGGTCAATTCTAACAAGTTCAAAATAATGTGGGATAAGGAACAACTAATCTTTGCAAAGGATCCCTAGATATAGATTGAAATGTTGAATTTGAGGTCAAATTTAGCTCTCTGGTTTTGAATTTTTATGGATGAGCTAAAAGATATATGTGTTATAGGATACAGTGAATGTGCTAGAAAAGTGAATGTATGCACCAGTAAATTGACTCAATGCACTAAAAGATGCTATGTATGCACTAGAACAGATTATCTATGTGCTAATATATGGTAGGAATGCACTAAAATATGAGTTGAATGAGCTACAAGACATAATGGATGCATGAGAACAACAAATTAATGCACTAGGGAATGATGTAAATGCACCAAAATAGTTAGTGGATGCGCTAAACTGGGGGGTCACAAATGCAGTTAATATAGACATTACTTTTCATCAACATGAGCTACCTCCATTGGAAATAAGAAACAAAAATGATTCCTTCATGATTATAGCCATCTATAATAGGTTAGGAATAAAAATAACCCTTGTTGAAAACAACTCTTCCCTTAATGTTTGTAGTATGAGCCTTTCAGATAGACTTGGCATGGACAAATCAAGAATTCAACCTGACTCATTGTCAATTCAATGATTCAACAATGTAGGAAAGTAACCACTTATTGTAATTACTTTTCCCATTATAGTTGGAAAGGATACCTTACAAACTCTTATTCATGTCATGCCTCATGACCTTTCATACAATCTTCTTTTAGGAAGAGCTTGGATTCATGAGATGCATGTGGTTCCTTCAACTCTTTATCGTATCATGAGGTATGTATATAACAATAAGGTATACTAGGTTTAAATAGACCCCAAGCCTAAAACCTTCTTCCAAGTTGAAAATGGAATGAAAAGTCCTCTAAACACATTATTTCCAACATCGAACATAGAACCTATGGAAGAAGAAAAAAAAGAGATGGAAACGGTGTCGAAGTTATTAGAAGATGATTGGGGTTCTTTAGAGTTCATGCCTTCATTTATGAGAGAATACATAATCAAAAGTAAAGAAGATGAAAAATAAAAATAATCAATGGTAATGCTAACACATAATTTAGAATAAAACTCATAAGCATCTACCTCATCTACTCTAGAAAAAGCTGCAATCTATATGACAAAATTTGATGAGATAGATTATTGATAACCATAAAACCCAAAAGAAATGGAAATAATTTATAGGAGAGGTTATGAGCTTATGAAAAGACTTGGTTATAGTGGAAAAGGATGTGGAAAGAAAAATAAGGCACCTGTGTTCCCATAGAGCCTAACACATAGGAGATAGAAAGTGGTTTGGGGTATTACCCTTCTAAGATAACAAAAGCTAACAAAAGATAGTCATTAAACATCAACACCATTATGTGTAAACCTAAAATAACTCTCACCTTGAAACATCATGAATTACTTGATACAACTTGCAAAGAATCATTGCACTAATTTGACAATGATGAAGCCTTGAAATAAATGTTAGGAGTTTATGACAACCCATTTACTCCTCTTAAAAAGAAAGGTGTTACATGTGCTATGATTAGTGCTAAACAATAAGATAGAGAAAAGGAAAGTAAGGAGATTGATATAGACAACAAAGAATAAACCCTTGAGTTTTTGAAACAAGGTGCACTTCCTTTAGGAGATACCATGGACATACCAAAGGACACTAACAATGAAGAAAAAGTGATTAAGATAGGAAAGTTCCTTGATGAAGATGAAGGAAAAGACCATGCAACTTTACTTCATGAATTTCCTAAACTTTTTGCTTGGACTTATTCAAAGTTGTCAAGAATTGATGCTAAAATAATAACACACAACATAGTACCTGTTGAAAATGCTAAACCAGTTAGAAAAAAAGATACAAAAGATGAATCCTAAGTGATGTAGAGCAAGGAGGAAATCACTCTCAAGATCACAATTCACTAAGTTCTCAACAAATCTTCAATCTGCCAAACCCTAACTAGGGCGCTTTCCAACACAACTTCACAACTGCTCTTATAGTTGTGCAGACCTAGTTATTTGAACTTATCTCTCAATTATCTCTTCTAACCCACAAACCATCCAAAGTATTATACACCCTTTATCACCATACAAAACATCTCACAAAAGCAACATAGGTCACTTTGGACCAACACTCACAACTTAATGTTGCTATGTTGCCCAACTAGGCCAATTAGGCCAATTTCACAAAGTAACACCCCATCAAAAATTCTTCCAACCCTAGATATTTATGTACAATCATTCATGAATCTATAAAACCTCCAAATCAAAAAAAAAAAATTCTAGAGAAAATCCCTCTAAGATAGAAAATTATGAAACCCTCACTTTAACCCAATTTGGAAGAGGGTTTATTGAAAATCCTACTTCCCCACTTCTCCAAACCTTATCAATCCCTCAAAAACTCCTTATTAGGTCTGCACATGCTCAAAAGACCATAAAAATCTGCTTCCCCCAAGGATTTCTACAATTTCCCTTTTCTAACCATCAAATTCACTCAAAATTCCCAAGTTTAACAACTAGGGCATCATGCCCAACCTCACAAATGATCTCCCCTACTCCAAAACTCAACACCTACACCTAATTCCATCCTAATGGACTCATTCCACTAAGCCACAACATACACAATAGGTGGAATGAGTCATAAATGCATTGTATATCTTCAAAACCCTTGAAATTGAAATTTTAGATTCGCCTACAAAAAAAGAACCACCAAACACTCAAAATTCAATAGATTTCAATCCCATAAAATCCAAAATAGTCTTAAGATGTTTCTGTACTAAATAAAATCCATTTCTAGCTTTAATCTTCCTATACAAAAAAGTTACTTAGTTTGCAACAACAAAATATAAAAGAAAACACATAATTTTAAAGAAAAATAGGGGACTTTATTGTCTGATCTGTAAAACTACAAAGTTTCTGACTCTTTCCTCAACTTGAGAGAGGCCTATATAACATCAAAACACAAGAAACAACTATCTATTTTTACCAACTACCTTACAAATTCCAACTGACCATTGAACTTCCCTAAAATTGCACTTTTGCACTTGTTTGCAATTTTGGATATTTTGCTTAACAACATTTTACAATATTTTGAATTATTCAAATTTGAACCAAAATGAGTGTAATACAATATGAAAATGGTCTAATATGACCTTGTTTAGATGAAAAAAATTAAAACTCACCTAAACCCAATTACAAAATGAAAATTGAAAAAAAACTTAGAAATTGAACTTCTATGGTGCCCATGTACCATACACTCAACCTAAGAGATGACCTCAAGTCCCTTGAGGAACACTAAAAACATACTACCTCTTATCCTCGAAGGTTATCCAACTTGCATCTTCAACTGGTGACACATTCCAATGGGTTAAAAAATTTGAACATATTGTCCTCCACTTGATGAGCATCTTTTGTTTGCTCTTTCATCAAAAAATGTTGTCCTAACTATCCCTATACCTACCATCAAAATTATTGCATTCTTGACTTGAATTTCTTTCCTCTCCACACTTTTCATTTGCTTAAATTTTCTCTCACTTCCTTGGAGCTTACCTTTACCTTATTCATCAATGTTTTGCACCTTTAGCACCTCTTCCACCTATTGATTAGACTTTGAATGACAACTATCCTTTAAGACCTCTTTACCATCAGATTTCCAAACATTAGTATTAACAAAATCTGACTACTTACCTTTGTATCTTGTAACCAAAGGATAGATCATTGTCCCAACCATAACCTCATCATGCCTTGCTAACTCATGTTGCAATCTTGCATCTAATTCAAACTTCTCTTGACCTATTTGTATTACCAATTCATCTTCTTTACTTCCAATTTATGCATCACTCTTCAAATTTACTATCCTTGGATCTTCAACTCTTAAAATAGCTGCACATTATTTTATTTTTCTTCCACTAGTTTTACAAACTCCTTTTTTCCAAACATAATAACTTTTGTTTCCTTGGTTTGCTCCTTGATATCTTCCTGCAATGGTGTTAAAGTGAAGGTACTTCCATCCTTTTTAATGGTGTAAGTATTATCTCTTCCATCATACATGTCATACCTATCAAATTTTGATAGTCTCTCAAGCAATAAATGACAAAAATCTATTGGTAAGACATCACACAATACATTATAATTGTATCCACCAATTTAAAATTCAACAAAAGCTTGTTCATTCACCAAAATAAATTGATCTTCATTCACCCAAGATGCTTTAAAGGGTGTTTCATGAGGAATTTTCTCTAACTTCAACTTATCAACAATTTCACAATACACCATGTTATTAGTAGATTTTGAATCTATCACTACCTTACACACCTTACCTTTACATTTACAAGTTGTCTTGAACAATGTCCTCCTTTGTGTAGATTCCTTCTCCTTGAGTGCATTTAGAAGTTGTCTTCTCAATATAATGCATGAAAATAATCAATCAAGCAAATAAACTCGATTAAAGAAAACTAACCTACATCTAACAACAAAGCACAATGGAAACTAAAAGCATGAATATAAAAAAATCTCACTGAAAATCATAATTCCTTTAATGATCTTTGTTGCTCTTCTCCATTTCATCATGATAGTATCTTTTCCCTCACATTTTCAATGTATGCAAGTGTAGCTCTATGATTATGACAAATGACAAAATATTGAAGATAATTGCTTCCAAAAAATATAATATTTTGGGAGAGGAGATAATGACAAAGATTGATCAATTTATAGAAAATTGATGTTTTGAATGAAAGGTTGAGATTGAAAGTAAATGGAATATCAATAGTAAAATTAGGTCATGCATTTGAATTAGGGTTTCAGAAGTGAAAGTTAGAACTCACAAAGGTTTGAGAGATTAAATTAAATAATAATTTCATCTTTCAGTAATGACCATTCAAAAATTGGAAGAATAGAATTAGCATGTCAAGTTGATGATTTGCATGAGAAAAACATTATGTTTGAATGCACACATAAATCAATCAATTAATTAAGATTATTTAATTAATAGATGTGCACATACAAAAATGTGGAAGTAGATAACTGAATGATTAAATTGAGAATAATTTTTTCATTAGAAACAATATTGACTCAAGTGACAACGAATAATTAGATAACTTGGCGATTACCCAATTATAGAAGAATATGTCGTGAATAATTAATTAATTGAATTAAATGATTAATTTAATCCAACATTCAAATTTAAAAGGATTAAAAAAATAAGAATTTATTTAATTGACTTGAAGAAAAGGTTAAGTGAATAAATAAATAATTTAAAGATTATTTAATTATAGTTGAAATGTAAATAGATAAATTAAATAATATTTTTATTCAATTTAAGAAAGAGGATTAATGTTAATTAGTGACACAATTAAAAAAATGATTTTTATTTAATTAATCAGGATTAAACAATGATAGAATAATTTAATTAAATAATTAAAATTATTTAATTAATAGATGAAAATTGACTTTAGAAATATAATTAAATAATTAAAATTATATAATTATGACAATGACAATGGTGAATAATGAAGAAATTGGAGTCGCAAGCCTAGACCAATTTTCAGTGTCTACATTTTTCCCCTCTTTCATATAATGCAGTTTATCACATTGTGTCAAAGAAAATTAGTGAAAACATGCCCCAATTGTGCCCCAGTGTAAAATAGGTTAGAGTATGCCCCCTTGGGAAAATTGACAAATTTTTTGAAAAATTTGGAAAATTTTGGAAGTTGTCCCAATTAGTCAATTTGATGCCCAAAAGTTCAATGGTGGTGACAAAAATAAGTTTGGGGTTGATTTGACAAGTCAAACGGTCATCAGAAAGTGAAAAAATGAGGGTCCTATAGAGAAGGTTGAAAAATGCCACCCATAAACCCTACATATAAATAGAAATTAGGGAATTTCAATTCATTTTCACAATCCATATTTAGAAAATTGAAATTTTTTCTTTGAAGCTATAGTGAAGATGTCTCCAGTTCTACTCACCCACCATCGTGCATACCGCATTCGGACATTCTGATGGCTCGCTAACGCTGACCCACCGATATGTGCTCAAAAACCGACTTTAAAAGTTTTAACTTGCACACATTTTTATGCATTTATTACATATTTTTCAAATGTCATGTTGATTTCTAAAATGCCACATTTGCTTACACTTTCACCTCATTTATTTGTGAAATCACGCATTTGTAATTTCATGTCTTAAACTTAGTGTAGGTTTTTAATGAAAATGCTCATTTGTAATTTTATTGGATGCATGTGATAAACTATGATGCATTTTTATTTAGGATGGACACATTTAGTTTTCTATGACACATTTGAATTTTTTGTATTGCAATTAGTTTAGCACTTTTGTTTTGCTATGTGTTACTACAAAGATACACATTTCATTTTGTTGCATGCAGTTTTGACATAAAATTATGCAATTGACTATTTGTGATGCATTTGAAAATAAAAATGATACATTTGATTGTAATATTTTTTTAAATTTTGACTAGGATAGATCATTGTTTCTGATATGAGGCATTATAGGTTATTCTAGATCCCATCTACAAAAGAGAGTTGAGACCGTTGAATTTCTATTTTGTGGCAATTTGCAGAGCGGGGAGAAATGGTTCTTATGGCACATGGGATTACATCTGTGACATTCATACCCACTATCTGGGAAAACCAAGGACTACTGACTATGTTTTACGAGTAGTGGCACTCAGAGACATCATCGTTCCACTTACCTACAGGAGAGGCTACTGTGACTTTAGAGGATGTGTATAGGATTCTTAGACTATCCATTAGAGGTAGGAGGGTTATGTATGAAACACAAAGGGGTTTTTCTGAGATTTTTAGATACTACCCTCATCAGGATATTAGACAGTTAGGTATTGATTACTATGAGATTTGATGGCATGTCCTAGCACAAAGGTATAGGCAGTTAGAATGTCTTTTGTGTACATTGATAGATGGTATAGTTATTCCTGATCAGCGTGGTCATGGATTCTCGATAGGATGGGGGGAGATGCTGATGCAAATCTTAGAGAGGTGGGAGGTTTATGCTTGGGGCCCATGTCTACTAGCCATGTTGTATTTCTAGTTACATGATATAGCAAAAAAAGATGCTTATTCGATGAGTTATGGGACTATGCTCCTGATGGTATGGGAGTGGGAACACATAGCCATTTTATGTCTATCGGTTATAGTGGATGTGTGATAGGGATCACCGTATGCCTTTTGTTATGTTGGGGCTAATGGTCAGCATCATGTCAGAGACATAGGTTATCATAGACACACAATCGACACAATGGTTCAGTTTATTTGGCGGCCATATATGGATTGTCCACGGTGGTTAGATGAGGATGAGCATTTGGTATGGTGCAAAGAGACTTGGTATCTAATTGGTCAGACAACTTCACATGTCCAAATTATTGAGAGGCACTTACTGAATCGTGTTCTAAGACAGTTTGGAGAGGTTTAGGATGAGCCTCAAGGCTAAGCAGAGTATGCGAGGTCTTCTAGAGAGGTTGCATTATGGGGTAAAAAGATTCCTATGGCCATTTCAGAGGCCGACATTGATGGATTACATCCAGTACAGTGGGGTTGGTGAGACGGATTAGAAAATCTAGGGACTACAAATGCATATGATAGATGGGGGAGACGTGATTAGAGTGGATGAGATCCAGCATTATCATCCGTCCATGAGGAGGAGAGAGAGGGAGAGGAGGATGTGCCAGTGCTAAACATTGGAGGAGGAGCCGAGGATGATGTTGTCATTGAGGCTAGGAGAGGGGAAGTACATGTGGAGGTGCATGTGGAGGAGGTAGGGATTGGTGGAGAGGATCATGCAGCAGAGGAGGAAGCAGAGATAGATGCCCTTGGACTATTGGGTATTTATCAAGATGATGAGGAGGATGAGGATGATGGGTAGGAGCACGAGTTCTATGATAGGATTCTAGAGGAGATGGAGGATGAGGTGATGGGATGGAGAGATTTTGACAAGATGATATAGGGGACATTGATCATGATACTATGACTTCATTTTCAGATTGCATCCCTAGAGGAAAGGATGAGGGCTTTGATGTTAGAGCGAGATTTCCTATAGATGGAGAGAGATAAATCTTATATGGACAAAGACCAAGCTATAGCTTGGAGATAGGAGACCGACTAGTGGTTCTCAAAGCTTTAGAACCTATGTAGAGGGCCTTTTGAGGCATTTTCTTGAGAGTTAGTCAGATCTATGGAGAGGGCATCTTATTATAGAGATTTATATGAGGAAGAGGTTCCTCTTGAGAGACAAGCTCCTAGTTTCTCACAGGCATGTAGTAGTAGGTCTCAGACTAGCACTAATGGAATGATAGTGAGTACAAAGGGGGTTGAGTAGCCACATAGATCTAGACCATATGACAAACTGCACACAGGACACAAGTCATCAGGATCTCGACATCATGTGTCTTCAAAGTCTATTCATGATAGTAGTGGTAGTTCTAGATAGAGACATGTATTGATATTTATTTTGTAGACATTTTCTTTTGATTATAGAGCCTGCGAGCTCCATTTGAGATTTACATCATGACATTGTACTGTGACACATATTTTGAGAAATCTATATATATAATTTTGGTAGCTATTTATATGATATGAATTTCTCTATTTGATTATGCAGTCCTCTTATTTATGCAATTTCCTATATGATATGCACATGTGATGGATGCCATAGTATTTACTTTATTATTTTTATACAGCCTATCATGATTTATAATGTTTATGCTGGTTCTACATGATGATAGATTTATTTACTTTTATTAACAAATGTATGGATTTTGTATTTATAATAATGAGATGCAATGTGATGTATTTATTTGCAATGCTATCTATATGTACATGATGTATGTACAAATTATGTTATGCAATCTATGATGACTAATGAATGATATGTCATGGAATCCTAAATGCTATGAATTCCTATATTTTGGTATTTTCAAATGCAACTTATATGTATGATATGTATATGATGTTTCTAGGATGAATGGATATGCAAGATGCCTTATATTTTTGTATCATAGAACTTTTCCATGATGTGAGAAAGAAGAGATGTTAATGCAAAGAAGAAGAATACAACAAAAATAAAAATAGAGGATATGGATGTTTATACCCAAAATATTTGATATTGGAATCTTCAATATTTTTTCAACACATAAAAATCTTTGCACTTAAATCATCATTGGGCTTTAACTAACACAGATGAACAATAAACACCATGATATGATATAGATCATGGTGTGCAAATTCATTCACCTGCTAACAACAGACAGTCACAGACAAGGAATGTCATGACTCATACTAAGGTCCAGGTTTCCATAGTCTTTTTGTCAAAACAAACCACAAACAACAAACAAAGAAAAGATGGGTCATGATACATCATCGCTCCTCTAAATACTTCATGGGACATCCTTGAGGAAACTAGTAACATGACTCAAAAACCAAATTAAAAGATAGTCGAAAAACATCAGTTCAAGAAAATAAACCCTGATACATCATTGCTTCTTTAAATCCTTCATGGGACATCCTCGAGAAAGCTAGTAACACGACTCAAACATAAAAACCATATGAAAAGATAAGATAAACAAGCTACAAAGCCACAAGCCAGTAAAATATTTGTCCAAATTTGATCTGTTTGTTTGATAGATAAAGCTTGATTGCAGGACACATACCGTATAAGATGTTGAGTCTGTTTAGGATTTTGTGACTATTTTATAAGGCATGAAAAAGCTTGGTTTCAGAAAGAAATGTTTAATATAAGACATTGAAGTCTGATGCCATTGATGTGACAACCTATTGTAAGGCTATGTTGATTGTTGTTCTAATGCCTATTTCAAGGAAGGACTCATCCTATAGAAGACATAGGTTGTTTGTTTTGACAATGTATATTTCCAAGGAAACATCTTGTAGTAGACATAAGTTGATTGTTTTGATTGTTGTGTTGGAATTTTTTTTTATTTGACTTGATGACATTGTTGACTTGTTTGTCTTGTTGATGCATGACTTAATGTGTTGTGCTGACAATTTACCATGTTTGTGAACCCTAAAGGACTGACCTAGTGCGACCTCAGGGGGCTCATCAATAGATAGCCTTTCCTATGTGATAGACGCAGAGACCTCATAGGTCGACCCGACTTTGACAAGACAAGACTAACTGACTAATGTGTTTGATAGTGAATACCAAGAACCCTAAAGGACTGACCTAGTGTGGCTTTGGGGGCTCATCAATAGATAGCCTTGCCTACACTATACACGTAGAGACCTCATAGTTCGACACGACCAATGACCTTATCATATAAACAATGAATTGAATCATGATTTTGTATAGACAAACCTAAGATGACTAACCTAATGCCTTAGGGGCACCTCAAGTGATGGCCTTGCCTATGTCTAGTCACAGAGGCAACGAAGTTCAACATGATAAAGACTAAGACGTGCGACTGACTATGACTCTATTTTTGGATTTTTGACATGATTTCATTTTTTTTGTCTTATGAAGTTTTATATTGTTTTTGAATTTTTTCAAGACATTTTATGATGTTTTTGTATTTTCAAAGGTCTCGCGTCTCCTAGACCACCACTATAACAATCAACTGACATAGGTTAAGTGTTTGTCCCCAGTTGAGGATAAGACCAATAAATAAGATGAAATGGAATGGGGAAATGACATGTTCTTGATGTCAAAAATTCCAAGCTATGGAAGAGGACAAACATTTATTATGGATGATATATACAAGGATATGGATAGAAAAGATATTTATAAAGAAGTCAGGTTGGAATGATGGTAGATGAAGGAGCAAAGTAAACTATACATGGCGCCTGTTTGCCAAGTTTTCACCATGGTACTTATCCAAAGTGCCACCTAAGTGTTTTTCACTATTGGATGACTCATTTCTTTTTACTATTTTCTATACTTTTCAATTTTTTTGGTGTCACAAAGATGCCTATTTGCAAGGTTTTCACCTAAGTAATGATTTTTATTTTTTTTAATTTTTTCTTTTTATTTTTGATGGTAAAGACACAACTCTTAGAAGATTATGTATAGAACTTCTTCAAATGAAGACTATTCATAGGTGCTTACAATGGTTCCCTTTAAGGAGTAGAAATTTGATATGCCCCTAATCTGAACACTTCTATTACAATGTAAGGCCCTAACCAATTCAATTCAAATTTTCCTAGTTTTTCTCTTTTAGCTTGATTCTTAGGATTCTCCATTAAGACCAAGTCACCAATGTAAAAAAATTGGTTCAATACTTTCTTGTTATAGCTATGATGAAGACAATTTTGGTATGCTTGTAGATGATCTAATTCCTTCTCTCTTCTTTCATCTAGGAATTCTAGCTCATGTAGTCTTGACACATGGTATTCTTCGTCATCAATATGGCCTTTCAAAGATACCCTTAGGGATGGAATCTTGACCTCAATAGGTAAGATAGCCTCAAAACCATAGACTAATAAATATGGAGTGGTACCAGTAGGAGTACAAATGCTTGTACGATAAGCCCATAAGGCAGGATTAAGCATTAAATGCCATACACGACCAACATCATTGACAGTATTTTGAGGATTCTATGATAGTCTTGTTAGATGCCTCAACTTGTCCATTTCCTTTTGGGTAATATTGGGTGGAGAAATGATGTTGGATATGGAAGTCTTGGAATAGTTGACAGACTTATTGATTCTTAAATGGGTGACCATTATCTATGATGATGGATTGAGGAACACCATAGCTACAAATGATATAGTTCAAGATGAAATTGGAAATCTGTGTTCCCGTAATGTAGGTCATAGGAATTTATTCAATCCATTTAGTGAAGTATTTTTTCATGGTAACGATAAACTTATGTCCATTTGAGGATGTGGGGTGTATCTTTCTTATGAGTTTAAGTCCCCATTGGGAAAAAAGACAAGGTGATGTGATTGGTCTTAGCTCCTGCACTAGTGCATGTATCAGTTCTCCATGAATCTGGAACAATCAATATTTCTTAACAAAGAAATAGGCATCTGTCTCCATTGTAGGCCAATAATAGCCTAGCCTCGTGATCTTTTTAACTAAGGTAGGACCGCTAGAATGGGATCCAAATATACCCTCATGTACCCCACATAAGGTTGCTTGTGTTTCCTTAGTATTGAGAAATCTTAAAAGGGTGTTATCTAAGGTACGTCTATAAAAGGTATCCTCAATGATGGTGTATTTAGTTGACTTACAGATAAAGGTTCTACACTGGTTATTTGACAAGTCAAAAGGCATGGTTTGGGAATTAAGGTATTCAAAGATCTCCTTGTACCATGGGGAATTAGGACCAACAAGGACACATAACATCTCTAAGTCTGGGATATCAAGAGGTGGGACAAAAAAAATTTCTACCAAGAACTCAAACTTAGACACATTAGTAGGTACATCTAATAAGGAGCCAATGGTTGCCATGGCATCCACTACCTTGTTCTAAATATGGGGAACCTGATGAAATATGATGCTATCAAAATACTACTTTAAGCTATATGCCATGTGTTTGTATGGTGCAAGGTTCTCATCCTTTGTATCATAGTCATCATTTACCTACCTCATTACTAACTGAGAATCACTATAGACATGTAAGTGCCTGATTTTCTATTAAACAACCATTCATAACCCTGTCAAAAGAGCCTCATATTCTACCACGTTTTCATTGCATGGAAAGGAAATTCTAAAATACTTAGGAATGGTGTCACCCTGTGGCATGATGAATAATATACTAGCCCCTAAACCATGTTTTTTATGGGACCTATCAAAGTATAACTTCCATGTTGTTTCAATGTTAAGTGTAATGATGAACTCATTAGGAAAATATAAGAGTAAAGGGTGATCTACCTGGTTGGTGTGTCTGCTAATTGATTAGCAATGACTTTTCCTTTTATAGATTTTCTTTCCATGTACTCAATGTCATATTCGCTTAGTATCATTACCCTTTTAGAAAGATGTTCTGTTAATGCTACCTTATTGAGAACATATTTTAGAGCATCAATCTTTGCTACTAGCATGATTTGGTGGTTCAACATGTAGTGCCTTAAATTTTGAGAAAGAAAAAATAAAGACATGCATGCTCTATAGGACTATAGTTCAATTCATAACCCACCACAGTGTGGCTAATATAATATATCACTCTTTCTCAGCCTTCTATGTCATTTTGTGCTAGTAAAGCTCCTAATGTTGATGTAGTTGTTGTGATGTATAATATCCTAAGGCAGATATTCCTTAATCTATTGAAATGCCTCTTAACACTTAGGGGTCCATACAAAAGGTACTCCTTTCTTGAGTAGATGTTGAAATAAATATATCTTATCTACTAATTGGACTATAAATCCTCTAATTGACTATATTCTCCCTTGGAGTTTCCTTAGTTGACTTAGATTAGCTGGTGGAGGAATGTCTCTTATTTATTTGACTTTCACTCGATCTACCTCAATGTCTCATCTAGATATTATATAGCCTAGAAGTTTTCCTGATTGTACACCAAACATGCACTTTTTATGATTAAGTCTAACCTTGTATTCTTCTAGTCTTTTGAAAACCTTATCTAGAACTTGTAAATGATCTTCCTTGATTAATGATTTAACTATGATGTCATCCACATATTCCTCCATGATATCATGCATGAGGTCATGGAATATAGTTTTCATGGCACACTGGTATGTGGCTCCCACATTTTTTAGTCCAAAGGGCATTACATTCCAACAATAGGTCCCCCATGGGCAAGTAAAAGTAGTCTTTGGTTGATCTTTATTTGCAATCTTTATCTGGTTATATCTTGAGAATCCATCCATAAGAGATAACATTTTATAGCCTACAATTAGGTCCACCATTATGTCAATGTTAGACAATGGAAAATCATCTTTAGGGAACACTTTGTTTATGTCTCAAAAATTAGTGCAGATGTAGATGCCCCAGTTGGCTTCGTCACTAGCACAAGATTAGATATCCACTCCGCATAGTCAATGGATCTAATAAAATTAGCATTTAGTAGTTTCTTCAACTCAACCTTGACTAATAGAGCAATCTGTGGATGCATTTTTCTGAGTTTCTATTTAAATGGTTTAACACCTAGTTTCAATGGCAAGTGATGTAGGACTAATTCAGGATCTAATCCAGTCATATCAGCATCTGACCATGAAAATTTTATTTGTCTCTCTATAAATAAATATAGAAACTTAGGTGTTTCTTTCTCTATTAATGAATTTGCAAAATAGATAAGTCTGGTATTCCCTTTTGTACCTATGTTGACTTCAACAGTTTCCTCTATCAACAATGGTGACTTTTCCTATTTAATAGGGAGATTTTTCAACCTTCCATCCTTGGGTGCCTCAGAGAGTTTTTTTCCCCTTAGATGCATCCTTTATTTTTTCTTTTTCATCATCTAAAGGTTCCTTTTGGTTTTCACCTAGAGAATCATTTTCATTATTATCATTTTTTTTCTTATTTTTGCAATTGGAAGGGTGAATAGACTCCCAAAAGTATGCCATGTTGTCTAAGTCAATGGTAAAACCCAATTTGTGATCTCTGCTTGGTATTCCTTCTCGTAATCCAAGGAACTCAGCTATCACTTCATCATTCTCAAATATTTCTAAGACAAGCGGGCCTTGTTGATCCCAATTGATAAGTTGGGGATACACTAAGGGCATGGCATCATCAGGGGTGTTAAAGTCTATTGGAGTTAAAATAAAGACTAAGTTGTTGATATGGTCACAAAATTTTTGCACCAAATCTTTTTTATTCTTCTTCTTAGGTATAGGTAAACTCTGAGGTGGATAAATTGCTAAAGTTTGGTCATCGAGAGTGGTTTGATCAGATTTCCAAGTAGCAAGATCAAGGGATTCCCAAAAGTAGTTCCTAAGCCACTCTTCTTTTGTAGAAAACTTTTGTGGGTGAGTATCATGTGGTATCTGTGAGGAGATAAACATTTGATCAAGTTCCCCATACAATTTTTCAAGGTGCATGAAGGTAGTGGAAGAAAGGGAATCCCACTCATATTTTTTTGGAATCAAGGGATGAGCATTGGCACTGGTTGGATGGTTCTAAAGATGTCTTGATAACTTCAAAAATACTCACTTCCTCTTGTGGAGGTAATAGAATACTAGAATCGCCAATCTGAAGCAGTTGATACCCTAGCCCCAGGCCCTTTGGTCATTGTGAAACAAAGATAGGCTCAATATTTCCATTCTAATGTAGTCTTAAGCCACTACGTCCATTGTAACCTTTTTCTTGCATCATCTTAAATCATTTTACGTATTGATGTGTTTGTATGTGTATTAACAAAGGAGGTGCTTCATCATCTCTATACAACCAAGATGTCAGGTATTTTTCATTTAAGGCTTCCTTACTCAATTCTCCCCATTTTATGAATTTCGTTATAGGAGGAACATGTATAGTGACTCTAGATTGTCTCTTGTCTAGTGTGGGTAAACCATATTATTTAGGAGGAACCAACTGACTAACACAATACGATTCCTTCATGTGATATTATCCACAACCATTGTTATGAATTTGAAGCTTAGGAGTGGGGCATGATAGTTGGTAAATGGGTTTCTTAGAAAGTGTGGATGGATCGACACACAAGGATAATTTGGACGATGATGGCACTTGATTTATAGGCACTTGAAGTTGGGGTTCCCTTTTAAGTTAGAACAATACTAAAATGAATCTGGATCACCATCTATTGTAATTTTTGTACAATTATATGGAAACTTTAGGCATTGATGATATGTGGATGGGACGGCTTTCATGGCATGTATCCATGGTCGGCCTAGAAGAATGTTATAGGGTAGGACAAGATCTAGGACTTGGAAATGAGTTTCAACAATTGTGGGTCCAATCCTAATAGGAAGTGTAACAACCCCCTTAGAAGGATGCTCTTCATCGTCATAAGCCTTGATCACTATGCTCTTGGTGGTTTCTATGCATGCTTCAGAGAAACCTATTGCCTTAACCAATTGAAAGGTAAAAATGTTTAACTCTTCTCCACCGTCTACCAAGACTCATCTGACTTTGGTTTTATGAACAAGGACCTCAAGATGTAATGGATCGTTATGGTTCATTTTCTCAGTCGAATTGTCATTTTTTAGAAAATGTAGCAGGATGAGAATTAGTTAAATATCCTACCATTTGTTTGAAGTGATTGACATCAAGATCATTTGGTAGAGTAATGCTTTCTAAATCTTTTTCCAAGATAGCTTGGTGCTCAGGCGCAATGCGCAACAATTCTAGGGTGGAGATCTGTGCAAGAATATTTCCTAATTGATCAAGCAAGTTATATTGTGATTTGCAAGGCTATGGTGGTGTTGGTTGTGGAGGCCTTGGAATGGTTTTTTTTTTTTCTGACAAGTATTAACAACACACTCAGGAGTCTTGTTAATGGTAATACTATTGACTCGATCATCGACAGCTCAGTTATGATTTATGATAGTGTCATGATTATAGTCATACTTGACATTGGCTTATTTAACAAGATTTTCATTAGTCTTAGTCCTCAAACTGGAGGCTTTTCCCTTCCCATGGTCATGTAGTGGATCTAAAAAGACCTTATGATTAGTGTTTGAGGTGATTTTCTTTTTCCCACCAACTTCAATGGTTTTGTTCTCAACTAGATCTTGTATGATATTCTTTAGTTGTCAACAATTTTGCAAACAATGTCCCTTAATCTGATGGTAGTCATATAAAGCTTTCTCATCCCACCAGAAAGGTTTAAATTGCCCAGGATCATATGGTTTTGGCTCTTTAATTTGTACAAGGTTATGTTGCAATAACTATTTGAAGACTGATTCAATAGGTTCCCCTAAGGGAGTGAATTCATGTTTTGGAAATCGTCTCAACTGTTGTGGTCGCTGGTTGTTTTAAGGAATATTAGGCATTGGATTGATAGTGTTCAATGCATTGGAAGAGGTATTATGTCCTCTAAGTGTTATGAGTGTTCCTACTTGTATAGCCTTGGCATCAACAACCCCATCACTGGTAAGGTTTTTGTTTCAAGAGAAAAATCTATTTCTATCATTGGAGGTTTTCTACAAATCTGGGTTTCTATTGGGTGGCTTAAGTTCTCCTTTATTGATTAAAGACTTTTCTAAGATAATCCCCTTTTCCACTAATTCTACAAATGAAGTGCAACAATATACGTGTAAGTCAGATCTTAGTTTGCAATTGAGATTGTCTTGGAATATAGTGACATTTTGTTTTTCAGGTATTTTGATAGGACATCAACTAGCCATGCTTCTCCATCTCTGGAAAAATGTAATAAAGTATTCTCCTTCTTCTTGTGTTGTGTGACACAAGGTTGCTATAGTAATTTCATTATCAATGTTAAAGGAGAAGTGTTTAATGAATTTCTCAGCTAGTTTTCCCTAAGATTTTATGCCACTAAGTTTGAAGAACCATTCAAGTGGAATTGTAGTTAGACTCCTTGGAAACAATCTCACGAGGTAGGTTGG
Organism: Sequoia sempervirens; assembly: GCA_007258455.2. Classification (NCBI taxonomy): domain Eukaryota; kingdom Viridiplantae; phylum Streptophyta; class Pinopsida; order Cupressales; family Cupressaceae; genus Sequoia; species Sequoia sempervirens. Next base: position 35,152,895 of record VDFB02000017.1, on the reverse strand, counting down.
CTCATATGCCACATCTATGCATGCTATAGAGAATTCCCTTATGTGTTCAAGTGGATTGCGCTTTCCATTGTACTTAGGAAAATTAGGTACAACATACCCTTGCAAGAGTGGCATCATATATAATGATTTTTCAAAGCTAAAAGGATATAGATCATGTGCTGAAATAGTTCGCTTGTTGGATACTTCCCTGTTGTCCATTTACATTTGGAGAGATTTTATTTTTATTTGTAGGACATCAACCTATGTGAGTGACATGTTTTCTAGATTGTTAGGATCTACATACATGTTCTAAAACACAATGTTTTATGATGGATTTTGATTAGGTGTTGGTATGTAGGTTGTGTTTTGATTCAAAATTTTCATGAATGGATTTTGACTCGAAATATGTGTGAAAAAATTCTAACCTAGAATCTAGGTAAACGGATCTTGACTCTGAATCTGTGTGAATGGATTCTGACCTAGAATCTATGTAAATGGATTTTCACCTGGAATGTTAGTGAATGGATTCTAACCTAGAATAGGAATTTTTTGTGAAGGTATGTTCTATGAAGTTATGTTTTTTCAAGGTATGTTTTGTGAAGGTATGTTATGTGAAGGTATAGGTCATCTCCCATATTGAAAGTAAGGTATGTACCCTATCTATGTAACCCCTATCTGTGGTATAGCACTGCTGAAGTTTATACTTGGGACAACTATTGTATGACGAATGGTACTAGTAATGCTACTCGTAGGTATAGCAATTTTTTGTGGAATAGTACTAGTAACACTAGTCATGGGTATGGTAGTTGTTTTCGGTATTGTAGGTACAACAGTTATGGTTTTTAGTCTCTTACTTCCAACAAAAGGGCCAAATGGATTAGAAGATGTTTTCCCTACAAATAAGTTAAAACTGTTGTCATGGGAATTGTGTCAAATGGTGAAGTATGAACTATCATGCTCTGTGTTGGTACAGTAGATGGTATAGCAACAATAACTTGTGATGTAGTGGAACTAGTGGTCATTGTGTTTTTCCCTTGTGTTGTTTGATTTTTTAAGGTGCTAATGTCAAATCCTATAGGTAACGTGGCACCCTCAGCTAGTAATCTTGCCAAGAAACATTGAGGATCATTTAATAGGAAATCATCTACAAAGGAAGCAAACACAGGGTCTTGTGTTGCAGCATCTAAATATTCCATTACTATGTTTCCTTGGGAATTTCTATTGACAAATTGTTCCATCAAAGTTCTATGAGGTATAGGGTATGTTCCTTGAGAGTAGCCTATGAAGGGATTGATGAAATCATTTGGGTTTGACATTTCTTCTCCCTTTTTCCTTTTAGACCTAGTCTCTACCAATGTAAGATGTGCTCAATATGCAAGGAATGGAAAACTACAACTAGGGATAATATGAATCTATTCTATGTTTTTGGGTTTTTTCTGAATGCAAATAAAGAACGTATGCAACTATTTTTTTTGGTATTTTATTGCAAATAAGGATTATCTAGAATGAATCTATACTAGGATGAATAAACCTAAGTATAAAAAATATAGGGACTCCTAAGGTAAATGATCTTGTGGACCTAGGATGATATTACCAACCACCTAAAGTCTAACCAAAGTGTCAATGTAATAATGTCAAGGAACCTATGTGGGACTAGGAACAAAGATAAAGTGATCTCCTAGACTAGACTGATGAGATGGAAAGACCTATTGTAGGATAGAAGATATTGTGACTAGGTTTAGTGATAGAATTTATTGAAGAAATGGTTTTCCTAAAGTGTGGAAAGTATACCTATTATAAATTTTATGAAAGTGACCTTAAAAAGTTTGATCAAAAGGTAATATGTACCCCTAAAATGAAGCTAAAACTCAAAACTAGGAAGACAATAGTAATGACTAAATGAAACTAGGAGGACGATAGTAATGACTAAGTGATGCCTAAAGGATGAAATTTTGAGAAAATCATTCTGGTTTGAGATTAAGGACCATTATGAAAAAAACAAATGAAAAAAAAAAATTGGTATGGTTGTGACAATAAAATTTGACTCTTTGGCTAATAGGAAAATGTGGCACAATTGGACAAAAGCGTCACTCTTTTTGAGAGATACGACTCAGAAATGCAATTGTGACTAACTGGTAAATGAGTGCAGGTTTCTAATAATAGTGACTGACTGGTAAAATACACTCCAATTTGTGACAGGGAAGATGTATTGATCTAGACAGCAAATGCAACTCACCTAGTCAGATGCATCACAAAACACTTAAAGTGTGTGTTTCCAACTACAGATGAGATCTTCTACCCAACATATGTGAATCCAAAAGAAACATGTGGTTAACTTCCTGATAGATGTGACTCTGGTAAAATACTATGAGGACCAGTGTGACAGATGTGAATTAAATTTTGACAGATGTGTCGTTAAATCACAGATGTGATCCTAAAGTTTAGAGATGCAACGTTAAATGATAGATGCAGGTTAAAACTTGGTAGATGTGATGTTAAATGGTAGATGCGACTTAAAATTTGATAGATGCAACTTAGTTTTAAGTTGTGATTTTCTAGTAAATGACAAAGTTAAACAAATTTTTTTATCAAATTTTGGAAAATATCAAGCACAAAAAACACAATATTTTCAGTTTGGTTTGAACTCAAAGAACGTTTAATGCAGTTAAAGACAAGCACATCCTAGGCTAACATGGACTATATTTTCTAAGTTCTCACTTGGGTTTCCCCAGCTACACTTATGCAGAGTGGAATGTTTAGAAGCTTGACCCCATGAGCTCCACTTCACGACACTCACTTATACAGGGCATCCAAGATTCAATACCCATAAAAAATTGTTATGGTGCACTTTACATCTCTACTAAGGACCATAAAAATGTGAGACAACTTCATGGGTCTGACACACTGCACCAACAAATAGATAGGTTTTTTGGCCTTCTACAACAATAGTATTTAATTAGGGCATTATGTTCATAGGGAATGATCCATGCGGCAAGAGTCCCTTTCAATCCATCTCATCAGAACCATATGCATGATTCATTGGGTTTTAACCAAGAATCCACTTTTATATACCGGATGGAAGTCCCTCAAGTTTATGGTGCTACTGGTTTGAGTCGTCCTGGGGTGAGTACTTTTTCCCATCAGAATAGGCCCAAGTTCTAGAGTCATTAACCAGTTCTCTTACATCCAAGATCACACGAATGTGCAAGGGGAGGGGATACTTTGATATATTGAATTGTGAAGGGTTCTAACTAGACACTTGTGCCGAAGCACCAAACACAAAAGACAGTGATTATTTTTTAAACCCAAATGACAATTTTCTAGACTACCAAATAATTTGTTTCAAAATGATCTTCAACATACATTTTGCAAAACAAATCATCAATAATTTTTAGTATTGTCTTCTACTAGAGTCCTAAAAACACTATGTTAACTCCAAAAATAGCACACACGCTGAAAATTTTGATATTAGTAACAAATAAATCAATAGAAAATTTCAAATTTCAGAATTTGAGAAAACATAATAAAAAGTATACCAGTCAATTACATCACTATTTTACCAATCAGATGCGTCGATACTTTTTTCAATTGCATCACTATTTATCAAATGTGTCATTTTCCTTGTCAAATGCGATGCAGAAATATAGTTGCATCATTTTTATCATCAGATGCGGTTCACAGATTCATTTGCGTCATTCTGTCTTTCAAATGTGTCATTTCGTACAAAACCTACAAAACTCATAGAAAAAGATACAATGTTTTTTTAAGACCGTGTCTTCACGTCGGGTTCACCAAAATGTAACACAAGAAAATAAGCAAGCAAGAAAATAAACTAGATTAAAGCAAACTAACCTACATCTAACAACAAAGCACATTGGAAACTAAAAGCATGAATATAAAACAATCTCACCAAACATCATAATTCCTTGAATGATCTATTTTGGTATTCTCCATTTCCTCTTGATAGTATCATTGCCCTTATATTTTCAATGTATGCAAGTATAGCTCTATGATTATGAAAAATCACAAAATATTGAAGATAATTTCTTCCAAACAATATAAGATTTCGGGAGAGGAGATAATGACAAAGATTGATCAATTTATAGAAAATTGATGTTTCAAATAAAAGGACGAGATTGAAAGTAAATGGAAAATCAAGATTAAAATTAGGTCATGCATTTGAATTAGGGTTTCAAAAGTGAAAGTTAGAAGTCGCAAAGATCTAAGAGATTAAATTAAATAATAATTTCACCTTTCAGTAATGACTATTCAAAAATTGGAAGAATAGAATTAGCATGTCAAGTTGATGATTTACAAGAGAAAAAGTTTATATTCGAATGCACTCATAAATGAATGAATGAATTAATATTATTTAATTAATAGATGTGCACACACAAAAAGGTGGAAGTAGATAGTGTTGATGAGTGTTTTTATAAACTTTCTCAACACAGGTAATGCGTATGTGCACTACCTCTCTTGAAAGGAAATGTTCCAGCAACAAGTTGTTGAAAATCTCCCCAAGGTCTCTCAGTTGTTAGGTCATTACTTGCATGGAACTCCTCAGTTGATTTTGACGTGATTTTTTTGGTAATCATAGGGAAAAATTACGTAGCTGGATGTGAGGTGGATCTTAAAATCTGAAGTTTCTAAGGTGGAAGTTGAAATGAACTTTGTTGTAGGTTCGAACAACAATCCAAACATCATATTTTCCTTAAGTTTTGGGTTTACAATGTGCAATGAACCTTAGCACAAGCTGTTTCTAAAAAAAAAGGAAGAAAGGTAGGGAAGAGGGAAGGTTCTTGGATCTACAACTAACTATAAACAGTGATCATGGAGGTTGTGCTATGGACAACTCCCTTCAAACAAAATTCCACTTAACCAAGAAATCTACAGTATCGTGAAATCTGTGCTATCTTCAAATGTCTACAGATATTTTACCATTCATCCACCATTTACATGCATGCATAAATTAGATAAAGATTTAAAGAGCAGCTTCAAATTTCATCCAAGGCTAACTTTGCAAGGACATTTACCAGCAACAAACAATAAAAAGTATGGGTTGGAAGGCATCAAGACAGTAGAAATTTCTACAATCACATAATAGCATGAATAAATTCTATCTAAGCACTTTGAATCTAACTTAAAAAACAATATAAATCTAACTAAAGCATCTAACAATGGAGATTAAACCATGCAACATGTGAAGAACTCAGAAAATGCACCAAGTCAATGTATTTTCATTAGAAATTTTTGTAGCATGTCTTTACAACAACTCAACTCCCTTTGAAAATGAGAGGAGACCCCCTATTTATAGTGTTCAAAAATCTAAATGAATGGCCAAGATTCACTATAAAATAGGGTTTCATCTACCCCCAAATATATTACAATTTAAAATTTAATTCTTGTATTTTCCCTATTTTGTCCTTGTATGACAACACTTTAGCAGTTTTTCTTTTGTTGACTGCTCTTCCTGGTTTAGCTATTCCTTTAGGATCTCTTCATTGATAATAGGGCTTCCCTCCTCCTTCAAAGTTGCATATTCCATGAATTTCAAAATCACCGGCTGGAGTTTGTCAACTTCTATTATCTTGGACCGCAACATATGATAACTCCATTCTTTCGAGTTGTCATCAAGCTTCTTCCAGTATTCATCATACTTTGTGGCTTGATCTCAGAATAGCTCCGGTTGGACAAAGGCACAAGAAGAAAAACTCATGAAATATAGAGTGATTTCATTGAACATCCCATCCTCCATCCTCTTCTGGAAATAAGGCTTTATTTTCTCTAGATCCATCTACATTGTGGGCATGTCATACTCTATCACCAACTTCAGATATCGGGCGCAACCCACCCCAATTTCCTTGACCCATTCAATGTCCAAATCCACTTTATCCATCATTTTTTCCAACCTTTCCCTTCTGTTATCAAAATCCCACCACCATACATCCACCAACTAGTGGTCATCTCTTTTGAATGCGAGCTCCTTTTCCCATGTGGCCTTTGGTAACCGGAGCATGGCCTCAATCTTTGGATAGGTGGAATCATATGTTGCAAGGAAGTCAGTGCAAAGCTTCTTCATGCTCTCTAGAGATTGCTATAAATCCAATAACTTGTTGGTTGTCTGAATAGGTCGACCGATACCCATGTTCCTGACGTACAGGACTTGTCAGCACTAGCCCTCTTTAGTCTTGTCCAAGTTCTTTCTCTTCTCTAATTTTTCAATTTGTTCTTTGGAAAATAGTTGGGGTGGAGCCATGGATGTGGCAGGCATGTCATCCACTGAAGACCATTGTTGGATGTAATCTGCCAAGGTGGCCACCTATGCTTTAAGTTCATCCTTCGATACCTTTTCCTTTCGTATAAGGTGCACCACTGTAGCCACTGACTCTTGAAGATGTCCCACCTTTTTCTCTCTAGTAGAAGTTCCCAAATTAATGGTGGACACATTATAGCTTGCACCCTCCTAGGCTACCATAGGTGTTGCTATCTGTACAGTTAGGGACTCAGAAGCATCCATTGTTACCTTGTATCTAATTTTGGGCTTCTTCTCCTTCTTGGTTGAGATTTGTGCTCGGGCTAGGATAGCCTCTAGCCTCACTCTTAGATCATTAGGAGTAGGAGTCTTCTTCTCAAATTGCCTCTCTAGCCATTCGGGCATGGAATACTTTCCTTTTGGTGACTCTTGATCACATTCACCCTCCCCTATTTGGACCTCCATTTATTCGCCTATGGTAGTCCTTTCTTTCATTTTGGTGTTATCTTCCTCTTCTTTGTTAGAGTTCTGGATGAATGTGAGGTGTTTGATGGGAGCCCTAGTAGTTGATCTTTCTCAGGGACCTTCCTCTATCTCAATTTCCTTCTTTATTTTTCCAATCTATTTGTCCTTGTGCATATACTCCTTGGGCTTGTCTTCTTCTACATCTTCTCCTCTAGGAGGAGATGGCACAATATCGAGTTATTTTTCCCCTGTAGGGATTTCTACACTTCGTTGTCATGTCGCCCTCCTGCCCTTCTCTGGGAGGTGACCTTTTTTTTTCTTCCTCATCACATTTCAGCTGCCTAGCCATTTCTTCTTCAAGATCATCATCAAAATTTTGTACGATGACTTCACCATCGACATCCTCCTCCTCATCTCTACTCTTGGAAGAGTCCATTCCTTCCTCCTCGTAGGCTACCCTGTCAATTTTCCAATGTTCATACTCTGGGTGTTCATGGTACTCATCGACCTCCTCTTCAATTCCCTTTGAGGCTTCTTTTTCCCATCTCTCCCACTCCTTGGAAATTAACATTGTGGCCTCCATTGTTGGTGGTCCTGTGGGAGGTTGTGAGGGCACATCAATGACGAGGACCCATGCTAAGGTAGTTTGAATGGTGGTGTCCATCAAGATCTGGGATAGCTCAGAGGGGATATTTTTTATATGTTGTGAGAAAGCCTCTGGTAATGCTAGTGCAGGCATTGGCACTATTGCTACTACTAGTGGGAGGGATGTAGTAGGCAACATGGCGTAGAGGAAGGTAGATTAGTCGGGGCAGAGGAAGATTCAACAAATATTATGGGCCCGGACAGGGGGGAAGGTGTGAGATGGACAGAGATATCCACCAAAGGATGGGATGTGGTGATCATTTCTTAGGAGACAGATGCTAGGTTTTTCACGATAGGAGGAGTGAAAAGAAGTTTTGGCTGATCCATTCTACCTTCCTCACCTTCCTAAATTGTAGGTTGTTTTGAAGCACTTCGTATTTGTCTGGTTGCCTTGGAATGTGAGCCCCCTGAATCCTTTCTGGTGTACACTTTAGGATATAGAGATTTCTTTGTTTTGGTCCCTTTCCTCCTTTTTGACCTGGTGAGTGGAGGAGATTTGGATGTCCCACCTATTGAAGTTGTGGCAGTGACATCCTCGATGGTACTAGGATTTCATTAGCCCTTCATATGTTAGGGCCACTCCTTTCTCCTTTAGCTGGGCCACTTGTTTTTTAACCCATTCTTCAGTCTAGGCCACAATGGGTTTGGTTATGATGTCAAGGTGATCAACCTCCTGTTCATCCCAATCAATTGCGAGCAGTGGTAAGTTGGAGACTGAATTATACCTGGGATCCATAACTGTGCTTTCATCTTCCTCAACTTGATCCGGTATAGGGAACAGTTGCACCCTTCTTACAAAGTATGCAGTCATCCTCATGTAGTGCTTGACACGCACCTCTTTGTCATCCTGGCATTTTTCCCAGAAATTCTCCACATGATGCAAGTGGGCGTACTTTGGTCCCAGCACTTTTCTCATGTGCCCATACGGGTCCACCCATGGGCGAGTATTTTGTAGTTAGAAGTAGTACTCTTCCAATTCCTTTTATGAGTTCCCAACACACTGGGAAGTTTACAATTTATACATGCCCTGACCGAAGGTCAAGGGATAAGAGATTCCTACCAAATGTTTGTTGTTGAGGGGTATGTGCAGGATGATGATGGGCCAAAAAGTGGCAATATGATGGGTATGTGGCTAACGACTATTTTTTTACCCAAAATTGATGAAAAAAAAAGGGTTTTTAAAGGAGATTCTTAGCTTTCCACCAATATAAATTATGCTTTACTTTGAATTTAATAAGTAATTATTATTCATTTTCTATTCAAATTATGACTAAAGTCCTAATTGATAGGGTGATTGAAAAACATCTATAGATTTTAAATACTATCACACTTTTTGAATCCAATACATGCATCACATTCTATGCTTCACATACTATAGGATTAAAAAAAATAAATTGAATTTCATGAAGTTTTGACCAAGTTAAGGTGGTCAGACATACGAGTTTTTATATTTTCTAAAAAATTGTAATAAAAAATTCATAATTAATTATTTACTTTGAAAAAAATTACAAAAAAATATGCATCACATTGGGGCATGAGTCCTCTACTTATATCTAAAATATTTAAAAAAATATTATCATTTTATTATGGTTAGGGTGGTCAGATAGATTATTTTATCCTTGAAATTTAAGTACCACTCCATTGAAATTTCAAATTTTCACCAAATAGATTTTTTATTTTTTTAAACAAACCTAGTAGTTTAGAAACTACATTCAATTTGCTACAGATTCTATTCTTACATATTTTTGAAATAATATAGATAACTTATTCAAAATTTTATGTCAAGTTACCTAACTCTGATTTTTCAAAAAAATTTGCCACTTAAGGGCCTATTTTTTCCATGATGATCCTGCACATACCCTGAGGATGGTGTACACATGTTGCAGCTCTTGAGAGAGTTCCAATAGTAAAATTTGGTCATTGGGGTACTGGGGCAGCTTGTTTGGTCTTTTAGTGAAACCCTAGGCATGAATGTAGGTGAATTTGGGAAATTGTAGGAACAAGAAAGCGTACTACTTTAGGAATGCTCATGCACTGTGAGAGACCCTACTCTCAAAATATCCTCCAAGAAATCAGATAATGTGACCAATAAAGGCATCATTCACCCAACAATATTCCATCTTAAAGATTCTGAATTGGAGCTAGGGATATCAGTCGTAAGCTTCCAAACTTCGGCTCGGCTCCTCTTCAGGTGCCAAAAATAGACCACTATATTTCCTTTGTTCTATGAGTGAATAGACCAAATAGGAGGTCATGTAGACTTTGGAGCTCTTTTTATGTTCATAAATTGCTCATGGAAGCAGTTGCTAATGATGCCTCCCTAGTAGAATGTGGCTTTCGTGGTGACATCCTCATCCCCACAGAGGATTTGTTCAAAAAATTACACCATCCATTCCTAAAAAAATGCAATAGACGGAAGGCCCATTACCCAGCTCAACATGGTGACTAGGTCATGGTAGTCTTAATGTAAATCACTGTGAAAGAGTTCCTAAGGGACCTTTCCAACACTGCCTCTTTTCTCCTTGAGCTAGAATTGATTTATCAACCCTTTGCAACCCATCAGATCTTCATTCCAAGTTTCCTTTCCCTCTTCCATCGTGGGAACTTCCATTTCTTGAATGGTACGAATGTGGAAGGTTTTTTTGATTCCCTCGGTTGACATGTCAGCGAGAATATTCACATCTCTGTCAACGATGGTCCTTGTCTCAGGTTGGTAGGCCTGCCAACATGCCATGTCTAGTTCAAGGGTAATGAGAGATGGGGGGAAGCCTACAACTTTCATGATTCCACTTTGTCTGATTAATATGGCATTGTCAATCTTTGGGTGAATTCTGACCCTTTGTCTAAATTCATCAATATGGACATGGCCAATACTGGTGTCCATGATTTCTTTCCAGTCTATGGAAATTTTTGAATGTATAGGTTCACCTTAGAATTGGAACTTCATCTAGTCTTTCTCCTCCTTCACACGAGGAGCCTTGCCTGATTTCTTTCCTTTGTCCCTTTATGTAGTTTCCCCCGAGGGTCTTGCACCTAATTCCATATATCCTCCAGTCATGGACATAATGAGTACAATCGTTTATGAAAGCATTAGTGTTAGTCAAAATACCATAGAATAAATCTAATTAAACATCATGTGGTTACTGAAGTTAAAAATTCTCCTTTTAGATGTCGTTGGTCACATTTTAAAGGATTTCAAACAATCCAGGCTCAGGGGGCAGAATTCCCTTGCAGGAATGTTGTTTTGAAAGGGAAAATAGGCCGAGGCAATTTGGGTGGTCTCTCCCTTCTTCATATTTTAATAGTTTGAAAGACTCATGTAAAAGAGGGCCAAATTGGAGCATGTGGGTAGGAATTAGTTTTCAAATTCGAAGTCATTTAGGTCACTTTTGGGGCTCCTAGAGGTTCAAGCCCGAAAAGCTCTCACGGGTTCTCTGTTTAAAATTTCTAGCAAGAAATAGAGTTTCGTGGATGGAACTCTAGAGTTTGGGACCTAGATGGACCAAGGACAGTCGATATTTAGTTTCTATTTTGAGGCACTTAGGCCTGAAGGGGCGGGAAGTTGTCATGTTTTCACAGTTTAGAATGGCAGGCAACACACTGAAGTCTGTAGGGAGCAGCCTGGTGAATCGGACCCAACATCAAGATTAGACGTCATATTTTCTTTGTTAATTTTTTGTTTGGTGAACCAGAGGGTAGAGCTTGGAGGTCGGAAAGGTGAGTGCATTTTTCCCTTTTGAACCAGCAAAGGCAGGACAAAATCTCAGATGGCAGAGCCCGATGAGGGTATGGATGTCAAAGTTCAATTTTTTTTGCTTCTCTTGGCGAATGACGGCTCGGGGCCCAGGAGGTGGAAGGTCTGCAATCCATTCCTATTTGAAATGGATAGGTTGCGATGGAAGTACGCGAATGGAATTCCATAGACCAAGACCTGACAAGATGACAGATCGATTTGTTTGAGAGTTTAACACCAGACAACGAGAGGCAAAGAAGGATCTAGAGCTTGGGAAGATGGGTTCATTCCACCATCTAGGAAGGGCGGGAGCTCAGCAGAGTTTTAGACATGGAAGTCCAGGGTTCAATCCCGGGAAGTAGAAATGGTAGCTAAGTTTCATTGTTTGAAGTTTGCACTCACGACGATTGGACGATGAAGGCCCAGGTTGGCGGGCTTGAAAAAGGGTGCGACCTTTTACAAAAAGTTGTGTTTTCTAAGGTTTCACAAGCAGTGGAAGGAAGACCTGGGCTCGAGAGACGTAAATGCCCCAGGGCGATGAACAACCAGGAAAAGGCTGAGTTTTGGATCAAACTAAGAGGGTGTTTTGGAGGTTTTTGAAGATTCCAAGATATGGGTTTTGCATGTGTTTATCATGTTTTAGCTAATTAAAGCATTTTTAATCAGTTTTATTTATCATTTTAGGAGTTAAAATTATAAAAAACCCCTCTGGAGAGTAATGGAAAACCTACCTCGGGAGTCTGATGAGAGCAGATGTGAAATTCACTAAAGGCGGTCGAATGATGATCTCAGACGCGAGGGCGGCAGGCGGCGGGTGCACCGATCTCCTCTGGAAAGCATTCTGATCCCTTATGGAAAACCTGACAAATGAAAATGACAATTCGGCCCCTTTATTTATACCCTCAATAGTAATTAATGCCCTCCTTTAATGCAAGTATGATTGGAAGGTTGGTTGGTGGATTTAAATTCTTGGATGGCGAAGGGAGGTCCTGGGTCAGGGGGCCAAAAATACGCGAGGTGACAACCGCTTTAAAATTCTATTCGAAAACCATTGGTGGCGAAGGGGAACTCATGGCCTAGATAGCAGAGATCTGGCATCAATTCATCATTTCAAATGGCTAAATCATTGCAAAGTTCCAGACACGAAAGTCTGGAGAGTCAGACACGGTAGGAGGAAGGAGATTCTGAATTTTGCGTAAGTTAAACTGGTGGCAATGAGGATGCTGAGCTCTTGATTCTGAGAAGGCAGAAGCCCTCCACCATTGGGAACAAAAAGCACAAGGAGGAAACCTGCCTAGGGAAACCCGATGAGGCAGAACCGACCGGCCCCAAGGCTATTGGCAGGAGCAAACTACTAAGGAGACTCTGCAAGGCATTAGGACTTAGCCAAATTGGACAAGATGAAACATGCTCAGCTCAAGATTATACTTTGGAGGTATGTTGACAAATTAGGACACCAAAAAAAAGGGGCATGCAAAATGAGACAACGACAAAGTGACCCGGTGAGATGAAAGAAAAGAGGGTCCCCATTTTGAACGGGGTGTGTGTGTTGAGGGAACAATAGATAACTGAATGATTAAGTCGAGAATGATTTGTTTGTTAGAAACAATATTTACTCAGAAGATGATTGAATACTTTAATTTAAATCTTGACTCAAGTGGCAATGAATAATCAGATAACTTGGTGATTACCCAATTATAGAAGAATATGTCGTGAATAATTAATTAATTGAATTAAATGATTAATGTAATCCAACATTCAAATTTAAAAGGATTAAATAAATAAGAATTTATTTAACTGACTTGAAGAAAAGGTTGAGTGAATAATTAAATAATTTAATTATAGTTGAAATGTAAATAGATAAATTAAATAATAATTTTCTTTAATTTAAGAAAGAGAATTCATGTTAATTAGTGATGCATTTAAATAAATTATTTTTATTTAATTAATCAAGATTAAATAATGATAGAATAATTTAATTAAATAATTAAAATTATTTAATTAGTAGATGAAAATTGACTTTAGAAATATAGTTAAATAATTAAAATTATAGAATTATGACAATGATAATGGTGAATAATGAAGAATTTGGAGTCGTGGGCCTAGACCAATTTTCAGTGTCTACACTCACCATCAAGGATTCTCCCACTTATGGTGCAGCAAGAATACTAGGAGAATTTACACTTTCACATTCATCTTCTTGAACTAATTACACTCTTTTATCACTTCTCCTTTCACCACAACTTAAAGTAGAACCTTGCTTTTTAGGGCACTTGAATGTTGGATGACCAAACTCATTGCAATGATAGCATCTACTTGAAAATGTGTTTGAACTTCTACCACCAATAAATCTTCCTCTAGAGCCTTTGAATCCACCATGTTGATCAAAAAATTGTTCTTGGCCTTTGTGTGCATCTTCTTCACTTTCACTTGATGGTATTGAAATAAAATATGTTTGTCTTCCTCTTGAAGTGTTGTCTCTACCTCTATTTGTCTTTTCTTTCCTTCTTTTCACCTTTTCTTCTACCCTTATAGCCTTCTGATAACATTCTTCAATAGTTCTTGGATTTTCCAAGGTTATTTCATCCTGAATGTTAAATCTCAATCCACCCAAGTATCTAGCAATATTTTCATTCTCATCTTCACTACGAGCAGACCTAATGCTTAACTTGTAAAATTCTTCAGTATATGCCTTAACATCCATTTCCTTTTGCTTTAAACCTTGAAGTTTAATAAAAATTTCAATAGCATAATTAGGAGGCAAAAACTTACCTTTCATTTTGGCTATCATTTTGTCCCAAGATACAATCTTTGATTTACCTCTTTTTCTTCTTTCATATTTCTCATAATCCCACCACAAAACTGCATGGCTCTTTAACTTTTTCTTTGCTATCTTCACCCTTTTTTCTTATGGAACGTCTTTACATTCAAAGTAGTCCAAGGCTGCAATCCAATCCAACAATTCTTCATCATTCATACTACCACCATATTTAGCAACATCAATCTTCACTTTATGTCTATCACTTTTGATTTCCCTTAACAAATTTGTCATCCTCTGATCATCAAGATCAAATTCTTCATCCACATCTTCAAATTCCTCATCCTCTTCCTCATCAGAATCACTCTCATCACTCATTTCCACATCTCTTCTCTTCCTTGTCTCTAGAGCAGAAAGTATTTCCCTCAACTCTCTTATCTCCTTGGCATGCTTTTCTTTCAATTCACCAATCTCATTTGCCATAGTTTTCCCCTTTGGAGGCATTTTACCTTTCAAATTTCAACCTTTCACTACTTTAAACTACAAACTTCTTCTTCAAAATACCTACTTCCTAATCTTTGATACCAATTGATGTAGAGTAGGGATTCAATCACTCTCAAGATCACAATTCAATCATTTCTCAACTACTCTTCAATTTGCCAAACCCTAACTAGGGTGTTTCCCAACATAACTTCACAACTGCTCTTGTAGGTGTGCAGACCTAGTTATTTGAACTTACCTCTCAATTATCTCTTCTAACGCACAAACCATCCAAATTTTTAGATACCCTTTATCATCATATAAAACATATCACAAAACCAACATAGGTCAATTTGGACCAACACTCACAACTTGAGGTTGCTATGCTGCCCAACTAGGCCAATTAGGCCAATTTAACAAAGAAAACCCCCATTAAACACTCTTCTATCCCTAGATCTTTATGGATAGTCATTCATTAGCCTATAAAACCTCCAATTCAACAATTTTTTTTCTAGAGCAAAGCCCTCTAAGATAGAAAATTTTGAAACCCTCACTTTAAGCCAATTTAGAAGAGTCTTTATTGAAAATCCTACTTCCCCACTTCTCCAAACCTTATAAATTCCATGAAAACCCCTTATTAGATCTACACATGCTCAAAAGACCACCAAAACATGCTGCCCCCAAGGATTTCTACAATTTCCCTCTAACCATCAAATTCACTCAAAATTCCCAAGTTTGACAACTAGGGCATCATGCTCAACCTCACAAATGATCCCTTGCTCAAAAACTCAACACTTACACCTAATTCCATTCTAATGGAATTATCCCACCAATACAAAGTATACATAATAGGTGGAATGAGTCATAAATGCATTTGATATCTTCAAAACTCTTGAGATTGAAATTTCAGAACCACCTACAAAAAATCAACCACCAAACACTCAAAATTCAATAGATTTCAATCCCACAAGAGCCAAAATGGTCGTAATATTTTTCTCCACTAAATACAATCCACTTCTAGCCTTACAATTCCTTTATAGGAAAGTTATTTAGTCTGCAACAACAAAATATAAAGGAAAACACAAAATTTTAAAGAAAAATAGGGCACTTTATTGCCTGATCTGCAAAACTTCCAAGTTTCTAATTGTTGCCTAGACTTGAGAGAGGTATATATAACATCAAAAAAAAATAACCAACTATCTAAACCAACCAACTACCTTACAAATTCCAACTGACTGTTGAACTTCCCTAAAATTGTACTTTTGCACTTTTTTTGTACTTTTTCTTTTTTTGCTTGACAACATTTTACAAGATTTTGTGAGCCTAATACAATATGAAAATTGTCTAATATGATGTTATTTAGATGAAAAAACCTAAAAATCACATAAAATCAATTACAAAACTTAGAAATTGAGCTTCTATGGTGCCCCTGTACCATAATACCAACTAATGTAGAGTAGGGAGGCAATCACTCTCAAGATCACAATTCAATCAGTTCTCAACAACTCTTCAATCTTCCAAACCCTAACTAGGGTGTTTTACAACACAAATTAACAAATGCTCTTGTAGGTGTGCAAACCTAGTTATTTGAACTTATCTCTCAATGATCTCTTCTAACCCACAAACCTTCCATTTGTTTAGACACCCTTTATCACCATACAAAACATATCACAAAAGCAACATAGGCCACCTTGGACTGACACTCACAACTTAATGTTGCTACACTACCCAACTAGGCCAATTAGGCCAATTTAACAAATCAACACCCCATTAAACATTTTTCCAACCCTAGATCTTTATGGGAAGTCATTCATCAGCCTATAAAACCTCTAAATCAACAATTTTTTTCTAGAGAAAATCCCTCTAACATAGAAAATTATGAAACTATCACTTTATGCCAATATGAAAGTCGGTTTATTGAAAATCCTACTTCCCCACTGCTCCAAACCTTATTAATGCCTCAAAAACCCCTTATTAGGTCTACACATGCTCAAAAGACCATCAAAATATGCTACCCCCAAGGATTTCTATGATTTCCCTCCTCTAACCATAAAAATTCACTCAAAATTCCCAAGTTTGAGAACAAATGATATCCCCTACTCCAAAACTTGACACCTACACCTAATTCCATCCTAATGGACTAATTCCACTAATTCACAATACACACAATATGTGGAATGAGTCAGAAATGTATTTTATATCTTCAAAACTCTTGAAATTGAAATTTCAAACCCGCCTACAAAAAATCAACCACCAAACACTCAAAATTCAATAGATTTCAATCCCACAAAATACAAAATGTTCTTAAGATTTTTCTCCACTAAATACAATCTAATTATAGCCTTAAACTTCCTGTATGAGCAAGTCATTTTTTTTGCAACAACAAAATGTAAAAGAAAATAGAGAATTTTAAGGAAAAATAGAGCACTTTATTGCCTGATCTACAAAACTAAAAAAGTTTCTAACTTTTACATCAACTTGAGAGAGGCCTATATAACATCAAAAAAAAAGAACCAACTATCTAAACTGACCAACTACCTAACAAATTCCAACTGACCATTGAACTTCCCTAAAAATGCACTTTTGCACTTTTTTTTGTAATTTTCCATTTTTTGTTTGACAACATTTTACAAGATTTTGCATTATGTGACTTTGAACCCTAATGAGCCTAATACAATATAAAAATGGTATAATATGACCTTATTTAGTTGAAAAAACCTAAAATTCACCCAAAACCAATCGCAAAACCAAAATTGACAAAACTTAGAAATTGAACTTCAATGGTGCCCCTGCACCACTAAGATATCTTTGCTAGTTAAAGCCAAGATTGAGAAGCTTGTCAAATATGCTTATAGACATCCTATATATTACTTTCCTTGGATCTCAAACATTTTTGAAGTCATGAAAGCTAATAATCATATTAGGATGTGTACAGACTTTCATGATTTAAATAAATTTTCTTCAAAAGATGACTTTCCCCTTCCTAATATTCACATGATAGTGGATTCGATTACAGGAAATGCTTTGTTTTCATTCATGGATGGATTCTCTAGATACAATAAAATATTTTTCAACCCTCAATATCAATACAAGACAACATTTACTATAGTTTTGGGAATATTTTGTCATGTAGTCATTCCTTTTGGATTGAAGAATGTAGGCGCAACATATCAACAAGCTATGACACTGATATTTCATGATTACACACATAAGGTTTTGGAGGATTATGTTGCTGATATTATTTCTAAATATTTACATAAAAAAATCAATGTGAATATCCTTTGAAAAATATTTGAATGAATGGAAAAATTAAACATGAGATTAAATCCAAAAAAATGTGTCTTTGGTGTAGATAGTGGGAAAATTTTAGGGTTATTGTATATCACAGAGGCATTGAGGTGGATATGAAGAAAATTGACCATATAGTTAACATTCCACTTCCTAGAAACATTTCTCAATTATGCACTTTACAACCTTGGAAGAATTCAAGCTATCTGTTGTTTTGTTGTATCCCTAGTAGATCAAAAATTACCTTTCACACATATCCTTAAGAAATAGGTCTAGTTTAGTTGGAATGAGGATTGAAAATAGGCTTTTGAGAATTTGAAATAATATCTTTCCACTCCACCTATCTTACAACCCACTATGCAAGACAAGCCATTTATCCTTTATATAAACAACATCAACCCATGATCTTGCGGCATTGTTGGCTCAACAAGATAAAAGTGGTAAAGAACATCCTATTTATTACATTAGCCAAACTTTGATTGATTATGAGAAATGATACATGACAATAGAAAAACAATTTTTGGCTCTTGTATTCAATACTAGTAAGTTGAGACATTACTTATTGAATTCTTAAATACATGTGATGATGAAGTTTTGATCCTTTAAAACATCTTTTCACTAAAACCAATTTATCAGGATGCTTAGATAAATGGGTTATGTTGTTAACTGAGTTTTACCTTAAGTTTGTTTCACAAACAACAACTAAAGGACAAGCCTCTACTGACCAATTAGATGATTCCCATTTCCCCCATACATTACCTAATATACAATAATTTCTTGATGAGAATGTGATGACTATTAAGAAAGATAAAGAAACATGGGAATTATATTTTTACGGATCTAATTGTAGAACAAGCTCTGACACGGGAGTTATAATAGCTTCACCCATAGGAAAATCTATTACCTTTTCATATTGGTTAAATTTCCTATCCACAAACAATACCATAGAGTATGAAGTATTAATTTCTAGATTACACACCACTTTAACTCTAGGATCCTCAGACATTAAAATATTTGGTGACTCACAATTAGTCATTAAGAAAATAAATGAAACATATCAAGCAAAGCATGAAAAATTATCAAAATACAAGGATCTCACAATGACTTTGTTAGACAATTTTATTTTTTTTACCATTGATAACATCCCATGAAAGGATAATTGACATGTAGATACAATGGTAAGTGCAGATTCTCTAATATCTCCTCAAGATCCCTCAAAATATTTCACATTTATTTTGCATACAAACATGAAACCAATGAAAGAGTCTAAAGTCGAAGAAGTGTTATCAACAACTATGGAAATCTCTACTGAATGGTATGCACCAATAATTAATTATTTAAAATAAGGTACCTTTTCTGAGTCAACAACTAAGAACACTCTAGAGTTCCTTCGTAAACTCACATCTAAATATATAATCCTCACCAACATGCTATACCGAAGATCCTTTAATAGTCTTTTACTTAGATACCTTAAAGAATCTGAAATCCTTATAGCACTTTAAGAAGCTCATGTAGGTGCTTGTGGAGGTCATTTTGGAGGAAGATCATTAGTTCAAAAACTCATCTGCATAGGATATTATTGGAGATATATGGAAAAATATTGCTTCGAATACATTAATAAATGTCACAAATGTAAAAAACATAGCAATTTGATTCACACTCCTACTTTTGAGCTTTGTTCCCAAGTTTTTATTTCGCCATTCTCAATATGAGGACTAGATCTCATTGGAAAAATTTCACCTCCTTCTGTCAAACATACCTTTATAATTACTGCAATAGATTATTTCACAAAATGGGTGGAATAAATTCCCCTTTGTTTAATAACTTCCAATGCAATATGTTATTTCATATTGTAGAACATTAATGATCACTTTGGACTTCCTTCTGTGTCAGTTTCAGACAATGGGACACCATTTAAGAATAATGACGTGAAGAATTTCTTAGAAACGTTTAACATTCAACATCATTTCTCAACACATTACTACTCGCAATCTAATGGACAAGCTTGTTGATTTCTTTTTTAGCACTACAAAAACATAGAAAAAATATAAGTATCCTATCTCTCTTGAAAGGTGGTTTTGATGCAGAGCAAGGGAGATTTCAAGATTTCAACATCTCATAACAAGATTTGGTGTTCCGTACTCATAGCCTTCAATGAATGCAAACTAGGTTTCAACCCTAAATGGTTCATTCATGATTAAAATAGGTAATTCAACACTAGGAGGACTCTCAATTGAATTAGGATGAAAAAAAATAAGTGTTAGAAATGCACAATAACTTAGGGCTAGAGAACTTCAATTATTTTCTTGCCAAATTTACCCTAGGCCAAGTAGGACAACAAATTGAATTCTTTTGACATAACTTGCAGAACATATCTCAACCCACAATCTAAAAAATATTTTGATTACCCTTTTGGGAGTTCTTGAACATATCCAAAGCTCAGGTATGGTTTTTTTCTAACACAAGGCCCAAACATAGACTATCCTTCCTTGAAGCCTAAAATCTTGGTAGTAACAAATTAAACTTTTTGGCCATTAATTTTAGTGTAGACATGAATTCCAAAATGTAAACATAGTTCTAGATACCCATTTTGGCTTCATACAACATATCTCAAAATCAAGGTAGGCTATTTTGTACAAAACCCTTCAAAAATGAAATGTTCTTCTACCAATTAGATCTAAACCACAAAGAAATCTAATGGGGCATCACCAAAACACGTGCCAACCAAAACCCTAGAACCTACAATCTTGGAATAAAGAAATAAACACAAAAATACTCCATTTCACAAAGCTTCAAATTTTTCCATCATTGGAATCGTGAGAAATTACATTTTGAAGTCCATTAGAAACCCTAACCCAGGTTTTGGATAATTTTCAATAAATCGCCTATAACTTTCTCCAAACTCAATGAAAAACTGCCAAACTAGTTGCAAATGAAAGGTGATTCATTCCTTTGTAATATAAAATAATGTTTAGGTCATAAAAATTATGTACAAACCATAAAAAATGAAGAGAATAGGTAAAAACTGTTGGCAACACAAGGGAAAATAATTGAGGGGTTGTGAATCAATTGTCCCAAAAATTAATCTTATTAAACTTATTCTCATATCTGATAAATGAACATGAAAGCATAAACCATCACAGAATTAGAAACGCACATAACACCAAGATTTTTTATGTGGAAACCTTGTTAGGGGAAAAACCATGGTGCAGGTTAGTCCACAATATTATACCCTGTTAAAAGTATAAAGAAGAATAAATGGGGAATAGACATGCATTCATGCACACTACCTAGAGCTCAATGCTCAAATACAAGAGGATTACTACCCAAGGAAGACTCACTATCTTATAGAAACATTTGGATTACATCCGCAAGATTTTGAACTAAGAAAATAACATCTGCTAATGCTTGATTATAGTTCTAGTTAAGCACATGAACACTTATTCACACTATTATTTTTCCTTAGAATGATTAGGAAATTATTTGCACATCGCATATCTGCACACACATTTTACATCACACAAAAAATCACTCATATATATCCGCAACACAAGATTACATCAACTACACGTTGGTCAAAACAAAATATAAAATGTGTACAAAATGTTAGCCCAAATCAATAAATATTTTTTCAATTTGAATAAAGCATTATCTTCCAAGACATAATGAAGACCCATAACAATATTTTTGAGCATGTAACACCTTCAAAAAATATTCCTCAAAGATCCACAGCATGCTACAATCACCCTGTTGGCCATGATCATGGAAAAAATGAGCATGCAAAAATAATCACCAATCACAAGCACAACGATCAATGCAAAGATGCAACATAGATAGAGGATGATCTAGAAACTTCCATGGGCATCATGAATCACCACAAAATCATCCACAACAACTCAAATTACTAGAATCACATCATCTTCTTTCAGGAACACCAACTAAAGAAAAAAAACTATTAGAACACAACTACTCATAACTCGATCAAATCTTCATGCAGATCTCTAAAAAATTCAATGGATAAACTAGATATACTTGACAACAAACCCTTTAGTCCACAATCTCTGATCATCAACATACTGAACTAGCTAATAGCATAAAATTCACTGCATCATCAACAACCTTCAACTTCTCTTATAACAATTTTCTCAATATCCTCAACATATAAAACCTTTAATACATTAATTCCAATAGTGTTGACATCAATGTCAATCACATATCAGCAACAACCAACAAAAACATGGTGAAACTTAGAAAATTGTATTTTTTTCTTCATCAAAATTTTCATTACATGTTCTCAAACCCTTTGTTCGACCATACGAGGAAGTTTTAAAGCTTTCCCAACCTTTTCCAATGGTTCACAACTTATTTTTCAAGTTGTAACTGTTAAACTTCCTCATTTACAACTGATGACTCTTCATATTCCATATTTTGTACTTTTACAACAATGACAATATTTTTGCAAAATTGACAACTTATGCAATTTGACACTCCAACCCACCTAGCAACCTAAAATAGACTCCAACATATTTAAAATTGTCTTCTTAGACCTTATTACATATTAAAAGCTTAAAAAAAGAAAACATTATTTTTTTACCCCTCTTGGGCATAAGAACCTAGGTGACCCTACATAAGATTTCTATTAGCAAGCCTCAAGAAACAACCCCAAGGTCTATAATGTTAGGTCTTGACAATGTATAAATAACTCAGTGAAAATGTGATTTTCTAATAATCATAAGGGGCCTTTATGGTCAAACAAAATATTGAAACTCTCAAGAAAACAATCAGGGTTTTAGAAGATATAAAAATGAAAATAAACTCTGGAATCTTTCTGACTTGTGGGTAGGAAATTCTATTTCATCATTTAATACAAAAATTTAGTGATGATTTGCAATTCCTATTCAAATAGTGGTCTCAAATAAATATTAAAATACGAGGGTTCAGGAAGATTTATAATATAAATCCTAAGATCAATCATGAAAACAAGAGAGCATTCAAGGTGGACCAATCTTTAAAACTAATTCCTACTTAACCAAGATTAAATCTGCAGTATCACGGAAATAGTGGAATCTCCAAAGGTATGAAATATTTTCAAATTGTGAAGCATTCAAACATTCACCCAAAATGGCATGAAATGCATAAATATCCACAATTGAACTCAATGCAATAAATAGTAGGCTCAATCTAACTTTACATAGCAACATACAATCAAAAATTTGCTAAAAGTATGGACCGAAGATTCCTAAAATACCTTAAACACTTTATCATAAACATGAATGAACTACAAGTGTCTGTAACTCTAATTTGAAAACCACTCACTCAAAAATGTTAAAACAACTTTGAAACATAGGAACCATGCATATAGATGAAACAACACAAAATAACACCAAATTTAATGTCTTCTTGTATTCGTGCTTCACCATTTTTGCAACAATTCTACTATCTAGTTGATTAATAGGAAAATGAGGGGGGTGAGGGAGGTGATGTCACTTTTATCCTATTATTGACATTCAATAATTTCCTAGGATTCAAAATTGGATTGACTATCAACCTTGCAAGGTGAGTCAATTCTCAACAAGGAAGACCTAGGAGGGGGTTTTTTAAGCTTTTAGGAGTTCACAACCAAGAAAATTATTGGAAAATAAAAATAAGCATTCAACTCACAAAAACCTAATAATGCAAGCTAAATGAGGGATGTAAATGATGAAATTATGCAATAGGGAGTTAGGATATGTGTACTTGGGAAACATGGAAATGTTGTGAGGATTCTAGAAATGCAAAGAAGCTAGAAAAATATGCTATGGAGGACAAGGACACCCTTACTTTGTCTTAGTCCCACTATTGTTTTTTGGGGAAGATGTGGAATCTTCAGATGTTGGAATCTGATCTTGAAGAATTTCTGAAAAATACCTCTAGGAGGATTAATATGCCCTAGGTGGTGACTTAGTCCCATTTGGAATCTCGAGAATCTTTGAATATGGTCCTAAGGCTTGATGTCTAAACATTGTTCTTTTCTGATCTGAGGTTTTCAAATTTCTAGATTTGGCTTGTAGGTGAGTTTCCATGAAGATGAAAACTTTGTAATTCAAATTTGCAACTTTTCAATTGTGCACTTCAAATGATCTTTAAGTCTTCAACCTAAATTTGGAATGACAAACATGCAAGAGAGGGAAAAAATTGTTGGTTTTTAGTAAATGGGGGTTTACCTTGGTCAAACAACTTGTTGGTAATTAAACCTTAAAATGAAATAAAATGAAGGAGGGCAATGATGAATGAACAACATGGAATATTACAACTCACCAAACCCTTGTTGTAAATTCTACAAACTTGTGTGAGATGACTACAATTGATATAGATCTTGAATCAAATTAATCCTTGATATATATGGACTTGAATTGCTTGCTTGAATCAAAACCCTACATCACAAATGTTAGCACAAAAACACACACAATGCAAGAACATCCTTCATATGATGCTTGAATATTTATGATATCTCCAAATTCTTTATAGAATGCTGTTAAATGCTAGAATGTGTGAATTCTTATAGTGCTTTTAATCTTAATTGGTATATCAAAATGAGGGAAGGAAACTTGTATTTATACTTATCTATGTTTAGTATCTCCAAATTACACCACACCAAGCTGACACATGAATTCATTAATTAAAGGAGGCTAAATCCCACTAGAATTTGAAATTAAATCACAAAAATACCTTCAGGGGGACTAAGATGCCCTAGGTGGAATCTTAGTCCTGAGGCATGAGAGTCATGGAATAGACTCCAAAAAGGGACCTATACAAGTGCTTTCAAAATTGTGGTCCCCAGACCTTTTGGGGGACAAAGAAACCCTAGGTGGCATCTTAATCCCAACCAAAAATTTAGGGACACTCAGACAAAATCAGTAAATTATCATTTATACATTGGACAATTTAGGGATTAGCGACAAAAAGATATAATTCATAGTGCTTGTGGATGCAAACTAGGACCAATTAATACATAAATAGGAATAAACAAAACAAGGTGAGGCCAAACAAGTGTGAAAATGAAAGAGTATACATTTTACTACATTGCATTTATCCCCCACTTTAGTGAGAGGATGAACTTACTTTAAACTCACACTAAAGTAGCCAACCATGTAATCAAGAGGGGTTCAAATTTATGAATGCTAGTAAAATAGGATGACAATAATCAAGAGGGTGGCCAAGACCCTAGGATCAAGATCCTAAGGAAAACTAACATAAGCACAAAGGAACACACATGTAGATGATATATGGGGCCATAACCAAATCAAAAAAATACACCATGAAAGACAAGAAAATAAAAAGAAACAATAAAAATGGAAAAATGCAACAAATCAAGCTTCAACTAGCCATCCAACATGGTGGACTGGGTCTAGGCTGTTTGTCCAAAACAATTTACAAGTGGAATATGTTGTCCACTATGCAAAAAAA
The DNA here is from genome assembly GCA_007258455.2 of Sequoia sempervirens. Lineage (NCBI taxonomy): Eukaryota > Viridiplantae > Streptophyta > Pinopsida > Cupressales > Cupressaceae > Sequoia > Sequoia sempervirens. The sequence goes on along the minus strand of VDFB02000017.1, from coordinate 35,127,848 downwards.
ATGCACGCTGACAAGGGCTAGTGAAGCTAGGTTTCCACTAGGTGAGCCCCATGAGATCCATATCAACATCATAGCACCATGACTATGATAAGGACAAAAACAAAATGCATGCTCACAAGGGCTACTAAAGCTAGTTGTTCCCTAGGTGAAGCCCAAGGGACCATATCAAAGCCATACCTCGATGACTTTAATAAAGTACAAAATGGAAAATGCACATTCACAAGGGCTAGTGAAGTTAGTTATTTAGTAGGTGAGCCCTAGGGGACCATATCAAATCCATACCTTCATGAATTTAATAAGGTACAAAAAGAAAAATGCAACAAGAAGGAAGGATATTCAAAGGGATTTTGCTTAATTCATGTGAAGTCTTATTATTATGGGACATCATGCTTAATGTCTCTAAGAGAGGATAAATACAAGGTCTCATCCTAGGGATCATACCCAATGCTTCCAAGAGACGACTAGTGAAAAAGGTCTCATCTTGTTTCCAAGAGAGGACAAGTGCAAGGTCTCATCCTTGGGAACATTATATCTAATGTTTCCAAGAGAGGACAAGTGCAATGTCTCATCCTTGGGAACATTGTATTTAATTTTTCCAAGAGAGGACAAGGAAATATCACACTATTGAAGGGAATAAAACCAAATGACACCACCATTTAGGAAAAATGCACCACATAAAGAAAGAAAATCGCATCAAGGAACATGTAATAAATGCAAACAAAATCATGCCAAAATAATACCAATGTATGCCCCCACTTTAAAGAAATTACTGACACCATGTTGTGAGAAATTCCTTTAAAGTAGGAAAAATTGATAGAGAAAAAGAGGAAAATAAGGGTTTCACCCCAAAAACACATAAGGTATCTAAGGATTTAGGGTTAGTATCTATCTTTGCTACAATGATATTAGAGAGCTCAGACCTGTCATCATTCTCAAGATACACATAGAACTAGAAGAATGACACAAAGAGAGTGAAGACAAATGAAAATCCTTTTGGTTCAACATGGAAGACCCATAGGGTGTTGCAATACCTTGCATCATCCCTAAAAGGAAAAAACAACACAAAAATGAAAATGAAAAGAAAAGATTTCATGAAAAATATTTTGGGTCAACATGGAAGAGACATAGGCTATCTCGACACCTTGATCATCCCCAAAAGGGAAACACAAGAAAGAAATGAAAAGAAAGAAAAGATAAAGAAAAATATTTTGGGTCAACATAGAAGGGAAATAGGGTGTCTCGACATCTTGTGTCATCCCAAAAATGAAAAAACAAGAAAAAAGTGAAAAGAAATCAAAGAGCAATGAAAAAGGTTACAAAATATAGAAGAAAAAAGATACAAATACAAGAATTCCACAAAGAGAGAGAGAACATCAAATAGAACATCATGGGGGATCACATTACACACATGCAATCAAAAGAAAAAAGAAAAAAAAGAAAAAAAAAGATAAGATAAAAGAATAGTAAAGCAAGAGAAATTCAACCTAAAGTAGGCCATCTGCTTCATAATCTCAATCTATATAAGTGGAAAGTAGACAACGAACCTAAGGGACAATGACAAGTGCATTACTAGGACAAGGATATCAATCTCTTTCCCCCACTAAGTGCAAGACAAGAATGAGCTGAGGTAAGTGATGGGATGGGTGAAGTAATAGTGAGAATGAAGGATATTCTACAACTATTACATGACAAGGAGGATGAAGGATATGCTACTTACTAGATAACAAGTATCTTTGCCAAAGTGGTATTTTCTCAATATGATCTTGAATTAATGGGACTCATCAGTACTATGCCCAAGAGTCCTATGGTATTGCCAAAGTGGAACTTTTGCATCTTTACAATATAAGATTACCCTATCTTTCTCTAGTGGTAATAAGATAAGTCCTTGGTTGAGGAGGATTTGTAATTTTCTTTCACTTTTAGGTGGTGGTAGAGAGGGTTGGAGTATTTGCAATTTGTAAGGTTGTTTATGTTTGATAGATTCACCAGCTTCTTGGATTGAACTTGGAGGGGGAGGATCAAAGGTGAACCTATTGCCTTTGTTATTTTATTTAGTATTAATTTTTCTTTAGGAAGAGGGACACTCATGTCGGGAGGGGAATCTAAGATTAACATGCCATTGCTACAAATCTTTCAGTATTCTCTAGGAGGTCTTGTGTTGCGAGGGGGATCTTGATAGCCTAACCCTTTTGTGTTTTCATTAGTTGGTATTTAATCTAGGAGTCGATGAATTTAATGTTCACTTGTTGCATTGCATCCTTGTTTACCCAATATCATGAATCCCTTTCTATATGTTTCTTCTTGATTGATTGGAGTTTTTGTCACTTTGTTATCATCAAATGGCTGAGAATTTGTTTGTATGGAGGAACTAGGTTCACCTATTGTAGGGAACTTAGGTTTAGCTTGTGTTTCAGGATGTAAGTAACCAAACATCTCAAGAGGTGGTATTGTAGGGGGATTTGGTTGTTTCATGGAGGGATAAAAGGAAGCATTATCTTCAAGGTTATTAAGGAAATCATTTAGGAACTTGTTCGTGTTGTCATAATCTTCTCTAATGGTGTCAACATCATGAGGACATGCATTGGGAGTTGCGTTAGCATGAGAAATTTTAATTTTGTTAGAGTCATTACCAAAGGCACAACTTGACACATCTACCAAAGATTTCAAGGACACCCAAAGCTTTCCAAAGCACATATCCATGATGCAAATTTGAACAAATATACTTGAAATGAGAGAAACAACAATTCTACAAATTGAAACATAAAATTGAAAGCAGCCAATAGAAGCATAGAAAAGAAATTTCAGATTATGAAATCTGGAAAGTCAAAATCAAGAGGGACTAAGATGCCATTAAGGTAATCTTGGTCCTACTAGTAAAAATTTGAAGTTTTAGGGACTGAAATAGGAAACAAATAGAAGAGAGAGGATTCTAAGACATAAACCCTGAGATGGACTAAGATGTTAGAAAGGGTGTTTTAGTCCTAGTAGACATTTTTCTTAGAAAAACAAAAAAATTTGGATTGTCTACAGTGTTCACATATTGCCTATTTAGGATGTTGATGTTTAGATATAAAAAACTATGCCAATGAATGCAAGGAAAAGTAACTAGTAACAAACAATTGAATGCAAAAGTGAATACAATTTTTTTTTTAATTTTGAATGCAATAAGAATGTTTCTAAATGTAATTAAGATGATAAAGGTACTTTTTAGTTTTTGAATGAAAATGATACAAGAAAGAAAAAATGCAACCTATATGCACTTTCACTAATGCAAATATAAGAAACCCTAGATGAAATTTCACTAATGCAAGATGCAATGCAAGAATGAATGCAACCTAGACCTAGAACTTTAATGAACTCCAAATTAGAAAATGAATGCTCAAAAAGGTCAGATTCACCAAAATAATTAATAGGAAAATGGATGGAATGAGGGAGTTGATGTCATTTTTCTCCTATTATCATTTAATAATGTCCTAGGAGTCCAAATTGGATTGACTATCAACCTCGCAAGCTGAGTCATTTCTCAACATGGAAGAGCTAGGAGGGGGTTCTTTAAGCTTGTAGGGGTTTACCACAAAGAAAATGCTTGGAAAATCCAAATAAACATTCAAATCACAAAAACCTAATAATGCAAGCTAAATGAAGGATGTGAATGATGAAATTATGAAATAGGGATTTAGCATATGTCTACTTGGAAAGTCTAGAATTGTTTTGAGGATTATAGAAATGCAAAGAAACTAGGAAAAATAAACCATTACTCTTGTCTTAGTCTCGTTGCCATTTTTCAGGGCAGATGTAGAATCTTCAAATGCCAAAACCAAATCTTGAAGAATTTCTAAAAAATACCTCTAGGAGGACTATGATGCCCTAGGTGGTGACTAAGTCCCATCTAGAATCTCAACAATCTCTGAATATGGTCTTAAGGCTTAATGTCTACACTTTGTTCTTTTCTAATCCCAGGTTCTAAAACTTCCAGATTTGGCCTGTAGGTGAGTTTCCGTGAAGATGACAACTTTGTAATGAAAATTTTCACTTCAAACGATCTTCAATTCTTCAACATAAATCTATAATCACAAATATGCAATAGAGGTAAAAACTTGTTGATTTTTAGAAAATGGGGGTATTCCTTGGTTAAATGCCTTGTTGGTAATTAAACCTTGAAATGAAATGAAATGAAGGATGGAAATGATGAATGAAAAAAATGCAATATTAAAACTCACCAAACCCTTGTTGTAAAGTATGCAAACTTGTGTGAGATGGTTGCAATGGATATGGATCTTGAAACAAAGGATTTTGGCACGATAAGACTCTCTAACTCTTTTAGGGTTTTTCACCTAAAGGGAGAGAGGTAAGCCAAAATGCACAATGTTACATTCAAGACTAATGCATTCATGGGTGGGCAATAAATGTAATGTTCCTAGATGCAATGTTTGAATGCAAGAAACTAATAAAAGAAATTTACTTATTAATGCAAAATCTAAGAAATGTGACTTGTTTGAAAACACATTATGTAAAGTAAAAATACCTACAAATGAATGCAAAACTAAAATAGAAATGGATGAAACTAAAAGTGTTCTCTTGAGATATTGAAGGAGGTTGGAAGTGAGATTTGAAATGATGTTGATGCTGAAAATTTATCCTATTGGGACTCATTCGTCATTCTGGTGAATTAGTCCTAGTTTTGTGAAACTGAGCTGGAACTTGTTTCAGACAAATGGGTGTCTAAGAATGAAAAAAACCAAAAAATGACTTGGGAGTGGGACTCATTTTACACCTATGGTGAATAGTTATATTTTTGAATTTTTGAATATTCAAAGGTGGAATCTAGACCTTTCATTATACACTTTCTACTTCTACAAGTGTCTAGTTCTGAAACTGTCAGATTCAAGCCTGAAAGTGACTTTTGTTGATATTTTCCTTAAACAATGAAGAGATGACTTGAATGACTTTGCGTTGGTGTAATTAAAAGTGTTGTACCTTGTCCTAGGTCATGATTACACCTTAGTTAAGTTTACTTAGGCACCACATAGGAGGTAATTGGAGAATTTCCACTTTTGGTGGACTTGACATGTCATTACTTTATCACTTCCACCTTTTGTGGACACATCATGTGATTACTTGTCCACATTTTGTGGGTGATCCACCATTTTTGGTGATTATCACATTATCACTTTTCCACTTTAGGTGTAGTGATAGCTTTTCATAGTTGTCTTGAATGTCATAAGATTACGACACTTGTCATAATCTTATTCCCTTTTATGGTCTCACCTTGGCTATATAACCAAGGGGTCTCCTATGTACATTTTTCCAACTCATCATATTTGCATTCATTGATAAGAATACAATCTATTCTTGTCATATTGTTTCTATCTCTCTTATGCTTGTGCTTTCTATTAAGCCTCTATATCTTGGGTGGCTACCTTCATAGCCAATTCTTACATGCTATCAAAGCTTTTGGAGTGCCTTTGGATTGTTATTTTGGAGAGATTCTTGGAGGGTCCCATTTTTGGTCTTGTGTTGTAGGTGCATTTTGGGAGCTCGTTGCATCATATCTGAGCTCACCATTGCATCTAGATTGTTTGAGATAATCATATATTCCTTTTGTTTCATCCCAATTTGACATTGTAGGCCAAATCTACAAAGGTTTGATGTTGGGTGTTGGTTTCCTGATTTAGGAGGTAGCCATATTTTCAGAGCATTTTGGGTCAAATATGACCCTTCCATCATGTCTAGGAGGCTCAAAAACCTAAAGATTGATTGTCAATTTTGGACACTGTTAGTTGTGAGCTGAGGTAGAAAAATTTTCTTCAGACGTCGTACAAAACTCCAAATTGGTACATTTTTTTAATTTTTGCAATAAAATATTTTAGTAAAATATTTTCTATGATTTATTTATAATTTTTGGGGCAAAAATTGTTGAATCACATATACCTATGGTATATTCCTGCCTACATCATTCTCTGCAAGACTGACATCATCAGATTGGATGGTATATTCAACATACCTTTAGTTGATGTCATCACATGGTACACAAGTACCTTTGATCTGCGTTATTGTCCTTCCATTAGTGTCACATCTTGGTCGGTGTCCTTTGCATCAATATTGTACATGGATCATTATTTTCTATGCCATCAACTCAGTCGGGTACACTTTAGTCACTATTCTCCTATCCGCATTGATCAACCTTGGTGAATGATTTAAATGCATCAGCCTGATTTCTTCATTATCTGAAGATATAGATCTATCTTTTCTACCATCCACTCGGTATCTATTGTTTGTAGCTTATTTGATATTGGTCACGTAACTATATCCATGGTTTATAGCTTATTTGATATTGGTCATGTAACTGTACCCATGTAGCAGTCCATGTCTGATTGTTGTTATCATCATTTGTGTGGTTTGGAATCCATTCTTCTTATCAGTATCGATGGTTCTCCTTGTACCATCGCTACTCATCAAATCACATTGGGTATCATCAGCTATGTCCAATCCCATTTCATCTAGGGTACGACGTCTAATTCCAACAATAGCATTGGAATTTTGGAATCATTGACATCACATCTCAGTCGGGTCAACATTGCAAGAAGGTCCAATAGGAATTCTTTCTCTATCCCATCAAACCATCTCTACTAGTCGGTATACCTTCCTTTGGCATCCGCCCCATCGGCGAGTACATTGGTCCTTCACTGACATTCTTTATCTCTCCTCCTGATCATTCAAGTGTAGGGTACCATTCTATTGCATTAGAAGGGTACATACATCACATCCATGGGGAACCTGATTCTGTGAGGCCATACTTTGTGTACACCATCTAATCAACATTCATTTTGGGGCTGTCACATTGGATGGTATGAAGCATGCTTTTTTATTTATAAAATTTTCTTTGTAAAGTGATTTAAAATTCATTTTTAAGCCAACATCACATATAAAGGTTTGTAAGGGTTTGTAAGGCCAATGGTAGAATGGGGTTGGGTGGCCGATGGGTGGCATGGCCACTGGGGCCTATCCCCACTCCACTCTCTTTGCCCACCCACCACCAATGGTGGTGGGGATCTAATATTTTTTAAGCTTTTTGAATAAAAGGTGGTCATATTGGCATTTAGGAGCACCAATTTTTGACCCTCTTTAGCATTATTTTTTTGCACTCAGTTAGTGTTAAAAGGTCCTCTTTTAGGCCTTTTCTTCGTTTTTGCATAAATTTTCCTTTAGATGGCAAAATTTTGCAAATGAAATATCATCAGAAAGGTGGCGATCTCGACTTTCCAGTGGTGCTAATGTTTCTTTAGAATTTTGTTTGTTGGATGCATTTATTGTTTTCCAAACTCAAAATGTCCAGTTGCACTCTCGAGCTTTTCAAAGTTTCTCATTCAATTTTGCATCATGATCATGGTTGCTTGTAGTTCTTGGGTATGTGCAGGATCATCACTGAAAAAATAGGCCCTTAAGTGGTAAATAATTCAGAAAAATCAGAGTTAGGCAACTTGATGTAAAAATTTGAATAAGTTATCTATATTATTTCAAAAATGTGTAAGAATAGAATCTATAGCAAATTGAATGTAGTTTCTAAACTACTAGGTATGTTTTAAAAAAACAAAAATCTATTTGGTGAAAATTTGAAATTTCAATGTAATGGTACTTAAATTTTAGGGAAAAAATAAGAAGTAGGTGTCTGTCTGACAATGCTAACCACAATAAAATGATAATATTATTTTATAAAAAAATAGATATAAGTAGAGGACTCATGCCCTAATGTGATGCATATTTTTTTATAATTTATTTTCAAGTAAACAATTAATTATGAATTTTTTATTACAACTTTTTAAAAAATATAAAAACTCATATGAATGTGACACATGTTTTGGATTCAAAAAATGTGATATTGTTTGAAATCTATAGATGTTTTTCAACCAGCATATCAATAAGGACTTTAGTCATAATTTGAATAGAAAATGAATAATAATTACTTATTAAATTTAAAGTAAAGTATAATTTATATTGGTGGAAAGTTGAGAATCTCCTTTAAAAACCCTTTTCATTTCATCAATTTTGGATATAAAAATAGTCATCAGCCACATACCCATCATATTGCCACTTTTTGGCCCATCATGGTACTGCACATATCCTCTTCTCTATGTAATGTTGTAATCACACTAAAATAAAGTGCCACAATCCTTATGTTTTACTGTACTATATCATACTGTATGCTTGTTTAGATTGATCTATGTATCCAATGTTAGTTCCTATATACTCAGTGAATGCAATAGCTGGTTACCCATGCATTTTGGTGAGATGGACTAGTCACGATATAGACACTCCTATTTTGGAAGCACTCTATTTTTCTTCAAAATTTTGGTTCTATATCTAGAGACTTGGTGCATGGATCTAGTGAGACATAGATTGTACCAATCTGCTATTGATGGGCATTCAGTTGATGCTCACACAGTTGCTTTCTTGGTTCTGACCTTATTCCTATTGTTGTGTGGATTCATCTACAAGTCTTTATTGATATATTTTGTAGTTACTCTTGAGTTGATAGATTCAACTCAGTCACCAGTTATGTGGCATCTTCTGTAGTTGTACCTGATTCATTCTTCAATACTTGTGATAGTTTGGAATTTCTTTTGGAGAAGCATTTGGAGGACTCATCATCATCCCTGGTTTGCTCTACATTTGTCTTCACATTGTTCTTCATTATCTCTTTATTCAGTAAAGATTGGGGACTCTTGAAATTGTGAGATTTGAGCAGTGACTCTCCATTGATGGGGGTTGAATGGACTATCTTTATTCTCTCTTATGGGGAGAAATTTTTCCTCACTCGAGGTTTTATCCTTCCTAGAGCATGTTTCTTGTTTTGTTTCTCTCTTTTGGGGAGGAGTTTTGTCCCACATATTTTTCTCCTTTTCTTCAGTTGCAAGAGATTGGATTGCATTTGTACATGGGTACCTAACATGGCCTAGTTGTTGGGACCCATCTTGCATTGTTTTCATTTGTGTACATTCTCCCTAAGTTGCACTTAAGGGGGGGTGTTGGTGTAATTAAAAGTGTTGTACCTTGTCCTAGGTCATGATTACACCTTAGTTAAGTTTACTTAGGGACCACATAGTAGGTAGTTTGAGAATTTCCACTTTTGGTGGACTTGACATGTCATTACTTTATCACTTCCACCTTTTGTGGACACATCATGTGATTACCTCTCCACCTTTTGTGGGTGATCCACCATTTGTGGTGATTATCACATTATCACTTTTCCACTTTAGGTGGAGTCATAGCTTTTTATAGTTGTCTCATGTCATAAGATTACGATAGTTGTCATAATATTATGCCCTTCTATGTTCTCACCTTGGCTATATGACCAAGGTGTCTCCTATGCACATTTGTCCAACTCATCATATTTGCATTCATTGATAAGAATATAGTCTATTCTTGTCATATTGTTTCTATCTCTCTTATGCTTGTGCTTTCTATTAGGCCTCTAGATCTTGGGTGGCTACCTTCATAGCCAATTCTTACACTTTGAAATGCAACTTTCAATGATTTCTAAACCTCCAAGATGTCTAAATCTACAAACACACAATGAAAGAAGGAGAAAATGTTAGATGTTAGGGCATGGGTTTTTTCCTTAGCCAAACCCCTTTTAGGTAATTAAACCAAAATAGAGAAAGAATGTAATGAAACATGCAACAATGAAATTGATTACCTTGTCAGGATGATTGATCTTGAATGCTATAGTAAAACATGAAGGATTTTCCCTTGAATGTTTGAAAATTGATATCTTAATGACTTGAAATGATGAAACCCTAACTTTCTTGACTTGAGATGGAAGAATGATGGATGAATAATGATGAATTGATGTGATTTATGGTTTAGAGACTTTATTGGAAATCCACCTTATTTACATGTAAATCAGATCCCTAAGGCTAACATGTGAAAATAATAAACTTAAATTTGAATTTTGCCTACTCAAAGGTCAAAAATGGGCCAAATGGGCCTCATTCACCAGCCATGGAAAATGGGTCCCACCTGGATGGGATTGATTCACCATGGATGGAAAATGGATCCCAAAGGAGCCATTTTTCAAGCTAAGATGCTAGGAAGTTAAGAAATAAGGTTTATATTGTGACTTTGTTAGTTATTTCATCAAATTATGGCTCGAGAAGCACAATATAGGGTAATAGGGGCTTATTAATGATGATTTCAAGTTGAATTAGGGCTTTGGACATTGAATTCAATGTGAAAGTGTAATTAAATACACTCTAGAATACTAAAATGAGGTCCAGATAGTCTAGGAAGGAACAAAAACCAATGTGAATGTGTAAAACACATTACAACACTAGGTTAAAGTAAAATTTATTCAACAAGCCTTATAGATTGATGTGAAGATGTAATTAAATATGTTTTATAGTGTTGAATTCAGAGGAGATGGGTTCTTAAGTCTAGAAAAGCATGAAAGTCCTTTACAAGACTTTACAACACCTTGAAAAGACGTCAATGAATGCATTTTATTCAATTTGGAAAGGTCCAAGACCTAGTGTGGATGCATAAAATTCCTCACAACACTAAACCAAGGCCTCAATAGGTCTTATTTATCATGAATTACCCCCATATCAATAAAGATGTCCATTTTTCTATGGTACATTTAGCCCCCACCTTAGTGAGAAGGTGAACTTGCTTCAGACTAACACTAAAGTAGACATTCAAGAGAGATCCAAGTATACATATGCAAAGATCAAGAAGGTAGTGAATCCCCTAGGATCAAATCCCACAATGAAAATAATAAAAATGGAGTGAGAAAGATGTGCTCAATTTGGGGCCACAAATCATTAGGTCGTTTGTGGGGTGAGTTGTCCCAAAGAAGTGGTTTTGTGAGAAATTCATGCCAGTGTGTCCACTTCCCATTATACAAACCATACCAAATTTATGCTTCTAATAACATTGATAAGGCACCATAATGTAATGCTTTTGAATAATATGTAAATTTTTTGTTAAAGCAGATTTTTCTTTGTTCATGTAAGGTCTTCTTCTTAGGGAGAATCGTGCCTAATGTCTCTAAGATAGGACAAGTTAGGGTGTCAAATCATTATCCATGGGATGCCTTGTTCGCATCAGGCCACTTCAGTTGATCGTACACTCTTGGAAGGCATCAAAACCAATGACACCACCAAGGAGAGGACACATCATAAGAAAAAGTAAATCATGCCATCAAATTTTCAAAATGATGTTTCCTATGTATGCCTCCACTTTAAAGCAATTTCTAACACCATTACTATGAGAAATTTCGTTAAAGTAAAAGAGGATATGAGAGCTTACTCAAAAATACCTATGCCAAGTCATATGTTTTTGATAAGTTGTGGCATGAAGAAAGGTAGTATGTCACATGCAATTCAATATTAAGACATGTTGTCCACATCTCAAGCTTGCTCTTATATATTCATGAAAAGCTAACGATTAGCTAGAAGAGACACCCACAAGTGACATATGGGGATATGGTTGTCAAACCCCTTGCCCCCACTTAGTGTAGGAAAAGGGTGAGCCTGGAATGCATGAAAAAAATTCAATAGTGAGTATGGTATTATCCTATAACTATTACATGTCAAGGAGAAACAACCAATGTTATTTATAAGGAAAAAAAATTTCAGCTTGATTGTCTTTGATTGTATATATTTTGTTATATATGTTAGAAATATCATTGTAACTTGGCTGGTATGAAATATTAATGTGAGGTGGGTAAAGGATGAGTTCAGGTTGGTGTTGAGGTTGTTGCTTCTATGATGGTGGGTAAAGAATTAGAGGATTTCTAGGATGTCCCATATGGTATGTATATGGTTCATTGATTGAAGGGAATCTAATGGAAACTTGCACATGCATAACCTCGACGGTCTTGGTTTGATGTATCCATAAGAAAGACATCATTTTCTTCTATCATAATAGTCTCCCTAGGAGGAGAGTTGTTAGGAGAATGACAATCCAAATGTTCTTGACATTGAAAGATTTGATCCTCCTCAAAAATTTGGTTGTCATGATCATGCACAAAAGTATTGTCCCAAATAAGGGAAGTGTTGGGAGATGAATGGAGACTAGGTAAAGTGGTGGAAATGCATTCATCTTGTATTGTTATAAACTACCTTCCGAAGGGGAATGATGAGAAAGACAAACAATACCTTCATGATGCTCAATGATTGTACCTTATTTCACCAAGATACCTTTTTCACTAAAAGGAGACGTATCAGGAGAAGTACAATTATGATCATCATATTTATGTATATTTGAATTCCCTTATAACAAATCATCCTCAGAAATGGGAGAGATAGGAGGGAGTGTAAGTTTAAGACAAGCATTAACATTTTCATTATCTTGTGCTAAGAGATTATCATAACTAGGGAATGCATTGAATGAAGTACTAGAATGCTTGTTAACTAGATTTTCTTTGAAAATTTTGAAAAGATTGAAACTAACATTTTTAAATAACAATCTATGCTAACTCAAAATGAAATGTGAAAGGCTGAAATGAAATGCAATTTTTAGATAATAATTGACTAATTATGCTATGCAACAATATGGGAATGAAAATTTGAAATTAAAAAATGAATGAAATGAGCTAATTTAAGCTAGATTTAGTGAAATGCATATTAGAGAAACTCAGCTAATTGATACAGCTAGGTAATGGCACCAAACAAAAGCTTAAAAACAAGGCTTTTAGCTCTGTAAATGGTGGTTTTAGGGGTGAAAAGGGACTTATTCGCCCAAGGTGGCGAATGAGTTCTAGTATGGAATTTTTTCAAAATTTTCAAAAAAAATTAAGTGATGTTGATGTGTTCTAAATGATATGATTCATACCTAAGTTAAAAATATAGAATTTCAAAACTTTTCAATGATTAAAGATGCAAAAATGCAACCTACTATACACTTTTGCTCATGCAAAAATGAAACCCTAGAATGCAACTTAACTAATGCAAAATGCAATGAAATCTAATTCTAGGATGATAGATGACTCCAAATCAGACAAGGGGGTATTCAAAATGTGGGTTCAACAAAATGAAACAAAGGATTTCAGCACCATAAGACTCTCTAACTCTTCTAGGTTTTTTAACCTAAAAGGAGAGAGGTAGGGCAAACTGCACAATGTTACATTCAAGACTAATACAATGATGGATGGGAAATAGATGTAATGTCCCTAGATGAAATTTTTGAAATGAAGAAACTAATAAAATAAATGAACTATTAATGTAAAATTTAAGAAATGTGACTTCTTTCAAAACACATTATGTAATGCAAAAACACCTAAAAATGAATGCAAAACTGAAAAAGAAATGGATGAAACTAAAAATGAGGTTGGAAATGACATTTGAAATGTTTTTTATGCTAAAAATTTATCCTATTGGGACTCATTCACCATTTTGGGCGAATTAGTCCTAGTTCTATGAAACTGAGTTGGAACCTATTTCTAACAAATGGGTGTCTAAAAATGAAGAAAACTAAAAACTAACTTGGAAGTGGAACTCATTCGCCACCTATGGTGAATGAGTCCAATTTTGAATTTTTCAATATTCAAAGGTGGAATCTTGAGCTTCCAGTCTACACTTTCTGCTTCTCCAAGTGTCTAGTTTTGAAACTGTTTGATTTGGGCCTAAAAGTGACTTTTTGTTGATATTTTTCCTTAAAAAATGAAGAGATGACTTGAATGAATTTAAAATGCAAGCTTCAATGATTTCTAAATCTCCAAGGTGTCTAAATATGCAAACACACAATGAAAGAAGGAGAAAATGTTAGATGCTAGGCCATGGGGGTTTGCCTTGGTCAAACACCTTTTAGGTAATTAAACAAAAATAAATAAAGAATGTAAGGAAACATGCAATAATGGAATTTATTACCTTTCAATGATGATTGATATTGAATGTATATAGTAAAACATGAAGGATCTCCCCTTGAATTTTTGAAAATTGCTATCTTAATGACTTGAAATGATGAAACCGTAACTTGCTTGACTTGAGATGGAAGAATGATGGATGAATAATGAAAAATTGATGTTATTAGGGTTTAGAGACTTGATTTTGTAGGAAATCCATCTTATTTACCTATAAATTAGATCCCTAAGGCTGACATGTGAAAATAATAAACTTAAATTTCAATTTTTCCTGCGCAAAGGTAAAAAAATGGGCCAAATGGGAGTCATTCGCCACCCATGGTGAATGGGTCCCACTCAGATGGTACTGATTCACTATGGATGGCCAATGGGTTCCATAGGGGTCATTTTTCCAGCTAAGATTCTAGGAAGTTAAGAAATGAGGTTTATATTGTGACTTTTTTAGTTATTTCATCAAATTATGCCTCAAGATGTAATATATGGGGTAATAGGGGCCTATTAATGATGATGTCAAGTTAAATTAGGGATTGGGACACAAAATTCTATGTGAAAGTGTGATTAAATACAATTTAGAACACTAAAATGAGGTCCACATAGCCTAGGAAGGCACAAAAACTAATGTGAATGTGTAAAACATATTACAACACTAGGTTAAAGTTAAATTTAGTTTACAATCCTTCTAGATTGATGTGAATATGAAATTAAATATGTTTCATAGTGTTGAATTAAGAGGATATAGGTTCATTAAGTCTAGAAAAGCATGAAAGTCCTTTACAAGAATTTAAAACACATTCACAATATGTCAATGAATGCATTTTATTCAATTTGGAAGGGTCCAAGACCTAGTGTGGATGCATAAAATGCATCAAAACGCTAAATCAAGGCCTCATTAAGTGAAATTTATCATGAACTAATCCCATGTCAAGCAAGAGTTCCATTTTTCTAAGGTATAGATCTTGAATCAAGGAGTGCTTGATATATATGAACTTGAATTGCTTGCTTGAATCAAAACCCTATGTCACAAATGTTATCGCAAAAACACACATGATGCAAGAAGATCTTTCATATGATGCTTGAATCTTGATGATGGCTCCAAATGCTTGATGATGGATCCAAAAAGGGACCTATACATGTGCTTTCAAAATCAAGTTCCCAAAACCTTTTGGAAACAAAGACACCCTAGGTGGCTATTTAGTCCCAACTCAAAAATCAGGGAAACTCAGCAAAAATCACTAAATTATCATTTATCCATTAGAAAATGTCAAGATTATCGAAAAATATATATAATTCATAGGGCTTGTGGATGCAAAGTACCTAAAAAATTAAGACATAAATAGGGATAAATAAAGCATTTCCAGCCCAAACAAGTGCGGAAATGTAAGGGTATGCATTTTACTACACTAACCCAATATCCAAACTTTACAAATGAGAGAGATCATATACATAGAGTTTCCAAGAACATGTCAGCCTAAAAGAGATATAAATTAGGACTTATAATTTAGGTCGGCTAAAACCTGTTGACCTTGGTAGTTTTAATCACCCTTTTAATATTACAATACAATATCAAGAGGTCAGTCTCAAAAGATACTTTGATATTAAACAAAAGGAATTTTGACACAAATTTCTAAGCATGGATGACTTGTAACACTAGCTAGCTTGATGTAGTTTGCACATAGTTCAATGTAGTCATGTTGGGTTGTCATCCTTATCCTTTTTTGTCCTTCCAAAAAGTTCTTGGACCTTTCAAAATACCCTATCTATGTTGGCCTCATTAGGAACTAGAACAACTTTCATTCTTAACTTTACTGGTTTTATCAAGCTTCTTTATATTTAGCCAACGTTTTACTCCATTCTATGTGCACTTCATGATATTTATCCAAATGTGAAATATACATTCCTACATCATCTAGATTATTATTTTTAATAGGACCATCTTCAATTAGTGAATAAAATTCACGCCACCATTTCCTTAATTGGTCAATATTTAAACTATTGCTTCCAAACTTCTTTATTTTGGTTACAATTTCAAGGAATGAAATACAGTGGTTTAGAATATCTTTCAACTTATTTTCAACTTTCAAAGTATTCTCCATGGCTTTGACCATGAGTTCTTTCCTCAAGTCAAAAGCTTCTAACCATTCCATTATTTTATTTACACCTCCAAATGCTAAGATACCTTCACTTACTATATTCTCCTCTAAAATTTCTATTATCTCAATCAATTTGGCAAGGGAAGCATCAATTGTACCCTTGCACTCTTCTGCCAGCTATTGTACATTATCTAGGAAAGAATATTTATTTTCATATGCATCCAAAACCTTCTCAATCAAATCATCTCCCTTCTGAGAGACATCATTTATCCACTACTATGTGGCTTGTAGATAGGTTTTCATTTTCTCGATTTCCTTGATTGCATCTTTAGATAACAAGTCACATGAATTAGAAAATTTCACATCTTGTGTTTGTAGAGGCTTTACCAAATGCTTGATATATTTGTGGAGTTCTTTCACCTAATGTTGTAACTATTCTTTTGCTAGGGTTTCATTATCTAAATTTTTTAGTATAGTATCCATAGATTATTTTAGGTATTCCTTCTCATATTCCTTTGTAGATGGACCCAAATTGATAGTTTCAATTTTATAATCTATTGGAGTGGATTCATCTTTATGTTTTTTAGTTACACATCTAGTAATATGCAACACCATGTTGTTTGACTCATCTCTTTTCATTGTTGAAACAATTCTAACTCTCTTCCTTTCTTTGGTCTTCTCCAAGCTAGCTAGGAATTTGTCCCAATCTAGTGCTTCCTCTTCAACAACCACTGGTTTTGGCTTCAAGCATTCTTTCAACTAGTCTGGGGCAGCCGATTCCTCCAAATTTGTATCTTCAAGGGGACTATTTTTCTCTCCATGATCTTCAAGTTGATTTGCATCAATATTTTCCTCTTGTTTCTACTCCCAACTCTTATTTTTATCATCAAATTGATTTGTTCCATTTTTCTCAAGAGATTCAAAGGTTACCTCCTCTATCTTATTAGGTTCTTTCTCCTCTTCATTCTCATGACTTTGCACTGTGGAAGCCTTTTGTTCTAACTATGTCCTAAAGTTACTAAGATATCCACTTTTTGGAGTTTCAAACTCCTCCTCTTCTTCTTCTTGTCTCGGTTCTTACTCCTTGGAGACATTAGCTTCATCACCTACAACCTCTCCTTCCTTGTTAGATTGTACATGTTGGTGAGGTGATTGAGGAGGATTATTTCCTATGACTGACTCTTCTATAGTTTCACTTTTAGCAATAGGTGGCTCTTTGGTAGATTCCTTTGATTCTTCAACCACTTATTCAATATTTTCCACAATTTTATTAACCTTAGAAGGAGAAACCTTAGGCCTCAAAGAGTTCTTGATTACATATACCTAGGTCCTATCCCTAAAGATTTCTATCTCAGTTTCTTTTTTCCTCAGTTTCACCTTCTTTATTATCCTTGTTTCTCATTTATTTCTTAGAAGGTGAACTATTGTCTCCCACTTTAACAAGTCTCCTTTTCTTTGAGGGTTGAATCTCTATAGCTCCTTCAAAAACCTCCTTTGTAGACTTCCTCTTTTTAAGAATTGGTTGTCTTTTAACTTATCCTTTGTCCATGGCCTTAGTTTTCCCTCTTGTTGTTCTTTTGATAACAAGAGGTTTCCCCTCATAATCCTCTTCCTCCTTGGAAGTAGGTGCATCTTCTTTATTTTTCTCATAATTGTTACCAAATTTCACTTACAACACAAATTGGTAGAGCTAAAATAGTTGATTGAATCAAAAGTGAAAGGTATTCCAAATTTTTTTTGATAAGGCTTAGCCATTGCATATTAATACTTTCAAATGGATTTTAGTTTTTATCATGAAATTTTTTAAAACTGAAGGAAATCACATAAATTACATGATATTTCTATCTTTCATTCATTATGTAATAGAAAAGTATACAAGATTGCATAAATGTTGTTGTTTTATACATTGAGAGGAAAAGAATTCTTAAATGTCCCACGCAAGCCATGGGAATAGATGGGATAATGCAACACAAATATAGGCTATACAATTGGAGATAAAAGTATAAAAACACGTGAGGAGAAAGTATATCCTGCATTGCCTATGGTACAGTCTAGTGTTGATCTTCTTTGTCTCCAGCTCATTATTGTTGATCTTCAGATGAACCTGCATGATGATGAAAGGATTGGGTTAGAAATCTAGATATAAATCTCATCATATGTCATATCAATGAAAATATAGCCTATATCTATGATGAATTTTATCACTTGAGAAATTATCAGATGTATGCAAGAGAGCTGAAATTAGATCAAATGAAAGTCAAATCATTAGGAAGATCACCAAACTTCATTGTTTTATCTAACTTGTGTGTTCACTATGTAGTTATAGGCTCATTTATCATTACATGATTCATCTTGTTTGAAATCACAACATGTGGAGTAAAATGGGCTCCCATAAGGGTTGAGCCCAACATGTTTCCCTCTTGATGTTTAAAAGGGATAAAGGGTAATAAGTGATATTCATTCTTTGCAATCAAATGACAAAGGTTAGAATGTTGTGTTGCTATTTATCATATTGTGAACAAATATGAGCAAATGTTTGAAATTATAATAATGAACTATTCACTATCACAAAGAGCATTACAGAGGCCTTAAAATGTCATGGAGCAACTTAATAAATAGTGATACTTGTAGAAGATAGTGCCATATAATTCATTTGAAATGGTCACTAACATAATAGTATGCAAGCATATTTAAAGATATATGTAGTTTCATGAATACATCATACATCCTTTGTATCTACTTAATACATTGAGATATGACAACCTTTAAAGCTAATACATGCAAAGGAAAAAAACACATGGTGGCATGGATAGTGATACATAATGAAGTAAACTAGCTTGCACTAAGATTGTACCCAAATTGATAGTTTCAACTTTATAATCTACTGGAGTGGCTTCATCTTTATGTTTGTTAGTTACATGTGTAGCAATACGCAACACCCTATTTTTTGACTCATCTAATGTCATTGTTGAAAATATTCTAACTCTCTTCCTTTCTTTGGTCTTCCCAAAGCTAGCTAGGAATTTGTCCCAATCTAGTGCTTCCTCTTCAAAAACCAATAGTTTTGGCTTCAAACATTCTTTCAGCTAGTTTGGGGCTATTGATTCCTCTAAATTTGTATCTTCATGAGGAGTATTTTTCTCTCCATGATCTTTAGGTTGATTTGCTTCAATTTTTTCTTCTTGTTTCCTATCCCCACTCTTATTTTCATCATCAACTTGATGTGTTTCCTATTTCTTAGGAGATTCAGCGGGTATCTCCTTTGTCTTCTTATGTTCTTTCTTCTATTCATTCTCATGAATTTTCCCTTTAGAGGCCTTATGTTCTAATTGTATCCTAAAGTTACTAATATCTCCACCTTTTGGAGTTTCAAACTCCTCTTCTTCTTCTTCTTTTCCTAGTTCTCACTCCTTCGAGACATTTCCTTCATCACCCAGAACCTCTCCTTCCTCCTTTTTAGATTGTACATGTTGGTGAGGTGATTCAGGAGGAGTATTTCCTATGACTATCCCTTTTGCATTTTTACCTTCAGCAAAAAGTGGCTCTTTGGTAGCTTCCTTTGATTCTTCAACCACTTTTTCAATATTTTCCACATTGATATTAACTTTAAAAGGAGAAACCTTGGGCCTTAGAGAGTTCTTCCTTTCATACACCTAGGTCCTATCCCTAGATCTTTCTATCTCAATTTCTTTTTCGTTGGTTCTCCTTGATTTCCTATAATGTGAACCCTTGTCTCACACTTTAAAAAGTCTCATTTTCTTTGAGGGTTGAATCTTTATAGCTCCTTCAACAACCTCCTTTGTAGACTTCTTTTTAGGAATTGGTTGTCTTTTAACTTCGCCTTTGTCCATGGCCTTATTTTACCCTCTTTTTCTTATTTTGATGAAAAGATATTGCCCCTAAAAATCCTCTTCCTCTTGGGTAGTAGGTTCATCTTCTTTATTTTTCTTAAAATTGATACTAAATTTCACTTATAGCTCAATTTGGTAGAGCTGAAATAATTGATTGCATCAAAAGTGAAAGGTACTCTAGTGCAGAAGCACCCTCATGGTAAACATGTTCAAACTTTTGGTTTTGTATTCTCTTGTGTTTTTTGATGTGAATAATATAATTTTGGACCATTAATGATCATTTGAATTCATTTGTGAAGCTTTGGAGTCATTTGGGTAAAAGTTGCAAAAGTGGCTAAAATGTTGTCAATGTTGTAATGAAATTTTTTAAAAATATTGATAATGGTTATTTTTGGGTTGGATGGATGTGAGGAAATGATTTTAAGGGAATAAATATTCCTTGTAAAGTTTACCCAAAAGGTTGGTGAAGTTGGAATGAAGATTTGAATAATTTTTGGGGCCATTTTCTTATTTTTTTCTTCTAAATTTGCTGCTATTTTGCATTGTATGGATTTGTACCACCCTATTTTTACCTTCACATGATTAAATATTTTATAGGATTGAGTTATCTTTCATTTTTTTTTTCTTCATGAAATTCCATTTTTTTTGTGAAATTTATGATCCAATTAATGATTGCCACTTCCAGATTTTTACTACTTTATAGCAAGAAAATTGTTTGGTATAGACTGCAAATTGCATTTAATTACCTAAACATGATTGGATATGATATAGGATTGAATAACCTTCCAAATGAAATTGGTTTGGTCAATTTTCATCCACATTTGAATAAGTTACAAGTATTTTTATAAAAACTTCCCAAAAGTTGTCCTTGGGTTTGCAGGAACATATAAAATGTCATAACTTTTGTTTTATCCATTGGAAAAGGCTGAAAATTGGTAGGAAATTTTGTCTTGGTACCTTCTACTACCCTACAAGATTTAGGATTGTTATTTATGGGTGGGAAAAATATCTCTTGACCATTTTGCTTTCACAATACTTGTGACAGTCCAAAAAAACCCTCTTAGAAGTAGGACAGTCAAATTTTGATCCCCTTTGTAAAAAGAAACCATACCTTATTTTTGGATGTGTAAGAATGGCCAAATAGTATAATAAATGGGTCTCCTTTCTTCTAGATCATGTCTTCTCCAGAAGCTATTTTCAAAAAGGATTTTTTGAAAGGCTACAAGGAAGAAAGGTGGTTTGTAAAGGAAAGCCCATTGTTTCACTTTTAAAGGAACTTTTGGTTGGTTGTATGAGGTTGTTTGGTAATTATACACCCTTTATCTATATAAAATTAGTAGCAGAGCCCAAATAAATTTGCAATAAATTTTTGGGTGTTTGAGTATTGTCTTTTTTACAGGTTGGAGGAAGAACTTGGATACCAAGAAGACTAGGCCAAGGGGGAAGAAAGAGGCCTAAGGTGAGGTATTATGAAGATAAGAGGAAGCAAGGTGAAAGAGACTTTATTTAGAAAGAAGAATGGGAATGTTGAGGAGAATAGTCCATGGAGACTTGTAGTCTAAGAAGTTGCCAAGCAAGCAACAAGAGAGAAAAAGAGAGGAAAGGGAGATGAAGAAGAAAAATGAGAAGGAAAAACAAATAAATGTTGAGCATGAGATAATAGAGATGAGAGAATCCTTGGAACAAATGAAAAAAATTTAAGAAATAATGGATCTTGAGATGCAATAGTCTCTTGAGAAAGAAAACCAGGAAAATGGTTGGCATTGGCTAATAAGAAAGAAGGTAAAGTGGTCCATCAAGAAGATCATTCAGAAGAGAAGGCAAGAGAGGACAACATAACTAGACCTTGGAGAGTTTTTTTGATGATGGAAGAGCCTAAGCCATCTGAGGAAGAGGGAAAATGTGAACAAAATGAGTACATTGAGACTCAAAATTTTATTTCTAACAATATTTGTGAGTATGTGTTTACAGGTGTAGCAGATGGAAATGAAGATGGAAAAGGGTATAAATAAAAAGGAGAAGTGAATGGAGTGTATGCAAATTGTTATACAAAATATGGCGAATAAGATGTTCCAAAAACAACAGAGGTAATGGTTGCATTTTTTGATTTTATTGATGATGAATATACTAATAAATTGTATTCCAATGATGAAGATGAATACATAGAAAGTGGTACTGAGGTATATGAATGAGAACTAGAATTTTGGAACTTGGAAGTTTAGAAGATGCTAAGTAAGATACAGTTTAAGAAGAGGAAGAAAGATCCAGGGAAGTTCAGGAATACAAAACATATTAGATTTGTAGGTTGAAGGAGTCCAAGCTAGAAGACATTGACAAATTTGAAGATCACATCTCTGTTGGAACCAATTTTTTTCTTTCCTTGGGAGTATGATGCAGGAGCACCCTCATGGTCAACATGTTCAAACTTTAAGTTTTTTCTTCTTTTGTATTGTTTCATGTGAATAAGGTAATTTTATACCATTAATGATCGCTGGAAGTTATTTGTGAAGTTTTGGATTCATTAGGGTAAAAGTTGCAAAAGTGGCTAAAATGTTGTCAATGTTGTAATGACAACTTTTCAATTGTAATGACAACTTTTTAAAATATTTCTAATGGGTAGTTCTGGGTTGGTTGGATGTGATGAACTAATTGTAAGGGAATAAATAGGCCTTGTAATGATATGATGATAAAGAAGGAAAGACCCAATCAAAACTAGTGATATTCACTTGAAGAGGTTGAGGACATCCATTCTAGTAAAGTTTTTCAAAATGGAGACACAAGGAACAATGAAAGAAAGCATGAGTTGATACAATATCAAGAAATGAAGAAGATGGATGAAATAGGTCTTCCTAATGTAGAAAGAAAAAGCTATGGTGATGAAGGCACAACCCGAGACACAAAAAATAACCCACAAACAAGAGAATAATTTTATTATTTAGAAAATAGAGCTTCTTACATGCAAAGGATCTCAATCCCCAAGTTTTACAACACATGCAAATTACAGGAAGCTACAGAATAACCCTTTTGCAATATGCGAGCTTGTCCCCCAAAAAGCTACCCAAAAATTAGAAACCCACCCATAAATAGAGCTCCTCATTATTTTGGAGCCAAAACAACATTCAAATTTGAGTTTAGGAGGTTTGGCGCCAAATATTTACAACATGAGGTTCAAATTTCAAAAGAGCATTTGCAATTGTATCTTCTAGAAAGTGTGCCAACTTCCTGGGGCCATAACTTTTGATCTGGGGCTCCGATTCACGAACCGTTTGAACCGTTGGAAAGGTATCAAAGTCAAGAACACGCTTGAAATTTTCTATGCCAATTTTGGCAAGTTTCGGGGCCATTCCAGGAGCTCTAGGTGCCTCAAATCCAACTCGAAAGATTTTTAAGTGCAAATATGGGAAACTAAAGCTGCAATATCTTTCAACCCAGGAATAGAAAATAAAAACCGTAAGTTGGGAATTTCATTATGACAAAAAGGGTATCCAAAAATGTGAAAATATCTAAAAACTGAGAAACTTGAAATTTAACTATTTTTGGGTGATGCAAGATTGCACTTACACCACTGGATGCTCCTGCATCAGACACCCAGGGTAATTTGAGAAGTGACCCCGTCATGTCTCAGATGGTTGAGGAAAACCCAACTAGTCAACCGCTGCCTTAGATAGCCAGGATGAATCTTCCATAGGCCGTCCTCTCCATTTCACCAAATATTCTTCATATTGCCTATTTCTGGTACTCCTTCCCACATGACTATCCAAGATTGCTTCAATCTCCTCCCTTTCTGAAGTAGGTGTTGGAATGTCATACTGCCCTATTGCTGGTGCTTCCTCCGTTCCACCCTCATGATACTCTGTCAAATCTAAAATGTTGAACACAAGGGAAATGTTGATTCCATCAGGAAACTCTACCTCATATGCATTCCTTGAATCATGCTTCTAGGTGATCCCATAATAGTGGTTTACAATTTTTGGCCAAACTAGACACTGAAATTATTATTTTTAACTAAATCTTCACATTCAGGAACCTATAGCGGCTAGACTGTGAGGAATTTGAAGATGGTGCAAACTAGAGTCTCATCAAATTTTGTATGTAGATTCTAAAAATGTTTTTTTCAAAATTTTTGGACTCAAATTGCACTTTTTTTTCCATCTCCCACGAAAATTGATTTTTTTCAGAAAAAAAGCATTTTTAAAAAGTGACGCACACCGTATAATGCATAACTTTTTTTCCATGAAGGATAAAATTATAATTCTTTCAAATTTAGATTTGTAACTCTGATATCTAATGCTTCCACTTGGTTAGATAGTTTTTTATTGAACATTTTTTCCTTAATCAAGTTTCAAAGTCAAAGAAATTACAATTTCAAGCGCGACCGTATAACGCGTAACTTTTTTTGTATATGTCAAAATTTAATTTAATTTTTTGTTGGATCAAGGACTTCAATATCTGGTGCACTCATATTTTTCAATTTTTGTTTTTGATAATCTTCTATTTTTCCACATGTGAAGAACAAATAAATTCATTTTCGATGAAAAACCTATTTTAATAAAACTTAAAAAACAAATACATAACAAAACCAAAACATATTAAAATTATATTCATTGGATAGCTTGTTCTGAGGAATACCATAATCGTTTGAAATAAATTTTAAATGAATTCATTTGATCCCAAAAAAGCTAAATCAAAAGTGATTTTTTATCATCATTTTGATAGGTGTAAAGGAGACGCATTTATAGGTATGGTTTAAAACTAGCGAGGTTCTATCCAAGGGGCTTTGATCTAAGGTGATTTGATCAAACCCTCTTCAATTGAAATCCTTAAAATGGAACTTTTTAAGGCTTAAATCATTATATTTTCTAAAATTATGTGATTTGAGCTAAAATTTGTTCCTCTCAGGAATTCTAAACCACTATTATGACAGCACCTTTCTTCAAAATCTTACAGGGACCAAATTTCTTCATCTTCAATTTATTATAGGTTCCCACGGGAAACCTTTCTTTCCTCAAGTGGACCATTACTTCATCGCCAATCTAAAACTCCTTATACCTCCTCTTCTAATCTGCCTTAGCCTTATACTACATATTCATCTTGTTAATATGTTCTCTCACCTTCTCATGTATATCCTTGATGTGTTCTATCAAATCTTTGGCTTCAGCACTTATTTTCTTCTCGTGGTCCATCTTCCTCAATTCTGGAGCTGTTCTGGGGCTACCTCCATACACAATCTGGAATGGTGATCTACCAATGCTTTTGTTGACAGATTTGTTGTAAGAAAATTTTGCCTGGGGTAAGATCAAGTCCCATCCCTTGGGTTTATCTCCTACCAAACATCTCAGTAGGTTACCCAGACTCCTGTTAACAACCTCTATCTGCCCATCTATTTTTGGATGGTGTGCAGAACTGAACTTCAACTCTGTCTTCAACTTCTTCCACAATGTTCTCCAAAAGTACCCCACAAATTTGGTGTCACGATCTGAAACAATACTCTTTGGCTGACCATGTAGCCTCACCACTTCTTTGAAGAACAAGTCAGCAATGTGGATTGCATCATGGGTCTTCTGACATGGAATGAAATGTGTCATCTTCAAAAACCTATCAACCACCACAAAGACTGAATCATTCCCTCATTGTGTCCTTGGCAAACCAAGAACAAAGTCCATACTTATATCCTCCCATGGCCTCTTTGGTACAGGTAAGGGTTGATATAAACTTGTATTCTGGTTCACTCCTTTAGCCATTTGACATACTCTACATCTTTGTACAAACTTCTTCATATCAAGTGACCACTAAGGCCAATAATAATGCTCACTGATAATGGCAATGGTCTTATCTCGACCAAAATGTCTTGCCATTCCTCTACTATGCTTCTCCTTTATTAGGTTCTCCCTCATGGAACTCCTTAGAATACACAATTGACTTCCCTTAAATCCATCATGGATTATGAAATCCAGCCACCTTGTCCTATCCACTCTAACAGGTTCCTTGCAAGCTTTCCAAGCCTCTACAAAATCAGGATCTTTTGCATACAATGTCTTGAGTTCATTGAACCCAACCACTTCAATATGCATCTTTGTCATCAATGTATGCCTCCTACTTAAGGCAGCTGCAACCCTATTTGACTTCCCACTCCTGTGTTTCAAAACAAAGGTATAACTCTACAAAAACTCTACCCATTTCATATGCCTCTAATTTAATTTTCCTTGACTATTTAGATACTGCAAAGCCTGATGATCAGTATATAGAACAAATTCCTTTAGCAACAAATAATGTCTCCATTTCTTTAATGCTTGAACTATGCATAAAATTCGATCATATACAAAATACTTTCTCTTGGCATCATTTAACTTTTCACTAAAATAGGAAATGGGCTTACCTACTTGGTTCAACCTGCTCCAATGGCACAACCACTAGCATCACAATCCACCTAAAACACCTTGTTGAAATCTAGGAGGGCTAGAACAGGTTGCTCTGTCACCTTCTGCTTCAACAGTTCAAAACTTTTTGCTGCTCCAGTGCTCCACTTGAATTCTTTTCTATCCCCTCTCATCATTTTCAGTCAGGGGTCCACAAATACTACTGAAGTTTCTAATGAACTTTCTATAAAAGCTAGCCAAACCATGGAAAGATCTCACCTCGGTAGCAGTTCTTGGGGTAGGCCATTCTAGAATAGCCTTCACCTTCTCTGGGTCCATCTTGAGACCTTCTGCTGAGACAACAAACCCCAAGTACACTAACTCCCTCTTCACAAAACTGCACTTCTTAGTTAATCAACAGTTTCTCTTCTATTAACTTCTCAAAGGCTCTCCGAATATGCATCAGATGCTCATCCAACATCTTACTAAAAATTAAAATATCATCTAAATACACAATAACAAAACTTCCCAAAAATTCTTTTAGTACCTCGTTCATGAGCCGCATGAATGTGCTCGGTGCATTGGTTAGCCCAAAAGGCATGACTAACCACTCATATAGGCCCTCTTTGGTCATGAAGGTATTCTTCCATTCATCTCCCTCTCGAATCCGGATATGGTGATATCCACTCTTTAAATCAATCTTTGTGAAGTACTAAGCTCCACTCAAAGTCCATCAGGTCATCCATCCTTGGCAGGGGAAATCTGTACTTGATTGTTATCTTGTTTATGGCTCAAGAATCTGTACACATCCTCCACTCCCCATCCTTCTTTGGTGCTAGTACTGCAGGTACTACACATGGACTCAAACTCTCCCTTATCAAACCCTTTCTCAACAACTCTTGAACTTGTTTATTCAACTCCTCATTTTCTACTAGAGTCATTCTATGAGCTGCCTTATTTGGAAAACTGGCTCCAGGAATCAAGTCAATCTGATGACTAATCTTCCTTATTGGTGGTAAACACTCAGATACATTATCAAAAATAATATTCTGAAACTCATCCAACATCCTAGAAACTTCTTCTAGAACTTTCTCACTATCCTCCTTACTCACTATAGGAATCAATGCATAACACACACGCTCATGCTTCATACCTTCTAAAAAATTTCTTCCATCTACATAACAAATTCTAGCACTACTGCATACCTTTTCTTTGGTCTCCTTCAAGGGTTTTAACTTGTGACAAACCCCATCCTTTGTCAAGGAATAAGTGTTTGCATGGCCATCATGTATAGCTCACCTATCAAACTGCCACGACCTCCCCAACAATATGTGACATGCATCCATGGGAATGATATCATAGAGTATCTCATCATGGTAGCTCCCGATATTGAACTTTACTAGCACTGCTCATTGACCAAAACTTTGTGGTCTTTCTACAACCAGGCAATCCGATATGGATGCGGGTGCCTTTCCCTCTTCAGCTTCAACTTTGTGACCATATCCTCTAACACCAGATTATAAGTGCTCCCACCGTCAATAATGACATCACAACATTTTCCTTCACACTTGCACCTTGTGTGAAATAGATTCTTCCTCTGTTCTAGTTCATTTTCTTCAGTCACTAGGGCTCTCCTAATCACTAGGGTTTCTCCCCTTTCAGCATCATCTGAATATTCAGATTGGGCCTCCTCATCTGCATGTGCAACCCTTCCATGACATTCTAGCCTTTTGTCTACCCTTCCTTGGTGTTGTGGACATTCATAGGCTCGATGCCCTTCTTCACCACACTGGAAACACATTCCTCTGAAACCACCTCTTCCAGATCCTTTTCCATATCTCCCTCATCCTCTACCTCTTTGATCACCACTGTTTTGATCATGAGGGTGATAGAAGTTGTCATTCTTTTGGCTATGGCTGGTACCCACATCTTCACTTTTCTTTTCATTATCATTTTGGCTTCCTGAAGGTCTGCCATTGTCCCTTCCGCTTTGACCTCCTCGTCCTTTTTTTCTTGCCATCAAATATTTTGTTTAGCTTCTCTTCCACCTTTAGAGAAAACTGATACACATCCTCAATGGTGGTCATTCTGACTAGGATTAACTCCTCCTGAATGCTCGGTTGTAACCCATTAAGATATTGGCTACCTTCTCCTTATTGGCCTTTGTGTGACCCATTTTAATGATTATCTTGTAAAAATATTTAGTATATTCTTTCACAGATCTGCTTCCTTGCTTCAACCCTTGCAATTTCTTCAACAGATCTAACTCGTAGTCCACTGGTATGAACTGCTTCTTCAGTTTCTCTACCATGCGATCCCATCTAGTGATCTTGAATTTTCCTCTTTGATTTCTTTCCAACTGGACCCCTTTCCACCAAATACTGGCATGGCACTTCAACTTCATTTTCACAAACTTAACCCAATCTGGGTCCTCTATTTCCTCATACTCAAAATATTCTTCAAGCTTGTTGATCCAGTCGATCAACTCTTCCGGGTTTAGACTTCCGGAATAACTAGGAACTTCTGCTCTGGGTCTTTTCTTGATCTTTGAAATGGCCCTTATTAGCCACATTTGGTCTTGATCAATTGATTCTTCTTCCTCTCCTTCATCCTCACTTTCCTTCCTCGGGTTTAACCCTCTTCTTAACTGCTCTTGTAACGCATCAATCTGTCTTTGGAGCGCTACCAGTGCATCTCTTCCACCAGCATCTCTACCACCTCAACCACCTCTAGCACCACCACGCCTACCAAGCATCACTCTTGGAGGCATCTTTCTTGACCTCGACCCACAACCACAGTCCTGGTGTGAACTGCCTCACGATCGGCGATCTATCCACACACTCAAGAAAACTGACTTTGATACCACTTAATGAAAGCACAACCCGAGACACATAAAATAACCCACAAACAAGAGAATAATTTTATTATTTAGAAAATGGAGCTTCTTACATGTAGAGGATCTCAATCCCCATGTTCTACAACACATGCAAATTACAGGAAGCTACAGAATAACCCTTTCGCAATATGTGAGCTTGTCCCCCAAAAAGTTACCCAAAAATTAGAAACCCACCCATAAATAGAGCTCCTCATTAGTTTAGAGCAAAAACAACATTCAAATTTGAGTTTAGGTGGTTTGGCACCGAAAATTTACAACATGAGGTTCAAATTTCAAAAGAGCATTTGCAATTGTATCTTCTAGAAAATGCACCAACTTCCCGGGGCCATAACTTTTGATCCGGGGCTCCAATTCGTGAACCATTTAAACTGTTGGAAAGGTCTCGAAGTTGAGCACTTGAAATTTGCTACGTTGATTTCAGCAAGTTCTGGGGCCATTCCAGGAGATCTAAGTGCCTCAAATCCAACTCAAAATATTTTTAGGTGCAAATCTGGGAAACTAAAACTGCAATATCTTTCAACCTAGGAATAGAAAATAAAAATTGTAGGTTGGGAATATCATTATGACGAAAAGGGTATCCAAAAATGTGAAAACATCTAAAAACCAAAAAACTTGAAATTTAACTATTTTTGGGTGATGAAAGATTGCCTTTACACCATTGGATGCTCCTGCATCATATGGTATGTATTTGTTAATTCCTATGGGGTTAAAAACCTTGAGTATGAAGGGAAGATAGGAGAAATTTCTTTGAGTAAGGGAATACTTAATTACATTCAAGATTTTCCTAAGGTTATTAGACCTTATCAGATGAAGAAAGAGTTTGATATATAGTTTATAGTAGCAAGAAAAGGTCTCAAATATGGTATAAAATTACTTGTCTTACCTCATGGAGGGGAAGGTCAAGGAGAAAGCAGGGAGTATAGTACATTGAGAATCAAGGAATGCAAGAACCCAAAGAAGAGGATGACAAAAGCAATGAAGAAAAAAATTACAAAGATGGTCACATATGAAGTACACATGGTGATAGGGGATGAAATTAAAGAATAAAAAGAGATAATAATGATGAGTTCACTTAAAGGTGGCATTAGTGTAACCATAAATAGGCCTTGTAACATCATATCTCATGATATGATGTTCATCAAAGACACTATTGCATCTCAAGATCCATTCTTTCCTTCTTTATCATCATATCATAGAGTTTTCCATGGGTTCTTTGAAATACAACAATACAAAAAAAATGAATAGTATTGTCTCCTTTTTACCACATTTAAAAGCAAAGATGTGCATTTCCCATGAAAAATAATAGAGGAAAGAAAAAAGTGTATCACAACATGCCATGCAACATGAAAAGTGCATCATTGTTTGAAATACAATGCAAAAAGATCTACAATATATTTTCATCTAAGAAGAAGTCTATCTATTATGAAGTAGCATTTCTAGAGATTTGAAGCCATTAGAAGCCCTTGGAGAAAAAAAATCCTCATAGTGAAGAGAAGTAAACTTTAGAATGGCGGTGGTAGAATCAATTTGAAGTCAAAGTTGAAGATTACTAAACGAATGTGATGAAAAGTAAATGGTTACAGGTTTTGTCACTTAGGGTTTTCTTTACCCTATTTTAACCAACCTCAACATAAGGAATTTTTTTCCTTTGGTTTTTTTAAAACTTTTGCATAAATTAATTGCTATGTATTAGGTATTTTTGCATACCTTTGCATATATTGTAAATCTTTGCAAAATGTAAGGTGAAACAAAAGTGGTCAACTCCCCTAGCTTTTGCATGACTTCAAGTTAAATAAATAATGTAAAAAAATAATAAAGTAATGGTCTATAAATTACTTTATTATTTGTCATGAAAATGCAAAAGCTAAGCAAATCCACAACACCTAGTAAAGTAACTCATCATTCATTACATTATTATTGGTTCAAATTGATTAACTTCATGTCAAATCATGCAAAAATTAGAAGTGGATTTTAACAAGAGCTTTTTGAGTCTGATTTTAAGTTGGAGTGATTTTAGCGTCCAACTTGGTCAAATTGATTGTAAGAGGGAGTTTGAGCCTATTTTCCCTTGAATTACTTTAGTTTGACTCCTATTTGTCAGGGTTTTCCATTTTTCTTGTGGATCAATTTTTGGGAGATATTTTCAGATGCAGTTAACTACAAGTGCCACCTATTGGCACTTTGGAGTTATCTTTTGTATATACGTGAAAAAAAATATTATGTTTTTTCTCAGCTCTTTCCTTTTTGCTCTCTTGTAAATTACAGAGAGAAGAATCTTTTGTAACTCATTTTTACAGATTTATACAGAACAACAGGTTACAAGTTAATATTTTTTGTCATTTATGTAGTATTTTCCTACTATCTTCATTCAATATTTATCAAATTTATCTCTTCAAATAATGCAAATGTCTTTGTGAATTATTTTGATGAAATTATTGTGTTTTAATTATCAAAACCTCTAATTTTGTCTCATTAATTATTATACATCAACAAAAGTAATTATGCATCACAGGTCTTAGGTTGTGCTTATGTTCATTATGTTCTTCAAGTTGTGAAAAATTATTTTCCTTCTAAAAAGATAGATTGTTTGGCAGTCTTTGGAAACATTATTGTAATGAAGTTTCCCATTTCTAAACTATGTAAACATTTTTTTTTAAATATTTGTGAATCAATTTGCATGTTCTAACATCATTTAGGTGCATCACCATCCTTTTAAATTTAGTTTTAGTACATTCATTTTAGAGCCTTCTATCCCTTTTCCATCAAAATTAGTAATTCATTAGAAAATCAAAAGGGAACCAACCCATATTCTAGAGGTCTATCTTTGTTATAGGGTACCCACAACCCGAAGATGTTCTAGTGTTACACAAGATTGCTAAGCTTTCTTGCATTGCATCTTGAGTGAAATCCTAGTTGATAATAGTTTTTGGCATGCCGACTGGATTGTAACCTAATTTTCCATTCACATCAAGATCCTAATTGTTGTTGTTTTGGTAAGAACAACAATATTTTCATCCTTTTGAGGAGAAAATCCATACTTGGTGACTCCATTTTTTGGTTTTATATGTATATATAGTTAGAGTAGCACATGAGAAGAATTCATACAATAAGAATTGTTGATCCTCTAAAATACTTGCATTTTTCATCACCTAAGAGAAGTGGTATAACAATAAGAAGGAGATCTAGATCACATTCAACACCTAAATATCATTCCACACCTCCTAGTCTCAGGCAGGAAAGTTTTGTACGAGTATTTCTAGTATGTCCTATGCCAATACTTCAAGTTCCAAATTCAACAGTTCCACCAGCTCCAATGGCCAGAGCTCATGCATTTGTACCATTCAATGGGGACAAGCCATTGAATCTGCAGTAGCATGATGATATACCAATGGTTGCACTCAAAATTTTACCCATTTTCACTGGTGAAGATTAGACTACATAAATAGAGCATATAAGAGATGTAGCTTCACTTTGTGGAGTTCATCACTTCATCACGTTACAAAAGAGAATGTGGCATTAAGACTTCTAGCAACATCAATAAAGGGAAAAGCTCTTCAATGGTTATGAGGATCGCTTGTTAATTCTATCATAACATGGGATGAGTTAATGGATTCCTTGAATAGGTATTTTTCAGACAAATCAAATCATCTATCCATTGTTGAGTAGATGATGACCATTAAAATAGCTCCACAGGAGCAGATGGCAGATTTTAATTTTTAGTTTCAAAGAACTTGGAACATAATTCTAACAATGATAAGACCTTCACCTAATCATGCATTTTTATATTACCTTAGAACATTAAATAGTGATATCACTATAATGGTTCAATCAATAGGTGAAGTGACATTACCAAGAGCATTTGAAATTTCCATTAAAGCTAAGAATAGCCTTATTCAATTTGGTGAAATTGCACCTAGGTCTCCAATGCTTATATTTCATGATATTCAACCTCTAATTCCTATCCAAATACCTCTTATTTCTCCATTACCTATTGTTATAGCCTTAGGATATCGAGCATCTACTCAAAATAGTGTTGTTCCATCCAAATCTCAAGAGTTGCAGGAGATAAAAAATATATTGAAAAACTTTGGCAATGATTTAGTGAATATAAAGAAGTAGGTTGGCCAAGAGTCCAAACCTTACCAAGCCCCATACCAAGAAAATAGGCTACCTTATTAGGATGATTTCCAAGGATAGAGAATAAATTACAATGCTAAGCCATTTTAGCCATATAATCCCAATGCTACCAACTTTTCAAAAGAGCTTGTGCATGTGTAGAAAAATTTGGCACAAGATTATGTTTGGTGATATCCATGTAATTGACCTCATAACCAAACTATATGCATGAATGGAGTGGTCAATCAGGCTCTTATGGTAGAAAGAAACTATGCTACTTCTGAAAATTTGACAAAGGAAAATCATGAACAAGAAGATTCACAAAACAAGCAAGATGCTTCTGATGTTGCCTTAATGAATTGGACAGGAAATGAATTATATGGAGTAAATCATATACAAGGAAAAAATTAGTTGTCTACCTCTATTGTAGCTAATACAAGGTCAAAGAAAGAGATTGTTGACTTGGGACAACAAGCTATTTGAAAGGTACAACAAGTAGATAAAGGCCAACAACAAGCTAGTAAAGATAAAAATTAGACTTCTATAGCTCAACAAGGTTAGATTTAGCATTCCAATTCTCAAAACATTCATATTTTACCAAGACGCCAAGCTATAGATACTAAAGAATAGCCAAAGGCTCAATCTTAGCCTTTACAAACACAAACTAAAGCTTTTGTTTCTAAGGGACAACAAAAGGTTAGTGCTCCTATATTTAATATTGTTGATCATATAAAAAAGGCCATTGTTTGCTTGACTATTTTGGATGCATTGCATATTCCTAGGAAAAAATATTTATTGAAAGACGCTTTGGATAGGATTTCAATTTTAAAGTTACCTACTAAAGAGCAGCCTAAAGTTGTACTTACAAACAACTTTGAAAATAAGAGTGACCAGTTAGCTCAAGCGGTTAAACCACCTCCTTTTTATGTCTGTTTGATCATTGGTGAAAATATAGTGCACAATTGCATGATTGATTCAAGAGCAAGCAACTCTTTTATGCCTAGACAACTATTTGATAAGCTAGGATTGACTTATGAGCCATTGTAAAAGGGATTAGTTCAATTAGATGGTACAACCATTAAATCTGTTGGAGGGTTTAAAAAAATCTTCCCCTTACCCTACATGCTTGTCAAAGCTTTTCAATTCCACAAGATATCTATGTGATAGATTTATCACATTTTTTTTCCATTTTCCTTTCCAGAAATTTTACTACAAAATTAGGTGGCTATTTATCATCATATTGGTCTCATATGTTATCTAGAAAAGGATATGGTACTAGAGTGACCATAAAATCAGAATCTCAAGCTAAGGAACATGTAGAACCATATTTATCTGTAGTATCGAAAAAAGGATCCCTTAAAAAATTTTGCACTCATTTGGGTCCTCCTTGTGGATTTTGGCTTAATGTTGACTTGATTTAGTGTTGTAATGTGATTAACACATTCACATTAGGTCTTGGGCCCTTGTGAACTAATGAAATTTAATGGTTCCTTACAAAAGTGTTGTGAAGTGTTGCAACACACTTTCACACTTTTCTAGGATTTTATCAATAAAATAAGCATAATAAATATAATTTTAATCATAATTAATATTATCCTTGCCTCATTTAGAGTGTTGTAAAGTGTTGTCACACACTTTCATATTCCTCTAGGCTTGTCATTAATAATTGGACTTTATTATTCTTTAATTGGCCTCATTTTTCATCCACATGCCTTATTTATGTGTATTTTTTAGAATAATCTCAACAAACATCATTTAAACCATCAAAATATCAAAACACCTCAAATTTCTATGGTGGGAATCATTCACCATTATGGGTGAATGATTCCCCTTAGGTGGGACCCATTGACCCAGGGTGGCGAGTTAGTCCCCTTAAACTAAAAATTCAAATTTAATTTAAATTTTTGGTGGGTTTTTATTCTCCAAGATCTAAGGTTGGCCTGTAGTAATGTAATTCCAGGAATTATTGCATAATTGAGTATAAATACAAGGTTTTTCTCTCATATTCATACCTATCATTTGAGAGAGTTCACAAGTGCATTTGAGCATTCACAAGAGAATTTAAGGCCTTTCAAGGACAGATTATCAAGAATTTAAGAGCATTTTAAAGTGTCAGTCATCATGTCAAAGATTCTTTTCATCATGTTCTTTTAGAGCTAAAAATTGTGGTGTAGGATTTGTAATTCAAGTAAACTTTGCATTCAAGATCTATCAGCATCAAGCTAGATTCCAAGTCTACATCCATTGGATCCATCACTTACATGATTGTAGTAGTTTATTTCAAGGGTTTGGTGAGTTACAACATTGTATTTTGGTCATTCATTATTCTCTTTCCATATTTCATTCTATTTTAAGGTTTAATTACCAACAAGGTGTTTGACCAAGGTAAACCCCTATTCACTAGCTCCCACAACATTTTTCCCTCTTCTCGTGTGTGATTTGTAGGGTTAGGTTGCATATTTTCTAAGAAGTCAAGTTGGGGAAAAGTTTTCGAAGTTGTCATCAAACCTTAGCGAAGTTTGGAGAAGACCTACAGGATAAATTTTGTAGTTTTGAATCCAGATCTAAATCAGGAACATAAGAGCAGATCAAGAGGCACAAAATCCACTTCAAAATTTCTAGAAAAGTAGAAGTGGATTGATTCACCATTATTGGTGAATGAATCCCACTGTACATGCCTGATCAAGATTTTGCAGATCTAAGTACCCAATTGTTTGAAACTTGTTCCAGCACAGTTTTCCTGAAACTAGACTAATTCATCCAGCTTGGTGTATGAGTCCTTGTCAGCTCCAACAACAATTTTTTTAGGATTCCAGAGCTTCATCCTACCTTCTTCAATTTTTCAGGTGCATACTTTCTGTTTCATATCTTTTTAGTACAATTTTTCCATCTTTTTAGGTCATTTAAGTACTTGTTTGCATATTACATTATGGTTTTCAACATTTTCTTTTCCAAGTTTACACTTGGTGGTGAACCCCTTATTAGATATCATTCAATCACTATAACCTTTTATTTTTCTGATTTCAATCTCCTTTGCATTGAAATCTCAAGGGGATTTTCTTAAGTGAAATGTAGAAAAATTAGTCTTTCTCCTTTTAGGTCAAAAACCCTAGAAGTGAAAAGGAAGTACCACATTTTTCCTACATTTCATTTTGGTGAACCTACATATAAAGCATTATAATTCTAATTTGGAGTTCATTTTCATCCTAGATTTAGCTTGCATTAACATTGCATTAGGTTTTGTATTGTCTAATTTGCATTCTAGGGTTTCAAAATTTTCATTTGTGAAAAGCTCATTTAGCTTGCATTATCGTATTTTAATTTCATTCAAAAATAAAAAAATTCTACATTGACATCTTAGATTTACATTGGAAAACATAAAAAGCATAAAATTCAATTCAAAAATTCTAAAAAAATTCAATAAAATTAGCACTTGGACTCATTCGCCACTTAGGGTGAGTCAGTCCTCTTGCACAATTTTCCCTACATTTTTTGGCATTCATTCTTAATTTTTCAAGTTTCTATTTGTTGTTTCTGCATTTCATTTTTACTTTCAAGAATTGTATTTATAAGCATTTCATTCTTGTTACCTTAGATTACATTTGCATTCACCCCACATTTAGTAGCCTTTGCATGAGTGTTTGGTGTCCTATTTCTCATATGTTAGTGAGAAGAAGTTCGTGACTCATGTCATTCCATGATAGCACAATTGTTGTGGATCTTGGGTTATTTAGAGCTTCCACTCTTAGTATTAACATTAGTACACTAGGCATGGATAACACTCCTAGCAACTCTTTTCCTATAGATTGTATGCAAGTTGAAACAAGAAATGATAACATCCCATAGGAAAAGATAATTCAAATTCATGAGGGTCTAGCAAACCTACAACATCAAATAAGCCTCAAAAAAATTTCAACCACTATAATTCCTACTATATAAAACTTTCACTGCATGCTTGAAAGTGATGAAGGCCTTGACCTTATGAAAAACATAGTGCAAATCTTTAGAAAGCATTTTCCCCTCAACTACTAGTTGTCCTTTGCCAACAAACAATGTTACAAGTCAAGGAAGAACTCAAATTCCTTCTCCCACATCCATAGCCTCAATCCCTAGCTATACCAGTCCCCAAGTCATAACAACAATGCAACAAGTTAGTAATGTGATTCCTTCCTTAGATATTCCTACCACTAGTACAAAAACAACAATATATAACTAAATAAACTACTAAAAATTGCATATAAATGACTAATTTTTGTGATGTGATCATTAGTAGTTTATTTCCGGTCATTTATAACGCGGCTAAATTTATGACTAAACTACTTTAGTTATTTATCTGGTCATTGATTTAGTCATTTATTTGGTCATTGATTTGTTCATTGATTTAGTCATTGATTTAGTCATTAATTTAGTCATTGATTGTTGTTAACTAGTCATTTATTTAATCATGGTAGTGATTTATTTACTCATATATTTAGTCATTAATTTAGTCATTTCTTTAATCATATATTTAGTCATTAATTTAGTCATTAATTTAGTCATATATTTATTCATATATTCAATTATTAATTTAGTCATATATTTAGTCATTTAATCATATATTTAGTCATTAATTTAGTCATAATTTTAGTCATATATATTTAGTCATTAATTTAGTTATTTTTATTTACTGGTTTCCATTAATTGGTAGTAAATATAGTCATGAAATGAATAATTTATTAAATACCATAAATTTTATAATGCAAAACTAACATAATATTAAACTTGAACTAAAAGATAAAAGAAAATAAAAATATTACATATATGAACAAGCTACAACATGCTAGAATTAAAAGATTGATTCAACATCATGCTAAATAAAGGTAATCTACAATATATAGTTATAGTTATAAGATATCAAAGAAAATAATGGGTTGTAATCCGAATTCAGAAAGTTAATGGCAATAAGTATTCTTTTATTTATAGTTTATAAAACCATTCATACAATCATGAGCAACATGTATATCATAAGATGGAGCAAGTTGAATGACTGTTATGACCAACCATGTCCCTAAAATCTAGTGGAATATACCCAACTACCAGAATAACTCTTTTGAGCATGGAAAGGTATCTTAACAATGAGTTGACTCAATTATCTGGACTAGACAATTCTACTTTAGAGTGAGAACTTTCTTCTTCTTGCATACCTATGTCTAGTCCTCTCAAAGGCTGATAACCTTTCATTGTAACAATCCACTAAGTATTGTACTTTGTTATTGATGAACAATAGGATTTCCAAATCATCTTGAGCAGAGCACAGTCTTTCAAGATTTTGATAGAATTCTAGAGGGAGTTGAATTCTTCCTCTAAGATAACCAACAGGGTGAAAGAAATTTTTTCTTGCAGGAAAACAATATTATATTTAACAAGTAAATCCATTTGCATAATTTATTTAAAGAACCGAATGTAAAATAGGAAAAAAGAGTAGTGATATCACCATGCTACACATAGCTAAGCTATGATGTTGAGTCTTAACATGCATTATGCAGCTAATTCTTTGATGAAATCAAAAATTGAAACCTTGATATACTTTCTACTGATATCAAATGTAACAAATACATCTTTGGATCTAGATGCAACTACATCTTCGAGTGTTTCAGAGTTTCTATTACAGTGATAAAAGTAAAATATGAACTAAAAAAGAATAATAAAATAATATTTCCAAATAATTTTACCTATTCATCTAAAGTAAGCCCTGCACTACCCAACAATGTCCTCTCCTATATTGCTTGAGAATATTTTGAAGAACAGTTCCTACATGATGTTTATAAGGAAAAAGAAAAAGAAAAAATTTAAGCAATTTAGAATCTATGAAATTCTTAATAGCATGGGTAAAAGGTTACCTAATACATAGAATGGACAGTCATGTTGAAAGTTTGGACCAGAGAGAGTGGACAGGAAAAATCAGATGAAAATTCTACAGTTGTGACATTGAGATCAGATTTGAAATAAGAAAATGATTGACCTGCATACTAGATACACACATTGATTGCAAGCCATAAATAGCTCCCCATATATTGTTATGCCAATATCATCTAATCATATTTGGAAAATATGGCCACCCATGTTCTGAAGAGGCTTAGGCTACAAAGAACAAAGAGACATATCAGTAATTGTGAGAAAATGCATTTCATCAAATGAAAAAAATGAAACAAATATTAGAAGTATTAATATAATTTATTTCTTCTTTTCTCAAGAAGAGAATTTTCTCCTCATTACCAATGATTAGAAGACAAACTAGAATGTTGGAGAAAGAAAATCCTATCAAATAATAATTTATCAACAAAGGGAGAGATAGTAGATTTCAACATGTAACCAGTAGCTAAAAGGATTGCACAAAGTGGTAAAACCTCAAAGCATTTGCATCCTCCTCAAAAAAAAAAATGATTAATGAGGTTAAGAAAAGCATTATGAAAATATGAATGTAAATGTTTACAAAGCCATACCATACATTCCATAGACAGAGCATCATAAAATGATAGAAGGCAAGACATTAGCACATTTTCAAGTAAATCAAAATGTTTTCCTAGTTGCCAACGATTAGCAAGGATTATAAATTAAAAAAAAACTATCCTATAGCTGGTATAAATTACTAGAATATTCTAACAAATACAAGGATAAAAGTCAATTTTATTTTGATAAACTAACATAGTCAATAATGAAAAAGTTGACAACAGACCCTTCTAAAGATTTTATCGATAAGATGCAAGATTGACATGTACTTTCTTTTTGGTGATGCTCTCATTTCACAACTCAAAAAACACTCAAAATAGGAAATAAAAAGATATGAACTATATGTTTACTTCAATATAAATTCATTCTTCAGAAACAACTAGAGGCTAGTCGATATTCGATATAGATATAGGACTATTAGCCAATAAATATATAGATTTTTTCAATAATCATGTGCCAACTAAAGTGAAAAGGTAGCTT
Source organism: Sequoia sempervirens (assembly GCA_007258455.2). NCBI lineage: Eukaryota > Viridiplantae > Streptophyta > Pinopsida > Cupressales > Cupressaceae > Sequoia > Sequoia sempervirens. Next base: position 35,087,709 of record VDFB02000017.1, on the reverse strand, counting down.
ATGATTGGAGGAGGAAGTGATCCAATAGAGATGTCAGATACTTCTCCTCCCCCTTTAGGATACTACATATTTTCCTATCAGATACTCAAAACATATATGATACTCCCCATATGGCATGGATACTTTATCCAAAAATATACATAAATGAGCAGATATTTGAGCCAAATCCAATACATTTGGATACGATAGAAGACTTTCTAGCTCCATATCCTCTTTATGGTTTATGTAGAAGTAAAACATTTAAAATGTGAGAAAAAAAAACTACACACATTATACATAAATCACTAAAGACAAATACACAATATAGTAAAATACACAAAAAATTTAAAAAACATGCAAGCACATTGTTAAGTATTTTGTCTACACCTTAAGAATGTACCTTGAACTTTGGTGTCATAACAAATCACTTCTATAAATGTGCTACACATATACATATAAAACAACAACCTCTTTGGTTAACCTTTTCATGCTCAAATCCAAGGCCTAAACTAAATTAAAGGATAGCTAAAAGTCTCTTTTACTGTGTATTCTCTAGAGGTGATAGGTTCTTCAAAGTCATTAATGTGAATTTTTTAATATGAATAATTAAGCTATAGTATAAGATTTACATATTACCTATACCATTTCACTTACAAATCTCAAACCACCTGGTCCAATAATAGACCCAACAAGTAAGTGCCCTATGATAACCTGTCAATATTTTTAAAGCTTGGTCAAAAAAGGAAAAACTACTTGTAGATCACTAGATGAAAGCTCATAAACTACTTATAAAACAAACATAGCTACCACTGGAACAAATTAGAGATTCATTTCTTTTTAGTCCATAAATATTTACACCTCATAAAAGGCATAAGAGATTGGCTGACTGTCCAAACCTAGAAAAGGTAATTCTGCCAACTACTGCAGAGATAATTAGCACCACTAAATCTTAAATGAGCCTACACCATAGAATATATCATCTGTTACTAATCAAATCACTACTCAAAAAACCCTAATATGTATGTAAATAACATGATCATGTTTTGGCTAAGGGTGACATGCTTTCCAATTGTTTACTTAAAGGTTGTTTATTTTTTAGGATAATATATTTATAATGTCCAATCCAAAATCCAAGCATCCAATCATGAGTTAGGAAATAAAAAGATATGAACTATATGTTTAATTAATTCAATATAAATTCTTTATTTAGAAATAACTTGAGGCTATTTGGTATTCGATATAGATATAGGTATACTTTTCTCATGCAACACTAGAGTTATACTAAAATAAACCTATAGTCTTAACAAATGGTTATATATGTTGATTCCAATTCACGGGAATAAACATTGAAGAAACTTCTTCCAAGAACAAGTTTGATCTAATAAAACGAAGATTTAAAAAAAAACTAGGGAGGGATAGGGTGACCAAAAGATAAAGAATTTTAAGATGGCATCCTGGACTCATTTGATTCCAAACAAAAGGAACATAAAAATAATATATATAATGATGGAGATGTCGAAATACTTATTATTTAGAGGTAAATGACGGATTTATTTGATGACCTTCACACATCTGAAATTTCTACAAAAGTGAAAGCAAGTCCAAAGATGGCTAGAGATAAGTCACCAAAGAAGCGAGACTACATAGTGGGAAGATTACAAGTAAAGGGAAGAGACACCCAAAACACCAAAATCATCTGTAAAAAGAGGATCACAAAAAATCTCAAGGAAAATAAAAATGGAGACACATAGAATGTCTTGACGGTAGGTGTATATACAAATTCCACAACCTTTAATATGGAATTCATAACTTCAAATACCTCTCCAAGCCTTCTCATGGCTCCACTAAAACCACCAAACAAGGTGGAAAATATTGCATACCATATCTAGATGTCCATGAAATAAATCTATACAGGCAACAACAAAAAAAAAAAAATATTTGGTTTTGCATAATGTGATATGAATAATCACAAAAGACATTTCAACTTGTAAAAAAGTAACTTGTATCGGACAGATTAAGATTTACAAAATAATTTTTATATTTCATATTTTTTAGCAGTATTCACAGAAGGATTCTTAAGCCATTTTTTTATAGAACACTGCATTCTACACAATAAGTAGCATAAGTAGCACACTAGAATGATTTGTGGCTGACTGGGTAAAATATCAACTGTAAAAGCCAAATGCTACATACCAGTATTATAGGTGCCCAAAGAGATATAACTTCCCCTATATTTCCTAGTACTGCAAAGTTTCACGATCCAGTATTAGGTGAGAATTTCTTGGTGACTGCTAGAGATATTATAAGAAACAGTTGAAACTTTCAATACCAGTACCATTTTGGAATAATGCATGCCATAGGTAATGAATATCTGTTATATTCATTATGTCCTTTGTTGGATGTATAGGAAAAAGAAATGACACATTATTAGAATTCCAAGTTATCAATAATGAGATTGAAATGAATTTTAAGTGCATAAGGTCAAATTGATCTATCCTAGGTAGAGATGTCAAAAGTGCATGTAACTGTATTAATTATAATTACTGCTCTAATAAATGTACTCAATTTAGAATAAATTCTAGGGTTGCATTAGAAAGTCTTTGTAAGATTTGATGTTATAAGTTGGCTTCTCTTCCTTTTAATTATTTTTCAATTAGATCTATATTTGCAATTGAACCCAAAATAAATTCAGTTACAATGAAAACAAGTAAAATATCCTAGGAGCCATTTTTGGGATATGTAGCTAGAAATTCAAAAAATGTAATTTACGAGGAAAAAATTATAGAAAGTTGGCTGATCAAGGATATCCAAATTGAAGTTAATCCATGTTCCTAAAACATTTAATTGTCCTTTCCCTAAAATTCACCTTTCCACTGACTATTGCACTCTTATCAATCCATGTAAGATATGGTGCTTGAGAATTATTGTGGGAATCAATAAAAATTTACACATTACCTTATATATTGTTCAAATTTGTACTTCTAGAAGATTTGGCCCTTTGTTCAAATTATTGGTAAATCAAGCCATGCCAATTCATCTAAGTACAACCCACAAACATTGAAGATGGGATGAGAGAAGCCTAATAGGTAACCTGCATATGAAAGTCGCTACCAAGTGTGCTTAGTTTTTTTCAATTGTTAATCCTTAGCAGAGTGAGTTGAATCATCTCCCTTACAGTAGAGGGATAATCATGTTATATACATGTAAAAATTGATAGACTTCAAATAGTGATCTAGTGATGCCAGGACCTATTGTAGATATTAAACATGATTGGCTAAATCTATCCATCCATATAGTGCCAAAGCTATCATAAAACTATCTCCCACTCCTCTATAGATTGAGTGCTAACAAAGATGCTAGTATCATCAATGTTGCACTCAAAACCATTTTTCATAAGTTTATCTACTACTGTTGTGAAGCTAGTATTAATTGGTTATTAACATGATTTTTTTTTTATCAAAGCTTAATCCCTTAAGGGGGTATACTAAAACTAATAATTTTCATATGGTAATTTAGCCAACATGCAGCTAATATTTTCTTTTTCTATGAGAGCGGAGGTATACATTTACCTTGGCAGGATTAGCCACAAAAATTCTAGACAACAGATATCTACATTTTGTAGTTACGTATATATAGTCTGGTATTGAATATTGCACACTCAGTATCCTCTGCAAAACCATCATAATTAAAATTTTCCAATCACAACATAATTTATCTCTTTTCCTCTCTTTTCCAATCAATTGAAGGTTAATTGGAATAAAAATAAATAAGAATATGTAGAGCTTACTCCTATAGTTTTTCTAAAGTTCTTGGGATCCTCTGGATCTTCAAATGGATAAGATCCTATCAACATCTATTATCTACATAGATTCACACCCAAGTCTCTACATCATTATTCTTTCAATATTATGATTCCAAGGCCATACAACATTAGCTCAATTGGGAACATAAGAGGAAAAAATTCTAATGAATGGTACCATTTTAGAATTAGGGTACCTTGCCACCATATTCTTTTTTGGATAGAATTTTTGGAGCAATGTAGGTAGGGGCTCCTACTGTCAATTTTGGCTGGGAGTGCAGTAAAGAAGACTAAAGAAAATACATAAAAGAGAGAAGGTAAACATTTCCATGCACAACTAACATAATTAAAAAGGCTTGAATTATAAATGTAATTTGAACTGGCCACCATTCGGAAATACCAAAATAATTTTTCAATTACAGAACTAAGTCTATTAGTACAAAGAAAGAGGAAATACTAAGTAAAATAGAGATAAGTATTTTGTAATGAATAATATAGTGTGCGAGAGGAGAATATGAGGGAGTAAATACCGAAACAAGCGAGTTATTTCAAAAATTAGGGATATGTTCTTTTGTGTTACTAGATGCTCTATGGTAATTTGTATCTAAGAATAAGTGTTCTGAAGTTGAACATTTTTTTTTGATTAATAGGTAAATAGGTTTTGAACATGTTTTACCTTAAGGCTTTGTCCTACTTTATACCTTGGAATAGCCGAAGTCACATATTTTCAGCTAGGGAGAAGAGTTTCCATCTAATAAAGTATTCTCCAACTTAAGATCCCTGTGACACAGTTGTTGTATAGATGGTGCAACAAAAACACAATCAAACCCTATCCAAAAATTACTATGGCATGAAAAATCATAATAGTTTTATGAAGAAGAATAATATCATGGCATGACAATAGTTGACACCATATATGAGCTGTTGGAAGAAGAATCTGGCCTGCAGGAAATAATTTAGTTCTAATGTCTAGGAAGAAAAATATTCTGAATTTTGATAATCACAAAGTCACCAAGCCCTTTGTGTTTCTAAACAAATCTTATGTTCCCAAAATTCATCGCATTAAAATTTTACCTACCAAAAGTTTGTTCAGAAAATTCATCACATTAAAAGTTTGTGATTAATTTTCAGTGGTCGTGAATTTCTAGTGGTGAATTTTCCATGAGGTGAATTTGTCATGGTGGTGAATTTTCCCATTGTGAATTGTTGGTAGTGAATTTTCCGTTGGTGAATTGTTGGCGGTGAATTTGTCAAATGCGAAAGTTATTTCATAGTAAAGATCTTTGAGGATATCAGTGCTTGATCTCAATGTATAATATAAAGAAACCAAAGAATCAATACCAATCACAATTTTTGTGTGGAAAACTTGCTTTATTCAATCTTGTTGGTTGTGTAAGAGCTCCAAAAACAAACAATGTTTGACAAAAGATTAGAGATGGAACAAATATTAATCATTATCCCATTGCTTTGGCGGCTTGCATTAATGCTTTGGGAAAGTAGTGGAAAACGGCCTTGTGTATGCTCCCTACCATAATAGCAAGCTTACAATAATTTTGAAGGATTATTTTAATGGGATATTCCTTCAGTAAGTTTAACCTAAGGTTAATCTCATCCCCAAAGAAGCTTTGCATGGTTGCAGTTTCACAGAGGATATTAAATAAGCAATGAGTAATGAATAACTTGGATGGACTCTTCATGCTTATGCACTTTCCATATGTGAGGAAGTTAAGAAGAAGCTACTTTTTCATTTTACACATCTCTATTTATCAATGGAGTTAGCCACCAATATGAGCCATTGCATAAAATTGCATATTTGAACCCCCTCTTTTAGAGGGAGCAACATTGGTAAAGGATTTAGGCTTGAAATTTTTGGCAGGTTGTGAGACCATTTCAATTGCAACTATTTCTCATCATGATGATCCATCCTTACCTCCACTGGATAACATTTCATTAGTTTTTGGATGACGGCTATACTGGACTATTTTCATTTTCTTTGACATCAAGTAAGGATCAAAAGACATAGTTGAAGTTCAATGTGGGATAAAGGATGGAGGACATGGTTACATAACAACATCTGAGGAAGAGCCAAGTTCCCCAAATTTTTGAAGTTCCTTACTTAAGGAAGCTCATGGTGTTGATGTGATTGAAGCTATGCTCCAATCAAGAGCTAAACAAGGGGCCTGCCATTATTGATTATTTATTTCAGAATTTCAAAAGTTTATTATATTAGGTTTCAAAGAGCCTGTCATTATTCTAATGTTTTGTAATAAATTTGGTTAAGAGGAGTCCCTGATCGAGGTGGGATGGGAGGAGTTGGAGAAGTGAAATCTCACACATTTGAATTGTCAACGAAGATATAACAATGGCAGACAAAAAATAGTCAACGGAGAAGGAATAAATCCAGGAGTTGTAATTACATTCCAACATTAATAGGAGACATTTTAAAAGAGATCAGTGAATTGAATGCAAGAACATGCTGCCCATTTGAGTACTTTGACAATTTTACATCATGCAAGCAAATATCATGGACACATCAAAAATTAATTCAGTGATATTGATTTATGTTCGATTTTGGATATTTTTTTGGTCTAATCTTGATGGTTTGTTTTAACTGTGAATTGAAATCAATTTCTTTACAATTTAACTGGTTGTAATACTTCATTTTCAAAAACATTCTACACAACCCATTAACAGGCAGCCAAATTCCAAATTTTGTCTTAACTAATAGAACAAATTTATCTATTTTCTAACTCATATACATCTGTTTATCTTACAATCAGTATTATGTAAGAAAATTTGTAAAACAAGGAGTATTAAATAAAATACCATTTGCTATTAGTCATTATCAATCTTGTAACAAATATTAAACTATAAAGAAGGATGAGTTGCATAGAGCTAAGGCTTTACCAAGTGGCAATTTTATTTGGAATTAATAAAGTCAACATAATCTATTTCATGTCCATAGATTTTATGAGGATCATATCCATTCAATTGAACATGTTGTGGGACCATTTTCCCCATAGGAATGGTAAATGGCTTGTAATCTGTGTCATTAATGACAATTTTAGAACATGCATGCTAAGTAAATTTGACTGTACAATAAATGAAAACATCTAGAGGTTATTATATTCCCTATTGGCTAAAACATTTAGGGGGGATGGCTACTGCAAATTATTTTTCACAGTTGTTGAAAAATAATTCAGAAAGTCTTAGGAGTATAGATAGATAAAGCATTCACACAAAAATAACTTGTGTGTGCTTTTCCTATTCATGCCTGTTCATTTTCATTGGCTTTAACAATAGTAAACAACAACCTAATACAAGATAAAATAATTTTAAAGCTATATAATTTCTTATATTTAAGATAAAATAATTCTTAAGCTATATAATTTCTTACATTTAAGTTTCTTAAGAAATATTCCCTCTATTTGTCATTTTACTAGAAATACAATTTCACAACACTACCAAAGATTGGTCTTAGATTCACCTAGATTATCAATAGAAGCTGCATATTTGAAGTATTAAAAATGCCCCTAGAATGCTATATGGAGATCTAAAACACTTTTACAATGTGAGTCTTTATTAAACCATTTTTGGGCCTCACAAATGTGGAACTACAAATAAAGTTCATGTTAACTTTGTACACAAACATTCCAAGAGAGACAAAGCATAACTAATACGTAATTAGTAGTTTGCAGAAACATATCTATGCAATGGAAATGTAAACTTATGCAATTCATGAGAAGGCCAGATGCTACTAGTTTAACAAGGATTTTTTCTTTATGACAACATGCAAGATGGAAGGGTGTTCAAATGGAGAAATTGACAGTCACAATATAGGGAGAATGCTCTTACAGGCCATATGAATATTTCTTAGAGATTCATTACATATGTGCCAATAAAAATGGTTTCCTCCTTAGAAGTGGTACAACATGTCAAGTGAATCAAGGCGGACAAATTAGATTTTGGGATGCTAGGAAACCACCTTTTTGAAATCAGACATATCTTCTACAGCTTAGAGACAACTTTCACAAGGAGGAATATTATCATCTCACTGACTATCTAATTTATTGTAACAGGAGAAAGGAGAGGAGAGAAGAACTAATCAATACAGGGGTTTTATGGATAGGCCAAATATAATGTCTTAATTGACAATAGACTACTTACTGAAACTTTTAATTTTGTAAAGGAAGTTAGTATTGGTTGGGACATTGTTTCAATCAAAAAGGTAAAAAATATGCACAAGAGGACACCATGCCTGTTGATTGGAAATTATTGACTAACATATCTAATTTGATACAATATTTCACAGAATGACTCCAAACTTTGCTTGCTGCAATATTTGGATGGAAATCAGTTATAGCTTTTTCAATAATTAAAGTTAGACCCCGAGATTGGTTTGTTAGCCTATGGGAGACAAGCATGATTCACTTATCCAATCCAAAACTAAAAGAAATCTAATAATTAGCAAGCATTCACCCCTCATGCAACTGGTACAATCACCATGATCCCAACAAGACACCCAGGATTCTGATACGTTAAGAAGAAAAAAATACAGCTAATCTTCTTTCTATACTTAACTCTACCAAAGTCCAAACAAAATCCTTGACCTTAATGACAAGAAGCTTGAGGACAAAGATGAATGTGTTAAGATTCTAGATCCAAAATCCAAAATGTCATATGACTAAAATTAGGATGCACCAATGGAATTTGAGGATTTAGAAGATGGGCCGAAGGAAATAGATGATCCACAAATCTCTAGGGATTGTGAAAACTACAAATTCCAAGGTTGAGTAGGCAATAGAAAATGATTTTTAAGAGGAATCCTATATACAAAGGAAAAAAATTTCCACCTATTATTGACAATCCATACAAAAAATGATCTCGAAAACTTCAAAACATATCAGACTCAAGAAAAATGGGAAAAAAACATCAAGAGTCCGTGACTGCTTAAAAATAAGAAATTCAGAGGGAGAAAAGAACCTCAAACCCCTATGCCTTGTTTAGCACAAAATGAAAAAGATATGAAAACAAACATAAACCATCTAACAAGCTTTTCTAAGCATCAACTATTTTTTATACCAAACTTTGTTCAAGAGCTCATAACAAAAGTAAGAAGATTACCCAAAAGAAGAAGTATTTTGCCTTTCTTATTCCTCAGTTGTCACCTCCTCTTCTCTGCATCTATTTTTTTAACCACCATGAACAAGATCACAACAAAATACAAGGAAGAAAAAACGTAGCACAAAATTAAAGTGTAAGAAAAACAAAATGAATAGATAGCCCAACATGCATGTTGAAGCAAAGCTACAAAAAAAATGTATCAATTAAAAAAAAACTAACCCTAAGAAAACTTACAAAGAGAAATATGAATTGAGTACACGTGCCCACATTTATATTCACCTTTTTAAATTTTTTATAATTTTGAAAACAATAATAAATGACTACAAACTTCCATACAAACAAGGAAATCAAAGCATATGGAAGACATTGGCCAAAGTAAATGACAATAGATATGAAAACGAATGTTGTTGGTTTTATTGAACATGGACCCTAGAAAAAATTCTACGATTATACATTAACACATAAAACTAGAATTTCACTCAGATCGTAATTATAAGTAACTCCACCTCCTTAGTAGAAAACACTGAAAGCAGATTGAAGAGAGAAATAAAATTGGAATTTCACTCAGATCTTTTATAGAGAATCCCCAAGTTCATACCCGAGGTAGATATAATAATTATAAAGCATTGAAATTAGGTAAAATACCAAAATTCAACTTATCTATTGTCATAAAATCATCAAAAAATCCTCATCTCCAAAGTAAGTCCTCTCATCCTCATCTCAAAAAATAGATGAAAAATAGATATAAAAAACTCATCAAACATAATATTTCTAATATAAACAACTAAATTCAAGAATCTCTTTCTGCCTGAATGAAAAAATGCATAAGATCATTGACATAATCAAAGGTATTCTTTATTGCATATTACAACTAAGAATCAAACTTGAGTAAATGACTACTTTCTGAGTAAGAAACCTATTAAGCGACACCAACATATACCAAGTTGCAAAAATTCCCTTTTAGGACTTTGAAAAGTAATTATACTGAGATGATGAAGCTGAGACAACATACATACCCCATTTGACAATTTTTTTATATTGTTCTCCCTAGGTGTTTTCCTTTAGAATTTTCTGAAAATGTATTTGTCACAATTTTTAAACTTCATTGTAAGGATAATTTTGAATATAATTAGGAAATCTAACAAGACATTTCATTTGCAGACTTGAAATCTATGCAATTTTTTTCCCTAAGAGCTATGACTGAACATAATTTAGAAAGCTTCCATTAGGAGTTATGATTACAAGTCTTCCTTATTTACAATTCTTTATTCTAATCTTTCATGATACTTATGATGTTTATAAATGGTTTTACAGTCTAAAACGTTGAAACACACCATTTGAATCATTTACTCTCATTAGGAACAACTTTTGCATATATCAGAATGAAATATCTAATATTTATGTAATCAACTAGCAATCCAAGACAAGAGGAAGGTAAAACTAGTTTCTTCTTTACACTGTACACTTAATTAAAAGAAACAATTTATATTAATTTTCACAAATAACCAAAGTAGCTCAATGGAACTCAAAAAGTGCAAAAATTATGCTTACCAAATCTAGAAAAATAAACTAAAAAATGACATGGGGGAGAAACCCTTGAGAAACTATTATATGCAAAGTCCTTTTATATTAGAGCCAATGGAAGAAAAGCCTCATGTTGAGAGCAACCCATGGAGGCAGGGGAAAGAGAGACAAAATAGAGCAATATTGTACTTTCCATTAACATCATTAGCAAACCAAGTGCTAGTTATTTTTGAATTGAAATTGTGTAACAAAAATTTATATCAACATTTCGGATCATATTCCATGATCCATCATCCTCAACAAACACCATGAAAGGGTCAATAAAAAATTACAAACTAGAAAAATTTGTTTGTTAGGAAAACTTTCAAATGACTGCTTACTAGTAAAGATCTCAAAATAAGTTATGGAAATGCTATATAAATCTACCTTATAGTGCTATTCATTTAGTATCAAACCTTGTGGGTATGCAACATCTCACTTTCCTATAAAAGTGAAAAAGTGAATGTTTGGATGCACACACTGAAAAATTGAAGGCCAATAAGCAGAATATGACTGAATGGTATTCATTGCTCTGAAATTTATAACATGGTATCCATGACAGATGGGCTCTGGCCAAATCACCTTGGGAACAAAAGGCTTTTAAGGTGTGCAATGTAACTGAAGTACAAAATGAGCAACTAATGCTTTTAGCTTGCATATTATATAATATAATGATAATAGGAACTAATATTAGCAATCATAACCCAGTCATGGTATCTTAACTGAGTATGATTCAAATGTAGATTGAAAAACATATGTAGTTGAATCCAAAATCTTTTTTCTAATAATCTTAAATCCAAAAAAAAACCAAATTTATAGAATTGTTTTAAACCTAGATACTCAGAGAAGCAATCCTGTAAACAAGTAAAGACACTTCAAGGCTCCTACAAATCATCGTGGCCTAAGGTATGTTAAAAATTCATTTAATCTCAATAGAATTATGGAATGGAAATAGTGGTATGTTTCTTCGATTTCATTTTGTTAAGTCTAGAGAAAGATAGGACCATCCATTCTATTACAATAAAATATTTATGTAGCTTTACAATAACAAGCTTTTCCTTTTGGTAGAAGAATTTGTTTTATGAGTGAACGGGAAATTCCTTGGTATTTGGTAAAAGGCATCCTCTTGTCAAATTCAACTACGAAATGACCTGGTCTCATCTCTTCAAAGTGCCTCCAATCAATACAACCCTAGTGGGCTCCCTGTGAGCCAACATTCGCACCAGTAGTGCTATGGCCACCAAATAATGTTTAGTGCCACAAAAACCAGCATACATGCAACCATACATTTCCAAGAAAAGAGACCAAAAAAAAAAGAAAAAGACAAAGGTGGGGCACACCTGGTCTATTGTTGAAAGGCCCTTCGTGGAAGTTTGATTGTTGTTGCTTGCCCAAGAACCTGGACCCACATGGTCATGAATTTTTTGTCTGAGCATTGTGCTCTTTTGATTTTCTGAAAACCCCTTGTCATTTTTGAAAAACCCCCATTTGTGGTGCTTTGTGACCGCTATCTATGTTTTTTTTTGTGCCCACTGTGTTGTGCCTCTATTCCTCTGCTCCCCTGTTTGTGTTTTCTTCTCCTGTTCTATTCTCTGTTCTGAAAGGGAAATGAAATTAACGCATATTCGTTGTTGCAGATGATAGGATTGAAGGTAATGTCCAATGTGGGAGGGAAAAGGAAAATTTGGGGGGAAATAAAAAATATATTTTAGAAAGAGGCTTTTTTTTATTGTCTTAATTTAAGACAAAATTAAGATTTTTTCTTAAATGGGGGGCTCTATGTAGTAGTGCTAGTGTAGAATGCTCTTCATTTTCCTGCATCTTGCAATCCTAATAGGTGGCTCAATAATTGAGGTACCAGGGTTTTTTGTTGGGCATGGGAACCTCGATAATCCTTTGAGTCTGATTGTTTGAGACAATCATGATGTTTAGGTCTGAGGTGTTTTAAGTCTTCCGCTCATTTTGTCATGGCACCTTATACAAGTAGGAGTGTAATGTGGCATGCTTGATGTCACATTTGTATCACAAAATAATTGTTTGTCCAGTTTTTGTCAATTAATGTCTAAGGTGAAAGCATGGGGCATTACAACTAACATTAAAGAAAGTAATGGAACTATAAAAGTCATGAAAGCCATACCCTTTTTGTACAGTCATATTTATAACCCAAACTTTCCTTCACTGTTATGATTTAATTTTTTTATTGAAAATGAGTAAATGTAATATGATGCAATAAGTATCTGATGTATACTTAATTCTGTTATTATGATGAGGACTAATTATGTTTCCTACTTGCCTTATGTTTTGCAAGGTACGAGGGGCAACAATTGACAAAGCACTTTTGATGTACTTTTCATGATTCATATTCATTCATTCCCCTTGTGATCTATTTATACATTCAACCTTCTATCACTTTCCTCTTCTCCCTTCTTTA
>VDFB02000017.1:34914210-35074713 GCA_007258455.2 Sequoia sempervirens | reverse complement strand
CTTTTGATCCGGGGCTCCAATTCGTGAACCATTTAAACTGTTGGAAAGGTCTCGAAGTTGAGCACTTGAAATTTGCTACGTTGATTTCAGCAAGTTCTGGGGCCATTCCAGGAGATCTAAGTGCCTCAAATCCAACTCAAAATATTTTTAGGTGCAAATCTGGGAAACTAAAACTGCAATATCTTTCAACCTAGGAATAGAAAATAAAAATTGTAGGTTGGGAATATCATTATGACGAAAAGGGTATCCAAAAATGTGAAAACATCTAAAAACCAAAAAACTTGAAATTTAACTATTTTTGGGTGATGAAAGATTGCCTTTACACCATTGGATGCTCCTGCATCATATGGTATGTATTTGTTAATTCCTATGGGGTTAAAAACCTTGAGTATGAAGGGAAGATAGGAGAAATTTCTTTGAGTAAGGGAATACTTAATTACATTCAAGATTTTCCTAAGGTTATTAGACCTTATCAGATGAAGAAAGAGTTTGATATATAGTTTATAGTAGCAAGAAAAGGTCTCAAATATGGTATAAAATTACTTGTCTTACCTCATGGAGGGGAAGGTCAAGGAGAAAGCAGGGAGTATAGTACATTGAGAATCAAGGAATGCAAGAACCCAAAGAAGAGGATGACAAAAGCAATGAAGAAAAAAATTACAAAGATGGTCACATATGAAGTACACATGGTGATAGGGGATGAAATTAAAGAATAAAAAGAGATAATAATGATGAGTTCACTTAAAGGTGGCATTAGTGTAACCATAAATAGGCCTTGTAACATCATATCTCATGATATGATGTTCATCAAAGACACTATTGCATCTCAAGATCCATTCTTTCCTTCTTTATCATCATATCATAGATTTTTCCATGGTTTCTTTGAAATAGAACAATACAAAAAAAATGAATAGTATTGTCTCCTTTTTACCACATTTAAAAGCAAAGATGTGCATTTCCCATGAAAAATAATAGAGGAAAGAAAAAAGTGTATCACAACATGCCATGCAACATGAAAAGTGCATCATTGTTTGAAATACAATGCAAAAAGATCTACAATATATTTTCATCTAAGAAGAAGTCTATCTATTATGAAGTAGCATTTCTAGAGATTTGAAGCCATTAGAAGCCCTTGGAGAAAAAAAATCCTCATAGTGAAGAGAAGTAAACTTTAGAATGGCGGTGGTAGAATCAATTTGAAGTCAAAGTTGAAGATTACTAAACGAATGTGATGAAAAGTAAATGGTTACAGGTTTTGTCACTTAGGGTTTTCTTTACCCTATTTTAACCAACCTCAACATAAGGAATTTTTTTCCTTTGGTTTTTTTAAAACTTTTGCATAAATTAATTGCTATGTATTAGGTATTTTTGCATACCTTTGCATATATTGTAAATCTTTGCAAAATGTAAGGTGAAACAAAAGTGGTCAACTCCCCTAGCTTTTGCATGACTTCAAGTTAAATAAATAATGTAAAAAAATAATAAAGTAATGGTCTATAAATTACTTTATTATTTGTCATGAAAATGCAAAAGCTAAGCAAATCCACAACACCTAGTAAAGTAACTCATCATTCATTACATTATTATTGGTTCAAATTGATTAACTTCATGTCAAATCATGCAAAAATTAGAAGTGGATTTTAACAAGAGCTTTTTGAGTCTGATTTTAAGTTGGAGTGATTTTAGCGTCCAACTTGGTCAAATTGATTGTAAGAGGGAGTTTGAGCCTATTTTCCCTTGAATTACTTTAGTTTGACTCCTATTTGTCAGGGTTTTCCATTTTTCTTGTGGATCAATTTTTGGGAGATATTTTCAGATGCAGTTAACTACAAGTGCCACCTATTGGCACTTTGGAGTTATCTTTTGTATATACGTGAAAAAAAATATTATGTTTTTTCTCAGCTCTTTCCTTTTTGCTCTCTTGTAAATTACAGAGAGAAGAATCTTTTGTAACTCATTTTTACAGATTTATACAGAACAACAGGTTACAAGTTAATATTTTTTGTCATTTATGTAGTATTTTCCTACTATCTTCATTCAATATTTATCAAATTTATCTCTTCAAATAATGCAAATGTCTTTGTGAATTATTTTGATGAAATTATTGTGTTTTAATTATCAAAACCTCTAATTTTGTCTCATTAATTATTATACATCAACAAAAGTAATTATGCATCACAGGTCTTAGGTTGTGCTTATGTTCATTATGTTCTTCAAGTTGTGAAAAATTATTTTCCTTCTAAAAAGATAGATTGTTTGGCAGTCTTTGGAAACATTATTGTAATGAAGTTTCCCATTTCTAAACTATGTAAACATTTTTTTTTAAATATTTGTGAATCAATTTGCATGTTCTAACATCATTTAGGTGCATCACCATCCTTTTAAATTTAGTTTTAGTACATTCATTTTAGAGCCTTCTATCCCTTTTCCATCAAAATTAGTAATTCATTAGAAAATCAAAAGGGAACCAACCCATATTCTAGAGGTCTATCTTTGTTATAGGGTACCCACAACCCGAAGATGTTCTAGTGTTACACAAGATTGCTAAGCTTTCTTGCATTGCATCTTGAGTGAAATCCTAGTTGATAATAGTTTTTGGCATGCCGACTGGATTGTAACCTAATTTTCCATTCACATCAAGATCCTAATTGTTGTTGTTTTGGTAAGAACAACAATATTTTCATCCTTTTGAGGAGAAAATCCATACTTGGTGACTCCATTTTTTGGTTTTATATGTATATATAGTTAGAGTAGCACATGAGAAGAATTCATACAATAAGAATTGTTGATCCTCTAAAATACTTGCATTTTTCATCACCTAAGAGAAGTGGTATAACAATAAGAAGGAGATCTAGATCACATTCAACACCTAAATATCATTCCACACCTCCTAGTCTCAGGCAGGAAAGTTTTGTACGAGTATTTCTAGTATGTCCTATGCCAATACTTCAAGTTCCAAATTCAACAGTTCCACCAGCTCCAATGGCCAGAGCTCATGCATTTGTACCATTCAATGGGGACAAGCCATTGAATCTGCAGTAGCATGATGATATACCAATGGTTGCACTCAAAATTTTACCCATTTTCACTGGTGAAGATTAGACTACATAAATAGAGCATATAAGAGATGTAGCTTCACTTTGTGGAGTTCATCACTTCATCACGTTACAAAAGAGAATGTGGCATTAAGACTTCTAGCAACATCAATAAAGGGAAAAGCTCTTCAATGGTTATGAGGATCGCTTGTTAATTCTATCATAACATGGGATGAGTTAATGGATTCCTTGAATAGGTATTTTTCAGACAAATCAAATCATCTATCCATTGTTGAGTAGATGATGACCATTAAAATAGCTCCACAGGAGCAGATGGCAGATTTTAATTTTTAGTTTCAAAGAACTTGGAACATAATTCTAACAATGATAAGACCTTCACCTAATCATGCATTTTTATATTACCTTAGAACATTAAATAGTGATATCACTATAATGGTTCAATCAATAGGTGAAGTGACATTACCAAGAGCATTTGAAATTTCCATTAAAGCTAAGAATAGCCTTATTCAATTTGGTGAAATTGCACCTAGGTCTCCAATGCTTATATTTCATGATATTCAACCTCTAATTCCTATCCAAATACCTCTTATTTCTCCATTACCTATTGTTATAGCCTTAGGATATCGAGCATCTACTCAAAATAGTGTTGTTCCATCCAAATCTCAAGAGTTGCAGGAGATAAAAAATATATTGAAAAACTTTGGCAATGATTTAGTGAATATAAAGAAGTAGGTTGGCCAAGAGTCCAAACCTTACCAAGCCCCATACCAAGAAAATAGGCTACCTTATTAGGATGATTTCCAAGGATAGAGAATAAATTACAATGCTAAGCCATTTTAGCCATATAATCCCAATGCTACCAACTTTTCAAAAGAGCTTGTGCATGTGTAGAAAAATTTGGCACAAGATTATGTTTGGTGATATCCATGTAATTGACCTCATAACCAAACTATATGCATGAATGGAGTGGTCAATCAGGCTCTTATGGTAGAAAGAAACTATGCTACTTCTGAAAATTTGACAAAGGAAAATCATGAACAAGAAGATTCACAAAACAAGCAAGATGCTTCTGATGTTGCCTTAATGAATTGGACAGGAAATGAATTATATGGAGTAAATCATATACAAGGAAAAAATTAGTTGTCTACCTCTATTGTAGCTAATACAAGGTCAAAGAAAGAGATTGTTGACTTGGGACAACAAGCTATTTGAAAGGTACAACAAGTAGATAAAGGCCAACAACAAGCTAGTAAAGATAAAAATTAGACTTCTATAGCTCAACAAGGTTAGATTTAGCATTCCAATTCTCAAAACATTCATATTTTACCAAGACGCCAAGCTATAGATACTAAAGAATAGCCAAAGGCTCAATCTTAGCCTTTACAAACACAAACTAAAGCTTTTGTTTCTAAGGGACAACAAAAGGTTAGTGCTCCTATATTTAATATTGTTGATCATATAAAAAAGGCCATTGTTTGCTTGACTATTTTGGATGCATTGCATATTCCTAGGAAAAAATATTTATTGAAAGACGCTTTGGATAGGATTTCAATTTTAAAGTTACCTACTAAAGAGCAGCCTAAAGTTGTACTTACAAACAACTTTGAAAATAAGAGTGACCAGTTAGCTCAAGCGGTTAAACCACCTCCTTTTTATGTCTGTTTGATCATTGGTGAAAATATAGTGCACAATTGCATGATTGATTCAAGAGCAAGCAACTCTTTTATGCCTAGACAACTATTTGATAAGCTAGGATTGACTTATGAGCCATTGTAAAAGGGATTAGTTCAATTAGATGGTACAACCATTAAATCTGTTGGAGGGTTTAAAAAAATCTTCCCCTTACCCTACATGCTTGTCAAAGCTTTTCAATTCCACAAGATATCTATGTGATAGATTTATCACATTTTTTTTCCATTTTCCTTTCCAGAAATTTTACTACAAAATTAGGTGGCTATTTATCATCATATTGGTCTCATATGTTATCTAGAAAAGGATATGGTACTAGAGTGACCATAAAATCAGAATCTCAAGCTAAGGAACATGTAGAACCATATTTATCTGTAGTATCGAAAAAAGGATCCCTTAAAAAATTTTGCACTCATTTGGGTCCTCCTTGTGGATTTTGGCTTAATGTTGACTTGATTTAGTGTTGTAATGTGATTAACACATTCACATTAGGTCTTGGGCCCTTGTGAACTAATGAAATTTAATGGTTCCTTACAAAAGTGTTGTGAAGTGTTGCAACACACTTTCACACTTTTCTAGGATTTTATCAATAAAATAAGCATAATAAATATAATTTTAATCATAATTAATATTATCCTTGCCTCATTTAGAGTGTTGTAAAGTGTTGTCACACACTTTCATATTCCTCTAGGCTTGTCATTAATAATTGGACTTTATTATTCTTTAATTGGCCTCATTTTTCATCCACATGCCTTATTTATGTGTATTTTTTAGAATAATCTCAACAAACATCATTTAAACCATCAAAATATCAAAACACCTCAAATTTCTATGGTGGGAATCATTCACCATTATGGGTGAATGATTCCCCTTAGGTGGGACCCATTGACCCAGGGTGGCGAGTTAGTCCCCTTAAACTAAAAATTCAAATTTAATTTAAATTTTTGGTGGGTTTTTATTCTCCAAGATCTAAGGTTGGCCTGTAGTAATGTAATTCCAGGAATTATTGCATAATTGAGTATAAATACAAGGTTTTTCTCTCATATTCATACCTATCATTTGAGAGAGTTCACAAGTGCATTTGAGCATTCACAAGAGAATTTAAGGCCTTTCAAGGACAGATTATCAAGAATTTAAGAGCATTTTAAAGTGTCAGTCATCATGTCAAAGATTCTTTTCATCATGTTCTTTTAGAGCTAAAAATTGTGGTGTAGGATTTGTAATTCAAGTAAACTTTGCATTCAAGATCTATCAGCATCAAGCTAGATTCCAAGTCTACATCCATTGGATCCATCACTTACATGATTGTAGTAGTTTATTTCAAGGGTTTGGTGAGTTACAACATTGTATTTTGGTCATTCATTATTCTCTTTCCATATTTCATTCTATTTTAAGGTTTAATTACCAACAAGGTGTTTGACCAAGGTAAACCCCTATTCACTAGCTCCCACAACATTTTTCCCTCTTCTCGTGTGTGATTTGTAGGGTTAGGTTGCATATTTTCTAAGAAGTCAAGTTGGGGAAAAGTTTTCGAAGTTGTCATCAAACCTTAGCGAAGTTTGGAGAAGACCTACAGGATAAATTTTGTAGTTTTGAATCCAGATCTAAATCAGGAACATAAGAGCAGATCAAGAGGCACAAAATCCACTTCAAAATTTCTAGAAAAGTAGAAGTGGATTGATTCACCATTATTGGTGAATGAATCCCACTGTACATGCCTGATCAAGATTTTGCAGATCTAAGTACCCAATTGTTTGAAACTTGTTCCAGCACAGTTTTCCTGAAACTAGACTAATTCATCCAGCTTGGTGTATGAGTCCTTGTCAGCTCCAACAACAATTTTTTTAGGATTCCAGAGCTTCATCCTACCTTCTTCAATTTTTCAGGTGCATACTTTCTGTTTCATATCTTTTTAGTACAATTTTTCCATCTTTTTAGGTCATTTAAGTACTTGTTTGCATATTACATTATGGTTTTCAACATTTTCTTTTCCAAGTTTACACTTGGTGGTGAACCCCTTATTAGATATCATTCAATCACTATAACCTTTTATTTTTCTGATTTCAATCTCCTTTGCATTGAAATCTCAAGGGGATTTTCTTAAGTGAAATGTAGAAAAATTAGTCTTTCTCCTTTTAGGTCAAAAACCCTAGAAGTGAAAAGGAAGTACCACATTTTTCCTACATTTCATTTTGGTGAACCTACATATAAAGCATTATAATTCTAATTTGGAGTTCATTTTCATCCTAGATTTAGCTTGCATTAACATTGCATTAGGTTTTGTATTGTCTAATTTGCATTCTAGGGTTTCAAAATTTTCATTTGTGAAAAGCTCATTTAGCTTGCATTATCGTATTTTAATTTCATTCAAAAATAAAAAAATTCTACATTGACATCTTAGATTTACATTGGAAAACATAAAAAGCATAAAATTCAATTCAAAAATTCTAAAAAAATTCAATAAAATTAGCACTTGGACTCATTCGCCACTTAGGGTGAGTCAGTCCTCTTGCACAATTTTCCCTACATTTTTTGGCATTCATTCTTAATTTTTCAAGTTTCTATTTGTTGTTTCTGCATTTCATTTTTACTTTCAAGAATTGTATTTATAAGCATTTCATTCTTGTTACCTTAGATTACATTTGCATTCACCCCACATTTAGTAGCCTTTGCATGAGTGTTTGGTGTCCTATTTCTCATATGTTAGTGAGAAGAAGTTCGTGACTCATGTCATTCCATGATAGCACAATTGTTGTGGATCTTGGGTTATTTAGAGCTTCCACTCTTAGTATTAACATTAGTACACTAGGCATGGATAACACTCCTAGCAACTCTTTTCCTATAGATTGTATGCAAGTTGAAACAAGAAATGATAACATCCCATAGGAAAAGATAATTCAAATTCATGAGGGTCTAGCAAACCTACAACATCAAATAAGCCTCAAAAAAATTTCAACCACTATAATTCCTACTATATAAAACTTTCACTGCATGCTTGAAAGTGATGAAGGCCTTGACCTTATGAAAAACATAGTGCAAATCTTTAGAAAGCATTTTCCCCTCAACTACTAGTTGTCCTTTGCCAACAAACAATGTTACAAGTCAAGGAAGAACTCAAATTCCTTCTCCCACATCCATAGCCTCAATCCCTAGCTATACCAGTCCCCAAGTCATAACAACAATGCAACAAGTTAGTAATGTGATTCCTTCCTTAGATATTCCTACCACTAGTACAAAAACAACAATATATAACTAAATAAACTACTAAAAATTGCATATAAATGACTAATTTTTGTGATGTGATCATTAGTAGTTTATTTCCGGTCATTTATAACGCGGCTAAATTTATGACTAAACTACTTTAGTTATTTATCTGGTCATTGATTTAGTCATTTATTTGGTCATTGATTTGTTCATTGATTTAGTCATTGATTTAGTCATTAATTTAGTCATTGATTGTTGTTAACTAGTCATTTATTTAATCATGGTAGTGATTTATTTACTCATATATTTAGTCATTAATTTAGTCATTTCTTTAATCATATATTTAGTCATTAATTTAGTCATTAATTTAGTCATATATTTATTCATATATTCAATTATTAATTTAGTCATATATTTAGTCATTTAATCATATATTTAGTCATTAATTTAGTCATAATTTTAGTCATATATATTTAGTCATTAATTTAGTTATTTTTATTTACTGGTTTCCATTAATTGGTAGTAAATATAGTCATGAAATGAATAATTTATTAAATACCATAAATTTTATAATGCAAAACTAACATAATATTAAACTTGAACTAAAAGATAAAAGAAAATAAAAATATTACATATATGAACAAGCTACAACATGCTAGAATTAAAAGATTGATTCAACATCATGCTAAATAAAGGTAATCTACAATATATAGTTATAGTTATAAGATATCAAAGAAAATAATGGGTTGTAATCCGAATTCAGAAAGTTAATGGCAATAAGTATTCTTTTATTTATAGTTTATAAAACCATTCATACAATCATGAGCAACATGTATATCATAAGATGGAGCAAGTTGAATGACTGTTATGACCAACCATGTCCCTAAAATCTAGTGGAATATACCCAACTACCAGAATAACTCTTTTGAGCATGGAAAGGTATCTTAACAATGAGTTGACTCAATTATCTGGACTAGACAATTCTACTTTAGAGTGAGAACTTTCTTCTTCTTGCATACCTATGTCTAGTCCTCTCAAAGGCTGATAACCTTTCATTGTAACAATCCACTAAGTATTGTACTTTGTTATTGATGAACAATAGGATTTCCAAATCATCTTGAGCAGAGCACAGTCTTTCAAGATTTTGATAGAATTCTAGAGGGAGTTGAATTCTTCCTCTAAGATAACCAACAGGGTGAAAGAAATTTTTTCTTGCAGGAAAACAATATTATATTTAACAAGTAAATCCATTTGCATAATTTATTTAAAGAACCGAATGTAAAATAGGAAAAAAGAGTAGTGATATCACCATGCTACACATAGCTAAGCTATGATGTTGAGTCTTAACATGCATTATGCAGCTAATTCTTTGATGAAATCAAAAATTGAAACCTTGATATACTTTCTACTGATATCAAATGTAACAAATACATCTTTGGATCTAGATGCAACTACATCTTCGAGTGTTTCAGAGTTTCTATTACAGTGATAAAAGTAAAATATGAACTAAAAAAGAATAATAAAATAATATTTCCAAATAATTTTACCTATTCATCTAAAGTAAGCCCTGCACTACCCAACAATGTCCTCTCCTATATTGCTTGAGAATATTTTGAAGAACAGTTCCTACATGATGTTTATAAGGAAAAAGAAAAAGAAAAAATTTAAGCAATTTAGAATCTATGAAATTCTTAATAGCATGGGTAAAAGGTTACCTAATACATAGAATGGACAGTCATGTTGAAAGTTTGGACCAGAGAGAGTGGACAGGAAAAATCAGATGAAAATTCTACAGTTGTGACATTGAGATCAGATTTGAAATAAGAAAATGATTGACCTGCATACTAGATACACACATTGATTGCAAGCCATAAATAGCTCCCCATATATTGTTATGCCAATATCATCTAATCATATTTGGAAAATATGGCCACCCATGTTCTGAAGAGGCTTAGGCTACAAAGAACAAAGAGACATATCAGTAATTGTGAGAAAATGCATTTCATCAAATGAAAAAAATGAAACAAATATTAGAAGTATTAATATAATTTATTTCTTCTTTTCTCAAGAAGAGAATTTTCTCCTCATTACCAATGATTAGAAGACAAACTAGAATGTTGGAGAAAGAAAATCCTATCAAATAATAATTTATCAACAAAGGGAGAGATAGTAGATTTCAACATGTAACCAGTAGCTAAAAGGATTGCACAAAGTGGTAAAACCTCAAAGCATTTGCATCCTCCTCAAAAAAAAAAATGATTAATGAGGTTAAGAAAAGCATTATGAAAATATGAATGTAAATGTTTACAAAGCCATACCATACATTCCATAGACAGAGCATCATAAAATGATAGAAGGCAAGACATTAGCACATTTTCAAGTAAATCAAAATGTTTTCCTAGTTGCCAACGATTAGCAAGGATTATAAATTAAAAAAAAACTATCCTATAGCTGGTATAAATTACTAGAATATTCTAACAAATACAAGGATAAAAGTCAATTTTATTTTGATAAACTAACATAGTCAATAATGAAAAAGTTGACAACAGACCCTTCTAAAGATTTTATCGATAAGATGCAAGATTGACATGTACTTTCTTTTTGGTGATGCTCTCATTTCACAACTCAAAAAACACTCAAAATAGGAAATAAAAAGATATGAACTATATGTTTACTTCAATATAAATTCATTCTTCAGAAACAACTAGAGGCTAGTCGATATTCGATATAGATATAGGACTATTAGCCAATAAATATATAGATTTTTTCAATAATCATGTGCCAACTAAAGTGAAAAGGTAGCTTATGATTGGAGGAGGAAGTGATCCAATAGAGATGTCAGATACTTCTCCTCCCCCTTTAGGATACTACATATTTTCCTATCAGATACTCAAAACATATATGATACTCCCCATATGGCATGGATACTTTATCCAAAAATATACATAAATGAGCAGATATTTGAGCCAAATCCAATACATTTGGATACGATAGAAGACTTTCTAGCTCCATATCCTCTTTATGGTTTATGTAGAAGTAAAACATTTAAAATGTGAGAAAAAAAAACTACACACATTATACATAAATCACTAAAGACAAATACACAATATAGTAAAATACACAAAAAATTTAAAAAACATGCAAGCACATTGTTAAGTATTTTGTCTACACCTTAAGAATGTACCTTGAACTTTGGTGTCATAACAAATCACTTCTATAAATGTGCTACACATATACATATAAAACAACAACCTCTTTGGTTAACCTTTTCATGCTCAAATCCAAGGCCTAAACTAAATTAAAGGATAGCTAAAAGTCTCTTTTACTGTGTATTCTCTAGAGGTGATAGGTTCTTCAAAGTCATTAATGTGAATTTTTTAATATGAATAATTAAGCTATAGTATAAGATTTACATATTACCTATACCATTTCACTTACAAATCTCAAACCACCTGGTCCAATAATAGACCCAACAAGTAAGTGCCCTATGATAACCTGTCAATATTTTTAAAGCTTGGTCAAAAAAGGAAAAACTACTTGTAGATCACTAGATGAAAGCTCATAAACTACTTATAAAACAAACATAGCTACCACTGGAACAAATTAGAGATTCATTTCTTTTTAGTCCATAAATATTTACACCTCATAAAAGGCATAAGAGATTGGCTGACTGTCCAAACCTAGAAAAGGTAATTCTGCCAACTACTGCAGAGATAATTAGCACCACTAAATCTTAAATGAGCCTACACCATAGAATATATCATCTGTTACTAATCAAATCACTACTCAAAAAACCCTAATATGTATGTAAATAACATGATCATGTTTTGGCTAAGGGTGACATGCTTTCCAATTGTTTACTTAAAGGTTGTTTATTTTTTAGGATAATATATTTATAATGTCCAATCCAAAATCCAAGCATCCAATCATGAGTTAGGAAATAAAAAGATATGAACTATATGTTTAATTAATTCAATATAAATTCTTTATTTAGAAATAACTTGAGGCTATTTGGTATTCGATATAGATATAGGTATACTTTTCTCATGCAACACTAGAGTTATACTAAAATAAACCTACAATATTAACAAATGGTTAGGTACATGTTGATTCCAATTCATGGGAATAAACATTGAAGAAAATTATTCCAAGAACAAGTTTGATCTAATAAAATAAATATTTTTAAAAAAACCATGGAGGGATAGGGTGACCAAAAGATAAACAATTTTAAGATGGCATCCTGGACTCATTTGATTCCAAACAAAAGGAACATAAAAATAATATACAATGATGGAGACATCAAAATACTTATTATTTAGAGGTAAATGAGGGATTTATTTGATGACCTTCACACATCTGAAATTTCTACAAAAGTGAAAGAAATTCCAAAGGTGGCTAGAGATAAGTCACCAATGAAGTAGGACTACATAGTGGGAAGATTACAAGTAAAGGGGCGAGACACCCAAAACACCAAAATCATCTCTAAAAAGAGGATCACAAACAATCTTAGGGAAAGTAAAAATGGAGACACATAGAATGTCTTGACGGCAGGTGTATATACAAATTATACAACCTTTAATATATAATTCATAACTTCAAATACCTCTCCAAGCCTTCTCATGGCTCCACTAAAACCACTAGACAAGGTGGAAAATATTGCATACCATATCTGGATGTCCATGAAATAAATTTATACAAGAAACAAAAAAAAAAATGGTTTTGCATAATGTGATATGAATAATCGCAAAAGACATTTCAACTTGTAAAAAGCAACTTGTATCAAACACATTAAGATTTACAAAATAATTTTCATATTTCATACTTTTTAGCAGTATTCACATAAGGGTTCTTAAGCCATTTTTTTATAGAACACTACATTCTACACAGTAAGTAGCATAAGTAGCACACTAGAATGATTTGTGGTTGAATGGGTAAAATATCAACTGTAAAAGCCAAATGCTACATACCAGTATTACAAGTGCCCAAATAGATATAACTACCCCTATATTTCCTGGTACTACAAAGTTTCACAATCCATTATTAGGTGAGAATTGCTTGGTGACTGCTAGAGATATTATAAGAAACTATTTAAACTTTCAATACCAGTACGATTTTGGAATAACTCGTGCCTTAGGTAATGAATATCTGTTATATTCATTATTTCCTTTGTTGGATGTAAAGGAAAAATAAATGACACATTATTAGAATTCCAAGTTATCAATAATGAGATTGAGATGAATTTTAAGTTCATAAGGTCAAATTGATCTACCCTAGGTAGAGATGTCAAAAGTGCATGTAACTGTATTAATTATGATTACTGCTCTGATAAATGTACTCAATTTAGAATAAATTCTAGGGCTGCATTAGAAAATATTTGTAAGATTTGATGTTGTAAGTTGTCTTCTCTTCCTTTTAATTATTTTTCAGTTGGATCTATATTTGCAATTGAACCCAAAATAAATTCAATTACAATGAAAACAAGTAAAATATACTAGGAGCCATTTTTGGGATATGTAGCTAGAAATTCAAAAAATGTAATTTATGAGGAAAATATTATAGAAAGTTGGCTAATCAAGGATATCCAAATTGAAGTTAATCCATGTTCCTAAAACATTTAATTGTCCTTTCCCTGAAATTCACCTTTCCACTGTCTATTGCACTCTTATCAATCCATGTAAGATATGGTGCTTGAGAATTATTGTGGGAATCAATAAAAATTTACACATTACCTTATATATTGTTCAAATTTGTACTTCTAGAAGATTTGGCTCTTTTTTCAAATTATTGGTAAATCAAGCCATGTCAATTCATCTAAGTACAACCCACAAACATTGAAGATGAGATGAGAGAAGCCTAATAGGTAACTTGCATATGGAAGCTGCTACCAAGTGTGCTTAGTTTTTTTCAATTGTTAATCCTTAGTAGAGTGGGTTGAATTCTCTCCTTTACAGTAGAGGGATAATCATGTTATATACATGTAAAAATTGATAGACTTCAAATAGTGATCTAGTGATGTCATGACCTATTGTAGATATTAAACATGATTGGGAAAATCTATCCATCCATATAGTGCCAGTGCTATCATAAAACTATCTCCCACTCCTCTATAGATTGAGTGCTAATGAAGATTCTAGTAGCATCAATGTTGCACTCAAAACCATTTTTCATAAGTTTATCTACTACTGTTGTGAAGATAGTATTAATTGGTTATTAACATGCTTTTGTTTTTCTCAAAGCTTAATCCCTGAAGGGGATATACTAAAATTGATAATGTTCATATGGTATTTTATCCAACATGCAACTAATATTTTATTTTTCTATGAGAGTAGAGGTATACATTTACCTTGGCAAGATTAGCCACACAAATTCTAGATAGCATATATCTACATTCTATAGTTATGTATATATAGTCTGGTATTGAATATTGCACACTTAGTATCCTTTGCAAAACCATCATAATTAAAATTTTCCAATCACAACATGTAATTTATCTCTTTTCCTCTCTTTTCCAATCAATTGAAAGTTAATTGGAATAAAAATAAATAAGAATATGTAGAGCTTACTCCTATAGTTTTTCTAAAGTGCTTGGGATCCTTTGGATCTTCAAATGGATAAGCTCCTGCCAACATCACATAAAGAGTCACTCCACATGACCATACATCTATTATCTACATAGATTCACACCCAAGTCTCTGCATCATTATTATTTCAATATTGCGATGCCAAGGCCATACAACATTAGCACAATTGGGAACATAAGAGGAAAAAATTCTAATGAATGGTACCATTTTTTATAATTAGGGTACCTTTCCATCGTATTATTTTTTGGATATAATTTCTAGAGCAATGTAGGTAGGGGATCCTACCCTTGATTTTGGTTGGGATTTCAGTAAAGAAGACTAAAGAAAATACATAAAAAAGATAAGGTAAACATTTCCATGCACAACTAACATAATTGAAAAGGCTTGAATTATAAATGTAATTTGAACTGGCCACCATTTGGAAAATACCAAAAGAATTTTTCAATTATAGAACTAAGTCTATTAGTACAAAGAAAGAGACAATACTAAGTAAAATAGAGATAAGTATTTTGTAATGAAGAATATAGTGTGCAGGAGGAGAATATGAGGGAGTAAATACCGAAACAAGAGAGTTATTTCAAAAATTAGGGATATGTTCTTTTGTGAATACTAGATGCTCTATGGTAATTTGTATTTGAGAATAAGTGTCTTGAAGTTGAACATGTTTTACCTTAAGGCTTTGTCCTACTTTATGCCTTGGAATAGCCGAAGTCACATATTTTTTAGCCAGGGAGAAGAGTTTCCATCTAATAAAGTATTCTCCAACTTAAGATCCCTGTGGCACAGTTGTATAGATGGCACAACAAAAACACAATCAAACCCTATCCAGAAAATTACTATGGCATGAAAAAGTAGAATAGTTTTATGAAGAATAATAATACCATGGCATGACAATAGCTAACACCAGATATGAATTGTTGGAAGAAGAATCTGGCATGCAGGAAATAATTTAGTTATAATGTCTAGGAATAAAAAGATTCTAAATTTTGATAATCACAAAGTCACCAAGCCCTTTTTGTTTCTAAACAAATCTTATGTTCCCAAAATTCATCACATTAAAATTTTACCTACCAAAAGTGTGTTCAGAAAATTCATCAAATTAAAAGTTTGTGATTAATTTTCAATGGCCGTGAATTTCTAGTGGTGAATTTTCCATAAGGTGAATTTGTCATGGTGGTGAATTTTTTTGTAGTGAATTTTCCATCGATGAATTATTGATGGTGAATTTGTCAGATGAGAAAGTTATTTCATAGTAAAGATCTTTGGGGATATCAGTGCTTGATCTCAATGTATCATATAAAGAAACAAAAAGAATCAATACCAATCACAATTTTTGTGTGGAAAACTTGCTTTAGTCAATCTTGTTGGTTGTGTAAGAGCTCCAGAAAAAAATAATGTTCAACAAAATATTAGAGATGGAACAAATATTAATCATTATCTCATTGCTTTGGTGGCTTGCATTAATGCTTTGGGAAAGTAGTGGAAAACGGCCTTGTGTATGCTCCCTACCATAATGGCAAGCTTACAAGAATTTTGAAGGATTATTTTAATGGGATATTCCTTTAGCAAGTTGAACCTAAGGTTAATCTCATCCCTAAAGAAACTTTGCATGGTTGCAGTTTCAAAGAGGATATTAAATAAGCAATGAGTAATGAATAACTTGGATGGAATCTTCATGCTTTCGCACTTTCCATATGTGAGGAAGTTAAGCAGAAGCTACTTTTTTATTTTATACATCTATATTTAACAATGAGGTTAGCCACCAATATGAGCCATTGCATAAAATTACATATTTGAAACCGCTCTTTTAGAGGGAGCAACATTGGTAAAGGATTTAGGCTTGAAATTTTTGGCAGGTTGTGAGACCATTTCAGTCGCAACTATTTCTTGTCATGATGATCCATCCTTACCTCCACTGGATAACATTTCATTAGTTTTTGGATGACGGATATACTGGAGCATTTTCATTTTCTTTGACATCAATTAACGATCAAAAGACATAGTTGAAGTTCAATGTGGGATAAAGGATGGAGGACATGGTTACACAACAACATTTGAGGAAGAGGAAAGTTCCCCAAATTTTTTAAGTTCCTTACTTAAGGAAGCTCATGGTTTTGATGTGATTGAAGCTATGCTCCAATCAAGAGCTAAACAAGGGGCCTGCCATTATTGATTATTTATTTCAGAAGTTCAAAAGTCTATTATATTAGGAAAAGAGTTTGTCATTATTCTAATGTTTTGCAATAAATTTGATTAAGAGGAGTCCCTGATCGAGGTGGGATGGGAGGAGTTGGAGAAGTGAAATCTCACACATTTCAATTGTCAACGAAGATATAGAAATGACGGACAAAAAATAGTCAATGAAGAAGGAATAAATCTCGGAGTTATAATTACATTCCAAAATTAACACGAGACATTTTAAAAGAGATCAATGAATTGAATGCAAGAACACGATGCCCATTTGAGTACTCTGACAATTTTACATCATGAAAACAAATATCATGGAAACATAAAAAATTAATTCAGTGATATTGATTTATGTTTGATTTTAGATATTTTTTTGGTCTAATCTTGATGGTTTGTGTTCACTGTGAATTGAAATCAATTTCTTTACAATTTAACTGGTTGTAATACTTTATTTTCAAAAACATTCTGCACAGCCCATTAACAGGTAGCCAAATTCCAAAGTTTTTATTAAGTAATAGAACAAATTTATCTATTTTCTAACTCATATACATCCTTTTATCTTACAATCAGTATAATGTAAGAAAATTTGTAAAAAAAGGAGTAGTGAATAAAATACCATTTTCTATTAGTCATTATCAATCTTGTAACGAATGTTAAACTATAAAGAAGGATGAGTTACATAGATTTAAGGCTTGACCAAGTGGCGATTTTATTCGGAATTAACAAAGTCAACATAATCTATTTCATGTCCATAGATTTTATGAGGATCATATCCATTCAATTGAACATGTTGTGGGACCATTTTCCCCATAGGAATGGTAAATGGCTTGTAATCTCTGTCATTAATGACAATTTTAGAACATGCATGCTAAGTAAATTTGACTGTACAATAAATGCAAACATCTAGAGATTATTATATTCCCTATTGGCTAAAACATTTAGGGGGGATGGCTACTGCAAATTATTTTTCACAATTGTTGAAAAATAATTCAGAAAGTTTTAGGTGTATAGATAGATAAAGCATTCACACAAAAAAAAACTTGTGTGTGCTTTTCCTGTTCATGCCTGTTCATTTTCATTGGCTTTAACAACGACAAACAACAACCTAATATGATATAAAATAATTTTAAAGCTATATAATTTCTTACATTTAAGATAAAATAATTCTTAAGCTATATAATTTCTTACATTTAAGTTTCTTAAGAAATATTCCCTCTATTTTTCATTTTACTTGAAATACAATTTCACAACACTACCAAAGATTGGTCTTAGATTCACCTAAATTATCAATAGAAGCTGCATATTTTTCATTTTACTAGAAATACATTTTTTGGGCCTCACAAATGTGGAACTACAAATAAAGTTCATGTTAACTTTGTACACAAACATTCCAAGAGAGAAAAATTATAACTAATATGTAATTAGTAGTTTGCAGAAACATATCTATGCAATGGAAATGTAAACTTGTGCAATTCATGAGAAGTCCAGTTGCTACTGATTTAACAAGGATTTTTTCTTTATGACAACATTCAAGATGCAAGGGTGTTCAAATGGAGAAATTGATAGTCACAATATAGGGATAATACTCTTACATGCCATATGAATATTTCTTAGAGCTTCATTACATATGTACCAATAAAGATCAATCCCTCCTCAGAAGAGGTACAACATGTCAAGTGAATAAAGGTGACCAAATTAGATTTTGGGATGCTAGGAAACCACCTGTTTGGACTCAAACATATCTTCTACAACTTAGAGACAACTTTCACAAGGAGGAATATTATCATCTTGCTAGCTATCTAATTTATTGTAATGGGAGAAAGGAGAGGAGAGTAGAACTAATTAGTATAGGGGTTTCATGGATAGGCCAAATATAATGTCTTAATTGACAATAGACTACTTACTGAAACTTTTAATTTTGTAAAGGAAGTTAGTGTTGGTTGGGACATTGTTTCAATCAAAAAGGTAAAAAATATGCACAAGAGGACACCATGCCTATTGATTGGAAAGTATTGACTAACATATCTGATTTGATACAATATTTCATAGAATGACACCAAACTTTGCTTGCTACAATATTTGGATGGGAATTAGTTATAGATTTTTCAATAATTAAAGTTAGACCCTAGGATTGGTTTTTTAGCATATGGGAGACAAGCATGATTCACTTATCCAATCCAAAATTAAAATAAATCTAATAATTAGCAAGCATTCACCCCTCATGTAACTGGTACAATCACCATGATCCCAACAAGACACCTAAGATTATGATACGTTAAGAAGAAAAAAATATAGATAATCTTCTTTCTAGTAACTCTACCAAAGTCCAAACACAATCCTTGACCTTAATGACAAGAAGCTTGAGGACAAAGATGAATGTGTTAAGATTCTAGATCCAAAATCCAAAATGTCAGATGACTAAAATTAGGATGCACCAATGGATTTTGAGGATTTAGAAGATGGGCCGAAGGAAATAGATGATCCAAAAATCTCTAGGGATTGTGAAAACTAAAAATTCCAAGGTTGAGTAGACAATAGAAAAGGATTTTTAAGAGGAATCCTATATACAAAGGAAAATGTTTTCAACCTATTATTGGCAATCCGTACTAAAAATGATCTCGAAAACTTCAAAACATATCAGACTCAAGAAAAATGGGAAAAAAAATATCAAGAGTCCATCACTGCTTAAAAATAAGAAATTCAGAGGGAGAAAAGAACCTCAAACCCATATGCCTTGTTTAGCACAAAATGAAAAATATATGAAAACAAATATAAACCATCTAACAAGCTTTTCTAAGCATCCACTATTTTTTACACCAAACTTTGTTCAAGAGCTCATAACAAAAGTAAGTAGATTACCTAAAAGAATAAGTATTTTGCCTTTATTATTCCTCAATTATTGCCTCCTCTTCTTTGCATCTATTTTTTCTGCCACCATGAACAAGATCACAACAAAATACAAGGAGGAAAAAATGTAGCATAGAATTAAAGTGTAAGAAAAAAAAATGAATAGATAGCCCAACATGCATGTTGAAGCAAAGCTACAAAAAAAAGTATCAATTAAAGAACACTAACCCTAAGAAAACTTACAGAGAGAAATATGAATTGAGTAACATTCACCTTTTTAAATTTTTTATAATTTTGAAAACAATAATAAATGACTACAAACTTTCATACAAACAAGGAAATCAAAGCATATGGAAGACATTGGCCAAAGTAAATGACAATAGATATGAAAACGAATGTTGTTGGTTTTATTGAACATGGACCCTAGAAAAAATTCTATGATTATACATTAACACATAAAACTAGAATTTCACTAAGACCGTAATTTTAAGTAACTCCACCTCCTTAGTAGAAAACACTAAAAGTAGATTGAAGAGAGAAATAAAATTGGAATTTCACTCAGATCTTTTATAGAGAATCCCCAAGTTCATACCTGAGGTAGATATAATAATTATAAAGCATTGAAATTAGGTAAAATACCAAAATTCGGCTTATCTATTGTCATAAAATCATCAGAAAATCCTCATCTCCAAAGCGGCATACGACAAATTCATCGTCAGCAATTCACTGATGGAAAATTTACCGCTAGCAATTCACCGTGGGAAAATTCACCTCCATGAAAAATTCATCGTGGGAAAATTCACTACTATGACAAATTCACCGCCAAGCTAAATTCACCGCCAGCAATTCACCGAAGTGGAAAATTAACCGCATTAATTTTTTTTAATATATATTTTGTAAACTTTGAATTTTTTTTATAAATAATTTTCACCTACATTATTTTTGTGTTAGATTTGGTTAATAGTAATTTTGATTTTCATTTGAATTATTTTAAACAGCTTTAATGTTTTTTAATATATATTTTGTGAACTTTGAAAAAAAATTAAATAATTTTTAGCTATGTTATTTTTGTATTAGATTTGGTTCCTTGTAATTTTTATTTTCATTTGTATTATTGAATTTTTTTTTTGTTTTTTTTATTCTTTTGCAAAAAAATTGAAAAGTTTTGAAATATATATTAAAAAATGGTGGTTAACTTTTTGCCTCAGTGAATTGCTAGCGGTGAATTTAACTTGGTGGTGAATTTTTCATGACGGTGAATTTTCCCATGATGAAT
The DNA here is from genome assembly GCA_007258455.2 of Sequoia sempervirens. Lineage (NCBI taxonomy): Eukaryota > Viridiplantae > Streptophyta > Pinopsida > Cupressales > Cupressaceae > Sequoia > Sequoia sempervirens. Next base: position 35,053,873 of record VDFB02000017.1, on the reverse strand, counting down.
TTGTCATGGTGGTGAATTTTCCCACAGTGAATTGTTGGCAATGAATTTTCCATCAGTGCATTGTTGATGAATTTTCCTAAAGCCCTCCAAAGCATGTCCTCTCATCCTCATCTCAAAAAATAGATGTAAAATAGATATAAAAAACTCATCAAACATAATATTTGTAATATAAATAGCTAAATTCAAGAATCTCTTTCTACCTAAATGGAAAAATGCATAAGATCATTGACATAATCAAAGGTATTCTTTATTTCATATTACAACTAAGAATCAAACTTGAGTAAATGCCTACTTTCTGAGTAAGAAACCTATTAAGCGACACCAACATATACCAAGTTGCAAAAATTCCCTTTTAGGAATTTGAAAAGTAATTATACTAAGATGATGAAGTTGAGACAACATACATATCCCATTTGACAATTTTTTTATATTCTTCTCCCTAGGTGTTTTCCTTTAGAATTTTCTGAAAATGTATTTGTCACAATTTTTAAACTTCATTGTAAGGATAATTTTGAATATAATTAGGAAAGCTAACCAGACATTTCATTTGCAGACTTGAAATCCATGCAATTTTTTCCCCTAAGAGCTATGACTGAACATAATTTAGAAAGCATCCATTAGGAGTTATGATTACAAGTCTTCCTCCCTTATTTATAGTTCTTTAATCTAATCTTTCATGATATTTATCATGTTTATAAATGGCTTTACAGTCTGAAATGTTGAAACACACCACTTGAATCATTTACTCTCATTAGGAACAACTTTTAAATATATTAGAATGAAATATCTAATATTTATGTAATCAGCTAGTAGTAAAAGACAAGAGGAAGGTAAAACTAGTTTCTTCTTTACACTATACACTTAATTAAAAGAAACAATTTATATTAATTTTTGAACACAAATAGCCAAAGTAGCTCAATGGAACTCAAAAAGTGCAGAAATTATACTTACCAAATCCAGAAAAATAAACTAAAAAGTTGACATGGGGGAGAAACCCTTGAGAAACTAGTATATGCAAAGTCCTTTTATATTAGAGACGATGGAAGAAAAGCCTCATGTTGAGAGCATCCCATGGAGGTAGGGGAAAGAGAGACAAAAAGAACAATACTATACTTTCCATTAACATCATCAACAAGCCAAGTGCTAGTTATTTTTGAATTGAAATTGTGTTACAAAAATTTATATCAACATTTTGGATCATATTACATGATCCATCATCCTCAACAAACACCATGAAAGGGTCAATAAAAATTACAAACTAGAAAATTTTGTTTTTTTAGGAAAAAATTCAAATGACTCCTTACCAGTAAAGGTCTCAAAATAAGTTATGGAAATGCTATATAAATCTACCTTGTAGTGTTATTCATTTAGTATCAAACCTTGTGGGTATGCAACATCTCACTTTCCTATAAAATTGAAAAAGTGAATGTTTGGATGCACACACTGAAAAATTCAAGGCCAATAAGCAAAATATGACTGACTGGTATTCATTGCTCTAAAATTTATAACATGGTATCCATGAAAGATGGGCTCTGGCCAAATCGCCTTGGGTACAAAGGGTTTTTAAGGTGTGCAATGTAACTGAAGTACAAAATGGACAACTAATTCTTTTAGCCTACATATTATATAATATAATGATAACAAGAACTAATATTAGCAATCATAACCCAGTCATGGTATCTTAACTGAGTATGATTCAAATTTAGATTGAAAAAAATATGTAGTTGAATCCATAAAAAAATTATAATAATCTTAAATCCAAAAAATAAACCAAATTTATAGAATTTATTTTAAACCTGGATACTCAGAGAAGCAATCCTGTAAACAAGTAAAGACAATTCAAGGCTCCTACAAATCACCATGGCCTAATGTATGTTAAAAATTAATTTCAACTCAATAGAAATATGGAATGGAAATAGTGGTATGTTTCTTCGATTTCTTTTTGTTAAGTCTAGAGCAAGATAGGACCATCCATTCTATTACAATAAAATATTTATGTAGCTTTACAATAACAATTTTTTCCTTTTGGTAGAATAATTTGTTTTATGAGTGAATGGGAAATTCATTGGTATTTGGTAAAAGGTATCCTCTTGTCAAATTCAACTACGAAATGACCTAGTCTCATCTCTTAAAAGTGCCTCTGATCAATACAACCCCGGTGGGATCCCTATGAGCCAACATTCACACCAGTAGTTCTATGGCAACCAAATAATTTTAGTGCCACAAAAACCAACATACCTGCAACCATACATTTCTAGGAAAAGAGACAAAAAAAAAAGAAAAGACAAAGGTGGGTAACACCTAGTCTATTTTTGAAAGGCCCTTCATGGAAGTTTAATTATTGTTGCTTGCCCAAGAACTTGGACCCACATGGTCGTGAATTTTTTCTCTGAGCATTGTGCTCTTTTGATTTTCTAAAAACCCCCTGTCAGTTTTGAAAAATCCCCGTTTATGGTGCTTTGTGACCTCTATCTGTGTTGTTTTTCATGCCCGTTGTGTTGTGCCTACGTTCCTTTGTTCCCCTGTTCATGTTCTCTTCTCCTATTCTATTCTCTGTTCTGAAAGGGAAATGAAATTAATGCATATTCATTGTTGTAGATGACAGGATTGAAGGTAATGTCCAATGTGGGAGGGAGAAGAAAAAATGGGAGGGAAAAGGAAAATTTGGGGGGAAATAAAAAATATATTTTAGAAAGAGGCTTGTTTTAATTGTCTTAAATGCGGGGCTCTATGTACTAGTGCCAGTGTAGAATCATTTTCATTTTTAGAATGCTCTTCATTTTCCTGCATTCTGCAATCCTAATAGGTGGCTCAATAATTGAGGTACCGGGGTTTTTTTTTGGGCATGGGAACCTCGATAATCCTTTGAGTCTAATTGTTTGGGACAATCATGATGTTAGGTCTGAGGTGTTTTAAGTCTTCCGCTAAATTTTTCAAGGCACCTTGTAAGGTAGGAGTGTAATGTGGCATGCTTGATGTCACATTTGTATCACAAAATAATTGTTTTTCCAATGTTTGTCAATTAATGTCTAAGGTGAAAGCATGGGGAATTACAACTAACATTGAAGAAAGTAATGGAAACTATAAAAGTCATGAGGGCCATACCCTTTTTGTATAGTCATATTTATAACCCAAAATTTCCTTCACTGTTATGATTTAGTTTTTTATTGAAAATGAGTAAATGTAATATGATGCAATAAGTATCTGATCTATACTTAATTTTGTTATTTTGACGAGGACTAATTATGTTTCCTACTTGCCTTATGTTTTGCAAGGTACGAGGGGCAACAATTGACAAAGCACTTTTGATGTACTTTTCATGATTCATATTCATTCATTCCCCTTGTGATCTCTTTATACATTCAACCTTCTATCACTTTTCTTTTCTCCCTTCTTTACATGCCTCTTGATACATTTCTTCCTAATCACCTTTTCCTATTTACCTCTCTCCTTAATCACACTTTGACTTGTACTTCTTACATGCCATATATTATTTCCTATATATGTCTCTTTCCAGCTCTTAACTTTCATCTACAATTGCTCCTTACCCTATCCACTAGTATATGTACCTCTCATGATGAGTCCTTTTATTTTATACAAGTTAAAATGATTGGAATATGTTGGATTTGAATAAGTATGTGATTGTTGTATGCTTTTTTTTGTTTAATAGTTTTGGTTGTTAATTTTGTTGATAATTTTAGGTATTTTTGACAATATATTAATTTGTGTGTAATAATAATTAACTTGTCTATTAAGAGTCTATTCCAATATGTTTTAATTTTGTGATCATTTTATTAATTTTGTTATAATTAAAATATTTATTAACATATGATGACACTTTAAAATCTTTATGGTTTTCGTTAATTTTAATAATTTGGTGGTTTTTCATCAATTTAGAAGAAACTTTGATGTTCATATGATGACACCACAAAGAAAACTATTTATTCTATAAAAAATATTTATTAGTAATTTTATTTGTAATATTTTATCATTAATTATGGTAGGCTACGATTGAAAATAAGGTCTTGACAAAGGTTTTATAGTATGTTTATTAAAATAAAAATTATGGCCAATATTTTAATAATGAGCACATTTGTTTGGTCATTTTTATTTGTCTGATATTAGTCATTTATTTAGTCATTTAGTTGTGATTTTACCCAATGACCAAATTAGTCATTTATTTTCCAAATACTACTAGTGTTAGTCACATGACTAAAATTTTTAGTCACGTAGTCATTTACTTTCTAAATTCTACTAGTTTACTAGCATCCCTAGTTCCTATGTGGCATCAAAAGTAATATCTTCTACCTTACCATCTATAAGCATTCCATTCACTTGTCCTTCAACCACATACACTCCATCATCTTCAATTCCATTCCATAACACAAGAAATGACCCTCTAATCACACAAAATTTCCAAACTTTTTCATCCCTTCAAAAGGAAATCTCCACCATAAACCAAAATCAAAATGGTCCACCCACATATTATATCAAAAGTAGTCCATTGTCCTTGGAGATATTGTGAACACCGATGCCACAAGGTGTAGAGGTGCCTAGATTTAGGAAATATGGAGGGAAGGGAGATCCTTATAACCATGTTAATGCCTACACTCCCTTATGTAGTGAATTTTTCCTTGATGATAAACTATTGGAAAAAATATTTCCTTGATCCTTGAAAGATATTGCCTTGGAATGGTTTTCTTCCATATTGAAAAATTCAATTCATTCATTTAATGAAATTTTTGATGCATTTGTAAACCATTTCCATGTGCATATGGCTCCCAAGATGACCTTGGTTGATTTGATGAGATGCAAGAAAAAAGAGGTAGCAAAGATGATTAATTTTATCTCATGCTACCAACCACTTTATTCCCAAATTGATGTCAAGGTTCCTGGTCCACACCTTCAAAAGATGTTTATAGAAAACTTATAAACTAAGATTCAAGATAAGCTGACTAGGATGAAATTCCCATCCTTCATGCACCTATGCACTGCCCTCCACAATTATCAAAATTTGGATAGTAGTCAAGATATAAAGTCCACTTCTAGCTGAACTGAGATATCTAAACCCATAAATCAAAGTAATTCCCAATCTTTTCAAAAAAAAATAAAGGGCTCCTTTAATTCAACCCCCCTCAACAACTAGCTCAAAACATCAAAAACCAAGTATTTTTTGTCAAAACCACGGTGCCCTTTAGTTATGGCAACCCAAAAAGATAATTTACTCCCCTACCTGATACCCTTCATAACACATTGTCTCAAATTCTAGAACAACAAATGATTACCTTGGCACTTGTCAAAATAGTTGACCCTAATAAGCCTTTACCTCTGAGCTTCAAATCCAATGCTTATTGCCACTATCATCAAAAAAATGGACATGACATGAAACATTGCAATCATCTTAAACATCTTGTGCAAGACCTTATTGATTCTAGGCGTCTATCCATTGGTGGTGTTAGAAATCAAGGAAATAAGTTTTTTGCCCCTCTAAACCAAAACTTGCAAATGTTTACCAACCCAATGCCCAAACACAATATTTCATTTGTGAAATCCAATAAAACTACAAAGAATGATGTGATGAATGCTGATACAGATGATGAAAACAATGCTTATTTTTCTAAACATTGCTATCAATGTCAATCTTATGGATGAAATGATAGGGGTGATAGACGTCATCCCTCATAAGGGCTGACCCAAGAGTCCTCTTGGCATTGCTTTCTCCTATAAGGATATACTTAAACATTTTCCTGATGGTCCTCTTTGCATAGTTGACTGTATCTATGACAAGCCCACTAATGGGATACTAACATATCCCACTTATAGAGAGAATGTGACCACTGAGGAATTCTTACTATTGCATTAACTTTATTAAGATGAATATGATAGACCGAAAGCATGGATCAAGACACACAATAGTTTTTCACACCCTATGATAGGATTGATCACCCTACCATTACAAATAGGACCAAAAATATTAGATGTCACATTCTCCATCATCCTATAGTTGGACCAATTTCGTTTGAAGCTTGGCCATCCATGGATTTACTCCATGAAAGTTATCCCTTTGATTTTGCATAAACGCTTAAAGTTTCCCTTTGACAATGAAATATTTATTGTTCACTATAGTGGCTTTAACCCTTTTTCCTCTAAAGGAAACTTTTTCCTAGATGCCTTTTGGCTTGAGCCCATGGAACCTATCAAGCCAAGAGAAGACTTATTTTTCTTGTCTTATCAAAAGTTCAAGGCAAAGAAGATAGTGGAACTATCTCTCTGAAACTTGTCTTTGTCAACCTCTAAACCGACCATCCTAGATGAAACCATGCTTGAACCTAAACAAGAATGAAAAACCCAAGACCAACTAACAACAAAAACTTCACCTACATCCCACAAATTCCCAAGAGACAATGAAACCAACCCTACCACCCCCACTAGAATAAATCAGGTTTACAAAGTCATAGAAAAAGTGGTTAAAAAACCTCTTGTGGTTCCTTTTGTTCCTCCCCTTAGGGAAGAAAAGACACCTATCGTTGATCAACCTACTCCTACAAAACTTGAAAATAGAACCAAAAGAAACATATGTGCTAGAGAGTGTAGGCATAGATGTCATTCCCTTGCTCACAAGTTGCATGAAGAATTAAATAAAGAAAATCAAAATCCAAACTTGGTTGAAGCAATGCATAATGACCGTCCTCTCCAACCAAAACAAAATGACCCAATACAACTATCAAAAAAGGAGTTGAACTCTTCAATGGACATTATCATTCATTTGTCTATTGTGGTTAATTTGGATGATGATGACGAGACCACTAAAATCTACGAAGAGGTTCATAATCAATTGAAAAAATTGTTTTCCTCTTCCATGAGCTTACACAAAAAATCTCCTATATAGAGTCTTGAACCTAGTGCTTCTGCTAGTTTAGCACTTGCTCTTGTCTCTTTGGCTAGTTTCCCACATTCTATATACAATGAACATTATTGGGAGGTAGATGACTTTCTCTTCGATTGAATAGCATTTTCCTTACTAGTATTTTACATTTTCATTTTATTTTTCTCTTTTGTGTGATTGCATGTGTGTAATGTGATCCCCTATGGTGTTCTATTTAATGTTCTCTCTCTTTGTGACATTCATCTATTTGTACCTTCATTCTTCTCTATGTCATGCATCACTTTTAATTTTAATTTTCTTGCATTTTCCTTTTGGGGATGATGCAAGGCATCAAGACATTTATGTCTCTTTCATGTTGATCCAAAAGGCTTTCTTGTTCTTTTCCTTTTCACATCATCTTTATCATTTTCTTGTGCGTTCCTTTAGGGGATGATGCAAGGCACCGAGACACCCTATGTCTCTTCCATGTTGACCCAAAAGGTTTTTCTTTCTTTTTGCTCTCTTTCTGTCATTCTTCTAGTTATATGTGTATTTGGGGGATGATAACAATTCCAAGCTCTCCTATAAACATTGCAGCAAAATAACATATTGATCCCAAATCCATAGATCCCTTATGTGTTTGGTCTTTTAATTTTGGGGGAAACCCCTTTTTTCCTTTTTTTTTTCCTTTTCTTTTACATGACATAGCCTCACTCAAAAATATGTGACTTGGCATAGGGCTTTCCAACTTGGCTCTCATGTCTTCCTTCTTGTTTGCATTTATCATTTCCTACTTTAAATTAATTGCTCATAGTATGGTGTTTAGAAATTTCTTTAAAGTGTGGGCATACATTGGAATTATTCTTTTGCATTTTCTTTTTTCTTGGTTCTTAGTGTAGCCTTCTTAATTCATATGATGTGTTTTTCACTTTGTGGATGACATGGGTATAATATCCTTCAAGAGCGTGATCTCTCTTAGAATATTATATTCCTCTTAGTGGCTTGATACAATGCACTACATCCCCTAAGTTGGTAATCTTCTATTCTTTGATTGGTCCTCTCTTCGAGACATTAGGCACAATGTTCCCTAAGTTAAAGAAATCACATGAACTAAGAAAGACTCCTTTGAAAATTTCCCATTTTTTCATTTTTCATTTTTTGTTATATGGCTACCTTGCATAATACAACTTGCATTCTTGTGGAGCCATTGTGTTTGTTCATGAGCTCCAAGCATACAAAGTTTTTCTTGTCTCATGAAGCTTAAAAATCCTTTTTGTGTGGCACATTATTAAAGTTATAAGGAGGTATAAATTTTGTATGGTTGAGTGGGAAGCCCAATACAAGGCATGAATTTTCCCATAGCCACATGTGTGTGTGAGTGCATAATAGCCATGAGTGTATGTTTCTCACCTTTTAGGACTGCTCACCCGACGGATAGCCAAGAGTTCCATTAGTTTAGAGTGAGTATGCATTTCTCCAAAAAAATAGCCTCGATCTGATCCACACAAGAATGGACAAATGATCGAAGCTTGATTCAATTATTTTTCTTCTTTCCTTTTTTATTTTTCATCTTTGGAAGTGTATGATTGGCCTTGTCATTGTTCTTTATATCATTTTCAAGTGTGTTCATTTTTGGTTATGTTTGTTTGCCATGGTACTTGATCCTTGGGGCTTGATCACCCCTCTTAATTGTTGTTGTCTCATATTGTTATCATTGGTTCATTAGAACCCCTCTTGGTGTGTGTTTTTATACTTTAGTGTTAGTTTTAAGCAAGTTCTACCCCCCACTAAAGAGGGGTCTAAATGTAATGTTGAAAAAAGGATCACTTAACATTTTTCACACTCAATTGGGTCCTCCTTGTGGATTTTGGCTTAATGTTTCCTTGATTTAGTGTTGTAATGTGATTAACACATTCACATTAGGTCTTGGAACCTTTTGAATTAAAGAAATATAATGGTGCCTTGCAATAGTGTTGTGAAGTTTTGTAACACACTTTCACACTTTTGTAGGATTTTATCAATAAACTAAGCATAATAAATATAATTTTAATGAATAATTAATATTATCCTTGCCTCATTTGGAGTTTTATAAAGTGTTTTAACACACTTTCATATTCCTCTAGGCTTGTAATTAATAATTGGACTTTCTTATGCTTTAATTGGCCTCATTTTGCATCCACAAGCCTTATTTATGTTTTTTTTTTAGAATAATCCCAACAAACATATTTTCAAACATGAAAATCTTGAAACCCACCTCAAATTCCTAAGGTGGCACTCATTTGCCATTATGGGTGAATGAGTCTCCTTAGGTGGGACCCATTCATCTAGGGCGGTGAATGAGTCCCCTTTAACTCAAAGTTCAAATTTAATTTAAATTTCTAGCAGGTTTTTATTCTCCAAGATCTAAGGTCATCCTGTAGTGTTGTAATTTTGGGAATTATTGCATAATTGAGTATAAATACAAGGTTTTTTCTCTCATTTTCATACCTAGCATTCAAGATAGTTCACAAGAGCATTCCAGGCATTTGAAGGGAAACTTATCAAGAATTTAAGAGAGTTTTAAATTTTCATTCATAATGTCAAAGATTGTTTGCATCATGTTGATTTGGAGCTAACAATTGTTGTGTAAGATTTGTAGCTCAAGTAAGCTTTGCATTCAAGATCTATAAACATCAAGCTAGATTCCAAGTCTACTTCCATTGGAGCCATCACATACATGATTGCAAGGGTTTGGTGAGTTGCACCATTGTTTTTTATTCATTCATCATTCTCTTTCCATATTTCATTCTATTTCAATGTTTAATTACCAACAAGGGGTTTGACCAAGGAAAACCCCTATTCACTAACCCCCACAACATTTTTCCCTCTTCTTCTATGTGATTTGTATGGCTAGGTTGTAGATTTTACAAGAAGTCAAGTTGGGGAAAATTTTCCAAGTCCCTAAAGTTGTTGAAGTTGTTAGCAAACCTTGGTGAACCTTGGAGAAGACCTACAGGCTGAATTTTGCAATTTTAGACCCAGATCTAAATCAGGAATAGAAGAGCAGACCGAGAGGCACAAAATACACTTCAAAATTTCTAGAAAAGTAGAAGTGGAATGATTCACCACTATTGGTGAATGATTCCCACTGTATAGTTCTAAACAAGACTTTTGCAGATATGAGTACCCATTTTTCTAAAACCTATTCCATCACAGTGTTCTTGAAACTAGACTAATTCACCTAGCTTTATGTATGAGTCCCAGTTTGCTCCAACAAAATTTTTTGTAGGATTCAAGAGCTTCATCTTGCCTTCTTCAGTCTTCTAGCTGCACACTTTTAGTTTCATATATTTTCAATACAAATTTTCCATCTTTTTAGATCATTTAAGTACTTGTTTGCATATCACATTTGTTTTCCAACATTTTCTTTTCCAAGTTTACACTTGGTGGTAACCCCTCATTATATATCATCCAATCCCTAGAACCTTCCCTTTTTCATATTTCAATCTCCTTTGCATTGAAATCTTAAGGGTTTGTTCTTAAGTGAAAGGTTGAAAATTTGGTCTTTCTCCTTTAGGTCCAAAACCGTAGAAGCAAAAAGGAAGTACCATATTTTTTCTACATTTCAATGCCAAGTGCCATAAATACAAACTTAGCTAGACCAAGGAAGGTAAGAATAGTTTTGAATAAATAATGGAGGCCCTTGCAGCAGCCCAAACTCTTATTAACCAAATATTTTGATAAATATCTTATATTATATGCATTTGGGAGTGTTGATACAATTTCAGCTATGCTTTGTCAACAAAATGAAGAAGGATTAGAGCAACCTGTGGCTTTCTTTAGCCAAGTTCTCCATGATTATGAAGTAAAATAATCACTTGTAGAAAAACATGTGATTGATATAGTAAGAATCCTTAAGAAATTTAGGAATATGCTCTCAAACAATAAAATCTAGTTGTTAGTTGCCCATCCAACAGTCAAGGATTTAATTCTTAGTAAAGATTTCAATAATAAAAGAGCAAGCCAGATTACAAAAGTAATGTAGTATGAGATTAATATTAAGGTTACTAATATGGTTAGAGGAAAATTTCTATGTGAACAGGTTGTGGCTAATGAAGAAAACAACAAAGAAATTGATGAGCAAGCTACAATAGTGCTCAATAATAAAGAACAAGTTGTTCCAGTTTCATCTACAAATTGGATCCAACAAATGATTCATTATTTGCATACTGGTGACTTTCTTGAAGGTTGTACAAGTCAAATACAAGGTATTATAGGCTTCAAGCCAGCCCTCATGTTGTAATTGATGGAATTTTAGATAAAGAGGGATTTTCATAGTCTTTTTACTTAGATGCATTGAGCCAAATTAGATTGATAAAATTATGAAATAATTTCATGATGGGCCCTCTAGGGCCATTTTACACCAAGAACTACAAATATAAAGATCATGAGAGCTAGATATTATTGGCCAAATTTATTTAAGGATGCACATGCTTGGGTCATAAAATGCAATAAATGTTTAGTATTTGTAGAAAGTAGAGGCTTACAACCTTGGAATTACACCCAATTTAGGTAGAACAGCCTTCTACAAAATGGGGTCTTCACTTCATTGGTCCCATTAAAACACCTTCAAGTGTAGGTCATAAATGGATATTAACAACAACAAATTATTTTATGAAGTGGACAAAAGATGTTGCATTGAAGGAGGCAAATGAAACTTTTGTTTTGAATTTCTATCAAGACTTGGTTTCTAGGTTCAATACTCCTAATTCTATCATATCTGATAATGCATTAGAATTCATAGGTTTAAAATTTTCATATTGGTTAGTTAAGAAGAACATATATCTAAATAATTCTTCAAATTATTACCCTCAGGGTAATGGATAGGCAGGGTCCACTAATAAGAAATTAATCAAGATCATCAAGAAGACAATCCAAGAAAACTAGAGGACCTGGCATGATAAACTGAAGTTAGCCCTTTGGGCTGATAGGATTACATCTAAGAGAGATACAATAAATTCACTTTTGGTGATCTCACAATATTGGTTTACAATTTTAGGCCAAACTGGACACTGAAATAATTTTTTTAACTAAATCTTCACTTTCGGGCACCTATAGCAGCTAAACCGCAAGGAATTTGAAGATAACACAAACTAGTGATTTGCTACACCCTTAATATTAGTGTACATCAGGTTATGAATAGTCGGCTTGTGGCTATCTTAACTCTCTATTAAGTCATATTATCATTATTATATTTTTATTTAGTTTTTTAGGTTGGCCTAAGTCTTATATAGGTGTGTCTAAGTCAGTCTAGGTGATATCCTTGGCATAAATAGGTATATATAGGAGGTTGTGAGTATTATTTCATCATCAAGTTGTGAAGTGTGTTCTCATTAGAGATATTTGGAGGTTTTCCCCGTCGAAGTGGCTTGTTATTCTCAGTTATTATCAAGTATTTGCAACATATTTCATATCATATTATTCTATTGTGCAAGTTATTTCATAACAAGTGGTATCAGAGCATGATCTTGGCACCATAGAGGCAAGGTTTTTCTCAATTTTAGAGGCAATTTTGGGAAGAGCATATCTTTCAAATTTTGGTGAATTGTTTTCTTATTTTTAAAGGGTTTTTGAAGAAAATATTGAAGAAGCTACAGTCTAGATTTCAAAAGAATTGGAGTAGAATTAAGCGAATTATTGCAGAATTAGGGTTTCTACACTATTTTTTTGGAATCTACATATCTCGCACATCTTGTTGAATTGAAGTCTGATTTTTATTTAATTTTTGAAGAAATAACAAAGGAGAATACAGTAAAAATTTGAGATAATTTAAGTTTCATTAGTGTGATTTATTTCAACATTAGTGGTTTCCATCATGACGGGGCCTGCAACAAGGGGTAAAAAGAATGTTGTCACTCTGGGGAAGACTCCTGATAAGGATGGTGAAACAATTGAGGATGTTACTCATAACGAGGAAATAAATAAGGTCAAGGAAGAAATTTCCTCAATGAAGATGGATATGTGTGACCTAAGAGGAGATATATCAGACCTACGAAACATGTTGAGCGCATTTATGAATAAACCAAGAAAGGAGGTCTCAAGCAGCCAAGAACTAGAAGAAGAAATAAATGAAGAAGAAGAAGAAGAAGAAGAAAAAGAATGAAGAAGAAGAAGAAGAAGAAGAAGAAGAAGAAGAAGCGAAAAAAGAACAAGAAGAAGAAGAAGAAGAAAAAGAATCAAAAGAAGAAGAAGAAGAAGAAGAAGAAGAAGAAGCGAAAAAAGAAGAAGAAGAAGAGGAAGAAGAAGAAGAAGAAGAAGAAGAGGAAGAAGAAGAAGAAGAAGAGGCATATGCAAAAGTAGAAGAAGCAACAACAAAAGAAGAAGAAGCAAAAGACCAACCAGAAGAAGAAGAAGCAAAAGAAGGCAATGAAGAAGAAGTTCAAGAAGAAGAAGTTCCTAATCAAGCTATTCAACCAATGCAAGGGTACCATATATTATTCCTCACCTCTTCCTCTATGACACATCAAAAGATTCAGGTAAAGGAAGAACACATTCATCGCCATCAAGAGCTTGATGTAAAGGGAAGACACATCTTGGGGCTAAAGTTAATTTTATAGACACACATGAAGAAGCTGGTGACATCAACAATTCCAAGTTACCTCATTACAAGGAAATATTTTCTAATTGAAGATGCTACATGGGAGGATGAGGAGTTCATTCAAAAGAATCCAAACTTGATTAGCATTGAGGACAATGCTTCTTTGAAGAAGGGGGGCATGCTACGCCCTTAATATTAGTGTACATCGGGTTATGAATAGTCGGCTTGTGGCTATTTTAACTCTCTATTAAGTCATATTATCATTAGTATATTGTTATTTAGTTGTTTAGGTCAGCCTAAGTCTTATATAGGTGTGTCTAAGTTGGTCTAGGTGATATCCTTGGCATAAATAGGTATATATAGGAGGTTGTGAGTCTTATTTCATCATCAAGTTGTGAAGTGTGTTCTCATTAGAGATATTTGGAGGTTTTCCCCCTTGAAGTGGCTTGTTATTCTCAGTTATTATCAAGTATTTGTAGTATATTTCATATCATATTCTTCTATTGTGCAAGTCATTTCATAACATGATTTGTGAATTTTTTTTTGTAGATTCTAAATATATTATTTCCAAAAAATTTGGAATGAGATTGCACTTCTTTTTCCATCTCCTTCGAAAAATAGTTTTTTTCTTCAGAAAATAACATTTTTAAGGAGTGACGCTCCCTGTATACAACATAACTTTTCCATGAAGGATAAAATTCTATTTTTTTTAATTTAGATTTGTAACTATGATATATAGTGCTTCCAATTTGTTTCGTAGTGTTTTATTGAATATGTTTTCCTTAATCAAGTTTTGAAGTCAAACCAATTACAATTTAGACATTGGCAGACCGTATACAATGTAACTTTATTTGTATGTATCAAAATTCAATGTTATTTTGTTGGATAAAGGACTTCAATATCTGGTGCACTCATATTTTACAAAAAAAAGAAGAGAATCTACTATTTTTCCACGTGTGCAAAACAAAGAGCTTGATTTTTGGTGAAAAATATATGTTTAAGAAAACTAAAAAATCAAATACATAATAAAGCCAAAACATATTAAAATTATATTTGTCATGTAGCTCGTTCAAAGGAATACCATCATCCAATTGGGTTTGTGAAGTCTCCTCCATTTTCATCCTCAACCTAAGTGTTGAAGGGGAATATTTTATAGTTTTTTGGTGCCAAAGGGTGAGAAGGTGGGAAAAGGAGGGTTCACTCAAACTATGGGGGGTTTGAGCAAACCCCTAGGGTGTTCAATTGAACCAAGGTTCTAGCAAACCCTGGTTCGAGCAAACCCCCTTTCCAAAAAGTTTTTCCTTTTTTTTTCTCTTGAAAATGGTTCACTTGAACCATGGTTCTAAAACCCACTTTGGGTTTGAACGCTCAAACCAAAAGTTCATTCAAACCCACAAAATCCAATTTTTTTTGCATGGGATCATTTTTTTAAACTTTTCCTTAGTCAATGGAATTGTAAACCACTTTTGTGGGTTTACCCCCTAACGTTCTTACATATGGAAAAGAGGCCAACACTCCTATCTTAGTTGAATTTCCAACCTTAAACATGATCAAGAAACTAGATTTGTTAGAAGAGGAACCTATGGAAATTAGGCTTGCACAACTAATGAAAGTGGATGAAACAAGAAAGGAAGCATTAAGAAAGCTTGAGATTCACCAAGCTCAGATGAAAAGAAATTTTGATAACAAAGTAGTCCCAAGATCTTTCAAAGAAGGTGATATGGTATTTAAATGGGATGGACATAAAAGTAGACTTGGTAAACACACCAAGTTTGATGCCATGTTGGATGGCCCATATGTAATCACCAAATGCAAACAACATAATGCTTTTAGCTAGCAAAGTTGGATGGAGAGGTGTTTCTTATCCCAATGAATGAGATTCACCTCAAGTAGTGTTATTTAAGATCAAAGGTTCCCGTTGTACACAGTTAAATTGAGGTTTTCAATTAATAAGTGATAAAGGAACATTTATTTTAAACTTAGTTCTATTTTCCAATAAGTGCAAATGCATTGTTTGCTGGTCCTATCCTAAATAGTGCCATGATAGTTGTTTCCTTTTATTTCGTTCTATTATTGTTCATGTCTCAAACAACTGAGTTACTAAATTTTTTTGAGTACAAGGGAAATAATTGACTCCTATGCCCAATGGTTTGTTTAGGCTACTGATCCAATATTCTTAGTAGGAAAGCATTCAACAAAAATTTCTAGAAATGTTACGAAATTTCACTTATGGCTCAATTTGGTAGAATTGAAATAGTTGATTGCATCAAAAGTGAAAGGTATTCCAACAAATTTCTACTAATGCTTAACCATTGCATATGAATTCTTTCAATGGATTTAAGATTTTATTATGAAATGTTTTACAATAGAAGGAAAATACATAAATTGCATGATATTGTTGTCTTTCATTCATTTTGTAAGGAAAATGTATACAAGATTGCATAAATATTGTTGGTTTATACATTAAGAGGAAAATAATTCTTAAATGTCTTACACAATCCATGGAAATAACTAAGCTAATGAAACATAAAGATAGGATATACAACTAAAGATAAAAGTAGAAAAAAAACATGAGGAGAAAGTATATCCATCATTGTTTGTGGCACAGTCTTGTGTTGATCTTCTTTGTTTCCAGCACCTCCTTGTTGTTGATCTTGAGATGAACCTACATGATGATGAAAGGATTGGGTCAGAGCTTCGGATATAAATCACATCATATGTCCTATCAACAAAAATATAGCCTATATATATGATGCATTTGATTAATTGAGCAATTATCAGATGTATGCAAGAGAGCCAAAATTAGATCATCAAATGAAAGTCAAATCATCACGAAGAGCACCAAGCCTCATTGTTTTATCTAACTTTTTTGTAAAGTGTGTAGGTACAATTTCATTTATCATTACTTGATTCATCTTGTTTTACATCACAACATGTGGAATAAAATGGGATCCCATAAGGGTTGATCCCAGCATGCTACCTTCTCGATGTTTGAGAAGGATAAAGGGTAATAATTGATACATTCATTCTTTGCAATCAAATGACAAAGGTTAAAATGTTGTGTTGTTTTTTATCATATTGTGAAAAAATATGAACAAATGTTTGAACTTATAATAATGAACTTTTCACTATCACAAAGAGCATTATAGAGGCCTTAAAATGTCATGGAGAATCTTAATAAACAATGATACTTGTAGAAAATAGTGCAATAGAATTCATCTAAAATGGTTACTGACATAATAGTGTGCAAGAATTTTTACAATAATGTAGTTTCATGAAGACATCATACATCCTATTTATCTACTTAAGACATTGAAATATGGTAGACTTTAAAGCTAATACATGTCAAGGATAGCAACACATGGTGTCATGGACAATTATACATAATGAAGTAAATTTACCTTGCACTAAGATTGGACCCATCTGGATAACTCATTTTGAGAATGCTAGAAAGAACATCAAGATAGTTTGGGCAAGAATGAAGCTTCCAAGAAATAGTGAAAATACATTATCAAAAGTGATCGGAGATATTACTATTATGCTAAGTGCTAGGGTAAAGAACAACTCAAGGTGATAGTTAAGTGGGCAGTTAACATTTTGAAGCTTCTTCATCATTGTTATTAATGAACATAACATTTCAAATTCAAGTTTACCATACACAATACAAGAATGCTTGTTGAGTGCACAATTAAAAACTTCATAAACCTCTGAGTGATAATTCTGAGATGCAAACCATTGAGGGAATGATGATCATTGAGATGGTGGGTTATCAATCTAAAGGAGAGGGCAGTGAGTGTCAAAAAGGAAGGATAAGGGTATTGATACAAGATAAAGGCATTGATAAGAGGTCATGACAATAAGAACACAATGGTAATAAGACAAAGAAAGCATATGATTATTATTCCGTGAGATATAAAAATGCTACTAGAGGTAGTTTTTCTATGCCCAGATCAAAGGAACAATAGATAGAAATCATGAAGAGGGTTTTGATCTTAGACCCAAAGGTTTTTTTTAGAGTTTTTTGTGGGTTCTTTGAAATAGAACAATATAGAAAAATGAACAATATTATCTCCTTTTTACCACATTCAGAAGCAAAGAAGTACATTTCTCGTGAACAATAATAGAGGAGGAAAGGAAAAAGTGTATCACAACATGCCATGCAATGTTACAAAATGTGCATCATAGTTTGAAATACAATGCAAAAAAAATAAAGGGTTACCCTTCTTCTTTCAGATGAAGAAAGTTAAGAATATCATTTATTTTTATAGAGATAAGTAAGAAAAACTAAAGTTTCTTTCAAGTTTCATCCACGACCTTAAAGAATACAACATAAATGATTGATTTTTCTTAAATATTTTTACAAAACCAAAGTGGTTTCATCACTTTTTCACAAAAAACAATAGAGATATCAAGATATTTTCATCTCAGAAGAAGTCTACCTATTATGAAGCAGTTAGAATCCCTTGGATAACAACAAAAAAACTCACAGTGAAGAGAAGTAAACCCTAGCATGGTGGCAACAAAAGCAGTTTGGAGTCAAAATTAATGATTACCAAATGAATGTGATGCAAAGTAAATGGCCACGGGTTTTGTCACTTAGGGTTTTCCTTACCCTATTTTAGCCGACCTCAACATAAGGCATTTTTTTCCTTTGTTGTTTTTTTAAATTTTTTTCATTAATTGCTATGTATTAGGTGTTTTTATATACCCTTGCATTTATTGTAAACCTTTTCCAAATGTAAGGTCAAACAAAATTGGTCGACTCCCCTAGCTTTTGCATGATTTGAAGTGAAATAAATGATGTAAAAAAATAATAAAGTAATAGTTTATAATTTACTTTATTATTTTTCATTAAAATTCCAAAGTTAGTGAAATCCACAACACCTAGTATAGTAACGCATCATTGATTACTTTATTATTGGTTCAAATTGATTAACTTCATGTCAAATCATGCAAAAATTAGAAGTGGAGTTCAACATGAGATTTTTGAGTCTAATTTTCCATTAATGGAGTCATTTTAGGGTCCAACTTGGTCAAACTAATTGTAAGAGGGAGTTTGAGCCTATTTTTGCTCAAATTGCTTCAGTTTTGACTCCTCTTTGTGGGGGTTTTTCATTTTTCTCATGAGTCAATTTTTGGGAGATATTTTTAGATGCGGTTAACTGCAAGTGCCATCTCTTGGTACTTTGGAATTATCTTTTGAATATAGGAGAAAAAAAATTGTGTTTTTTTTCAGTTCTTGCCTTTTTGCTCTCTTGTGCATTATAGAGAGAAGCTTTTGTAACTCTTTTTTATAGATTTATACATAATAATAGGTTACAAGTTATTATTTTTTGTCATTTATGTAGTATTTTCCCACCATCTTCATTCAATATTTATTAGTTTTATCTCTTCAGATAATGGAAATGTCTTTGTGAATGATTTTGATGAAATTATTGTGTTTTAATCATCAAAACCTCTATTTTTTCCTCATTCATTATTGTACATCAACAAAAGTAATTATGCATAACAGGTCTTAGGTTATCCTTATGTTCATTATGTTCTTCAAGTTGTGAAAAATTGTTTCCCTTCTAAAAAGATGGATTTTTTGGCCTTCTTTGGAAACAGTATTGTGATCAAGTTTCCCATTTCTAAACTGTGCAAACATTTTTTTTGAAAATAGTTGTGACTCAGTCTATAAGTTCTACCATCATTTATGTGCATCACCATCCTTTTAAATTCAATTTTAGATGTTAATTTTAGATCCTTCTATCCCTTTTCCTTCAAAGTTATTAATTCATTCAAAAATCAAAAGGGAACCAACCCATAATCTAAAGGCCTATCTTAGTTCTAGGGTACCCACAACCTGAAGATATTCCAATTTTACACAAGATTGTTGAGCTTTTGATCTTTGCATCTCAGGTGCAATCCTAGTTGATAACAAGAATCATCATCAAAAGATTGACACTCTAAGTCTCTCATCAAATCAGAGGTAGGATTAATGATGGCACTAGGTAATTATCCTTTTCAGAGGCACGGTTCAAATTAATTAAGTCCATGCACAACCTGGTTTTTCCATTCTTTTCATGTAATACAGCAAAATTTTCTACCCAATTTAAATGCCTAATTGGAAATATAATGCAAGCGGATAGCAATTTTTGTACCTCTATCTTTATAAAAAGTTTCAACAGTGCATTATTGGGTATTATCCTCTATCTGATCAACTTCACATCTAGCTTAAGGGGAATATTATGCATGATGATTGACATATTGTATGTCTTAAGATCTTTGTAACTCTATGCTATGATATCCTGATAAACATGCAACACTACCGCTTGGCATAATTACTTTTCCTATTACAGTTGGAAAGGCTACCTTACAAACTCCTATTCATGTCATGTCTGATTACCTTTCATACAATCTTCTTTTAGGAAGACCTTGGATTCATAAGATGCATGTGATTCCTTCAACTCTTCATTGTATCATGAGGTATGTCTATAATAATAAGGTATACCAAGTTGAAATAGAATCTGAACCTGAAAGTTTCTTACAAGTTGACAAAGGAATGACAAGTTCTCTAAAGTTCTCTAAACACATTAATTCCAACATCAAACATAGAACCTATGGGAGAAGAAAAATAATATGGAAATGGTTTCAAAGTTATTAGAAGATTATTGGGGTTATTTAGAGTTCACACCTTCATTTTTGGGAGAAAACATAATTACAAGTATGGAAAAAAAAAACAACAAATGGTAATTCCAACATAGAATTTGGAAGAAAACTCACAAGAATCTACTTCATCTACTCTAGAAGAAGACACAAGCTATATGAAAAAATTTGATGAGATAGATTATCAACAACCACCAAACCCAAAAGAAATAGAAAGAATTTATGGGAGAGGTTATGTTCTTATGAAACAATTTGGTTATAGTGGAAAAGGATATGGAAAGACAGAACAAGGCATCTTTGATCCTATAGAACCTAACACATAGGAGATGAAAAGTGGTTTGGGGTATTTCCCTTCTACAATAACACAAGCAAACAAAAGATCATCATTAAACATCAACACCATTATGTGTAAACCTAAAATAACTCTCACCTTGAAACATCCGGAATTACCTAATACCAATTGTGAAGACTCATTTCAATACTTTGATAATGATGAATCCTTGAAAT
Organism: Sequoia sempervirens; assembly: GCA_007258455.2. Lineage (NCBI taxonomy): Eukaryota > Viridiplantae > Streptophyta > Pinopsida > Cupressales > Cupressaceae > Sequoia > Sequoia sempervirens. The sequence continues at coordinate 35,033,276 of VDFB02000017.1, read as the reverse complement.
AAATGTTAGGATTTTATGGAAATCCATTTAATCCTCCTAAAAAGAAACAAGTTACATGTTCTATAATTACTACTAAGCAAGAAGATAGAGAAAAGGAAAGTAAGGAGATTGATATAGACAATGAAGAATACAAACCTGAAATTTTGAAACAAGGTGCACTTCCTTTAGGAGATACTATGGACATACCGATGGAAATTAACAATGAAGAAAAAATTATTAAGATAGGAAAGAATCTTCATGAAGATGAACAAGAAGACCATGAAACTTTACTTCATGACTTTCCCAAACTTTTAGTTTGCACTTATTCGGATATGCCAGGAATTGATGCTAAAATAGTAACACAGAACAAAGTCCCTGTTGAAAATGCCAAAATAGTTAGACAAAAGATACAAAAAATGAATCCTAAGATAGCCTTGCTAGTTAAATCTGAGATTGAGTAGCTCCTCAAAGCTAGTTTTATACATCCTATAGATTATTCTCCTTAGATATATCAAACATTGTCGTAGTTGGGAAACCTGATAATCATATTAGGATGTGTACAGACTTTCATGATTAAAATAAAGAGTCTTTAAAATATGATTTCCCCCTTCCTAATATAACCATGATAGTGGATTCGACAACAGTACATGCTTTGTTGTTGTTCATGGACAAATTCTCTAGATACAATCAAATATTTATCAACCCTCAAGATCAATACAAAATAGCATTTACTACAATTTTGGGAACATTTTGTTGCGTAGTCAAGCCTTTTAGATTGAAGAATGTAGGCACAACATATCAATGAGCTATGACACTGATATTTCATGATTACATATATAATATTTTGGATGCTTTTTATGTATATTCATGCTAAATGTTTAAATCAAAAAGATAATGTTAATATCCTTTGAAAAATATTTACAGGAATGCAAAAATATAACATGAGATTAAATATAAAAAAATGTTTTCTTGGTGTGGATAGTGGAAATTTTTTAGATTTTATTGTATCTCACATAGGAATTGAGGTGGATATGAAGAAAATTGGTGCTATAGTTAACATGCCACCTCCTACAAACATTTCCCAATTATGCACTTTACAAGTAAGAATTCAAGCTATCCGTCATTTTGTCTCATCCCTAGTAGATTGAACATTACCTTTCATACACCCTTAAGAAAGAGGTCTAGTTTAGTTGGAATGAGAATTGTAAATATGATTTTGAGAGTTTGAGAGACTATCTTTCCACTCCACCTATCTTACAATTCGCTATGTGTGTATGTGTAGGATCATCATGGAAAAAATAGGCCCTTAAGAGGTGATTTTTTTTGAAAAACTAGACTTAGGCAACTTGATATAAAAAAATTGAATAAGTTATCTATATTATTTCAAAAATATGTAAGAGTAGAATCTATAGAAAATTGAATGTAGTTTCTAAAGTACTAGGTTTAATTAAAAAAAAACCCTATTTGGTGAAAATTTTAAATTTCAATGTAGTAGTACTTAAATTTGAGGGAAAAAATAAGAAGTAGGTGTTTATTTGATGACCCTAACCACAATAAAATAATAATATTTTTTTATAAGATTTTAGACATAAGTAGAGGACTCATGTCTTGATGTGATGCAAATTTTTTAAATTTTTTTCCAAGCAAATAATTAATTATGATTTTTTTATTAAAACTTTTACAAAATATAAAAACTCATATGTTTTACCACCTTAACTTGGTCAAAACTTCATGAAATTCTTTTTTTTAAAATCCTATAGCATGCGAAGCATAAAATGTGACACATGTTTTGGATTCAAAAAATGCGATATTGTTTGAAAACTATAGATGTTTTTCAATCAGCTTATCAATCAAGACTTTAGTCGTAATTCAAATAGAAAATGAATAATAATTATTTATTAAATTCAAAGTAAAGAATAATTTATATTGGTGGAAAGCTGAGAATCTCCTTTAAAAACATTTCTCGTTTCATTAATTTTGGATAAAAAAAAATTGTCAGGCATATACCCTACACTTACCATCATATCACCACTTTTTGGCCCATTATGATCTTGCACATACCCGTGTAGGAAAATTCGTTTATCCTTTATATAGAAGCATCAGCCCATGCTCTTGCAACATTATTGGCTCAACAAGACAAAACTGGTAAAGAAAATATTTTTTATTACATTAGCTAAACTTTGATTGATTATGAGCAATGATACATAGCGATAGAGAAACAATGTTTGGATCTTTTATTCACTACTAGTAAGTTGAGACATTACTTACTGAATGTTGAATGTTGAAGGAATTGAACCCTTCTATCAAGTCCCATACTCTATGCCTATAGTTTGTCATTCTTCTATCATGGCATGAGTACTTCCTTCTAACCTACTTAACTACTAACTTTGAATACCCAAAAACTTGCAAGGCTTTAACCTTCTTTCTCAAGGGCACTAAAAATACATGTATCAAATATTCATATTTTGCAACATTGTCTATACAATGAAATTGTAGTCTATGTGCAACAAAGAATGTCTTACCATTAGGACTAATCAGCTCAAATCTTGCACCGAATCCTTTCTTTGATTTTGAACTATCAAATCACAATGTCCACAACTTAGCAAGGAGTGTACCTTTTGCATTTACTGCACACACATCATTCCTTGGTGAAGGATCTTCTTCAAAAATTTGATGTTTACCCTTTTAGTCAGTCTGGATTTCCTAAATATCAATCTTAAATATTGGTGTAGGATTAATATACGTATATCATTCTCCTTACTCTTATCCTTTGTCTAAACTTGAACTTTATCCTGTACTAACTACTTAACTTGATCTCCTACTAATTGTGAATTCTGAGCTTTTCCTATCCCTTCCTTGATCATAGGTTTGTTCATAGGTTTGTTGAAAGAAACCTTTCTTATAGCAATATCTTACAAAGATTTAGAAGGTACATTTTCATTTAAAGAACTCAAAATAGCACTCTGGATTGTAGGAACTCTCACTAACTCAAAAGAAGAGGTTGAATTTTACCTTCTTGATTTCTTCAGCAACATACTCACCTACTTGATTTACACTCATTTTGAGGTGATTTCCTTTGATATTATCTACTTTCTTTCCTTTACCAACATTAAGTTGTCCTCATTTGGAGGAATTAGGTGGTCCTCCTTTGGAAAAATAATGTATTAAAATAGAATAATCTCAATGAAACATTGACTTCTATTTTAACTGACATAAACTTCCTATATAGTTCATTGGGACTAATAGGGATTTTGAAATTTTACAAGAAATCATTTTCTATTTGACCCCAATTAGTAATTGAACAACTAGGCAAGTGATTATACTAGTAAAATGCTTCCTCACACAACAAGTATAGAAAGATCCTGCATGCTCCATCTTCATGATCAATCCACCTATCTTGAAGAGTAGTCCAAAAAATCTTGATATGTTCCTCAACTGTTCTATTAGGATCATTGACATGAAAATTAGAGTGGAAATTCTTAGGATTTTTAGGCATGGCATGATAATTATTAAAGAACAAGGGTGATGGATTATTTTCCAAGAAATCCATTGGTAGAGGTAGAGGTGGTAATAGCTGATTCACATCAATCTGCGGCTAGGATATGGTAGTAGGAGTGTGCTCAAAATTTGAAGATGAGGAACTGGATGATGGATAAGATGGGTTTGAAGGTTGGATGGGTGTAGATAATAAATTTTCCCCTTTCTTAGTCCTTCTAGACTTGCTAGGGCCCTTTAACTCCTGTAATTCTCCTTTATTAGCTATGGATCTAGTCTTTCTTTGGAATCTCTGAGGAGACAATGGTGACCAAATTCACTTCATCTTTGTTTAATGTAGCCCTCCTTCTAGTGCTAATTTTTTTGATGGTTTTTTTTTAACTACAACAACACAAACATAATACAGCTATTCTATCCCTCTTAAAAGGTGATTCCTATTAGCAAGCCTTAAGAAATAACCCCAATGTCTCTAATGTCAGGTCTAGAAATGCAAAAACAAATCAATGAAAATGTGATTTTTTGGTAATCATAAGGATCGTTTATGGTCAAACAAAATACTAAAACTCCCAGGTCAACAATGAGGCTTTTAGAAGATATGAAAATGAAAATAAACGTTGAAATCTTATAGACTTGTGGTCAGGAAAATATATTTCATCAAATACAACAATTTAGTGATGCTTTGCAATTCTTATTCTAATAGTGATCTCAAAGAAATATCAAAAGATGAGAGTTTAGGAATATTTCTAATCCAAATACTAAGATCAGTCATGAAAAAAATAGAGCATTCAACATGGACCAATCATCAAAACCAATTTTTGCTTGACCAAGATTAAATCTATAGTATCACATAAACAATGCAATCTCCAAAGGTAAGAAATATTTTCAGATTGTGAAATTTTGAAACATTCACCCAAAATAGCATGAAATTCATAAACATCCACAATTGAACTTAGTGCAATAAAGAGTAGGCCCAAGCTAACTTTACAAAGAAAATTGCAATTAAAAAATTGCTAAAATTATGGAACGAAGATTCCTCAAACACCTTAAAAACTTTATCATAAACATGAATGAACTACAACTAGCTCTAATTCTAATATGAAAACTACTCACTCGAAATAGCTTGAAACAACTTTGAAACATAGGAACCATGCATATAGAAGAAAGAAAATAGAAAAGAACACCAAAGTCAATATCTTATTGTATTCACTGCACCAATTTTGCAACAATTCCAGCATCCAATATCCAACCTTTATAAATGAGGAGAGAGCTCCAATATATAGAGTTTCCAAGAACTTAGACTAAAAGAGAACTAAATTAGGGGTTACAATTTAGGTTAGCTTAAATAGGTCAGCCTTGGCAGTTTTAATTTCCCTTTTAATTTTACAATACAATACAATATTAAATAAAAGGCCTTTTGGCACAAATTTCTAATGGTTGACTTGTAACTCTAGCTAGCTTGATATAGTATGCACATAGTTCAATAGAGTCATGTTGGTTCATCCTCATTATCCTTTTCTTTCCTTCCAAAAAGTTCTTGGACCTTGCAAAACACCCTATCTAGGTCAATCTGATTAGGAACTAGAACAACTTTTATTCTTAACTTAACTGATTTTATCTCTTCTTAATATTTAGCCAAGGTTTTACTCCATTCTATGTGCATTTCTTGATATTTATCCAAATGTGAAATATACATTCTTGCACCGTCTAGATGGTTTGTTGTAATAGGCCCATATTCAACAGGTGAATAAAATTCATGTCACCATTTCCTTAGCTGATCAATCTTTAAATTCTTCTTGCAAAAATTATTTCTTTCGGTTACAATTTAAAGGAATGAAATACAAATTTTTAGAATATCTTTCAACTTATTTTGAAATTTCAAAGTATTCTCCAAGGCTCTGACCATGATTTCTTTCCTCAATTCAAAATCTTCTAACTATTCCCTTGGTTTATTTACATCTCTAGATGATAAGATACCTTCACTTAATATTTTCTCTTAAATGTTTGTTATATCCATCAATTTTACAAGATAAGCATCATTTGTACACTTACACTCTTCTTCGAGTTGTTGTACATCATATAGGAAATAAGATGTCTTTTCATATGTATGAAAAACCTTCTCAATTAGATCATCTCCCTTATGAGAGAGATCATTTATCCACTACTATGTGACTTGTAAAAAGTTTTTAATTTTCTCAATTTTGTTGATTGCATCTTTAGATAACAAGTCACTTGAAGTACAAGAGTCCACACCATCTTGTGTTTGCAACGACTTTACTAAATGCTTGATATATTTGTGGAGTTATTTCACATGTGAATTTTCATTTTCTAAGGTTTCATTATCTAACTATTTCAGTATAGTATCCATAAATTCTATTAGGTCTTCCTTCTCTTATGCCTTTGTAGATGGACCCATGTTGATAGTTTCAACTTTATAATTTACTAGTGTGGCTTCATCTTTATGTTTGTTAGTTATAGGGGTATCAATATGCAACACCATGTTGTTTGAATCATCTCTTATCATATATGAAACTATTCTAGCTCTCTTCCTTCCTTTGGTCTTCCTGAAGCTAGCTAGGAATTTTTCCCAATATGTTCCTTCCTCTTCAACAACCACTAGCTTTTTCTTCAAACATGTTCTTTCAGGTAGTCTAGGATAATTTATTCCTCTAAATTTTCATCTTCATGGGGACTATTTTTCTCTCTGTGATCTTCAAGTTGATTTTCTTGAATGTTTTCTTCTTGTTTCTGCTCTTCATTCTTATATTCATCATCAAATTGATGTGTTTCCTCTTTCTAGATAGATTCAAAGGGTACCTCCTTTGTCTTCTTAGGTTCTTTTTCCTCTTCATTCTCATGACTTTACACTTCAAAGGCCTTTTATTCTAGCTATATCCAAAAGTTACTAAGATCTCCACTTTTTGGAGTTTCAAACTCCTCTTCTTCTTCTTGTCTTGGTTCTTGGTTCTTGCTCCTTGGAGACATTAGCTTCATCACCTAGAACCTCTCCTTCCTCCTTTTTATATTGTACATGTTGGTGAGGTGATTGAGGAGTATTTCCTGTGACTGTCTCTTTTGTAGTTTCACCTTCAACAACAAGTGGCTTTTTGGTAGCTTCCTTTGCTTCTTCAACCACTTTTTCAGTATTTTCCACAGTGTTATTCACTTTAGAAGGAGAAACCTTACACCTCAGAGAGTTCTTCCTTACATACACATGGGTCCTATCCCTATTTCTTTCTATCTCAATTACTATTTCCTAATTTTCACCTTTATTATCCTTGGTTCTCCTTGATTTCTTAAAAGGTGAACCCTTGTCTCCCACTTTAACAAGTCTCCTATTCTTTGAGGGTTAAATCTTTTTTGATTAATTTTTTTAAAATTTATTAGTTAATTTATTTATAAATAATAAAATAATACCTTCAAACAAATGTATTGTCTTTCTACTAAAAAATAAGTATATTGTTGGAAAATGACTTATGATTGTCATTTTGTTTCACAGTTGCACTTGGATAGATCCTTTTCAACTAGAAAAAAACAATTTGAGGATGAGTCTACAAAATAGCAACATAATTTTCCTCCCTATTATGCCACTTGGATTCAAATAAAGGTCTTTAGGTGTTGTCCATGTCTTTAGGACAAACTCATAAATCACATATTATAATTTTTTACTAGGTATTTGTCAAAACTAGATGTATTTTTAATCATATTTTGATTGCATTTATAGTAATGTCTATTTTTTAACCCTAAAATTTCAAATTGAAACCATCAAATTTCAAATTGAACATATATTTTGAAACCCTAAAACATTTATTTGAAACCCTAAAAAATGTAAGTAAAACCCTAAGTTATATATTTATTAAACCCTAAATGTCTATTTGAAATCCTAATTTCTAGATTATGAAACCTAAAATATATATTTCAAAACATAATTTATAAATTAGAAACCCTAAAATGTCAATTGTAAATTCTATAAACCCCAAATTATCTATTTTAAACCCTAATTTAAAAATTAGAAATGTTTAATTGATACTCTAGTTTGTAGATGATAAAACTAAAATATTATATATGCTATTGTGTAACAAGCATGAGATGAGACAACAAGATACTATCAGGAAATAAAATGTAGCTAATGTTAACCCTAATAATGAGGACAAAGAATAATCAATAGCATCCAATGTGCTAGATATGAACATGTAAGCATCGATAAATGTTACACAAGATTAAATTACGTAAAAATAGGCACATTTTATATAAGATGAAGGAATGATATAAGTATTAACTTGTATAAAATAGTATATAAATATAATTATAATTAAAGATGACAAGTAACATAAAGAGAATGCTCCATAGATGGGAAAAAATAACATGCATCATAGACAAAAGAAACAAGCCAAAAGTAGACAATTTAGGAGACATGAAACAAAACATAATATAGAAGCCCTAAAATGTCTATTTCAAACCATAATTTATTAACTAAAATATTTGTCTATATTTGTTGATTCTCTATAATCTTTATCTTTAATTTAGGAAAATTACCTCTACCCATGGTCTATTATTTAATGTTGATTGAATGGATTCTGGTATTCCTTGTTTGAAATCTATGTTTTCCATTATATCCCAAATCCTATTTAAGGTAGAAAATATTTTTGCATATTTACTATTTAGAGCAAAAAATCATAAATTAGGAATAAATTCAACACTAGTTTGGGCTGTCTATCATAGCATTAAAATGGCTAGAGATCTTAGGATTTCTAAAATTTGGATTGAGGACGATTCATTAAATATTATCAATTGCCTAAGGCGAAGATCCCCCCTTCATGGTCCATTCTTAACTTTATTTTAGATGCCTTATCCTTGTGTGGTGATTTTGAGGAAGTTTATATTTCCCACGCCTATAGGGAAGCTAATGTCATGGAAGATTGGTTGGTGAATTATGGTGTTTCACTGGCTAAAATATGGGGGAAAGATGATATCCTTCCCATTGATTTAAGATCCCTTATTATTAATGATTGCCATTAATTTTTCCCCTTTTCCCACCCTTCTGATCTCAGCCTTGTGGGGGAATAATGAATTTTACTAGTTGATGGGACTTTTTGCATACTTGAAGGGCATTGGAAGTTGTGGTTTCTTCCAGCTGAGTTGTATTAGAGAGTGTTGCATTATTTCTTTCTAGACTTGTCTAGAATTCTCCACACACTTTCTAGGTAGTTTTTTGGCTATCATCTTTTCCTTTCACTAGTGGTATTATGTTTATTCTTTGATGATGGGTGGGGATAGGTTTCACACGAAACCTCTATCTTGTGATGATATCAAAGCAAATGCCAAATTTTGGGAGATATTCTAGAATGTTGGTATTACTCCTTTCTTGGAGACGTTGAAGGGTTTTAAATCCTTAGTTTTAAAGGATTTTGTGGGAGCCTTGCATGGTCATGTGGTGATTTTATTTGCTAGGGAAACCACCATCAATGAAGACTTCATTGTGGATGTTAATCGACTATCTATGGAAGGTAGGAAATTCTACTAAGATAAGAATATCTCACAATCTGCCAGGCAGAAATTTCTTCGTGGTAGGGAAAGGGCCAAAATGGTTTGCTTGGATTGTGGAGGTTATGACCACACCAAGATCAAACCTATATGGAGAGAGGTTTTTGTGGCAATTATATGCCACTTTACTCTGGATGGAAGGTTTACAATGCTCTATGGCCATCACTTTGTTTTGCTTAACCATTTATGCCATGGTAAGTTGATTTCCTTCCCTTTTTACTTGTTGTTGTCTTTGGAAGAGAGTATCTCAAACCACAAAAAGAACCCTAGGAACCCCTACCTCCATGAAGGTTTAATGCTTCTAATTGTTGAGTTTATTAAGACCCACTGTATTGTTAGAAATCTGGGTTCCCTTGTTTCCAAGAAAAAGGGGAAAGATAGTGGAAATTGCAAAATTGAGGAGATAAAGGAGCCTACTAGTAAAAAGGTTGAGCAAGAGTCTGAGGGCTGGTCAGATGGTTATGATATTGATTTGGATTATACCCTATCCAAGGGTAGTGTTATGCCTTCTTCATCCAGATCTGCTCCTTGTGTGAAGTGTAAGTCGAAGATTCTGGAGGATCTTGGTGATGGGTCTACTGGTAAGAAGTGCAAGGGTGGTGCCATGGAGGGTTTTAAGGATGAGGTGGTTGGGCTTAATCAAGGTGAGTGTTTGGATAGTGGTGGGTCCCTTAGGGTTGGTAAGAAAAAAATTGTAGTTAATATTGATGTTTATGCTTGGGGCTCTAAATCTAAGGATCATGGGATGGCTAAGATTGGCTCTGAGGATGTTCAAGGTGAGGAACCTCTAGTGGGTTCACATCAGGGTAGGGTTTTTTTGGGGTGCTATGGAATTTTCTCAAGTGTTAGGACTTGTTGAAGAAGAGGCAAACATTTCTTTCAATCTACTAATGTGGCTTGTACATGAGATTCAAGATCTCCATAATAAACATGGCACTATAACCAGGTGCAACATTTCTACTCTTCAAAGCTTTAAAGAACAGGATTCTATTTTTGGGCTCTCTCATTCTTTGAACTCTAGTGCAGGGTGTATGGTGGATGAAATTGCTGCCATGAAGAGCGACTATGGTCCGAGGCTGGCAGTTTTGGAGAGACAGAGTAGGAAGCTCTTAAGGGATATGGATACACTCATCAACATTAGCAAGGAGAAGCTAGAGGTGTCATCGAAGGGGATGATCTTACTCAATTAGAAGGTGAAGGAGCTAACAGGGAAGGGTTTGTTTAGGGACCATGTGAATTTGGATCATCAGGAAGTTGTTGCTATGGATGTGCATTTTGCAGACTTGGTTGTTGGCCCGAGTGTTCACACTAGAAGCAAAACTAAGAAGGGTAAGAAGTTTGAAGCCTGTGATGTGGAATACATCATGGAAATGCATGAAAGGTTGGTAGCCAAGGACTTGGGGGATGCGAAAATTCTTAAAGAATTACTCTGATGGCCTGGTGGCATGTCTTTCCTTTTTCTATTTTTTAGATTTTTCTCGATACTTATGGTGGGCTAATGGTTTTGTAACTAGCTAGTTTTTTGTTGTTTCTAGGTGGGCAGTTTCTTAGTCTTATCTCATTGCCACTTCTCTTTTTGTTCAAGGTTTTTGGTCCCTTCAAAACCTATTTTGCATTAATCAAAAACACTATTTTGGGAATGATGAGTGGGAACACCTTCATTTTGATAACTATCTTTATGAAGAGCCAAAATTAATCATGTGTACCAAGTTTCATGTGTGATGGATTAATAGTAGAATTTTTATCAATTTTTTCATATTCTACCAAATATTATCTAATGAAATCTAAGGATCCCTAATCATCTTGAATATTAGAATGAGTTGTGAATGAGAGGAATAGTATCACTAGTCTTAACCATTTGTGTATAATGTGTAATAATGATAGAACCAACTTGATGATGGATAATTTTGAATCTTGTTATCTCTAACCTTTATATTAACAATAATCACAATTACTCTTAATTTACTACAAATATTCAATCCAAATTTATTTTCAAATGGAGATAGATTTTAATTTGAATTTCACCATATTTAACTGACACTTATAAAGGTCCATGCTCTTAAACAAACTAGGGAGGAGGTAACTCATGAAATTTGTGAAATTATTTTAAAAATATTTGTAGGTGAATTATTTTAAATTTATACTAATAACCTCATAATGAATTACATCAAATGGTATTATCATATTAGTTTGATGTCTTATTTCTATACATATCTATAAATATTAGATGAATAAAATTAGGTCCCAAATCTAGATCTTATTGAGTATTTATAATTTAATCAATCACCTCATACCCCTTAGGTGAATTTCAAGAATGTGATCTATTAAATGCATGAAAATTATTTATTGGAAATTTGATAAAGGTGGCCTACAATGAAAAGCAGGATATTTTGATGCATAGGCCATATGAACAAGAATATCACAACATAAATAGAAATAATAGTAATAGTATCACTATTATTAACCATATGTATCATGGAATACAAAGGTAGAAGAATCCTCATGAGGGATAATTGTGAAAATTGTTATGATCTCTAATCATTATATCAATAATAACTATGAGTACCTTTTTTTTTTTTACTAATATTTAATTGAAATTTATTGTCAAGTTCTAAGATGGATTTTAATTTCAATGTTACCATATTTAACTAGGGAATTTATTATGGTTCATGCTCTTCAACAAATTGGGGAGGAGGTAACTTATTAAATTTGTAAAATAAATTTAATATATTTCTTGGTGAAATAGTTTAAATATATAATGCTAATGTCTTAATGAATTAGTGAAATGGTATAATTATATTACATCAAGTTGTACTATTTTGAGAGCTTCTTTCTATAATATTTATAGATTTTAGTTGAAAACATTAGGTCCCATATCTGGATCTTAGTGGGTATTTATAATTTGATCAATCAATTCATACACCTTAGGTTCATTTCAAGTATGTGATATATTAAATATGTGAGAAATAGTTATTGGAACTTAGATAAAAAATTTCTACCATAAAATGTAGGACATTTTGATCTTTAGGCCATGATATGGACAGGAGCATCATGACATATATAGAAGGAATAATTCCACTAGTATTAACCATATATAAGTAATAATGGTAGAAGCAACGTAATGATGGGTAACCATGAGTCTTGTTATATATCTAAACATTATGTCAACAAAAATCACAAGTACTTTTAATTTGTTACAAATTTTTATTCCAAATTAGTTTTCAACTCTATAGCTAGATTTTTATTTTAATATCACCATATTTAACTATGAAATTTATAATGGTTAATGTACATTAATGAATTGAGGATGAAATGATTAATGAAATTTGTAAAATAAATTTTAAATCTTTCTTGGTGAATAAGTTTAAATCTATAATTCTAACCTCAAATGGAATTACATCAAATGGTACTATTATCTTATATGAAATGGTATTATTATCTTCCATATATTTTTCTAAATCTTTAACCAATGTAATACCATATTAAATAAAAACTACTCAAACAATTTTTTAAATGTGGAAAAGTGTATAGATATATAAGTGACAATATTTAATGGGAGTTTACAATTTGAGAGAAATGAAAGGTGGAAATTTTTTTTTGCTTCCCACATGGGGTTTAAGACTTAGAAAGGACAATTTTTGTTAACTTTCACTCAAGAACAAACCCTAGAGATCTCAATGAAAAAGAGAAAGAGATGTTGCAAGAGGGTTGTTCTAGGGGTTGAATATGACCTAATGAGGGGTTCACCACAAATTTTAGACTTGGAAAGATAAATAAAATGTAAGATAAAATGTAAAACCCTAATTCAATATAATGACCTAACAAATGATCTAGAAATGCAAATAAAACAAAACAAAAAACCAGTGAGATGAATGGTGTGCACCTAGAAACCTAAAAGTGACTGGAAGAAACTTTGAAACATTGGAAAATAAGACTTTTTGACCAACTAGAACTCATTCGCCAATTTGGGTGAATCAGTCCCAGATCTAGAATTCTGCATAGAAGCATGTTTTAGGGAATAGGGTGGTTGAATCTGCAAATAGATCTGGAAAATACCCACAATGGGACTTATTCACCACTTGTGGTGAATCAGTCCTATTCTATTTTTTTAAGAATTTCAAGTTCTAATCTACACTTCAACACTTGATCTTTCTTTCCAACTTCAATTTGGGATCTAATTCTATGAAAACACCTACAAAACATAATATAAACTTGATTTACTAATGGGTGGTTTTCCTTGGTCAAACACCTAGTTTGGTAATTAAACTTTGATATAAATAATGAAATAAGCATGAAAATCCTAGCCTTAAGTGTGCCTAAGACTAAAAAATATGAAACTTGTGTAGCACAGGGAAAATTCATGGTTTAAGAAATTCAAAGCATAATTCAAATAAACCCATAGCTAATAATAGAGAATAGTGGAAAACTATAAAAACATGCATAAAAGAATGATTTTACCAAACACACATGCACTTCCATGAATCACCTCCATTATCCTTTTCCATTTTGTTGTAATATGATACTTTCCCTCATATTTTCATTAAGCATGCAAGTATGGCCTCATGACTATGATAATAGCAAAACATTGAAGATTTATAAAAGTTGCTTACAAAACTCATAAGATTTTGGGAGGAGTAAAAAGGATGAAGGTAAATCCAATTTATAGAAAATATGGATTTTGAATGACAGGATCAGATTAAAGATAATTAATTGATGATTTAGATTAAAATATGTGAAACGCAATAGCGTTAGGATTGAATTAGTGTGAGTGATAAAGCATAAAAGGTGGGGATTAAATTAAATAATAATTTAATCATTAGTGGAAATTGGTCAAGACATAGAAGAATAAAGATTGCATGTAAAAGATAAAGATTGACATAGATAGAAGATAAGAATAAATTAATTAAATAATTAAAGTTATTTAATTAATAGAGGATTGCACATATAAGATAATATCTAATCTAGATAACAAGTTGATTAACACAAAGAGTCTGTTCGTTAAAAATAATAAGATATTATCTCACCAGATAACTAAATGATCTAATTATATCTAGACTTAAGTGGTAAATGACTAATTAGATAAGAAAGAGATTATCTAATTATAGAGGATTATGCTATGGATAAATCTTTTCATGAATTAAATAATGATTTAATTCACCATTCAAGATTTTGAGATTAAATTAATTAAATAAAGATTTATTTAATTAAATGGGGAAAGGGCTAAAGAATAATTAAATGATTTAAAATGATTATTTAATTATAGTTGAAAGTGTCATAGGAATAAATTAAATAATAGTTTATTTAATTTTTGAAAGAAGATAAATTTAATTAGCGATGTAATTAAATAAATAATATTTATTTAATTAATCAAGAAAGAATAAATGTAAGAATGAATTAATTAAATAATTAAAGTTATTTAATTAATAGAGGGAAAATGACTTTAGCAAATAATTAAATAATTAACATTATTTAATTATGAAAATGAATTTAAGAACTATGAGTAAATTAGAGTCATAGGTCTATGACAATTTTTAGTGTATACATTTTTCCCCTCTTTGTCATAATGTCATTTTGGCGTTTGTGTCAAAGAATAATAAACACATGCCCTAGTTATGCCCCCTCAAGAAAAATGACAAATTTTCAAAAAATTTAGAATTTTTTTTAAATTGTCTCGATTAGCTAATTGGATAGCTAGAAATTTGATGGTGGCAAAAGAAATCAGTTTCGATGAGGTTTAGTTTGTGAAATGATCGTTTGAAGTGTCCAAATAGTGTGTCCAGTACAGTAGGTTTAAAGGAAAACCCTAAAAACCCCTACGTATAAATAGGAATTGGGTAAAAATGAATTGATTTTCACCCTTCAAGTTTGAAAACTATTGATTTTTCTCTAGATCCATCCAAAAAAATGTATCATGTTCCATACACTGAGAATTGCAGATATCACATCAGGACCTTCCAACAGCTGGCTGATGCAGAACCCCCGATATGTACCCCAAAATTGACTTTTGAATTTTTAATTCTCACACATTTGTAGGATGTTAAATTTTATTTTTTATATGCATCATTTCTTTTTCACCAAAATTGCGTTTGTATGTGATGCACGTGTCCACAATACAACACATTTGTGAAAAAACGTTGGAGGTCATTTTTAGTTTATAATAAATCAATGCATTTGCTTAGTTTTGCACTGCATGTTTCCTAGTGAGTCATATTTGATAGGGGAAATGTTGCATTTGTGTTTATGCATTGAATTTGATAGTTTTGTAATGCATATGCATGATTGGTCACATTTTCTAAATAGTGTGATGCATGTGTATTTAGGTTCAACACATTTTCCATGTTAAATGACACATTTTCATGGTACACTACATTTTTCAATAAAATGATCCATTTGCATGTCAAGAATTTTGCACTTTTGTAGTGTAAAATTGGCATTGTGTTTCTAACGCAAGTTTCTAATGCATTTGCAAGTTGTTTTGGATCCGATATACACTTGGGAGTCAAGGTCGATGATGTATGAGTTCTAAGACTAGTTGGTTAGTCCAAAGAAATAGTTGATATGGCATCTTGGATTACATCATGTGACATTTATGCCCACAATTTAGGCAAACTGAGGGATGCTCACTACACTTACTGAGCAATGGCACTCAGTGACTTCATCTTTCCATTTTCCCATGGGAGAGGTGATAGTTACATTAGAGGATGTCTAGAGGATACTCTAATTACCGATCAAGGGTGAGAGGGTTCGCTATGATACCCATAGGGGTTACAATGAGATTACTCATTACTATGTGTATGAGGATGTTAGACACCTCATTATCAAGCACTATGAGATCATATGGAATGTACTTCAAGATAGATATGATTGGATTGATTGTTTATTGTCTACTCTAATTGTTGGTATTGTAATACCAAACCATCGAGGGTATGGGTTTCCTGTGGGTTGGGGCGATATGTTAGTGGGGATGTTGGAGTGGTAGGTTTTGTATGCATGGGACCCCTGTCTACTGGGGATGTTGTACTTCCACTTGCACAACATAGCTTATAGGGAGGAACATTCCATCAGCTATGGGACTACTTTATTGATGATCTAGGCATGGGAGCACATTGATGTTTTCCACCCACCTATAGTATATGAGCTAGATGATCGATCTCCATATGTATTTTAGTATGTTAGGACCATTACCTAGACTCGTGTTGGGGATACAAGATACTGGAGGCATGTGATTGATACCCTTGTGCAGTTTATTTGGAGGCCATACATGGACTATGCATAGTGGCAGGATGAGTATTGACACTTTTCGTTCTATCATCAGACACATTATCTAATTGGGAGGACTGTTTCCACTATACATATCATTGAGAGACACTTACTAGATAGAATGCTCTGACAATTTACTAAGGTTCAGGATGAGCTACACGGGCAAGCCGAGTTCACCAAATATTTGAGGGAGGTTCCTCTATGGAGGCCCCAAATTCTTGTAGTGATAAAAGAGGGAGATATTGATGCACTAAATCCAGTGTAGTGGGAATGGAAGAGTGGGCCAAGGGATGCTGGTATGAAATTGGCCTATGATACCTAGTGGGCAGAGCATAGACTAGTGCCCTACACAAATATTGATCATCCAATTCCCGTAGAGCATTGAGGGACAGGACCACAAGCTCGGCATGGTGGTAGGGGAGGTGGTCACGGTGGGTGAGGTGGTAGAGGTGGAGGTGATGATGGGAGAGGAGGTGAGAGGGGTGGTCGATGGGGTCAATAGGGTGGTAGAGGCCAAGGTAGAGATTTGTCACCCATTCATGAGGGTGAGGGGAAGGGAGAGGACATTGCCATGGTGGAGGTAGGTGGAGAGGAGGAGATCATCAGTGAGGAGGAAATTGCATAGGAGGTATTCATTGGGAGAAGGTCATTGGAGAGAGAGGCCAAGTTGGATGCCCTTGAACTATTATGTGCAAGATACCAAGATGTGAGATGATTTTCTCAAGGATGGCTCAAGAGAAGGAGAGAGATTGCCGAGGAGGTACCTCCTAAGAGATGGGCTCCCGGTGCTTCATAGGCACTTAGCAGTAGATCTTATAGTTGGTCATCCCACAACAAATCTTAAAGCAGTGGTGGTGTTGTAGGTTCTCACATGCCAAGACCTTATGATAGGTCCCCTCCCCATAAGTCATCTCCTCATTCTCCTCATCAGAGTAGTGGGAGTTCAGTATAGCAATATGTTATATATTTGTAGACATTGTATTATTATTATAGAGCTTGTGAGCTCCATTTTGGGAGATATGTTATGATTTTGTACTATGACACTTTTTGAGAGATATATATCATTTTTGGTAGTGATTATGTGATATGTAGTTCTTTATGTGATATGTAGTCTTCTATTTATGCATTGTTATGGATGACAATGCTTACTTAGTGATATTTATGTAGCCTATGATGATGTGTTAATTTTATATGATGATTAATGCATTTAATTTTATGGTATTATGAATGTCATATATGGATTCTATGTTTATGATTATGAGATGCAATGTGATCTCTATGTATTTACAATGCCATGTGAATGTATTTAATATGCTATGTAGTTTATGATGGTGAATGAATGTTATTCCATGGATTCATAGATGTGATAGATGTGTATATTTTTTGTTTTCAAATGAAACATAATATTTATTATGATGTTTGTAACATGAATGCATATGTAGGATACTTTACTTTTTTGATGTCAGGGGACTCCATCATAATGCAAGAAAGAAGAAATGTTAGTACAAAAAGTTAGATGTTAGCACTAGAAATCTTCAATATTTTTCCAAAACATAATAGGCCTTGCTTTAATCATCATTGGGCATTAAATGATACAAATGGATAAAAAAACACCATGATATGAGATCGACCAAGGTGTGCAAGGTTATCCACCTGCTAAAAACAGACAGTCGTAGATAAGTAATGTCTTAACTAATACAAAGGGAAAAGATTCCCTAGTCTTTTTGTCAAGACAAACCACATAAAGCAATCAAATAAAATATTAATCATGAGACATCATCGCTCCTCTAAATCCTTCATGGGAAATCCTTGAGGAAGCTAGTAACATGACTCGAACACAAATCCAAAAGAAAATTGACAAACATCAGTCAAAGAAAATGAGTCGTGATACATCCTTACTTCTCTAAATCCTTCATGGGACATCCTCAAGAAAGCTAGTAACCAAACTCAAAGACAAAGAAAAATGAAAAGATAAGACAAAACAATCCATAACATCAATAGCCAATAAGAATATTTTCCAGATTTTGATCTGTTTGTTATTGAATAGTCTAGGGGATTCATAGGATTATGTTTGATAAACCCTGGTTTCAAGAATGACATATTGTATAAGACGTCGAGTCTAGTTTTGATCATGTGACCACCTCTATAAGGCACTGATGAAGCCTAGTTTTAGAAAGACACATATCATATAAGACATTGAATTTGGTTTCGATCATGTGACCACCTATATAAGACAATGATGATGCTTTACTAAAAGAAAATGTCTATTTTTTAGGAAGCACGCATCCTATATAAGACATAGGTTGATTGTTTTGGTTATTTATTTGGAGTTTTTTTGGTTTGACATGATGACCTTGTTGAATTATTTTGATTGACATGACGAACCCTAAAGGATTTACCTAGTGCGGCCTCATGGGCTCATCAATTGATGAACTTTCCTACATTATACACGTAGATACCTCATAGTTCAACTTGAATTTGATTGATAGGACTAACAGAAAAATATTTCATGTATTTAAAGATATCTAACATGTGTGATAGTAAATTTGATGAACCCTAATGGATTGACCTAGTGTGGCCTTGGGGGCTCATTGATTGATGGCCTTTTCTATGTTATACACAAAGAGACCTCATAGTTTGACAAAACCAATGATTTTTTCCTATAGAAAAAGGACTAAGTCATGATTTTATTTTGAAAAACCTAAAAGGAATGACTTAATGCTTGGGGGGTGTATCGATAGATGGCCTTTCCTACCTCAGAGTTGCAGAGGTAATGTAATTTTACATTGACAAAGACTAATTGGTGCGATCGACTCTGACTCTTTTTTTGGATTTTTGACATGTTTTTATTTTTTTTCTTTTTGAAGTGGTTTGATGTTTTGGATTTATTTATTTTTAGGACATTTTGTGATGTTGTTGGATTTTTTTTTCTTCGAGACAATTTGTAATGTTTTTGTATTTTTTTGATGGGTTACATCCTTAGAACAACTACTATAAGAACCAAATGATGTAAATCAAGTTCCTTCCCCTAGTTTGGTATAAGACCAATTTATTATGAATAGGATGAAATGGGGATGTGAAGTTTGCTCAATGTCAATTGTTCCTGTTTAAGGAAAGGACAACCATTTATTATGGGTGATATGAAAAGGATAAATGATAAAGTGTGCGGATAGGAAAGATAGGTTATATGATAGGGAAGTCAGTTTGGAATGATGGTAGAAAGAGGAGCAAATTCATCTACACATGGTGCCTATTTTCCAGGTTTTCACCATGGTACTCATCCAAAGCACCACCGAAGTGGTTTTCACATTTGGATGTTTTATTTCTCTTTACTATTTTCATGATTTTTCAAAAAAAATTATGTAACCAAGATGCCTATTTGCCAAGTTTCCACACAAGTAATGATTTTTTTGAATTCTTTTTATGATTAAGACAAGGCTCTCAGAAGTTGTGTAGAACCTCTTCAGATTAAGGCTATAGATTGGTGCTGATAGTGGTTCTCCTTGAGGGGTAGAGAGCTAGTATGCTTCTAATCCAAAGGATTTTTATGAAAATATAAGAACCTAACCAGTTTGTCTCTAAATTTCCTAGTTTTTCTATTTTTGCTTGATTCTTTGGATTTTCAATTAAAACCAGGCCTCGAGTGTCAAAATTTCAATTCAAGACTTTCTTGTTGTAGCTACGACAAAGATAATTTTGATATGCTTGAAGATGGTCTAGTGCCTTTTTTCTTTGTTCATCCAAGAACTCTATCTTGTGTATTCTTGACACATGGTATGCTTCATCGTCAATATTCCCTTTTAGAGATACCCTTAGGGAAGGAATCTTGACCTCAATAGGTAGGATGGCCTTAGAACCAAATACCAAGGAATATGGTGTGGCATTGATGAGAGTGTGGATGCTTATGTGGTAATCCCATAGGGAAGGGTTAAGCTATAAATTTCAATCATGATGGTCCACATCATTAATAGTCTTTTTAAGGACTTTGAGGATTGTTTTGTTAGATGCCTCAACTTGGCCATTAGCTTGTGGGTAATATGGAGTGGAAACAAGTGTTGGATATGGAATTCCTGGTAGAGATGATAGACTTATTTTTTTTTAAATGGCCAACCATTATATGTGATTATGGATTGATGAACACCATACCAAAAAAATGAAGTAGTTAAGGATGAAATTAGAAATTTGTATTCCTATAATATAGGTCAAAGGAATCACTTCAATCCACTTGGTAAAGAATTTAGTCACAGTAATGATGAATTTATGACCGTTGGAGGATGTAGGATGTATCTGACCAATGAGGTCAAGTCCCCATTGGGAAAAGGGCCATGGTGACATTATTGGATAGAGATCCTATGCTAGTGTGTGTATCAATTCTCCATGAATCTGGCATTGTCAACATTTATTGACAAAGACATATGAGTCATTTTCCATCATAGGAAAATAATAGCGTAGTCTCATAATCTTCTTGGCTAAGGTGGGACCACTAGAGTGGGATCCACATATACCCTCATGTACCCCATTCAAGGTCACTTATGCTTCTTTGATATCGAGACATCTCAATAGGGTATTTTCTAGGGCATGTCTATACACGGTATGTCTAATGATGGTATACTTAGTTGACTTATGGATAAATTTCCTATGTTGATTATTTGAGAAGTCAGGGGGTAAGATTTAGGCATGGAGGTAGTCATATATTTCTTTGTACCTTAGGGATTTGGGACCAAAAAATTCACACACCATCTCTAAATCTAGGACATCAAAAGCAAGAGCAAAAAATTATTTTAACAAAAACTTGAATTTAGGCATGTTGTTAGGTATGTCCAAGAGTGAACCAATGGTTGCATTTTGGATGTGAAGTATTTGATGAGATATGATGTTTTAAAAATATTTTTTGAAGATATCTGCCATCTGTTAGTATGGGGAAAGCTTCTCATATTTGGTATCATAATCATCATTAGCTTTTCAGACTACTAGCTGAGAATCTCCATAGACTTGTAGGTGCCTTATCTTCCATTTGATTTCCATTCATAATCCTATTAAAAGAGCCTCATATTTTGTTACATTATTGTTCCATGTAAAATAAATCCCGAATGACTTAGGAAAAAGTGTCACCTTGTGGTGTGATAAACAATATGACCCTATTCAGGATGAAATTAATTCTGCCTTGAATAAGCTTAAGCCTGAGGATTTGGTTAGTATAGCAGAAAAAAGTACGGATGGCCTTTTTACCATTCTCAAATGGACCCAGAAAGAAGTCTGTAATTTGAAAGGTCATGTTACTGATCTCAGCAACAAGGTCATGGACTTGGAGCAGAAAATTAGTTGGAACAATGGAGACAATGATGAATAGGAAACTCCTTTACCGAGGAAAAGACAGCAATTACAGGAGGATAGATTGGCTAGCATCGAGTGCAGCATGTCCAAGATTGAACAAAACATTAGGGCTACTGTTGCTAACAATCATAAAATTGCAAGACATAACACCATCATCATCAATGTGATGGTGGAAAAGCTTGAAAAAAACCAAAAGGGATCGCTGGTTGTGGATTTGGATGTGGACAGGGGAGGCAGCAGATCGGCTGGTGAGGGATTTCGACTCGTACCAGGGCTAACATCAAGAGGAAGACCCCGACTTCATCTCATACGGTCCAAATTCTCAAGCAGGGGTTACAGGACATGCAGAATGTTGAAAAGGAAGCCGAGGATTTACTTAACACCTTGGAGTAATGTAATGTTTTGTTTGCTGGTTTTTTGGGTGGTCCTTTTTTAGGGCCCTCTTTGTTGCTGTTTCCTTTTTTGGGATAAATTCGGTTGTATGTACTTTCTCTATCTTTTGTTTAAACTGTGGTTTTGGTCCTGTAAAACCTATTTTTTCCTTTTCAAAACAATATGCCACCCTGAACCATGATTCATGTGGGACCCATCAAAGTATAACTTCCATGTCATTCTAGTGTCAAGAGTGAAGATGAATTCATTAGGAAAATCTGAAACTAGACAATGATCTACCTTAGTTGGTGTGTCTACTAGTTGTTCAACAATAACTTGTCCTTTAATAGCTTTTCTTTCTACATATTAGATATCATATTCATTGAGTACAATTACCCATTTGGCCAGGCATCCTATTAATGCTACTTTACTACTTGGAGATACTTCAAAGGATCTATCTTTACGACCAAAATTGTTTGATGGTTTACCATGTAGTGTCTTAGTCCTTTAGTAGTGAAAACTACTGCAAGACAACCACGTTCTATGGGACTCTAGTTTAGCTCATAACCTACCAAAGTCTGACTGATGTAATACACTACCCTTTCATGACCCTCATTATCATTTTGTGCAAGTAAGGATCCTAGAACTAATGTGGTTGTTGAAATGTAGAGTATCAAAGGTCATCCATCAATAGGTGGCATTAACATTGGTGGTGTAAGCAGGTAATCCTTGATCTGTTGAAAAGCTTCTTGGAACTTAGTGATCCATACAAATGGTACTCATTTTTTTAGTAGATGCTAGAAGGGATGTATTTGGTTTGCTAATTGTACTATGAATCATTTGATAGAACACAATCTCCCTTGTAGTGTCTTTAGTTGACTTATATTGGCCAATCGAGGCTTTTCGATTATAGCTTTCACTTTTGATGGGTGCACTTTAATGCCTCATCTTGAAATAATGTATCCAAAAAAAATTTCCTGATTGCATGCCAAATACACACTTTTTAGGATTGAGCCTCTCTTTTTATTCTTCTAGTCTTTTAAAAATCTTGTCTAGGACCCATAAATGATCAACCCTTGTTAATGATTTAGCTATCAGATCATCCACGTAGTCTTCCATGAGAGTGTGCATGAGATCATGGAAAATGGTTGTCATGGCACATTGATATGTTCCTCCATTTTAAGTCCAAAGGGAATGGCGTTCCAACAATAAGTTTTTAATGGGAAAGTGAAAGCTATATTTTGTTGGTCTTTAGGTGTGATTCTGAGTTAATTGTATCCCAAGAAACCATCCATGAGGGATAACATTTCATATCCTATTGTTAGGTCCACAATTATGTCAATGTTTGGTAGAGGAAATTCATCTTTAGGACATGATGTTTTTAGATATTAGAAGTCTATACAAATGCAGATGACCCCTACTAGTTTTTTCATTGGTACGAGAATAGAAATCCATTTTGCATAGTCAATTGATCTGATAAATCCAACATCCAACAGTTTCTTTATTTTAACTTTGACTAATAAAGAAATTTGTGGGTGCATGTTTCTTAACTTCTGCTTTATGATTTTAACACTTGGTTGTAATGGAAAATGATGTAATACCAGTTTAGGATCCAATCCAAGCATGTCAGCATATGACCATACAAAGTTGACTTATATTTTAATGAAGAAGTTACGAAATTCAGGTTGCTTTGTTTCTATCAAAGATGCTACAAAATAGATTACCTGAGGATTATCTTTAGTGCATATGTTGATCTCCATAGATTCCTCTATCAACATTGATGACTTTTCTTGAGCAACAAGGAGAAAGTTCAACCCTCCATCCTTGGGTACCTTAAAGAGGTTTTCTCCATTGGATGCATCCTTATTTTTTACTTTTTCATCATCCAAAGGAACCTTTCAGTTTTCACCTAGGGACTCATCATTTTTTTTTTCTCTTATTATTTCTATTTTTGTGACTAGAGGGGTGAAAGGACTCCCCAATATAATCCATTTTATCCAAGTCTATGGTAAATCTAGCCTTATAGTCACCTCTAGGTATTACTTCTCATATTTCCATGAACTTAGTTATTGCTTCGTCATTCTCAAAGACATCTAAGATAGAGGTGTCTTTTTTATCCCAATGAATAATCTAGGGACATACTAAGAGCATGTCATCATCAAAGAAAGGTGGAAGCAGATAGGGTAAGGATAGACCTATTAACATGGTCACAAAATTTTCTTATCAAATCCTCCTTATTCTTTTTCTTGGGAATAGGTAGATTTTGAGATGGACCCATTGTAAAGGTTTGGTTATCAGAAGTGGGTTTGTTGACTTCCTAAGAGGCAGGATCAATGGATTCCCAAAAGTAACATTTGAGCCATTCCTCTTTTGTCAAAGGTGTTTGTGGACAAGAATTAGGTGGATTTTGTGAGGAATTAAGCATGTGGTTAAATTCCTTATATAGTTTATCGAGGTCCACGAAAGTGGTGGAGGAGAGGGAATCTCACTCATATTCATTAGAGTTGGGGGAATGGTATTAGCATTGGTCATATGGCTCAATGGATGTCTCGATAGCTTTGGAAGCACTTAATTCCTCTTGTGTTGGTGTTGATGTACTAGAAACACCAATCTAGAGTGGTTGAAACCCTAGCCCTAGGCCTTTCGACTATTTAGAGTCAATGATAGGTTTAGTCCTCCCATTCTGATGTAATCCCAACTTGCTATGTCCATTATATCCTTTGTCTTGCATTATCTTGAAAACTTTTTCATATTGATTAGTGGGTATCTAAGCAGGAAAAGGAGTTTCTTCATTGTCTTCCTTGTATAACCAAGAGATCACATCTTCTTCATTTATAGCTTCTTTACATATTTCCCCCCATTTTTTGAATGTCATTGTGGGAGGGACATATATGGTGACCATGGATTATCTCCTATTTGATGTTGGTAAACTGTATGATTTGGGAGGAACCAAATAGGTGACACAATAAGATGCTTTCATATGATACTCTCTGCAACCATTACCTTGGATCTCGATCTTAGGAGTGGAAGGTGGTATTTTGGAAGTAGATGTTTTGGAAAGAATGAATGGATTGATATGCTGGGATGAGTTGGATGATGAAGCCTCCCAATTTACAGGCACCTACCATTGGGGTATTCTACGTAGGTTAGTACAATACTCGAAGGGATCAGGATCACCATTTATCATGATCTTCATGCCATTGAATGGGAATTTAAGGCATTGATGGTAAGTGGAAGGGACAACCTTCATATCATGTATCCATGGTCTACCTAGTAAAAGAATATATGGGAGGATGAGATCCAAGACTTGGAAGTTTGTATCTACAACCATAGGACCAATTCTAATGGGAATCATTACAACTCCTTTAAATGAAAACTCTTTGTCATCATATTCTTTAATGACAATGTTCTTAGTAGTTTTTCACACATGCCTCTAAGAAGCCTAATGCCTTAACCATTTGGAAGGTGAAAATATTCAACCCTGCTCCTCTATCTACCAAGACTCATCTAACTTTCATTTTATGAACAAGAACTTCGAGGCGTAAAGGGTCATTGTGGTTTGTCTTCTCAGTTGAATAATCTTGTTCAAAGAAGGTAGCATGATGAAAGTTAGTTAGGTAGCCTACCATCTCTTGTAAATGATTAACATCAAGGTTGTTAGGCCGGATGGTCATGCTTTGCAAAGCTTTGTCAAGAATAGCTCGGCGATTAGGTGATATGAACAACAGTTCAATGATAGAAATTTATGTTGGGGTCTTCCCCAACTGGTCAAGTAAGTTGTACTGAGGCTTGGAGGACTGTGGTTGTTGTTGTGGTTGATGGCCTTGGATGGTTAGCTTAGTTTAGCAAGTGTTGACAACACATTTGGGAGTTTTCTTTATGGTAATAGTGTTGGCTTGTCCATCGGTAGCTTGAATGTCATTTATGATGGTATCGTGGTTATAGTCATATTTGACACTAGCATAGTTTGTCAAATTATTATTGGTCTTGTTTCATGAAAAGGAGGATTTTCCTTTTCCATGATCATGTAATGGATCAATAAAGACCTTTTGATCACTTTTTGAGGAAGGTTTTTTTTCTATCCATTAACTTCAATAGTTTTGTTTTCTATAAGATACTATATAATGTTCTTCAACTGTCATCATTGTTGTAGAATGTGTCCCTTAGTTCGGTGGAAATCACAAAAATCATTGTCATCCCACAAAAAGGTTTTAAATTGTCATGGATCATATTGTCTTGGATCTTGAATTTGTATGAGTTTGTGCTACAATTAACATTTAAATATTGATTCAATTAGTTCCCTTAGGGGAGTGAATTCACATTTTGGAAACCTCCTTTGTGGTCATGGTTGTTGGGTATTTTAGAAAACATTGGTAGTTTGATCGATGTTGTTGAGTGTGTTGTTAGATGCGTTGTGTCCTCTAAGTTTAATGACTGGTCTGACTTCTAGGGTTTTAGCATCAACAATCTCATCATTGGTTACATTCTTGTTTTGGGGCCAATATTTGTTCATGTCATTAGGAGTGTTTTGAACATTTGGATTTCTATGACATCTTGATTTCACCTTTTTCAATGAGAGCCTTTTCAGTTATGACACCCTTTTCTACTAGTTCCATAAAATAAGTACAAAAGTGCACTCTTAGGTCACTTCTCAATTTTGAATTAAGGTTTTGTAGGAATATGGTGACCTTTTTCTTTATGGGTATTTCAACAAGGAATCGACTAGCTAGACTCCTCCATCTCGAGAAGAAGGTGATAAAGTTCTCTCCTTCATCTTGTGTAGTGTGACATAAGGTTAATATTGTGATTTCATTGTTAGTGTTAAAGGTCAAATGTTCAACAAATTTTTTAGAAAGTTCACCCCATGACCTAATGTCGTATGGAAGTTGAGGAAACCATTCAAGTGCTATTCCAACAAGGCTTTGCGTAAAATGTCTCATGAGATATGTGGGTTCATATGCAATGTCTATGCACATTGTGGAAAATTCCCTTATATGCTCAATAGGATTACACTTCCCATTATACTTAGGAAAGTTTGGTGTAACATATCCATGTGGGAATGGTGTCATGTATGAAGCTTTGTCAAAGGGAAATGGACTTAAATTTTTGTTGAAATTTTATTTTTACTACACACTATCATATTGTCCATTTGTTGTTGACGGGCTTGCATTTGTGTTTGTAGAACATGCACTTGTGTCAATGATGTGTTAGTTGGATTGTTGGGGTTTATATAAGTGTTTTGGAATCCAACATTATGTGATGGATTTCAGTTTAGTGTATGAATGAAAAATGGATTTTGGTTTGGAATTTGAGAGAATGGGTTTTGGTTTAATGTTGGTTGATTGGGAATGTGGGAATTTTGCAAAGGATTGGTTTGGATTTCATATTGCATGAAAGGTATTTTTCTTGTTTGTGAGACCCCTATCTATGGTATGGGACTAGTGATGTCGATGCTTGGTATAGCAGTTGTCGTGTTTGTGCCAAATTTAGGCCTTTTACTTCCAAAGGTAGGGCCAAAAGGATTTGACGATGATGCCCCTATGGTGAAATTAAGGCCTTCTGTCATGCTCAATGTAACAAATGGTGATGTATGTATTGTTGTGGCACTTTATGTAGATACTCAAAATAGTATGGTTGTAGTTACTTGAGGGATAGAGGCACTAGTAGTTGTCATGTTTTTTCCTTGGGTAGACAAAGTTTGCAATGTATGAATGTCAAATCCAAGAGGCAGTGTGGCACCTTCTACTAACAATTTTGCTAAGTATCATTGGGGATCTTGTGCCAAGTACTCATCTACAAAAGAGGAAAACTTTGGGTCTTGTGCAACAACATCTAAGTCTTCAACTACAATGTGTCATTGTTGGTCTCTAGTGACAAATTTATCCAATAAGGTTTTGTGTGGTCTTGATGTCCCTTGAAAGGGGTTTGAAAATGGATTGATAAAATCATTTGGATCAGCCATCTTTTCTCTTTGTTTACTTTTTGACCTTGCTTCAACCATGTAAGGTATGCTCAAAATACGAATGATGCAGAACTATGTCTATGAATGATATGATTTTAGTCTATGTTTTTTGATTTTTTAGGATATAAGGAATGAATTCTAATGTAACTATGTTTTTTTTCTTTTTTGGAAAATAAGGATAGTCTGATTTGATGTCCTAGAATGACTATGTCTAAGTAAGCAAAAGTGTAGGCAAGCTTTTAAAGGTAATCAATTTTGGGAGATTTGAAAATAGGTTACTAACCATCCAAAGTTTAACCAAGGCTTCAATTTAGTTTGTCAAAGGACCTTTTGTGAGACTAAGACCAAGAGACAAAAAGAGTTCCCAAACTAGACTAATGAGTTGGAAAACACTCGCCAAGATGACAAAAGATAACAAATGTGACAAGTGACTAGGTTCAATGAAAATTTTTGTTGAAGCAAAGGTTTATCCAAATTATGGAAAGTTGGCCTATTTTAAAATCTACAAAGGTGATTTTGCTAAAATTCTGATTGATCTGAAGATAACCGATGACTCCTAAAATGTAACTAAGGTTTTCAACTAATATGTCTATGGCTATGGCTAAATGATACTAAAAAAAGTAATCATGAAAAGTGTGAGCAAATATTTTTGGTTTTTGTTCAGAGATCGCTGTGAAAGGATAATTAGAGATTAGTTTTGACTGTTTGACCTTAGACTATGATAGTGGAATTTTTTTTTTTGGTTGTTCGTAAATTATGATTTAGGTTAACAAATGTGTCGTTTCACTGATGGTTGCGATTTACAATATCAGATGCAATTTACAGAAGGAGATGTGGTTCTCAATATTAGATGCATCTTATAGTAGTAGATGCATTTTTTAATAGAAAATGCAGTTCTCTATAACATATGTGGTTCATAATAGCATATGCAGTTCTTAATAGCAGATGTAGTTTACTGTAGGTTTGTTTCAGTTTGATTTTGATCAAAATTTGGAAAAACATAAGATAGTTAGAAAACACTTTATTTTGGTTTGGTTTTGACATGAAAATTTTTTATTCCAAGAAGAGAAGTATGATTCCTATGGTTAGCTAGGACAATATCTGTTGAGTTCCCACTTTGATTTCTCCAATTGCGCTTATTCAAAGCGGATGATTAGAAACTTGACCACACTGGCTCCCCTCCATAGAACTCACTTCTTCAGGTCATCCAAGCTTTGAGTTCTCATGAATCTCCCATGGAAATCTCTTCATCTCTACTAAGAAACACAAGTATGTGGGATGACATTAGAGGTTCAACCCCTTGCACTAGCAAGTAGAAGGATTTTGGTAATCTAAAAACAAATGGCCTTTAATCAGGGCACCCATTCATGTGGCTATACATGAGGCAAGATTAATTTTTCTTTATAACACATCCACACTTGTAATGCTAAGTTTTCCAATAGCATTCACATTTATATACTAGTCAGGAGTAGCTTGGCTTTAGCTCATTATTGGTTTGAGTCACCTTCGGGTGAGTACTTTTTCCCACCAAGGTAGGCCCTCTAGAGTTAATAACAAATTCTCTTACACCCAGGATTGCACAAGTGCACAAGGGGAGAAGATAATTTTGTTGTTAAATCAATATTTAATATAATAGAATGTGAAAAAGCACCAAATACAGTAAACAATCATTTATTTTAAGCACCAAATGAAATATGATCTAAGTTAATTAGACAGTCAATTTCAAAATCAAGTCTTTGACAAACATCCTACAGGACCACACATTAGAAGTTTGAATGTTAGTATTTTTATCTTCATCAATCGTCTTGCAAAAAATATGTTAACTCCACCAAATCATATGCTGCAAACTTTGAATTATTCATAACAAAAAAACTATAATTATTAAAATGAAAACATGGAAATTTGAAAATCATAAAATTATTTTTCATGAGCTAGATGCATCGCAGGAATCCACAAATGCATCTTGCAAAGTCAGATACAGAATTTTACTCTTTAGATGCAATTCACGGGGTCAGATGTGTCGTTCAGTACCACAAATGCATTGATCCATACCTATTCCTACAAAAATCAAATTTTCTATAGATTTTTTTTAAAGCTTGTGGCTTCACATCGGGTTCACCAGATGTAGCATAGGGAAAATTAAGGGTTTAAGCAATTCAAAGCATAATTCAACTAAACCCACAATTAATAATAGAGAACAATGGAAAACTATAAAAACATACATAAAAAAATGATTTTATCAAATAGACATGCACTTCCATGAATCACCTCCATTATCCTTCTCCATTTCACTATAATATGATACTTTCCCCCAAATTTTCATTAAGCATGCAAGTATGGCCTCATGACTATAATAATAGGAAAACATTGAAGATTTACAAAAGTTGCTTCCAAAACTCATAAGATTTTCAGAGGAGTAAAAAGGATGAAGGTAACGCCAATTTATAGAAACTATGATTTTTGAATAGCAAGCTCACATTAAAGATAATTAATCAATGTGACATGCAATAGAGTTAGGTTTGAATTAGTGTGAGTGATAAAGCATAAAAGATGGAGATTAAATTAAATAATAATTTAATTATTAGTGAAAACTGGTCGAGACATAGAAGAATAAAGATTGCATATAAAGGATAAATATTGACATAGATAGAAGATAAGAATAAATTAATTAAATAATTAAAGTTATTTAATTAATAGAGGATTGCACGTAGAAGATAAGATCTAATCTAGATAACAGACTGATTAACAGAGAGAGTCTATTCGATAAAGATAATCAAATATTATCTCCCCAGATAACTGAATGATCTAATTATATCTAGACTTAAGTGATAAATGACCAATTAGATAACAAAGAGATTATCTAATTATAGAGTAATATGCTATGAATAAATATTTTTATGAATTAAATAATGATTTAATTCAACATTCAATATTTTGAGATTAAATTAAATAAATAATGATTTATTTAATTAAATGGAGAAAAGGCTAAAGAATAATTGGGTATGTGCAGGATCATCATGGAAAAAACAGGCCCTTAAGTGGCAAAAAATTCAAAAAACTCAAAGTTAGGCAACTTGAAGTAAAAATTTGAATAAGTTATCTATATTATTTCAAAAATATGTAAAAATAGAATCTGTAGAAAATTTAATGTAGTTTCTAAACTACTAGGTTTGTTTAAAAACAAAAAATCTATTTGATGAAAATTTGAAATTTCAAATGTACTTAAATTTTAGGAAAAATAAGTAGGTGTTTGTCGACCACCCTAACCACAATAAAATGATAATATTTTTTATAATATTTTAGATATAAGTAGAGGACTCATGCCCCAATGTGATGCATATTTTTGTAATTTTTTCCAAGTAAATAATTAATTACAAATTTTTTATTCCAAATTTTTAAAAAATATAAAAAATCATATGGCTGACCACCTTAACTTGGTCAAAACTTCATGAAATTCAATTTTTATTTTTTAAATCCTATAGTATACGAGCATAGAATGTGACACATGCTTTGGATTCAAAAAATGTGATGCCGTTTGAAAGCTATAGATGTTTTTCAACCAGCCTATCAATCAAGACTTTAGTCATAATTTGAATAGAAAATGAATAATAATTACTTATTAAATTCAAAGTAAAGCATAATTTATATCGGTGGAAATATGAGAATCTCCTTTAAAAACCCTTTTAATTTCATCAATTTTGGGTAAAAAAATAGTCATCAGCCACATACCCATCATATTGCCACTTTTTGGCCTATCAGGATCCTGCACATACCCAATTAAATAATTTAAAATATTTGGAGATGCAAGAGCCTTGCCACCAGAAGGAAACCCGAGGCACAACAATAAATTCAAAGTGAATCATCATTGGAAGAGATGGCTCAGCCATTTTTGGCAAGGTTTCAAGCATGCTAAATTCATAAGGGAGATTTGGATGAAGCATTCCTAGTATTGTAAAATTCCCACAATGAGTGAATTAGCATATGTGATCACTAACAGCCATGTATTGTGCAATATGTGAAATAAATGGTGGAGGGATGTGGTCTCTCCAAATTCATCGAAGGTACTCAGGATAACTCACTAATGTAGTTGACCATTAATGGAGAAACTGAAAGGAGCCCTATTTATTTGGATTTAAGGATGGAATTTGATAACAAAGTATGGATACCCCAATTAAGTTGTAGAGCTCAAAGTAGGAGGCAACATTCATAGGATACATTTCAGAATTGCATTTGAAAATGGTATGCCTAAACAAGGACATCCTTTGTGTCGAATTGGTTAGGATGGTGCTATGGAGAAACTATTATTTCTTATGTAATCACACTAGGGCCAACTCTGACATATCATCCTACTTTTTGGCATCTTTGTTGGATTTGAATATGCCAAAGGTTAGATGTCTTATGTTGCTACATTTGGTGTTCAAGAAGACAATCCTAGTGGATGATTTAGACATGATGGCGATCCTGGAGTGGGGATACCTTGGCTAGATGATATGGTACACATGCTTCAGCAGGGGGTTGAAGTAGAGTGGCAGAAATTTATACTGGGGATGAGCAACAATGAGTTTCAACAACACCATTCTTGGACCACTCATAGCTACAATTTTCTCTATTGCAGGTTGGGTGTGATAGAGGTAAGTGGACTAGGATGGTTTCATGAATTCATTGAACTGGCTAGATCGAGACGCTTCTATGGATAAGATAACCGAAGTTGGGGGATGGAATTTTGTTTCTTTATTTTTTTGTTGCTAGATGTAACGCAATAAATTGAGTTTCTAAATGTAATATAAGATGGTTAATGTATGTAATGTTGCGCTCAGTTCCTGTTGCCTACTTGAGGGCCTAACGATGTAATTTTTTGATTATATCAATATCAATATAATTCAGCTTTATTGCACATTATGCATTAAAAAAATTAAATAATTTAAAATGATTAATAATTATATTTGAAAGTTTCATAGGAATAAATTAAATAATACTTTATTTAATTTTAGAAAGAAGATAAATTTAATTAGCAACATAAATAAATAAATAATATTTATTTAATTAATCAAGAAAGAATAAAGGTAAGAATGAATGAATGAATTAATTAAAGGTATATAATTAATAGAGGACAAATGGATTTAGAAAATAATTAAATAATTAACATTATTTAATTATGAAAATGAATATAGGAATTATGAATAAATTAGAGTCACAGGCCTAGGACAATTTTTAGTGTCTACAACATGATGAAATCCTATTCTAATGTGTAAGAATATGATGCAAGAATGGAAATATGAAGATGGATAATTCACTTGGAGAGATCTCTAATAACTCCCAAATGAGACCTAATGATGCATGTACCTTCCTTAGGCTGAATGCGAACTGATAATGGAGGATGGAATCACTTTGGAAACAAGTATTTAGGCTTGGATTAATGGCTAGTTGCATCACCCCAACCTAGAATCCATCATGATTCACCATAGACAACCATGATCAACAATTGAAAATATTAAATCGTGAATGAAAGTGAGCTTGAAGACCTACAAAAAACACTTTAATGTTGTTCCAAGACATCAACTTTAGTTTCTCTTGAAACTTGAATGCTCTTGTGAAAGATTCTCAACACAAGTTGTCTCTTGAATTTTCTCTTGAAAATGCTTGCTCCAATTGCTTAGATGATAAAAATGACTTATAAAATTTCTTATATAGGCATCAACACATAATTAACCATTATTTATATCTCAAAGGAAAACATCCACCAAAAATTTGAATTAAAATGCTGAATTTCTAGCTCAAAATTAAAAAAGACCCCAAATGAGACTCATTCGACCAAGGTGGTGAATGAGTCCCACCTTAGCATTTTGAGGTGGGTTTTTGAGATTTTTAGTGTTTTAAGTGATTTTATGGGATTTTTAGGTGAAATAAGCCTCAAGATCCAAAATAATGTGTCTTAGGGTCCTATTAATGATGATTTTAAAGGGTAATTAATGAAATGGTTCCAAAATAGGTCCAAATTAAGTGTAAAATAGCCTCTCTTTCAAGAGTTTACAATTTTATACATTACATTTAGACACCACTTTAGTGCCAATATGACTCTATGTGCATATGCAAGCTAAAGGACTCTAAACAATAAAAAAAAATCATAATAGGATACTCATATAGGTTCATTCACATAATGGGAGAATGAAGCCCCCACTATAGCCATCTATAAAACCACAATGTTAGGACTCAAATCCTACAACACAAATTTGTTAGTTGTCAAAAAATCCTCTTTATCTAGAACTTCTTTCTAGAAATCACAATCGAGGGTAGATGTATGCCCCCCTTGATTTTGCTTGCTTTATGGAGGTGGAATCAAGGTAGAAATCTAGCCACATCAAATAAGTTCAGTCGTATCATAGGGTATTTCCAAGTAACATACCACATAATGATATACATTTTATTAGGTTTAGAGTGGAATCATGATTCCAACACAACAAACGGTGTCAAAAATGGAGCTCTCTAACACCTATTATGTTGATTTGAATGAAAGGAACTTTTTAACCCTCATATAGTAAAAACCCTAATTTTAACTTATATAAGAGCAAAAGGTAAAGTAAATTTTAACTATTTTGTTATTTACCCTTTTTTAGCTTGAGAGTGATTGAAGAGTAGTTGAATATGTCAAGCCGACAAGACTATAGGCCTATGAGATTGGACGTCCTGCAAGACTAGGTAGCACACGATGAGCACTATCATGAGGTGAGTTGATTTTTTTCCTTAGCTTTGTCCTTATATATTTATTTGATTATTTTTACAGATTTCTAGCTTAATCTAAGGTCTTGGAAAAAATTTCACAAAGTGTCACCTTTCCCACAAAGTGTCCCATTTTTTTGCAAAGTGTCCCTTTTGTTTGTGAAGTGTCCTACTTTTTCGTCATGTCTCATTTCTTTGTGAAGTGTCCCAAAAGGGGGGGTCTAAAGTGTCTAGGACCTCTAGAAAAGTACACTAGAACAAATTTAGTACACTTTTATTATTGTTGATGTAGAGATTTAAGACTTTAGATTGATTAAAGGACATACTTTTTCTTTTTCATTAGGTTCCTAGTCATTAGCAATAGCTTCTGGGTGGCTGATAGATTAGCCTTCTTTGAGATTTATCCCCCACTCTTCCAGTTGGGGATATAGATATTTTATAGGCCATAGGATTAAACTGGTTGTACCTCATGGCCCCCATAAGGTACCATGATCTAATGTTGATGGAATTAGCAAAGTGGTGCAA
Source organism: Sequoia sempervirens (assembly GCA_007258455.2). Classification (NCBI taxonomy): domain Eukaryota; kingdom Viridiplantae; phylum Streptophyta; class Pinopsida; order Cupressales; family Cupressaceae; genus Sequoia; species Sequoia sempervirens. The sequence continues at coordinate 34,998,091 of VDFB02000017.1, read as the reverse complement.
CATAGATACATGTACATTTCATCTACCTACTAGTGAGATGACTCACAGTGGAGGACATACAGTGCATACTCTAAGTTTTGATTCGAGGTGAGTGAGTACATTTCCCTCATGGAGTAGTCATTCTGGTAGATGAAATATGACATGTTGTACTACCTTGGTGGACTAGTGCATGATGAGAAGGTGAGGCGACTAATAGATTTAACAATGTTACTATACTCAAAGGCCCCACTAGTGGTGTGGATTATGATACTGTAAGTAGAACTAGTGCTCATCCCTGATGATCAGGGACCACACTTGGAGGGAGGACTGGTGCACCTGATTCAAGGGATGGCAAAGCATAGATAGTGTATTCCTGGGGGTGCATCATCCTACCGCATTTGTACTATGATCTTCAATGATTTGTATTTAAAGAAGTGGATGTAACATGGTACATTGTACACTTCTATAGGTGTGGTGCCTAAAGCATATCATGTGTACCAAACCAACAGGGTTCCCATGTCTAACAACCCTAGGGTATCCATGATATTTTAGCTATCCTTTGCAATGGTTTTGGTATTATGGGATTTGCACTTTTGGAGAGTTCAATTTGACCTGTCGACGGAGGATGAAATCTTATCAGCTTGAGCTACAGTGGCAGGATGAGACTCGATAGATGAAGTGATTGTAGATGGATAGGTTTTTCATTGGTAGACATGATTATATAGTATGACCTTTCTACTATGATCATGTCATGTGACAGTTTGATCAAACTCAGATAGCACCTAGGGCACGACACTTTTCTAGGAGATTAGTATTGAGTGCCCAGAGACCTGTTGATGTCAAACGGTTGACTGTTGAGGATGTTGTCTATAGTGACTTAGAGTTCTTAGATCACAATATTCCTCTAGTCTCCAATTTTGATGATGTTAGTGCCACATATGACTATGAGGAGTGGTGGAAATTATCACAACTAGCTCCAATATTCTTGATGGATGATCCAATAGCTGATTTAGGGCCACTCTGAGATGAGGAAGATGAGGTGGAGGATAGGGTCAAGGAGACACACGACAGGGATACAGACATATTTATGGATGTGATAGACAAGGAGTATGATGAGGATGTAGGTCCTAACTATGATGGCTAGGAGGAGGATGAGGAGGAGGAAAAGGAGTAGGATGAGGAGGAACCAGTGGGCCACAAGTAGCGATAACCATCCCTCATTAGAGATACTATATCTTGATCAACAATTGTAGTAGGAACTAGAAACCATAGCCATGGAGAGGCTAAAACATCCTCCATGCCCCAGGCACACAACGAGGCTAATTTCACACAGCCTGCCAGAGATCTAGCTGATGAAATTTTATTTATTGCTTTTATTTATGCTTATGGTTATATTCTCATTGTATGTGTACATTTATATCATGATGGGTATTGATTGTTTTTATGGTTTATAGCTTGCAAGAGTTGTGATAGACCTTCAGGATCTCTACTTTCAGGTGGCTATGGAGATAGTGCCCCCATCATTTTACGAGGAGGCCACTAATTCAGACTATGTGTCCCTACCCATCGTGGATCAGCATCTAGAGATTTTTGAGCCTTACATGACACTACAAGTAGCATATGATAGCCTTAAGTGGTGTGTCCACTGAGATGAGACTACCTAGGATGCACAGTCATCTTGGATGGTCCCTATAGAGTTCAAGAGACTAGAATCTGAGGTAGCTATACTATAGGCAAAAAGGGATCAAATATTAGGGGAGCATTGGGAGGCCCTTAGATAGGTGTTGGGTTTATAGTTTTCTCTTAGTACACTCAATGGATCATGGTCATGATCATATACCACCATCTCCTCATAGACCACTACTAGATAGATGTGAGCACTAGGTCATGAGGGATCTAGCAATCAAAAACCTTAGTGGCATTGTATATGTTAATGCCATGTACAAAAAAAATTGATATATATATGAGAATTTATTGTTTTATTAGTTTTTCTATCTCATTTGGGCCCTAATTGTGATTTTGGCTTAATTTTTCCATGATATAATTTTTTGAGGTGTTCTACACATCCACATTAGGTCTTTGGCCCTTGTAAACTAAATAAAATATATGTCTTGTAAAGGTTTTGTGAAGCATTGTAAATCACTTTCACACTTTTCTAGACTTCTATGAAGCATTTAAGTCTAATGGAACTATATTTCCCTTAATTCCATATTTAATTTCATTCTCACATTAATCTAGAAGGCTTGTAAATTAAACTCAATTTTAATCTAGTGTTGTAATGTGTTTTACACATTTACACTAGATCTTGTTCCTTTCTAGTATATGTGGACATCATTTTAATATTGTAGAGTGTATTTAATCACACCTTTACATTGAAATTTGTGTTCTTATCCCTAATCACCCCTTATATCACCATTAATAGGCCCCTATGACACCATATTGTGCATCTTGGAGCATATTTTGATCAAATAACTGATAAAATCAACATAAAACCTAAAATTATTCACTCCCTAAAATCCTAGCTAGCAAAAGAGCCCATGTGGGACCCATTTCCCTCTTTGGGTGAATGAGTCCCATCCAAGTGGGACCCATTCGCCCAAGATGATGAATGAGTCCTGTTTGAGCTATTTTTCGGGGTTTGAGTGGGAAAAATTAGGTTTTAATTTTAATTTTCTTCAATCTCAACCTTAGGGATCGATTTAATGGGAATTTGAATTGATTTCCTATATAGAAAAAATTTATAATCATTATTTCATTCATTCATTATCCATCTCAAGTCAAGAAAGCTAGGGTTTAGCATTTTAACTCTTCATAAGGGCACTAGGATAGAAATCAAGATCAATTTTTACGCATTCAAGGGCAGATTCTTCATCCATTGTTGGAGAAATTCAAGATCCATCATCATAGAAAGGTTCTAATTTCATTATTTCATGTTCATGCTTCATCTTATTTCATCATTTGGTTTAATTACCTAAACGGGGTTTGACCAAGGCAAACCCCCATTCCCTAACAATCAACATTTTCTCTCTCCCTATGTGATTGCAAATCTAGGTCCTTTGCAGGATTGAAGATGATTAAAGAATAGGTTGAAAACTTTTTGAAATCATTCCCCTATTGGTAAGGTAAAAAACTTCACAAAAATTCACTTATAGTGCTGAAAATCAAGGTTTTGGATCCAGATACCTGGAGGTACAGAAAGAGTAGATCAAGAGCTATAAATTCCACTTTTGAGTTTTGAGAAAATTCAAAGTGAACTCATTCGCCATTAGTGGTGATTGAGTCCCACTATACCTATTTTTTAGGAATTTTTGTGGATTTGGATACCCATTTGGGGTGAAATCACAATACTGTGTCTTAATTTTTTCCCAAGATGGATATTCACATCAATATTTTTACTCTAAACCTTCATCTTCTAAGATCTATAGAAGTGAAACCATTAATAATTTGAAGATGATGCAAACTAGTGATTTGTGACAATTTGTGTGTAGATTCTAAATATATTTTTTAATCTTTTTTTCAAAATAGATCATGAATCTTTCAACATCTCCTTTAATAACCAGTTTTAAACATAAAACAACATTTTAAGAAAGTAATGTTTGTGTCGTACAATATAAATTTTTTATATAAAGGATAAAATTATAATCTTTGAAATGTAGATTCTCAGCATCAATATCTAAAGGAAGGATATTTTTGCATAATTTTTTGTTATATATATATTTTTTAATTAATTTCCAAAGTCACTATAGCTATAATTTGGACATGCATGTGTATCATACAACCTAACTTGTTGTGTATATATCAAAATCCATTTTTTATTTTTTGGTGAAACAAGGACATCAATACCTAGGGAAAGGGTATTTAAAAAACAATTACAATGTTTGGCTAATTTAAAGAAATTTGTCACAATGATGGCATAGCAACCGCTTTAAAATGTAGGCATACATTGATGAAATCTTTTGGCAAAAATTTCATGGCATGATTTTTCTTCTTTCTTGTGATGTGTCCTCTTCTTGGTGGTGTCATTGGGTTTGATGTCGTCCAAGAGTGTACAATCTACTAACACGGTATAATGTGAATGAGGCATCCCATGGGTAACAATCTGACACGTTTGACTTGTCCTCTCTTTGATACATTAGGCACAATGTTCCCTACGAAGACCTTACATGAACAAAGAAAAATCCCCTTTAACAAATTTTTTACATTTCAAAAGCATTTAAAAAAACATTTTCATCATAGTACCTTATCAAAGTTATCAGTAGGGTTGCTTTGGTATGTATAGTATAATGGAAAGCCAACACACTGGCACGACTTTCTCATTATGGGTATGTGCAGGATCATCATGGAAAAAACAGGCCCTTAAGTGGCAAAAAATCAAGAAAAATCAAAGTTAGGAAACTTGACATAAAAATTTGAATAAGTTATCTATATTATTTCAAAAATATGTAAGAATATAATCTATAGCAAATTGAATTCAATTTCTAAACTACTAGGTTTTTTTATTAAAAAAAATCTATTTGGTGAAAATTTGAAATTTCAACGCAATAGTACTTAAATTTTAGGGAAAAAATAAGTAGGTGTTTGTTTGACCACCCTAACCACAATAAAATGATAATATTTTTTTATAATATTTTATACAGAAGTAGAGGACTCATGTCCCAATGTGATGCATATTTTTTTGTAATTTTTTTCCAAGTAAATAATTAATTATGATTTTTTTATTACAAATTTTAAAAATTATAAAAACTTGTATGTCTGACCACCTTAACTTCGTCAAAACTTTATGAAATTCATTTTTTCTTGTTTTAATGTTATAGTATGTGAAGCATAGAATGTGATGCATGTTTTGGATTCAAAAAAAGTGATACCATTTTAAAGTTATAGATGTTTTTCAATTAGCCTATCAATTAGGATTTTAGTCATAATTCGAATAGAAAATGAATAATAATTACTTATTAAATTCAAAGTAAGGCATAATTTATATTAGTGGACACATTGGAATGACTTTCTCACTTAAGCACTTCTTTGGGACAACTCACCCCATAGACAGCCTGATACTTTGTGGACCTAGAGTGAGTGCATATTTGATCCATGTCATTTTCATTATTCATTTTTCTTTCTTTTAGTTCTTGACATTGCATGATTATATATCTTGTTTTGTTGCATATTGAACACCTTATGTGTATCCCTTTGTGCTTATGTTGGCTTGACTTAGGATCTTGGATCCTGGGGGCTTGACTACCTCCTTGATCTCTTTTATCCTAGACCATTCACATAGGTACACTTGGACTCCTCTTGAATTTCTACACTAGTGCAAGTTTGAGGCAAGTTCATCCTCTCACTAAAACAGGGGCTAAATGTGGACACCGAAAAAGTAACCCTCCTGCATTTTTTGTCTCATTTGGGCCCTCCTTGTGATTTTGGCTTAATTTTTCTTGAACTATTTTTTTGAGATGTTTTACACATCCACATTAGGTCTTGGGCCCTTGTAAAATAAATAAAATACATGTCTTGTAAAGGTGTGGGAAAGTGTTGTAAATCACTTTCACACTTTTCTAGACTTACTAAGCATTTAAGTCTAATGGACCTATGTTTCCCTTAATCCAATATTTAATTGCATTCTAACATTAATCTAGAAGGCCTGTAAATTAAACTTGGTTTTAATCTAGTGTTGTAATGTGTTCTACATATTTACATTGGATCTTGTGCCTTTCTAGGATATGTGGACCTTATTTTAATATTATAGAGTGTATTTAATCACACTTTCACATTGAAATTTTTGTCCTTAGCCCTAATAACCCTTTATATCATCATTGATAGGCCCTTATGACCCCATATTGTGCATCCCAAACCATATTTTTATCAAAGACGCAATAAAATCAACATAAAAACTAGAATTCTTTACTCCATGATATCCCAGCTAGCAAAAGAGCCCCTGTGGCACCCATTTGCCACTTTGGGTGAAAGAGTCCAATCCAAGTGGGAAAAATTCACCCAGGATTGAAAATGAGTCCTATTTGAGCTATTTTTGGGGTTTGAGAAGGAAAATTTAGGTTTTAAGTTTAATTTTCTCCAATGTCGACCTTAGGGATCAAATTAGCAAGCCTTTGAGTGGACTGCCTATATAAAAGAACTTCTAATCATTATTTCATTCATTCATTATCCATATCAAGTAAAGAAAGCTAGGGTTTAGCATTTTAAGTCTTCACAAGGGCATCAAGATAGAAATCAAGTTCAATTTTGAGGAATTCAAGGGAAGATTATTCATCCATTATTGTAGCAATTCAAGATCCATCATCATGGGAAGGTTCTAATTTCATTATTTCATGTGCATGCTTCATCTTATTTCATCATTTGGTTTAATTACTTAAATGGTGTTTGACTAAGGAAAACCCCCATTCTATAACAATCAATAGTTTCTCTCTCTCTCTCTCTCTCTCTCTCTCTCTCTCTCTCTCTCTTTCTCTCTCTCTCTCTCTCATCTTGTGTGATTGCAGATCTAGGTACTTTGAAGGCTTGGAGATGATTGAAGAATATGTTGCAAACTTGTTGAATTTATTCCCCTATTGGAAAGGTCAAAACCTTCACAAAAAGTCATTTACAGTGTTGAAAATCAAGGTTTCAGATCTAGACACCTGGAGGTACAGAAAGAGCAAATTGAGAGCTACAGATTTCACTTTTGAGTTTCCAAAAAAGTCAAATTGGAATTATTTACCATTAGTGGCGAATGAGTCCCACTATACCTATTTTTCAAATTTTTTTGTGGATTTGGATACCCATTTGGCTAAAACAGGCTTTAGTGCAATTTTCCAAAACTGGGACTAATTCACCTAGAATGGCAAATGACTCCCACCAGGCTTAATAGTCAACATTTTAAGATTTTTAGAGTTATTTTTAGTCATCTTAATACTTCTAGGTGAATTTTTTTTTACTTTTATATTTTCCTACTTTTTTTAATTCCATCTTCAAAGCATTTTATAGGTCATTTAGGTCTTTTTATATTTCACACTATGTTTTCAAACATCTTGCATTTCCTCAGTTTACATGTGGTGGTCAATCCCTATCTTATCTCAATCATATCCAAGGATACCTTAAAGTCATATCTCTCACATCCTTCATTGGGTTGAGGTCTCTAAGGTACCTTTGAGTGTGGATATTGTGAAATTAGATCCCTTTCTCCTAATCCCCCTTTTGTGTGCACAAGGAAGTGAAGCATCCATTTTTGGTGTCCGTAGAGCTGAACATGCAAGTGGGGCGGCAACAGATGCAAAGAAACTCAACTGGGATTCATCATTCAGGAAATGATGGGTCCCCTTTCCTTACATATGCATTATTTATTTCATGTATCTATAAATTTAGCCTTTTCCTTTATTTCCATTCAAATAGTTAGTCCCACGGCTTGTGTGAAACACCACACATTTATGATTATCAATAAAGACTTTTTGTAAAAAATGTTTCACTCTCTTCTCTGTTGTATGCATTTGCATAATATAATCATGCATTCTTTTGATAATTTCTTTATGTAGATGGATATAACATAGAATAGTATAATATACCTTTTGTTTCACTTCGTAAAACATAAACACCTCTACTTGTTTGAGCTAGTAGCTAAAATAGGTAACATTTTTGGAAAAATCTACTATATGTTTTCCAACTAAACATCTTGAATAGTTTCCTAAAGCTTATCCTTTGGGAACAAAATCAATAGAAACCTAAAAAAACTTTGAAAATAGTCTTTGTATATTGTTGTAACTCATCAGACCAGTGCATGATACCTTGAAAACTTATTCCAAACACACCAAAACCCTAGATCAAACCTCCTTAACTATGTAGAACAACACTTAGAGGTAAATAAAACTATAATTTAATTGAAATTTATTCTAACCTACTCTAGCTAATAGAAAGGCTTAGTCAAACAAAACCATTGAATGGATTTGTGAAATAACTACCCCTCCTGACCAACAAACAATGCATTACATGATCATGCATTATTGAAAGGATATGAAACACAATACTTAGATATTCAATAGGCTTCTACAATACTTCATAAAAAATGAAAAAAAACTCACTTATTCTTTGATTTTGATCATGCATAAAGCTATCCTGGACTAGACAAGTGAGCTGAATCTGATCACTTTTAGCAGCAACTTTAAATTTAGTTTTTCCTCAATTGCATCCCAATGCTTCGGTGCAAGTATGACCTGTGGAACCTCAATGGCCTTCATACTAACTAAAATATGATATGACAACCCCTTAAACTAATAAAACTTGGACTCCCATTGCTTGTCACTTCACTTTCTTCCTCTCTTTCATGGTTGTCCTAATTAATGGCTAGGTTTGGTCTAGAGAGAAGACAATTTGAATGGTTAGAAATAGTAGTATTACCTTCACCTCACATAATAACTTGTCATTTCAATTCTTCCTCCATGGTCAATGGATAATACTCTTCTACTAAGCTAGCTAATAGCTTATCAAATCTATTAGCTCTTGGAAGGCTCTTAGGAACAACTAGTTCAAGCTCAAAATCCTCATTATCACTCTAGGAGGTACACTTATGTGCCGTAGAAAAATGTTGCCTTCTCATTTTCATGGCCTTTTAGGTCTTATTTCATTATGTTTTATATATTTTTCTTGATTTTCTATTACAACATGGCCTGAACATGCTTATTTAAGTATTAGAATTTAAATATTGAAGTCTTATAAATGTGTTGTGAAGTGTTGTAAGATATTTCTACATTATTCTAGACTCTATTTAATATAATTCATCTAAAAATTACCCTTTTACACATCAAAAATTCCTATTTTCAAGTGTTGTTAAGTCTTGTAATCAATATTCACACTTTACTAGGTATTTTCCCCTTATTTACACCTTTCTCGTGTCTTATTTGACCTTTTTATATACTCATAAGCTTTATTTAAGTGTATTCTTGAATATACTCTAGACACAACATTAAGTGGAATTTAATTCCCGACACCTAGGGTCATGTCCTAGGTGAGACTCATTCACCATGGGTGGTGAATGAGTCCACCTTGGCTCCAAAATTCAAAATATTTCAAATTTCTTTAAGGATTTATTCAAAAATATGATTGATGTCCGCCTGTGATAATGTATGAATGGTTACTAAGACACAATATTGATATAAATAAGTTAATTTCACCTCATTTTAACATCAATACAATCCATCCAACAAGTTATTTTCACATCCACTTACCCACTTAAGCATTCAAGCATCTTGCAATACATCATCAAGCAATTATTGAGGCATCTTTAAGCAACCATTGACATTGATTTAGACTTTCATTATCAAGGATTGAGGTAAGTTTGTAACATCTTTTATGTTGTAAATTTATCATCTTCTTTGCATTTCATTTATTTCTATTGTGTTTGATTTCCAAAGTTGGGTTTGACCAAGGAAAACCCCTATTTGCTAACTGTCCAAATTTTTTCCACTTTGAATGTGTATTTGTAACCTTTGAGTTGTAGATTTTATAGGTTTAAAGGTGTTCAAAATTGGAAATCAAGTCAACTAGGTTCTTCAAGTCAACATATTTCTATATCAAGCTTGTTCATTTCCTGTAGAATTGACTTCAGTAACCCGACATTCAGACTTTTCCAAATCTGGTGTTGCGGAGTTGTTGTTTGATTTTCCAAAAATCTAGGAGTGGACTGATTCCCCACCCTTGGTGAATGAGTCCCATCTAAGATCAAAAAATTTATATTTTTTCAGATTCTGGATCCCAACAGTCATAAATCAATTCTCGATAGTTTTTTTATCAATAGGAGGACTGATTTGCCACCCTTGGTGAATGAGTCCCACTGTGAAATTTTTAGTAAGGTATTCCAGCATTCCATACATCCTGACATCTACCATTCATATTCAGGTGCACTCAGATTCATCCTTGTGTTCTTTGTTTTGCATATTTTCTTTAATTTCTTCATTATTTTTATATCACACTGTGTTTTCAATAATAGCATAAATCTTAGTATTGCATTCATTTATATTAGTTTCATTCATTCCATTGCATTTATTTTAGTTCATTTAGGCATTGCATCATCCCTTCTTGCATATTTGATTGAACTTGTTAGCATTTTTGGCCCACCTGTCTCCTTCTAGGTGAAAAACCCTAGGAGAGATTAAAAAAATAAGTAGGTGCCAAAAATCTATGATTCATTTTGGTGTACCCAATGCTTGAGCACATTTCATTTTATAATTTAATTGGCATATTCCATCCTAGGTTACATTTTTTATTACAATTCAATTAGTACATTGATTTTTTTTTGCCTTCTAGGTATTCTTTTTATCTTGCATTAGTGAAAACTAGTTTAGATTTCATTTTTGCATTACATATAATTGAAAAACTAAAATATCTGCATTCTACATCTTTAGTGGCATTTTTATTTTGTATTAAAATCATTTAAAAACTCTGAAAATCACAAAAATATTGCATGTTGGGACTCATTCACCACCCAGGGCAAATCAGTCCTTTTGTAGTTTTTTAGCATTCATTTTCAACATTTTCTGGTATTTTTCCTACATTCTATTTTATGTAGTTTTAGTTCTGTTATAGTTAGTAGTCATTCTATTATTAGCATTTTCATAGATTAGATTGCATTACATTTGAGTCACCTCCCTCCTTTTTAGTATTTGTAGGATTTTTTGGTATTCCATTAATAATACTTTGGTGAGAAGAAGTTCTAGACTCATGGCATCCCACAATAGCACTCTTGTTGTGGACCTTGGGATCTCAAGAGCCCCTACTCCTAGTATGGACAATGGTGTATTATGCACTGGAAATGCTACTATGCCTTCACCCTTCTATCCAATGAATGTTGACACCCAAAAAAATTCTCAAGATAGGATGAATATTCATGAAGAATTTTCATATTTACAACAAGATTTGACCCTTGTGAATGTATCCAAAACTACTATACCTACCATTGATAACCTTCATCAGTTGCTTGAACATGATGATGGTTTGATAGTCCTAAAAAAGATTGTTGAGACTTGTAATAAGCAAGCTCCTCCTAATACCGAATCTGCAACCACTCCTGTTAGTCAGGGAGGCTCTCAAGTTCCTCCCCCTTCAACCATCAAATCCATTCCAACCTATACACCTTCCCAAGTCACTACTACTATGCAATAGGTTAGTTATTTGGCTCCTTCATTCACAGTTCCACCTAGCATTCCTACTTCACTTATGGAATCGCAAATCCCCTCCACAACCTTTAGACCTCATATAATTCCTTTTACTTCCCCTAACATGAATTATACTCCATCACCCTTTTCTCTTCCATCCCAACCTACATATTAGGATCTTGTCATTACACAACTCCTTAACACAGTTTCTTCCATGCAACATCAAATTTCTACCATTAGCCAAGGTCAAATAGCTCCTATCACATATCATTTCTGTAGTATTCCATTATCCTTAGAGATCTTGTGTACCCCGATGCCACAAGGGATAAAGATGCCTAGGTTTGATAAATATGGAGGTAAAGAAGATCCTTTCAACTATGTTAATGCCTTCAATATTTTACATAGTGAGTTTTTCCATGATGAGAGACTCTTAGCCAAAATTTTCCCTAGGACCTTGAAAGACAGTGCTTTAGAGTAGTTTTCTAACTTTCCTAATCATTCCAACCACTCTTTCAATGAGTTGGTTGATGCTTTCATAAGTAACTTTCAAGTTCACATGACACCTAAGAAAACTATGGCTAACCTCATGCGATCTAGGAAAAATACAGATTAAAAGATTATTGATTTTATCTCAAGATATCAATCTGTGTATGCCCAAATAGATGTTAAGATTCTTGATGGACATTTGCAAAAGATGTTTATTGAGAATTTTCATAGAATCCTTCAAGATAAGTTAACCATGATGAAATTCTCTTTGTTTATGCATTTATGTACAACCTTGTGTGAATATCATAACTTGGTTTCAAGTCATGATTCCACATCCACTTCTAGCCAAGCCGACAAACTTGAAAATAATAATCAAAACAATAACAATAATCATAATCAAACTTTCGTAGACTGAATAGAGGATTTTATAGTTTAATCCACCTTCACAACTGCAACCCACCCAACAAGTTCAAAATTCCATGGCTACTGTTAAGTCCGTTGTGCCTTACCATTATGGGGACCCTACTAGACAATTCACTCCTTTACCCAATTCCCTCCATAATACCATGAACCAATTAATCCAAAAAATCATCCTCACTTTGCCACCTGTATTCTTGCTTTATCCAAACCAACCATTACCACCGACCTTCAATCCTAATGCTTATTGTCACTTCCATCACCAGAATGGAAATGATACTGAACATTGCAAGCGTCTAAAACATCTCATTCAAGACCTCATTATTTTAGGAGAATTGTCTATTACAGATACAAGTAGTAAGTTTTTTGCACCCCCTAACCAAAACTTACAAATTTTCACTAACCCTATTCCAAAACATACCACTTCATTTTTCAAGGCTAGCAAACCTTTGAAAACCGATGTAATGACTATTGATACACATACTGAGCAACATGACATATCTCCAATGGTTGTTGAACATAGTCTTATGGATGATCTTGTAGCTACGATAGATGTTATCCCTCATAAGGGCCACACTAATAAAAATCTTGATATAACTTTTTTTGATAAAGACATCTTACCAAAACTTCCTGATGATCCTCTCTACATTGCAAGAAGAATCTATGATAAGCCCACTAACGAGATATTAATAGATCTCACTTGTGGTGAAAATGTGATCATAGACGAGTTCTTGGTATTGCATGATTTATAACAAGATGATTATGATAGAGCAACTGCATGGATAAAAAAACACAATGGTTTTTCTTTCCCTATGATCGGATCAATTGTGCTACCTTTACAAATAGGATTGAAAACACTAGATGTGATATTTTCTATTATTTCATAATCTGACCAATTTCATCTGTAGCTAGGCCACCCTTGGCTTTGCTCAATGAAAGAGGTCGCATCAGTCACTCATAAGTGTTTGAAGTTTCCACATGGAAATGAAGTCTTTACTGTCCACCATAGCTAATTGAATCTCTTATCCTCCAAAGGTAAATTTTCTCTCCAAGCCTTTTCGCCTGAACCGATGGAACCTATCACACCTAGAAAGGACTTCTTTTTCATAGCATACCAAAAGTTTAAAGCCAAAAGGGTAGCTGAATTGTCTATTCGTTGTGTTTCCCCGACCACTTCCCCCACTCCTGTTATAGATGATACCATGCTTGATACTCCCTCTAACAACAATCAACCCTTATCCACTCCGTCACAATTTTATTCTTCAACGTATTTTTCTAAGATCCCAAGAGAGGTTAAGATTAGTCCAACCTTGCCACCCTAAATTAAAAAATTTTACAAAGATAAGGAGAAAGAGATTGATCCATCTCCTTTTGAGATGAAGGAGCCTCAAGTTGATTAATCTTCTCTAACACCTCAACAGATTCATAATAGAATTAAATGAAATCATGCTACTAGAGAACATCGACGATGTCATCATTTTCTCGCTAGACAAATGCAAACTGAAACAAATAAAGAAAATCAACCTTCCCCCTTGACATAAATAATTCTTGATAATCCTCTTGACATGCTACAAAAGATTCCATCCCTACCATCACAACAACTTGCACCTACCCCACAACCACCTTTGTTGATACATCCTTCTTTGGAGATCAATATTTGTCCTCCTATAGTCATTAATCTTGATGAGGATGATGATGAAGAGATTGCTAAAATTGATGAAGAGGTGCACAATAATTTGAATGCTTTATTCTCCTCTTCTATGAGCTTAGATAGTAAATCTCTTATACCAAGTGCACAACCTGGTGATTCTTCTAGCTTGGAACTTGCAATTCCTCCATTAGATAGTCAACCACCCTTACAATTTGATGATCATGATTGGGAGGCGGATGACCTATTGCATTAACGAATTTCCTTTACCTCACTAGCCTTTTTCTTGCCTTTTTTTATGTGCATATTGTGTTCCCCCATTTTGTCTGTTTGATATTATCTCTCGCATTATCCACTTCTATTCGTCTCTTTATTCTTTTATATGGCATACATTTCTTTTCATTTTTCTTGTCTTTTTATTTTTGTTTTGTGTTTTTCCTTTGAGGATGATGCAAACTGTAGTGATGCCCTAAGTATCTTCCATGTTGACCCAAATGGTCCTTGTCCTTTTCTCCTTTTTTTTGTGTTTTTCCTTTAGGGATGAAGCAAAGCATAGAGATTCCCTTAGTCTCTTCCATGTTGACCCATAAGGTCTCTTTTTTCTTTTTCTTTGTCTTTTCTTGTGTTTTTCCTTTTGGGGATGATGCAAGGCATTGAAACTGAAATGTCTCCTTCATGTTGACCCAAAATATTTTTCATTTTCTTTTGTTTTCTTTGCTTTTTTTTTCCTTTTGGGGATGGTGCAAAGCATTGAGATCGCAATGTCTCTTCCATGTTAACCCAAAATGAATCTTTTTTTTTCTTTTTTTCTCACTCTCTATGTGTCATTCTTCTCATTCTATGTATTCGAAGAATGATGATAGTTTTGTGCTCTTTCATAAAAATATTGCAGCAATGAACATACTAACCCCAAATCCATAGATCCCTTATTTGTTTGGTGTTCTTTCTTTTCTGGGGGAAAATCCCTTTCTTTCTTTCTTTCTTTCTTTTTCTTTTCACTTTTCCTTAACATGACACAACCTAACTTTGAAAAATATGACTTGGCATAGAAATTTCCTCCTAGTTGGCTCTCATTTATTTATTTTCTTTTGCATTCTCTTTCTTCTTCTACTTTAAAAAAGTTTCTCACAAACGATGTGTAGCAATTCCTCTAAAGTGGGGGCCATACAATACCATAAATTATTTGCATTCTTTATTCCAAGAGTAGCCTTGTTTTTTATATGATGTCTTCATTACTTTGTGGATGACATTGGGTGTGATGTCCTTCATAAGTGTTATCTTTCTTAGCATATTACATTCCTCTTGGTGGTTTGATGCGATGCACTGCATCCCCTGAGTTGTGAATTTACTATCCTTTGATTGGTCCTCTCTTGGAGACATTAGACACAATGTTCCCTAAGTGATTGACCTTACATAAACTGAACAAGACTCCTTTGAACAATCTTTCATAGTACTTTTTAGAATTTTACATTTGTTGCATTCTCACTTGGCCACCTTACATAACACAACTTGCATGCTTGTCGTGTTGTCTTACTTGTTTTGCCACCTTGCATAACACAACTTGCATGCTTGTGGTACCATCCTATTTTTTTCATGAGTACTAAGCATATAGATTTTTTCTTGTCTCATGAAGTTTAAACTAACATTTACATTACCTTTTGCTATGTGGCACCTTGCTAAAGATATTAGGAGGTATAACTTTGGCATGGTTAAGTGGGAAGCCCAACTGCCAACATGACTTTCCCCATAGTCAGTTTTGTTTTTGAGTGCATGCCAACTATCATATGTATCTCTTTTTTTGGCCCTTCTCACCCTACAGACGATCCAAAGTTTTTTGGGCCCAGAGTGAGTACACCTTCTCTTTTTTCCTAGATCTGATTCACAACTAGTTGGATTGATGATCAAAGATTCATATATTCTCAACACTTGTGTGTTCTTTTGTTGTTATGCTTGGTTTTCCATGGGATCTTCATCCTGGGGGCTTGATCATCCCTCTTGATCATTTTCATTCCATCTTGCTAATGTAAGAGCATTTGAATCCTCCTTTCGATGTTCATGGCTACTTCAGTGTGAGTTTGAAGAAAGTTCTTCTTCTCACTAAAGTGGGGGCTAAATGTGCCATAGAAAAATAGCCCCTTGTCATTTTCATGGAATTTTAGGTTTTATTTCATTATTTTTTAAATATTTTTTCTTTATTTTATGTTACAGCATGGCTTGAACATGCTTATTTAAGTATTAGAATTTAAATATTGAACTCTTATAAATGTGTTTTGCACTATTGTAAGAAATTTCTACATTATTCTAGACTCTATTTAATATAATTCACCTAAAAATTACCCTTTTACACATCAACAAGTCCTATTTTCAAGTGTTGTTAAGTCTTGTAATCAAGATTCACATTTTTCTAGGCATTTTCCCCTTATTTACACCTTTCTCATGTGTTATTTGACCTTTTTATATCCTCATAAGCTTTATTTAAGTGTATTCTTGAATATACTCCCGACACACAACATTAAATGACATTTAATTATCAAAACCTAAATTCATGTCCTAGGTGGGACTTATTCTCCATGGGTGGCGAATGAGTCCACCTTGGCTCCAAAATTGAAAATATTTCAAATTTCTTTCGAGATTTATTCAAAAATATGATTGATCTCAGCCTATGATGATGTATGAATGGTTACTAAGACACAAGATTGATATAAATAAGGTAATTTCACCTTATTTTATCATCCATACAATCCATACAACAAGTTATTTTCATATTCACTTAACAATTCAAGCATCTTGCAATACATCATCAAGCACCTATTGAAGCATCTTGAAGCAGCCAATGAAATTGATTTAGACTTGCACTATCAAGGATTGAGGTAAGTTTGTAACATCTTTTATGTTGTTCATTTATCATCTTCTTTGCATTTCATTTATTTCTATTGGGTTTGATTACCAAAGTGGGATTCGACTAAGGAAAACCCCTATTTGCTAACCCTCCAACATTTTTCCCCTTTGCATGTGTATTTGTAGCCCTTTTTTTGTATATTTGATAGATTTAAAGGTGTTGAAAAGTGGAAATAAATTCAAATAGGTTCTTCAAGTCAACATATTTCTATTTCAAGCATGTTGAGTGATTTTTGTTCATTTCCTGCAGAATTGACTTCGACAACCCGACATTCAGACTTTTCCAAATCTAGTGTTGTAGAGTTGTTGTCTGATTTTCCAAAAATATAGGAGTGGAATAATTCACCACCCTTGGTGAATGAGTCCTACTTGAGATCATAAATTTTTATCTTTTTAGATTCTAGATCATAATAGTCATAAATCAATTCCCGACAGTTTTTTATCAATATGAGGACCGATTTGCCACCCTTTGAGAATGAGTCCCACTGTGAATTTTTTAGTAAGGTGTTCCAACATTCCAGACATCTCGACATCAATAATTCACATTCAGGTGCACTCAAATTCATCCTCGTGTTCTCTTTTTTGTATATTTTATTTAGTTTCTTCATTGTTTGCATATCACACTGTGTTTTCAAACATAGAATAAATCTTAGTCTCAGCATTCATTCCATTGCATTTAGTTTAGTTAATTTAGGAATTAAATCATCCCTTCTTACATATTTGAGTGAACTTGTTAGGATTTTAGCCTCTTGAGAAAAACTTTCAACTGATATATCCGCCTCTAGCTCCTCTGTATAGTAGAAAAGAAACTCCTACAAATAGCTAAGAGCTTGAAAAACAAGTTCATGAGAAGTTCATTGACCTAAGATAATGGACTCCTCTTTATCAAGACCATGTTCCTCATGTTTATTTAGCACTTTTTCAAGTTTGTGACCCTACTATTCTAGTTCATCATGATTGTCAACATCTTATAACAGGTATGATTCCTTATTATCCAACTTTGAACAAGACTATTTAATTATATTTGTGCACATCTCTTCATAAAGATCAATATTAGCTTTCTCATTCATAGCATGCTTGAAGATATAAAATATCGTACCTCTGAAGATGGTGTGATGTTCATATTTATGCTCCTCTACATTTTCCAATGCTCCATTTTCATACTAATTGTCATCAACCAACAACTCCTCAAATTGTTTGATGTCCTCTTGTTTTGAAACTGTATCTTTTTCTGCAAAACAAGCCAACTCATAAGATGAGATGATCAAATCTTCCTCCTAGTCCTCATCCATTATCATTGCACTTTTCTACTCCAATTTTTCACGCTCAACTTCTACTTACAAATTTTTTTATTTCTTATTATCCACACCATTCATAGGCTTATAACCACTAGATATTTATTTTGCTCCCTCATAGTTGACCTCACAAGTGCCTTCCACTTGAGGAATACTTCCAATCATTTTTTAGTTTTGAGAAGAAGTGATTTGATTGAAGCTTGGAATTATGAACACATTCTCTTCAAATTTACTAATTTCATCATAGTTGTCCATGCTAGATTCATCTGGTAAGGGAATTTGAAAGGGATAGAAATAGCAGATAGAGGGATGATTTTGTTCATTCATGGCCTTATGTAGGGGCCAATATTTATCATTGGCAAGACTATTAACCATAAAACTTGGAATATCAAATCTAGAAGACTTACTTGGAGAATAAGTAGAATCATTTAACCTAAAACTTGGAAATGAAACCTTGGGAATATCTTCCTTCAACTGATGATTCATCATTACAGGAAAAGTTGAAATGAAACTAGGAATGTCAGAAGTTGACTGGGTTTCATACCTTTGCACCTCCATCTACTACTGATCAATATAAGCTTGATAAGCGAGCTCTTCCTATAGCATATAAAACTCTTGTGCCTCTTGATATTATCCAACTGCCTACAAAAATATAGCAATATATTTTTGATATTACTAATCCCCATATTGTTAGCATTTTGGAGTTGGCTATTAAAACAACCATGTCGGTTTGGCATAGAAATGATTTATTATGGTTGAGTTTGAACATATGCAGGCTACCATGAGGCTTGAGTAGGGATAGGTGGGTGGAAAAAGTACTATGCATACCAGTTTCTTTGTAAATCAAAGGAATTGGGTGTAAAACTAGCAGCATGACAACCCTGAAATGGCTGATAGGGTAGTGGGTAATTAGCATTTTTATGATATGCTAGGTGATATGACATGTTTCCATGATCATAAACATGATTATTCATTCAGAAGCTAGAAAAATAAGCAAAAATCAGATTTGCTTGAAACTAACGAGAACTTGATCATACTGAAACCAGTAAAAACTTCTTAGAGTCGTTAAGTATGTATTTCAAACACCTCAAAAGGTAGTAATCAACTATTGTACACACCAAATAGTAGTAGAAAAACATATAAAATGGAGTAAGAATTAGTTCACCATCCCACCAAACGTGCCAAAAATTGTTAGCTCCCAAATCTACACCCTTGCTAAGTTGCAGAACTTAGCAATTTGGAGTAACAAGGGATTACTCTTGGATTATAGGTCACCTAAAGTTGGAGTGGACCTCAAGATAAGGTTGGCTCCTAAATGGTAATCACCTAATCTAAAAAAATAATTTGCAGAGGAAAAGGGGAAGAAAGAAAATAGAAATTTAAAATTGAAACCAAAGGTGATGCACCAAAACACTAAGACTTGTAAATAGAGTTACATACAAAGGTTATCAACTATAAGCTTGGTGAACACAACTCAATATTGATATCTTTTGCATCATTATTTTGTAAGAATGCTACAATGCACACTCCTAGAAGAAAATAATTCTTTGACAACTTGAAACACCTGCAACACAACACAACTTACAACCTTCAACTACATATACTTTCTATTTAAAGATGCTACTAATGAGACAAAAACCTAGGAATGATAAAATTCACAAGTAGTTGTATGAAATCATCCAAATGCATACAAGGAAATAGAAAAATGAAAATGTCAAACTTATTATCTCCCTTAATTATCAAGGTATGAACTGCTATACAGGTCTGTAAAAGAGTTATAGTATTATCTTTTTCCTATAAGAGCTCCAAAATAAGCCACCATACATGCTGAAAAGAAAAAAGAAATCCTTTCAAAACTCATGTTTGAAGTTACTTATGATTTTTTGAACCCTACCCCACACATATACTTCTAGAAGCTTCCTGGTTGTATATAACCAAAAAACCCTAAAAATAGCCCCTAAAACCTCTCCAAAATGTCTCCAAAGTGCTTAAAAGTCGAGCCATGATCTTACCGACAAGAAAAGAATGAGAAACTGCCCCCAAATGCACTAATTCCCTCTAAAATCTAGTCAAAAACAACCTTCATGCTTTCCACATGTTGGTCAATCTTCTCCAAATTCACCACATGCTTGGCACAAGTCATCATTAAGCCTCATCACATGGGCATTTGACCACTCTTGAAGGCACATACATTAGTTTGCAATGAATTAAACATTTAAATAAGTGATTTATAATAGAATAACTTAAATAATGGTTTTTTTACATTTCAAATTGTTAAAAACTTGTACAAAATAAAAATAACTTTATTTGATCTATGTCTTAGGAGACAAATGCAAAATTTATATCATTAGGGGACACCCCTAGAAACTTAGTAGAAGAATACAAAGGGGGAGATATTTAATATTGAAATGTTTACAAACAAGGTAAAAAATTCCTTTTGTTTGTTAGCCAAATTAGGGCTTTGAAAATCCTAAAACCAAATGCATCCCAAACACTTGCCAATGCATTTCATTTTTCACCTTGAACTTTTCTTGGCACCGCCATAGGGTTTCAATGGAGCTCATCCATGGTGGATTTTGAACACAATGGGATTTTATTTGCATGATACAAGCAAAAATGGAAAAAAATAAATTGGGTAAGCCTTTACTCATGAAAAATCTTCATTTCACTTGGAGTTTTTGTAGAAAAAATGCTCATTTTGAGCCCATCTTTGTATAGGAAATAATAAAATAATTATCTTCAACATTTTCTCTCAATTTTGTAGAAAAAATCTGCATAATCAAGATTGATACAGAGCTAGATGTCTTTCATCCAAATCAACACAACACAAGTTCTTTCAACAACAAACTGATTCTCACAATCCTAACAAAACACTCCTTCACACAACCTCTTATTTCTCTCTAGTAGGTCTGCAAAACCAAATTCTTGATCTTATCTCACAAAGAACCACTCAACCACCAAACTCTTTACACTTTCAGATACCATTTAAGGCTAAAACATACTTCAAAAAATCTATGGGTCATTCTAGACCATCTCACTCAAAAGGGTATGTGCAGGATCATCATGGAAAAACAAGTCCTTAAAGAGCGAAAAAATTAGAAAAATCAGAGTTAGGAAATTTAACGTAAAAATTTGAATAAGTTATCTATATTATTTCAAAAATATGTAAGTATAGAATCTATAGAAAATTGAATACATAGTTTCTAAACTACTAGGTTTATTTAAAAAAATAAAAAATCTATTTGGTGAAAATTTGAAATTTCAATGCAGCAGTACTTAAATTTTAAGGAAAAAATAAGAAGTAGGTGTTTGTCTGACCACCCTAACCATAATAAAATGATAATAATTTTTTATAATATTTTAGATATAAGTAGAGGACTCATGTCCTAATGTGATGCATATTTCTTTGTAATTTTTTTCCAAGTAAATAATTAATTAAGAATTTTTTATTACAACTTTTAAAAAATATAAAAACTCGTATGTATGTCCACCTTAACTTGGTTAAAACTTCATGAATTTTTTATTTTTTTAATCCTATAGTATGTGAAGCATAAAATGTGACATGTTTTGGATTCAAAAAATTTGATTTTGTTTGAATGCTATAGATATTTTTCCATCAGCTAATCAGGACTTTAGTAGTAATTCAAATAGAAAATGAATAATAATTATTTATTAAATTCAAAGTAAAGCATACTTTATATTGGTGGAAAGCTAAGGATATCATTTAAAAACCCTCTTCATTTCATCAATTTTGGTTTAAAAAAAAATCAGCGACATACCCTACACATACCCATCATATCGCCACTTTTTGGCCCATCATGATCCTGCACATACCCAAAACCAAGTAAGAACGTTGTCCTAATAGACCAATTAGGTCACTTTTTCAAAGGAAGTTCCTCAAATTCTTGCAACCAATTCCAAATAACCACTCAAACCTTGTTAATATATGGAAAATGGCCCAAATCCACCATCTTTAGAATGCTAAACTTTCATCAATCCTCCTCAACTAAAAACCCTCACTTTTCACTTGCTTGGGGTAGGATTTATTGGAACTAGCTATTCCCAACCTCACACGACACTGCCACCACATCCCACACTCTTGGATATGTCTACCTAACCTTAAAATACTATTTCACAACCTCTACCAATAATATACAAGCAAACCCTTACTCATATCCATCACTTTCATACCTATATTCATTGAAAACACCTCAGGAGAGTCCTCAATCTTTCCCAAATCCTTCATACTGCCTAAAAATAATCCCATACCATGATAATCCTACTATCATGATCTCATTCCACTTAGAAACAGAGAAGATAGTAGGTGGAATGAGCTCTTTCCATTACCTAAACCTCAAACCCTTAAAAACAAGGTATACCCAGCTATCTCATAAAATAGAGATAAAACACTTCAAATACAATATTAACCTTCCAAACCAAAAGAAAAGTGATTTTATTCCATGCCTCTAATGATTTCACCTATATTTTAAAGAAATAATCATAGTACAGAACCATACCAGATCAAGAAACAGTGAGTTTACACAAAAAATTAGGAGAAAACTGAGAATTTCAACTTTATTTCTGCTCCAAAACAATCAAGATTTCCTTACAATCATATCTAGAATGTATTTAAATATGTTTATCCCTTGAAAAAATTGACTCTACTAAAGCAAAGTGACTTGTTGTATTTTTTACTGTTGGTATTCCAACTTACACATTTTGCAATTTTTTGATTGACTACAATTTGTCAATTTTATATCTTTTTGCATTTTGCCTTGACAACATTTGACAATTTTGTCAATGTTGAAAATTAAGTTTCCCAACCTCCTAAAGACCACTAAAACCAACTACCAGGACTTGTTACAATATAAATTGGTCAATCATGAACTTATTTAAAGCTTCTAGACTCAAAACACAAAACTGACCTAAGACCTCCATGAAACAACTTTACCCAAATACCTTGGTGTTCCTACAGAATACAACCAACCTTGAAAATTTTCAAAGTCTCTTAGAAACTATTTTACAACTTGACCTCTTTTGAAAATTTCCTCTCTTTGGTCTAGAAAAGCTCCTTTGACTGGAAAATTATAAAATATTGCACTATACTTGACATTCATGAATTTGTTTCCAACTTGGCAATGCTCCACCCCTACAAACTACCTTGATTCATGTTCTTTGAACTTTCTATCAACATGATCTGATGTTATACCTGCTCCTTGACCTAAAAAAACAACCTTACCATTTTTCCTCTAACTTATCCTCTTGTCCACCTTTGCTTCATGCACTTTTCCTTGCTTTTCTACTTGATTCACTTCATCATTTCCTTTGATATTATGGAGCAATTCCACTATCCTCAAAACCTTTACAGTTTCAGACCTATTCCCCACTGTATTTACAATATGAGTAGCCTCTTCTTTAATAGTACTTGACTTCCCCTAAACTTCTACAACAACTATAGGACATAACACTGTCCCAACCTGAGTTTCACCAACTTTTCTTAACTCATCTTGTCTTTTTTTCTCTTGATTTGTCCTTGACACCAACATATCACCTCTTTGTTCCAAGCTTGAAGAATTCTTCCAATTTACTTCCTTAACATGTTCAAACCTTGTAGTGGTTGCAACTTCTATCATCTGTCCTTCCTCTTTGTTCACAAACTCCTTCCCAAACACAATCACGTTGGTTGCTTTAAACTGATCCTCAACACCTTCTTGCAATGGGGTTAATGTAAAACAATTTCCCTAATGCTTAATATGATAATAGTTTCTTCTACAATCATAGATGGAATGCTTATCATATTGTCATGGTATTCCAAGAAAAATATGACAACAATTCATTGGTACCACATCGCAAACAACTTGATCCTTATAACTTCCAATCTTGAATTCAAAAAAATATTGTTCACTTATCAAGATGGATTGGTTATCATTCAACCATGATATCTTGTATGGATGCTCATGATGAAATTTTGAAATTTTCAACTTAGCTATCATATCACTAGAAACCATATTCTTAGTGCTACCTAAATCTATGATTACCTTGCATACCTTATCCTTGCATTTGCATGTGGTCTTGAATAGATATTTCCTTTGCATTGGTTCTTTCTCCTTTGTTTCCTTGAGGAGTTGTCTTCTAATCATCAAAGAGTCCCTAACCTCTGGAGTAGCAACTACATTTGGTGAATTTGTGCTTTCAAATTCTTCTTCTTCTACTATTTGAGCTCTCCTTTCACTTGTTCTCTCACCACCACTTGATGAAGCACCAAAAGTTTTAGAGTGCTTGTATTTTGGATGCATCCAAATTCATTACAATTATAGCACCTACCTAAAAACATGTTAGAATTCCTACATCCACCAAATCTACCTCTAGTTCCTCTAAATCCACCACACTGATCAACAAATTGTCCTTGTTCTTTATGTGCTTCACTTTGGCTTTCATGGGTTTGTCTTGAAGAAGAAAATGTACCTCTTCCTCTTCCTCTAGTTGAGTTTTGTTGTCTTCTTTTCACTTTTTCCTCTGCCCTTATAGTCATTTGGTATCATTCTTCAATTGTCCTAGGATTATGCAAACTTATTTCATCTTGGATGTTAAATTTTAGTCCACTAAGGTACTTATCCACTTTCTCTACATCATCAACCATATGTCCTACCCTCATGCTTACCTTGTAAAACTCATTAGTGTATATTTTCACATCCATTTCATTTTTTCTTAAATCTTGTAGCTTTTTGGACATTTGGATAGCATAATCATTTGGAAAAAAATTACCTTTTAACTTAGCTACCATTTTATCCCATGAAACAATTTTAGACTTACATTTTCTTCTCCTTTCTTCTTTCTCATAGTCCCACCAAACTAATGCATGCCCTTTCAATTTATTATTTTCTATCTTCACTTTCTCTTCATTAGATACATCCTCTCATTCATAGAAGTTATCTAAATCCACAATCTAGTCTAGTAGTGCTTCCTCATCAAGAGTACCATCATGTATGGGTAAATCAACTTTTACCTTGTGCTTGTTTCCTTTTACTACCTTCAAGAGCCTTTCCATTCTTTGTTTTTAGCATCCAACTCTTCATCTACATCTTCAAAGTCTCCATCTTCTTCTTTAGTGTCACTTTCATCTCCCACAATCATTCCTCTTTTGTGTCTTATTTCTACACTCTCCAACCTTGCTGCCAATCTATTTTGTAGTTATTGCAACTTTCTGATATCCCTCTCAGTCTTTTCTTCGATCTCTTGCATTTTCCTTGCCATATTATTAACCTTTGGAGGCATCTTGACACTTTGTTTGTTCAACTTCCATGTTTCCTTTCTTCAATCAACAACCTTCAACACTCAAAAGATCTATTCCATGTGCTCTAATACCAATTGATGTAGAGATATATGTCTTTGATCCAAATCAACTCAACACAAGTTGTTTCAACAATAAACTGATTCTCAAAATCCTAACAAAACACTCCTTCACACAAAGGCTTCTTTCTCTCTAGGAGGTCTCCAGACCCAAATTCTTGATCTTATCTCACAAACAACCACTCAACCACCAAACTCGTTATACTTTCAGATACCCTTTAAGGAAAACTAAAAAATACTTCCAAAAACCCATGGGTCATTTTGGACTATCTCACTCAAAACCAAGCAATAATGTTGTCTTGATAAACCAATTAGGTCACTTTTTCAAGGAAGTGCCTCAAATTATTGCAAAAAATTCCAAATAACTACTCAAACCTTATTAATAGATGAAAAAAGGCCAAAATATTCCATATTATAATTTCAAACTCTCATCAAGACTCCTAAATTGAAAACCCTCAATTTTCACTTACTTGGGGTAGGGTCTATTGGAACTAGGTGTTCCCAACCCCACACAACACTGCCATCACCTCCAAAAATCTTGTATATTTCTTCCTAAGCTTAAAATACCATTTCACAACTCTACCAACAATATACAAGAAAACCCAAGTACTCATATCCATCACTTTCATACCTCAATTCATTCAAAACACCTTAGGACAGTCCTCAATCTTTCCCAAATCCTTCATACTGCCTAAACCTACTTACCTAACATGCTAATCCTACTATCATGAGCTCATTACGCTTAGGAAAAAAGAATATAGTAGGTGGAATTAGCTCTTTCCATTATGTAAACCTCAAACCCTTAAAAATAAGGTATACTCGGCTATCTTAGAAAATAGAGATAAAACACTTCAAATATAATATTAACCTTTAAAACCAAAATAAAATTGATGTTATTACATGCCTCTAATGATTTCTCCTGGATTTTGAAGAAATAATCACAATATAGAACCATCTAGATTAGAAACAGTGAGTTTACATAGAAAATTAGGAGAAAACTGAGAATTTTAGCTTTATTTCTGCTTCAAAACCATGAAGATTCCCTTGCAATCATATCCACAATGTATTTAAATATATTTCTCCCTTGAACCAACTAACTCTACCAAAACAATGTGTCTTCTTGCATTTTTTACTATTGTTATTCCAACTTACCCATCTTGCAATTTTTTGATTGACAACAATTTGTCAATTTTACATCTTTTTGCATTTTTCCTTGACAACATTTGACAATTTTATCAATTTAGCAAATTCAGCTTCCCAACCTCCTAACAACCACTTAAACTAACCAACAGGACTTGTTACAATATAAATTGGTCAATCATGACCTTATTCAAAGCTTCTAGACTCAAAACACAAAACTGACCTAAGACCTCCATGAAACATTTCTTGCCAAACAAAAAATGTCCCTCTATGATTCTATGGCCACTCTGGGTATTAGTTATGTGTTTTTTCATTCTCATGTGATGCCATGTAATAGCGTCCAGTATTGTCATAATCACCTTTACTATGCAAGGTTGTGCAAGATCATAATACGAAAGAGATTTCATAAGAGGGCAGACAGTTAAAATAAGCGTTATCTCAGCCAAGTGTTCCACAAGAAAATGTTGCCCTACAAAGGAAAAATGGTTTGCAAAATGATTCAATATTATTGCACAGTATGGGTATAATTCAAAGACTCTACACATCTTTCCATTCCTTTGATAACACTACCCTTTTCACTATAAACACCATCATCCTTTTAGTGCATTCTTGTTTTATTACAAGCCTCCAATAAGTCTTTGGCATAGCTTCCAATAGAGAAACTCAGAGTTGATGGAACAAGATCAATATCATAGGAATGAATGATATCCAAAAATAGAAACTCGGTCCATCTAGATTGAAGATCATGTAGACAAATGTATATCCCCAAAGTAACCAACTAATACCCATAAAATCTCTAAATTCATCCTTCATAATGCACACCATGTAACTATGAGGGTCATATGTAAGACATAATTGGTGATTATATTTCTTCGCTTATTTCACCATAACCTCCAAGATGGAGTTTTTGTTATAGCTGCATAAGATACAATGAAAACTTTCATAACTCGTGAGTGTCATATAAGACTCATGTTGCTATTTTATAAGTTTTCTATCTTGAGTTCCTTTATCCTTAAAGCTTTATCTTTTATATCCCCCACTGTGTATGGTTTCCTGTTCTTGTAAAATCCACCATTCATGCTACCTTCCATTGACTAGATACACCATTTTTCCCTTTTATTTTAACCCTAGAATGGCCTTCTGATTGCCATATTCATGTCATGAACTCTTTATCTTCCTTGGAGTATCATTTATGCTTTATTTTCTTTTCTTTTCAAAGTCATGATATGGTATTAAAGGATCATTGACTACTTGCAAACAATACTTTGCATCTTCAGACTTCATACAAGCTTTGATCATAGTATTCCCATAAGTTGAAAGCACTTCCTGCACTTGTTTCCCCTCTCATTATCTTTCCAAATTTTGTAGCATCTTTTACATGTATACTTTTGTATTTGCATCTTGATTTAAGGACTATGAGACAACTACTATCTTACTTCATGGTACCTTTTTCTATAGGTGTTTCATAACTTGATCACTCAAAATTATTTTGTTCTTGTTCACTGAAACAATAATAATATGCTTTGAGATAAAAACATTTGAGTGATTTTCCATTTATCATTTACAAATCTGATAATGCTTTTCATATGATTTCATGTTGAATCCATTGGATATGGGTATGTGCGGGATCAACATGGAAAAAACAGGCCCTTAAGTGGCAAAAAATTTAGAAAAATTAGAGTTAGGAAACTTGACATTAAAATTCGAATAAGTTATCTATATTATTTCAAAAATATGTAAGAATAGAATATGTAGAAAATTGAATTTAGTTTCTAAACTACTAGGTTTTTTTTTTAAATCTATTTGGTGAAAATTTGAAATTTCAATGCACTAGTACTTAAATTTTAGGGAAAAAATAAGAAGTAGGTGTCTGTATGACCACCCTAACAACAATAAAATGATAATATTTTTTTATGAGATTTTAGATATAAGTAGAGGAATCATCTCCCGATGTGATGCATATTTTTTTGTAATTTTTTTCTAAGTAAATAATTAATTATGATTTTTTTATTACGACTTTTAAAAAATATAAAAACTCGTATGTCTAACCACCTTAACTTGGTCAAAAATTCATGAAATTCATTTTTTTTAATTCTATAGTATGCAAAGCATAGAATGTGATGCATTTTTTGGTTTCAAAAAATGTGATACCATTTGAAAGCTATAGAAATTTTTCAATCAACCTATCAATTGGGACTTTAGTCGTAATTCAAATAGAAAATGAATAATAATTATTTATTAAATTCAAAGTTACAAAGCATAATTTATATTGGTGGAACGCTGAGAATTTCCTTTAAAAACCCTTTTCATTTCATCAATTTTGAGTAAAAAAAAAGTCGTCTATCACATACCCTACACATACCCATCATATCATCCCCTTTTTGGGCCATCATGATCCCACACATACCCATATGCTTCCATTATTGATTGTAAATGTGAAAACCAATGCATTAGATGCTTGCGACACTACTTTTACATTGCATTTAAGACTTTTCTCCTATTATCCAAGTACCTCTCATGCATTTCATTTAATCCATTGTGTGAAAAGATGTTATATCTACCTTTGCAGGTAGTGAAGATTGTGTAAGCTTTTAATCTACATAATTATCCCTTAATGATGCTTGGGGGTGATTACTAAAAATGTATACCTTATTTTGACAATGAAACATTGATAGCATGAGGTTAGTTGAGGCACTCACTGCCCCATGCTCTAAGTCCTTGCTCCTAAGAACTCCTAGGTGTCTCTTCCACCTTGTCCTAGTGGTCTTGCCTCAGGTCTAGGTGCCACTGCTTCTATTGTCCAACCCCACTATCAACATGCTTTCCTTCTACAAAGCCAACCTTGGTGCTTCGCCATATACACTCCATTGGCCCTTACTCTTCTTTAAAGGCCAGATTTCCTCAACCTTCTGCTAGATTCTTGCAGGGGTGTGAAGGTGTTGCAAAAACTTCAAAATAGCCTATCTAGGGTCCTTATGCAATCACAAGTTTCCAACTTTCCATCGCTTTCACAAAATCCATTCCTAGGGTTTGAAAAGGGCTACAAGCCTAGAGCCCCAATTAGGCCTTTGAACATAGATAAATTGCTATTTTCTCCTAAACCCACCAAAAGATCTAGGTTCTTTACTCAGGGTTTGAGTTTCTCATGCCCACACCTCAAATATTTCTAGGGTTTCAAGCCTACACAGCCCTTACACTGCCCACAAACAAAAATGGTCAAAAACCCTAGGGTTTCTAAGCTTTTCAAAGTTGTTTCAGACCGTCAGAAAGTTCTCCCACCAAATGAATTGATAAAACCTACTCCTAACTACCATGCATTACCAGGACCCTCAACAAAATTCACCAAAAGGAATTTCTAAAAAATTTCAATTCCCTTGCAAGATATGAGTCTTTTTCTCACTACCTTCCCTAGCAAGACCCTGCCTGGCTCACCTAGGGCAAAGCTTTGCTAGCACCTCTAGAACTCCCAAAAACCCTACAAGCTAAAATATTTACACTAAGGGAGCCTAAACACTATTCTGAAAGGGCCGTACAATTTGTACAGTGGGAAAATGCTCTAGAGCTCCATTCTTTCAAAACTGCCTGATTCAGGCCAGAAAAAGATAGGAAACAGACTATTTACAAATTATACAAGATGAAAAATATTTACAAAGACAAAATATTGGTATGCTAGGCTTGCACAATGTTCACACTACATTCTACAAACAAAGTAATAGTAAATTTACTCCATTAAAGCTCAATATGATAACAAAACTCAGGAAACTATCTTTTAGAACGCTATTTCCTTCAACTTCTCAAATGTCACTTCAGCAATAATACCTCCAACCCTATTCCATGGTCAAGGCATGCCTTAAATAGGAATTCAAAACAATTTAGCTGCTTGGGTCGAGCCTTTGGATGACCTAATGGTAAGTTTTACAAAACACACTTTGTTTTCTAACCTTTGACAAGGTTGGCAACCTAGACAAGTTAGAGCTTCAAAACCCATCCATGATTTCCACCTCCCAATCCATTTATCATAATAGATCAAGTTTTATTCCTACTCCACCAAATGCTAACAAAATGGTCAACATGACCTAAAAACAACACAACCAAAATATAACTTCAACCAAAACTTCAAGGGAACCTAGTATTTTCCCAGGTGCTCCTGCACCATTCTCCCCCTCTCAGCTCAAACATGAAGGATTGGAGGGAGAGAGAAAGGACAGGTCAATGCCCTACTTTTTAAATTCAGCTGCATCCACCCAAGTAGCCTCAGATTCAGACTTGGTCTTCCACTTGATGAGGTGTTCCATGTACACCTTGTGTCTTGTGGCCTTCTTCACCCTTGACTCCAAGATCTTCTCTACCTGAGGCTTGTCCTAAGTAGGTATGTACATGTTGCTAATTTCCTTGAATATTTATTTACTATCCTAATCCAAATTCTTGACTGTCCCTTTATACTTGATCAAATCAACAACATTGAACACTGGTGAGATTCCTAGATCAGTAGGTAACTCCACCTTGTATGGATTCTTGCCATACTTGGACAATATTTTGCATGTACCCACTCTCTTCATCTGTAACTTGGTTGAAATTCCATTTTGCAACCTTGATTTGTTAAGGTGGACCATAACATAGTCCCCTACTTGAAATTGCACATCTTTCCTTGACATATCTGCCTTCTCCTTCACTTTTTGTGTAGCCTTAGTAACTGTCCTCTTGACCTGCTCCTGAATCTCCTTCATGGTCTGACTGAAGTCTTTTGCATGTCTACTCCTATTCTCCATAGATCCAAGGTCTCTGAGCTCACAAATGCCTCTTGGGTGCATCCCATACACAACTTCAAATGGACTCTTCCTTGTGGTCCAATTTACACTATCATTATAGGCATACTCAGCTTGGGAAATAACCATATCCCATGTCTGTCCATACTCCTTGGTTAGACACCTTAAAAGATTACCAAGCACCCTATTAACCACCTTTGTTTGACCATCGGTTTGAGGATGGTAAGTTGATCCAAAAGATGAATTTGTACCCAATCTGCTCCATGGAGTCTTCCAAAAGTGACGAATGAATTTCACATCTCTATCAGAAACAATGCTTAGAGGCAAGCCATGGATCCTTACAACCTCCTTGAAGAAAAGGTGAGCTATGTAGCTAGCATCATGAGTAGTTTTGCAGGGAATAAAATGACTCATCTTGCTAAATCTATCTACCACAACATAAACACTATCAAAACCAGTCTTGGTCTTAGGAAGGCCTACCACAAAATCCATGCTCACACACTCCCATGGTCTGTTAGGAATGGGCAAGGGTTTATATAAACCAGCATTGCTAGCTCCTCCCTTAGCTTTCATGCACACAACACACTGTTCCACATACCTTCTAGCATCTCTTGCCTTAGGCCAATAATAAAATCTTTGCACTAGTTCCAAAGTCTTATTAATGCCAAAATGTCCACTAAGACTACCATTATGCTTTTCTTGAATCAAATTTTCCCTCATTGAACCTCTTGGAACACATAATTGATTTCCCTTAGACAATAACCCATTTTGCAAAGTATATTCAGAGTATTGGCTATGGAAATGGTTCTCAAAGTTATAACATACCTTATAGACCTTTGAAAATTCTTCATTATCTCCATATAGATCCTTGAAACTCTCTATGCCAATGTTCTTGATCTGTATCTCTTGGACTGTCAACAATCTCCTACTCAATGCATCTGCCACCTTGTTCATTTGTCCTTTCTTATGCTTGATGGTAAAAGTAAAAGCTTCGATGTATTCCATCCATTTCAAATGCCTATTACTTAACTTCTCTTGAGTGTTGATAAAGCTAAGTGCCTAATTGTCAGTAAAAACCCCAAACTCCTTGGGTAGAAGGTAATGCCTCCATTTCCTAAGTGACTAAACCAAAGCATAAAGCTACAAGTCATAGGTTGAATATTTCTTCTTTACTTCATTGAGCTTCTCACTAAAAAAGGCTATTGGCCTACCCTCTTGACTAAGCACACCTCCTAATGCCACTCCACTTGCATCACATTCCATAGTGAACAACTTGTCAAAACTAGGTAACAAGAGAATAGGTTGAGTTGCCACTTCTTGTTTTAGTTTCTCAAACCCTTTCTCAGTTTCTTGAGTCCACACAAACTTAGTTTTTATACCACCCTTGATTGTATCTAAGAATGGTGCACATATGCCACTAAATTTTCTTATGAATTTCCTATAAAATTGAGCTAATCCATGGAAACTTCTTACCTCAGTCCCTATGGTTGGTGTAGGCCAGTTTAGGATGGCTTCCACCTTGCTTGGATCCATCTTCAATGATCCTTTGGACACTACAAAACCCAAGTAGATAAGCTCTTGCTTAAAGAACTCACACTTCTCTAGATTGATTGCCAACTTCTCTTCTTGAAACCTTCTAAGAACTTGCTCCACATGTTTCAAATGCTCTTCTATTGTCTTGTTGTATATGAGGATGTCATCAAGGTACACTACCACAAATATCCCTATAAAGTCCTTTAGCACTTCATTCATGAGCCTCATGAATGTGCTAGGGGAATTGGAGAGACCAAATGGCATCACTCTCCATTCATATAACCCATCATTTTTCTTAAATGTTGTATTCCACTCATCACCATCCTTAATTTTGATCTAATGGTATCCACTCTTAAGATCCAACTTTATGAAGAACTGAGCACCTCCAAGACAATCCATCAAATCTTCAATTCTAGGAATAGGAAACCTATACCTAATGGTGATCCTATTTATTTCCCTAGAATCAGTACAAAGCCTCCACTTACCTCCCTTCTTGGATGCTAAAACCACTGGTACTCCACATGGGCTGATGCTCTTTTGAATCAATCCTTGATCCAATAATTCTTGCACTTTCCTAGCTACCTCCAAATTCTAATCTGGTGTGAGTTTGTATGCTACTTTGTTAGGTAATGAGGCTCCAGGTATGAATTCAATTTGATGACTTATGGCTCTCTTTGGTGGTAAGGTTGTAGGTGTACCATCACTAACTATGCTCTTGTACTTATCAAGTAACCTTTGGACTGCTTCCGGTAAGACTGTCTTTTCAACCTTGTCTTCTTCTTTAGGTTGCAACACAACCACATATCCTTCATCCCCTTGATGTAGGTTCTTAAGGAACTCTTTACCACTACTCAACATGATGTTAGGTGCCTTTGACTGTCCCTCTTCTTCTTCTGATAGTGACTGCATATTGAAGGTCCTTCCATCCTTTTTGAATGAAATGGTATTCTCCTTTCCATCATACATAACACTTCTGTCATACTGCCATGGTCTGCCTAGTAGTAGATGGCATGCATCCATGGGTAAAACATCACAAATTAACTTGTCTTTATATCCTCCAATGGATAACTCCA
This sequence comes from Sequoia sempervirens, assembly GCA_007258455.2. NCBI lineage: Eukaryota > Viridiplantae > Streptophyta > Pinopsida > Cupressales > Cupressaceae > Sequoia > Sequoia sempervirens. The sequence goes on along the minus strand of VDFB02000017.1, from coordinate 34,964,371 downwards.
CTGTTACTTGCTCATTAACTAAAACACTCTACCCTTTGTTCAACCATGTGACCTTGTAGGGGTTAGTGTGGGGTACCTTCTCCAATTTCAGTTTTGCTACTGCCTCCTCTGAGATTATATTATCTATTGAACTTGAGTCTACTATAACCTTCCATACTTTACCAAGTATCTTGCACCTTACTCTAAAAAGAGCTCTTCTTTGTTTAGGTTCTTCCCTAATCGATTGTCTGATGAAGACTCTGTTAAACATCAGATTCTCTCCTACCTCTGATTCTATATGACTGATCTCAGATGCCTTAGGACTCATGGTGTCCTCCTGTGCATAGGCCACTCTTTTTTCATTTCTTGATGAGGAAGCTTTCTCCAGGCATTTATAAGTAGGATGGCCTAGTTGATTACAATGATAACACTTCATGTTTGCAAAATAGGAATTGATCCTACCTACTCCTCTTCCTCTATTTGAACCTCCTTGAGGTCCTCTACCTCTATTATATCCACCTCTAGAATATGTTTCACCTCCATGATCTGTGAGTTTAGAATCACCTTGGTTTCTTTGATCATTTCCTCTACCTTGGTAGCCACCACGATGTCCTCTTTGATATCTTTGATCTTTGCCTTTGCCTCCTCCCTTAGAAGCCTGATCTTGCTTCCTCTTGTTCCTTTCCTCAATCTTTATGGCCAACTGATAACATTGGTGTACTTTCTTGGGACTTAGTAGAGCCATCTCCTCTTGAATGTTCCATTTCAAGCCATTAATGTACCTAGCCACCTTGAGACTCTCATCCTTTGTCACATTAGATCTCATGCAAAGTTTTGAAACTCCTTAGTGTAAGTGTTTACATCTTGGTCTTTATGCCTTAAGCTTTTCCTCTTCTTGAGTAACTGAATCTCATAGTCATCTGGCATATAGGATTCTCTTACTTTGGCAACCATTCCTTTCCAAGTTGAGATAGGTTGCTTACCTTCTTTTTCCCTCTCTGTCTGAATGAATTTCCACCATGTCAAGGTAGATCCTCTTAGTCTTGATTTAACCACCTTTACCTTCTATGCTTCAGTGACTCCATCACACTCAAAATGGTTTTCCATTCCCTCTATCCAATCCATAACTAGATCAGCTTCCATCTTTCCACTAAAAAGTGGTATGCCTTCAAGTGCTTTTCCACTTAAAGCTTTCAATGCCTTCAAGAAAGGCTCCTCCTTCAAAACAGGGTCAGGTTCAGGGGTCCTATCTTCCTCTGCAACCTCGTCTTCCTTAGGTATTCTTCCCTCAAACTGTGCACTCCTCACTACTTGCTCAAGTTGGGCTATTCTTTCCCTCAATTGTTTATTGTCTTCTTCCTACTCTTCAACCATCTTAGCCAGTTCTGCATTGGTCACCAGGATGGAAGAATCACTAGACTCAACCTCTGGCATATAAAATGCTTCCAAAATCTTTAACTACCTCTGATACCAATCTGATCCTAGGATAGGGCTGGATGAGGCACTTACTGCCCCATGCTCTAAGTCCTTGCTCCTAAGAACTCCTAGGTGTCTCTTCCACCTTGTCCTCGTGGTCCTGCCTCAGGTCTAGGTGCCACTGCTTCTATTGTCCAACCCCACTATCAACATGATTTCCTTCTACAGAGCCAACCTTGGTGCTTCGCCATATACACTCCATTGGTCCTTACTCTTCTTTAAAGGCCAGATTTCCTCAACCTTCTGCTAGATTCTTGCAGGGGTGTGAAGGTGTTGCAAAAACTTCAAAATAGCCTATTTAGGGTCCTTATGCAATCAGAAGTTTCCAACTTTCCATCACTTTCACAAAATCCCTTCCTAGGGTTTGAAATGGGCTACAAGCCTAGAGCCCCAATTAGGCCTCTGAACAGAGATAATTTTCTATTTTCTCCTAAACCCACCAAAAGATCCAAGTTCTTTGCTTAGGGTTTAAGTTTCTCATGCCCACACCTCAAATATTTCTAGGGTTTCAAGCCTGCACAACGTATACATTTCCCACACACAAAAATGGTCAAAAACCCTAGGGTTTCTAAGCTTTTCAAAGTTGTTTCAGACTGTAAAAAAGTTATCCCACCAAATGAATTGATAACCTCCTCCTGACTACCATGCATTACCAAGACCCTCAACAAAATTCATCAAAAGGAATTTCTAAAAAATCTCAATTCCCCTGCAAGATATGAGTCTTTTTCTCACTACCTTCCCTAGCCAGACCCTGCCTGGCTCGCCTAGGGAAAAGCTTTGCTAGCACCTCCAAAACTCCCACAAACCCTACAAGCTAATATATTTACACTAAGGGAGCCTAGACACTATTCCCAAAGGGTTGTACAATTTTTACAATGGGAAAGTGCTCTAGAGCTCCATTCTTTCAAAACTACCTGATTCAGGCCAGAAAAAGACAGGAAACAGACTATTTACAAATACAAGTTGAAAAAGATTTACAAAGATAAAATATTGGCATGCTAAGCTTGCACAATGTTCACACTACATTCTACAAACAAAGTAACAGTAAATTTACTCCATTAAAGCTCAATATGATAACAAAACTCAGGAAACTATCTTTTAGAATGATGTTTCCTTCAGCTTCTCAAATGTCACTTCAGCAATAATACCTCCAACCCTATTCCATGGTTGAAGCATGCCTTAAATAGGCATTCAAAAAAATTGAGCTACTTGGGTCAAGCCTTTGGATGACCTAATGGTAAGTGTTATAAAACACACTATGTTTTCTAACCTTTGACAAGGTTGGCAACCTAGACAAGTTAGAGCTTCAAAACCCATCCATGATTTCCACCTCCCAATCCATTTATCATAATAGATCAAGTTTTATTCCCACTCAACCAAATGCTAACAAAATGGTTAACATGACCTAAAAACAACACAACCAAAATATAACTTCAAACAAAACTTCAAGGGAACCTAGTATTTTCCCAGATGCTCCTGCACCAAACATACTCCATTGGTCCTTGCAATGTTGATCTTGAATGCTCTCATGGATGGTTCACTTGTGATTATACCTTTCAAATGAATCAACAGGATAGCATACTAGGCTCAACCCTTGTGGGAGCCTATTTCACTCCACATGTTGTGATCAAACAAAACAGTAACAAATATTTCACCTATACCAGCACAATGAGCAAACTTATTAGATAAAAATAGAGTATATGATATATTTTTTGATAACCTTTATGTTTTCTTAGACATATATGATATGCAAAATATTTTGATGCTTATGAGGATCAGGGTATATGTTTATAGATGTTTGCATATGTATTGATTAGTGATCCATCATTGCTCTAAAAAACTCTTTCCCACACATGCAAGAATTTTTGGAGCACCTAAGCAACCTTCTAGAGCATCAAAGAAAAGGGAGTTGAACAAGCAAGAGGGGCAGAAAAAAATTCAAAGAAACTCAATTGGGATTCATCATTTAGGAAATGGGGGTTCCACTCTCCTTACATATGCATTCTTTCTTTCATGTATCTATAAATGTATAGTGTTTTCCTTTATTTTCATTCAAATAGCTAGTCCCATGGCTTGTGTGAGACACCATACATTTATGATTATCAATAAAGACTATTTTTGCCAAAATTGTTTCACTCTCTTCTCTATTGTATGAATTTGCATAATATAATAATGCAGTATTTTGATAATTTCTTTATGCACATAGATATAACATAGCAGAGTAGAATGTACCTTTTGTTTCACTTTTTAAAATGTAAACAACTCTGACTATTTGAGATGGTAGCTAAAATAGGTAACACTAACACCATTGCTATATCATTTGCACTATTCAGGGGGGGTTAGACATAATACCAATGAAGATGCACAACATTAATGGGTTATTTGAGAGGTGTTCCATCCATTTCTATTAACGTGTACACAGTAGACCCATAGCTTTTATTAATTATATAAGGTCCTGACAATTTAAGACTTAATTTTCCTTTTTCATTCAGGTCAGCATTAACATTGCATTGATTTTCAAATAATACCAAGTCACCTTTGTTGAATACATGAGGGATGAAATGATCACTATAACTATGTTGCAATTTTTTAGCATAACCTTGGAGATGCTCAAGAGGGCTAATGTGTTGTTCATCAAGCATCTCAAGTTGATGCAACCATTGTTCTTTATAATTTTTGTCATCAATAAGTCCCTAAAGAGCGATCCGTAATGTAGGGATTTCTAACTCTAAGGGAATAATCACCTCGGTACCATAGAAAAGGTTATAGGGACTAGTTTCAGTGGATTATTTGATACTAGTACAGTAAGCCCATAACGCATATGTCAAGTGTGTATGTCAATCCTTATTGCGTTTGTTTACTATCTTTCGTAGGATTTTTCTAAGAGTCTTATTAGTTGATTCAGCTTGACCAATACATTGTGGGTAGTAGGATGTTGAAGAAAGATGTTGGATATTAAATGTTTCTAGGAATTTCTTCACGTCATTATTCTTAAATGGTGTACCATTGTCTGAAATCAATTATGAAGGAATTCCAAAGTGAGAAATAATGTGTTCCAATATGAAATGACATATTACATCAGCAGTTGTTGATCAAAGAGGAATAGCTTCTACCCATTGTGTGAAGTAATCTGTCGCGGTGATTATAAAGGTATGTCTAGCAGAGGAAGGTGCTGAGATTTTTCCAATTATATCCAGTCTCCATACCAAGAATGGAAAAATAGGAATTTGGTCATGAAGTTTAGAAGTGGGAGTGTGAATCAAATTGCTATGTTCCTAAAATTGTGACATCTCTTAACATATTAAAAGAAATATTTTTCCATATCATGTCTCTAGTAATATGTCATGTGAATGATTTTTTGAACTAATGATCTGCCTCCAAAATGACCTCCATAGGCACCTACATGAGCTTCTTCAAGTGTTATGGCAATTTCAGATTTTTTAAGGAATCTAAGTAAAATTCCATTAAAGGATCTTCTATATAATATGTAAGCGAGAATTATATACTTAGCTGCAAGTTTGCAAAGATGATCCCAAGTATTTTTAGTTGTTGACTCAGGGAAGGTACCCCCATTTAAATAAATAAATATCAATGAATACCATTCACTAGAGCTTTCCATAGTTGTTATTAATACATCTTCAATTTCAAATTCAATCGATGGTTTCATGATTGGATGAACAGTAAATGTGAAATCCTTTGAAGGATCTTGAGGTGATATAAGATTAGCTACACTTGCCATTGCATCCACATGTTGATTATCCTTTCGTGGGATGTTTTCAAAGGTAAATGATTCAAACTTCTCTAACAAATTCATTGTGAGATCCTTGTATTTCAATAATTTGTCATGCTTTGTTTGATATGTCCCATTTATTTGTTTAATGAATAATTGTGAATCACCAAATATCTTGATATGTTAAAATCGCAAAGCTAAAATTGCATGCAATCCAGTAATTAATGCTTCATATTTCACTACATGTTGTTGGTGCATAGGAAGTTTAAGCAATATGATAAGGGAATAGGCTTTCCTATGGGCATAAATATTATAACCCCAACACCAAAGGCTAGTCTACACTTAGATCCATCAAAGTATAATTCCCACACTTCATCATCTTTTTGAATAGTCCACATATTCGAGCATCATTAAATGTTTCTATATTAGGTAATGCTAGGGGAGACAGTGCATTGGCTAGGTGGTTAGTTAAGGCTTGTCCTTTAATTTCTTTTTGTGAAACAAACTTAAGGTCAAACTATGTTAACAACATAACCAATTTAGCCAAGCATCTTGATAAATTAATTTTTTTGAAAAGATGTTTTAGAGGATCATATTTCATCATCAAATGTATTTTTGCATTTAGTAAGTAATGTATCAGTTTATTTTTTAGCGAATACAAGGGACAAAATTTTATTTTCTATTATTGCTCTTTAATGTTTTCATCTTGTTGAGCCAACAATGCTGGGAGAGCATGGGCTGATGTGGCTGTGTAAAGGATGAATAGTTGATTTTGCATAGCAAGTTGTAAGACAGGTGGAGTTGCATGGTATGTCTTAAAACTCTTAAAAGCCTATTTACAATCCTCATTCCAATGAAAGTGCACATCCTTCTTTAGGATATGTGTAAATGGTAACATTCAATCAACTAAGGATGCTACAAAATGATGGATAGCTTGAATTCTTCCTTGTAATGTGTGTAGTTGAGAGATTTTTTTAATATGTGCCATGTTAACTATAGCTTCAATTTTCTTTGTATCCACGTCGATGCCTCTGTGAGATACAATAAAACCTATAATTTTTCCACTATCTACACCAAAGACACACTTTTTTGGATTTAATCTCATGTTGTATTTTTGCATTTGCTCAAATATTTTCTAAAGGATATTCGTATTGTCTTGTCTTGTTAATTTTTTGGCTAAAATATATCAAAATAGTCTTCCAAAATCTTATGTATGTAATCGTGAAATATTAATGTCACAGCTCATTGATATGTTACACCTACATTTTTCAATCGAAAAGGCATCATGACCCAATAGAATGTTCCCCAAACTATTGTAAATGTTGTTTTGTATTGGTCTTGAGGGTTGATGAAGGTTTGATTGTATCCAAAAATCCCATCCATGAATGGCAAAAAACCATGTCCAATAATCGAGTCCACTATCATATCGATATTAGGAAGGGGAAAATCATCTTTCAAAGATGCTTTATTTAAACCATGAAAATCCATACACATCCTAATGCAATTTTTAGGTTTTGCAATTACAACAATGTTTGAGATCCAAGGAGAATAATTTATAGGTCCTACGAAACCAACCTCAAGGAGTTTTTCAATCTCTCCTTTAACAAGCAAGGCTATCTTAGGATTCATCGTTCATATATTTTGTCTATCGGGCTTAGAATTTTTAGCAAGGACTATGTTGTGTGTTGCTATCTTAGCATCGACTCCTAGCATATTTGAATATTTCCAAGCAAAAAGTTTAGGAAATTCATGGAGTAAAATTGTGTGATCTTCTTTTTCTTCTTCATCAAGGCATAGTCAGGTATCTTAATTACTTTCTCCTAATCATTTATGTACATTGGTATGTCAATTGTATTGCCTAGACAAAGTGTACCTCATTTTTGAAATTTAGGATTGTATTCATCTTTACTCATATATGTCTCATTATTTTCCTTTTTTGCATCCTTTTGTTTGGTGCTAATCATAGTGCATGTGACCTTTTCCTTTTGAGGAGGAAGTAGATGATTTATCATAAAATCCTAGCATTTGCTTCAAGGCTTCATCATCCTCAAAGTATTCCCATGATGGTTCAGAATCCATATCAAGCAATTCAAGATGTTTCAAGGTGAGATTGATTTTTGGTTTGCACCTGATGGTGTTGATATTTAACACTAGTCTATGAATTCCTTGTTCTTTCTTCCCATATCCTTTACAATTATAATCTAATTGTTTCATAAGTTCATAAGCTCTCCCATATTTTTTTTCCATTTCCTTCGGGTTTCATGGTTGTTGGTAATCTATCTCATTAATTTCTTTTGTATAGCATGTTTCACCTTCAAGAGTGGATGAGGTAGATTCTTGTAAATTTTCTTCCAAGTTTTGAGTTGATATGACCATTGGTTGCTTTTGTTTTTCATCTTCTTTTCTTATAATTATGTATTTTCCCATAAATGAGGATGTGAACTCCAAGGATCCCTAATCATCATTTAATAATTTTGACACTATTTTTGTTTCTTTCTTGTCTTCTTCTATAGGTTCTATGTGTGATTTTGGAATCAATGTGTTTAGAGGACTTGTTGTTCCTTTTTCAACTTGTAAGCAACTTTCAGGCTTGGGATCTATTTCAACTTGGCATACCTTGTTGTTATAGACATATTTCATGGTATGGTGAAGGGTCTAAGGAACCACATGAATCTCATGGATCAATGGTCTTCCTAAAAGAAGATTGTAAGAAAGGTCATGAGGCATAACATGGATAGGAATTTGTAAGGTATCCTTTCTAACTGTAATAGTAAAATAATTACACCTAGTGGTTGCTTTCCTACATTTTCAAATCCTCAAATTGATAACGATTCAAGTTCCATTTTTTATTTATCTATGTGCAACCTATCTAGAAGTTTCACACTAAACACATTAAGGGTCGAGCCATTATCAACAAGGGTCCTTTTTATTCCTATTTTATTGAATTTGGCTATTATCATGAAGCGATCATTTTTCTTTCTCAATTCCAAAGGAGGCAGTTCATGTCGATGAAAGGTGATGTCTACATTAACTGTATTCATTCCTTGTATTAAATTTTCCACATCATTTGCATATGTACTAGGACGAACCACTACTTGTAAGGATTTTTGGAGCATAGTGTGATAGTTTGGTGAATTCTAAATTAATCCCCATAGGGATATCTTTGTAGTAGCATTTTTAATTTTTTCAACAAGATCATACTTGTTCCCACTATGTCAAGTTAAATGAGGAGCACTAAGAAAAATGGGATTGGGAAAAGGTAAGGTTGTCAAAGTTTGTGTTGACTATAGGTTGTTGAAAAGCAGATTTTTGGCACCAACTTGCTTTCTATCTCTCCTAGGGTTTTTCACCTAGAAAGAGAAAAGTGGGTCAAAAATGTTTATGTCCATTCAAGAATAGATATGGGAAATAGGTGTGAGGTTTTTGAATGTGATTCTAATGCTTTAAACTAAATGAAAATGCAGATTAAAGAATGTAAAACTGATCAAATGCAACTTGTTTGAAAATGCATAATGATATGCAAACATGAACTAGGAATTAGAGAAGAATAGAACAAAAATAAGTGAGATTGAACATTACCTATCTGGAAGGTTGAAGATGACTAGAAATGACCTCGAATTTTTTCTTTCTACTGTTCTACTAACCAGGGTGGACTCATTCGCCACCTGTGGAAAATCAGTCCATGTTCAAGTGAAAACTTCTAAGAACAAGTTTCAGACTGTCGAGAGTTGAAATTTGATAAAATTAAGTTTCAAGCCTATAGGTTGGACTCATTCACCATGCATGGAAAATCAATCCACCTATAGAAATCTATAAAATCAGAGGAAGATTTTGTGGAGTTAGATCTATATTTCTTCCTCCTATAGGTCTCCACTTCTGAAACTGATAGATTTGGGTCTAAAACTGAGTTAAACTTAATGAATAGGCTTGAATGAAGAAGAGAATACATGAGAAACTTATAAATGTGGTATTCAATGATTCCAATGGTCCAAGTGATCCTAAATCTTAAAAAAATCAACACAAGAAGACAAAAAAAAATCATTGTTAAGGCATGGGGGTTTTCCTTGGTCAAACCCCTTTTAGGAAATTAATCCAAAATTATGAAACAAATGAATGAATCATGAAACAATGGAGTAATTTACCTTGCAATGATGATTGATCTTGTTGGTCTACAACAAATCATGTAGAATCATCCTTTGAATATCTTGGAATGCTAGCTTGAAGACTTGCAATGAAGAATCCCTATGTTGCTTGAGAAAATAGATGATAAAATGATGTGATGATAGATGGTAGATTAAATATTAAGTGGAGATATATTTGGATGAGGTTAAATTAACTTATTTATACAATCCTTGTGTCATAGTACCAAGTATACATCATCACAGGCCGACATCAAGTGTAAAATTGAATAAAATTCTGAAAGAAATTTGAATTATTTTGAAATTTGTGTCAAGGTGGACTCGTTCGCCACCCATGGTGAATCAGTCCAACCTTGAGGGTGTTTTTAGGTGTTAAGACTTAAATGCTATTTAATGTTGTGTGCCAAGGTATCATTCAAATATACACTTAAATAAACCTTATGAAGGCATAAAGAGGTCTAAATAGACATAAGAAAGTGTAAATAAGGGGGAAATGCCTAGAAAAGCATGAATCTTGATAACAAGACTTAACAACACTTTAAAATAGGACTTATTGATGTGTCAAATGATGATTTTTTGGTGACTTGCATTAAATAGAGTCTAGAATAATGTAGAATTTTTTTACAACACTTCACAACATATTCACAAGAGTACAATATTTAATAAATAATTAACTTATAAAGGTCTAAAATCTAGTGTGGATGCATAAAATTCTTCACAACACCTAAATTAAGACCACATTTAGTCCAATTTATCATTGATTAACTCAAATCAAGCAAAGGGGCCATTTTTCTATGGCACAGTTGTTTTGAGTGTTGTATGTATGAGCAATGGGATTATTACTTGATTTCGGAAAAACATTGTTCTTAGGTGGGTAAGGAGTAATTTTAGGCTTGTTTTTAAGTTGATTTTTTTCTGAAGGTGGGTAAAGGATGAGTTGAGGTTGAATCACGTTAACTTCTCTTGGTTTTGGTTCTTCATAACAAGCCTTAGTGGATGAACTTTGTAAGATGAAATCCTCAAGGGCTTCATCTAAAATGTCAAAGTCATCACTACTAAAATGCTTGAGGGTTAGGTTAACTTAGAAAGAGAGATTTGACATAGTCAAATAACTATACTTTCTCCAAGTGGCTTAGGTGTTTTTATTTTGTTTTTGGTTTTATTTGCTGATCTATGTGTAATATAATCTAATCTAAATGATGAAAATAAAAAGTATAAGAATCTAATTCTATCCACAAGTGTAATTTGAATGTAAATTATGCTACTCCTAATAATTTGAATGCAATAGAAAGTAGGTAAACTAAAATAGAAAAGAAATAACAACAAACAAGAGCTTAAAAATAGGAAATTTAGCTCTGTAAAATGCAGTTCAGAATTTGGACTTGGACTGATTTTCCCAAGGTGGCAAATGAGTCCCAGTAGGGATTATTTAAAAAAAAATAGAAAGTTTTAGTTATTTTTTGTTATTTCTATGTCATATGGTCTAGATCATAAGTGAAAATATATATTTTCTTTAATTTTTAGTAAAATGAGATGCAAATTACTATATGAGCTTTCACTAATGCAAAATTTGAAACCTTAGAATGCAAGTTAACCAATGTAAGTCCTAATGCAATGTTAATGCAAGCTAAATCTAGGATGATAATGAACTCCAAATTAGAAAATGAAATTTTCTAAATGTAGGTGCACCAAAATGAAAGGTGGAATATTGTTTGGCTTCTCACCTAGGGTTTAAGACCTAGAAAGGTCAATTTTCACTAACTTTGACTCAAGAATAAACCCTTGAGATCTCAATGAAAAAGAGAAAGAGATCTTGCAAGAAGGTTGTTCTAGGGGATGAATATGATCTAATGAGTGCTTCACCACCAAGTTTATACTTGGTAAGATAAAATAAATACAAGATAAAATATAAAACCCTAATTCAATACAATGACCTACCAAATGAGCTAGAAATGTAAACCAAACATAATAGAAAAGTAGTGAAATGAATGGTGTGCACTTGGAAACCTAAGAGTGACAAGAAACAACTCTGAAACATTGGAAAATTTAACTTTTTGACCAACTAGGACTCATTCACCAATCTAGGAAAATCAATCCTAGATCTAGAATTTTGCACAAAAGCATGTTTCAAGGAAAAGGGTATCTGAATCTACAAATAGATCTACAAAACACCCATAGTGGGACTCATTCACCACTTGTGGTGAATTAGTCTTGTTCCACTTTCTCAAGAATTTAATGTTTTTATCTACACTTCAACACTTGCTCTTTCTTTCCAACTTAAGTTATGGATCCAAGTCTATGAAAACACATGCAAAATAGAATATAAACTTGATTTGCTAATGGGGGGTTTTCCTTGGTCAAAACCCATGTTTGGTAATTAAAACCTTGATAGAAATAATTAAATAAGCATGCAAACTCTAGCCTTAAGTGTGTCTAATACTAAGAAATATGAAACATGATGCAATCATATTCTAGTGTGTAAGAATACGATGCAAGAATGGAAATATGAAGATGGATGACTCACTTGGATAGATCTCTAATCACCTCCAAATGATCCCTAATGATGCATGTACCTTCCTTAGGCTGAATGTAGACTGATAAAGGAAGATGGAATCACTTAGGAAACAAGTCTTTAGGCTTGGATTGATGGCTAGTTGCATCTCTCCAACCTAGAATCCATCATGATTCACCATAGACAACCATGATCAACCCTTGAAAATGTTAGATCTTGAATGAAAGTGAGATTGAAGACTACAAAAAACACTTTAATGTTGCTCGAAGACTTCAACTTTAATTGTTATTGAAACTTGAATGCTCTTATCAAAGATTCACAACACTTGTCTCTTGAATTTTCTCTTGAAAATGCTTGCTCCCATTGCTTAGATGATAAAAATGACTTAGAAGCTTGCTTATATATGCATCAAAACCAAATTGAGTGTTATTTAAATCTTAAAGGCTGGCATCCACCAAAAATTTGAATTGAAATGATGAATTTCCTACTCAAAATTGAAAAGGACCCCAAATGGGACTCATTCACCACTCTTGGTGAATGTGTCCCACTTAAGGGGATCCATTCTCCCAAAGTAGCGAATGTGTCCCACCTTAGCTTTTTAAGGTGGGTTTTTAAGATTTTTAGTGTTTTAAGTGATTTTATGGGATTTCTAGGTGAAATAAGCCTCGAGATCCAAAATATTGGGTCCTAGGAGCCTATTAATGATTATTTTAAAGGGTGATTAATGCAAGGATGCCAAAATAGGCCCAAATTAAGTGTGAAATTGTATCTCTTTCAAGAGCGTATAATTTTTGACACTTCAAGAAAAAAATACCCTTTAGAAAATATCATATAACTTTAGACTTGTATATATTTTCACAGGGGTAAGTTCAAAATTTATTTAATTTACAATCTTCCTTTTTCAATGTTGCTCTCTATACCTATACATGTAGCATGTTTTGGGAGATTCTATAAATTTCCTCACATAGACCTATAACTAGTATGTTCTACAAGTACTTCTAACCTAGATCATAAAATTAATAAACCTACCTATGAAACTTAATCTCTTAAATTTTTACAAGTAAACTTATATAACTTGAATGTATTCATTTCCAATATGTGTGTCTAATCTAAATTTTTGTGTACAACACAAGTTATTCAATTTTAAAATTTTCTAACTATTGATTCACTAACCTAAGGTTTCCCAATTATAATTTATAATATATCCTTAGCCCAAGACATTATAAAAAACATGTTCTTCCTTAATTTGAAAATACTCTTAATTTCTCCTTGAAATCTTATAGACAAGTCATCATTTGTTTTCTATATCCTTAGATCAACACTCCTCTAAGATGATACTAATTTTCCATAGTTGTAAATCTAAAAATAATTTATCCTCGAATCTCCTTCATCATCCCATATTTCATTTTTATCCTATACTCCTTAGGTCATTTTATAACCCTCATCCTCTCTCATTGAGGATTTTCTTGCATTATATATAATATGTAAATAGTGGTTTTATAAACCTAGTGCATATTAAATGTGGATATTCTATGTTATCTCTCAACAAAAAATATTGCATGTCATTGTCCTCTACTTTTAATATTTAGAAAATAATAATAATTGAATAGAAAAATAATTAAGTATTACCAATTAAACAAGGCATACATCCATGATAAGAAAACAACAACAAACATTTCAAAAACAATGCTTCAAACAATTGAAAAATATAGTAAGATAAATTTTCTAGTATCTCATAACTTTTGATGAGTGGATAAAAAATTATGTAGAAATTAATGTATTTCTTGAGAAACATAGAAAACTACTAAACTTAACAAAAAATATGTGGTTTTTGAGAAACATAAACAAAATACTAAAGGCAATTAAAGATTAAAACCATGGTAGTGAAGATTAATACAATCAAATTTTAGCAAAAGATACATGGTTACAAAGTGAAGATGGATCTTTACATTGTAGTGGTGTTTTAAAAAACCTTGTCCTAGTAGCCAAAAACTTGATGAAAAACACACCCAACAATTATATTATCTCAAGTCATTTGTAAAATGTTCATTGAGCCAACTAAATTGTATGTACAATGATTTGTTTTGGTAAATTCAAAACTTTTCCAATCCTAAGGTAGGATTTCATTAGTTTAAATCAGATGGTGTGCGTGTTATAACATGTTTGTGTTGCCAAAAATATTTCTAAGACTTAATGCAAGTTCATTATTACATTTTCATGTTATGTTTTGTAGAATGTGAGAACATATTTTAAAAATATGGATGTTTGGCTACTTTTTAGGTTGTCATCCATGTTTGCACATTGTCCTCAATTTTTTATTTATTCCTTGATTTGGTACTCTTGCATGGTGTAACATATTGAATTAATTGAGCATATGAAGGATGTACTAACAAACACCAAATACTAGTTCTTATGTTAGATTTGATTGATAATGTCAAGGTTAGAAAAGAGTAAATTTTGAAGAGTAATAGAGATTCGAACCTCAAGAAGAGATTGGGTTTGCACATAAAAGCGTATCCACATATGTGTGATTAAATGTATAGTCACAATAATTACCCAAAAGTAATAGACAAGTTGTTCATTGATTCCTAGGCATTAATCTAAGCATAATTTATATTCTTTGATTATTTGCAAATAAAAATAAATAAATTTGTCACATTTTTCCAACTAAACACTCTCTTTGTCTATTTTTTAAATATTTAATTATTTTTTAAAAATAACATTTATCATTTCTTAATAAAAAATATTTCCTATTAAATTTAAAAGATATTTTACATATTCATATTATTTATTTATACATGAAGAAGAGTGTGGCAATAGCATTTAAATTTAGTGTCATCGTAAATATGAATTGCTAATACATATAATTAGGGATTTTCACATGGAGGATTACCATTAAAGAATATATACATCTAATATTAGGGGCATGACCAAGATACCAAAGGAAATAAGAAATATCCAATAAACTAAGGGAGAACAGAAAGGGAAAGAAAATAGTATAATACATATTATCCACATTTTCCTATTAGATTGACAAAGTAATACATGGTTTATGGGCTAATGAAAACATAAAACTACATCGTCGGCAGGCACAACCATGACATCTCATGACCAGAATAGATTTGAAAAAGACCCTAAAAGAATATGTCTTAGATCAATAAAAATAATAGGGTTATCTAGATGATAAGCAATTTAAGACAACATGGGAATAGCCAAATAATCATCTATAAACTCCTTTCCTTTATATCTTCTTATAGTATGTATTTATCTTTCCTCATTTAGAATCCATAACTTCTTCCCCTTCCTTCTTCTATTTTTTGAATCCCTTATCATATATTTAAGTCCTATATTTTTATCTATATCCTTCACTTTTAGCCTTGTGACTATTTTCATATCCCATTTGTCTCCTACAACAAGTACACGTCACTTTTGGTAGATAGAATACCATAGTTAATGCTACTCTTTGTAAATAACATTATTATGGTCACTACTTCTCATAAAATCTATATGTTTGTATCTACTTCCAAAATTCCAAAATAATGTACTGGTAAAATTGAAACATACCAAATGTGGGGTTGATCATGATAGTATCCTATATATAAATCCATTTTCTCCTTGTCCCTAAACTTCAACTTAAGTCTTTAGGATTTCCATGGTTAATGTGACAATTTCATAAGAAAGAGAGGACTTAATAGATAGAGGTGAATATTGGTGTAAAATTGTAAATAATTCTAAGTGAAGTTCACTAGCAACCATGAATGGTGGAACTTCCCTCCCTACATTAAAGCTATGTCCTACCTAAAAAAATTTGGAATAGCTTCAATATTTTATACACAATCATTAATAATATCAAATGTATTTTATCTAGTGTTATTATAGTCATTATCCAAGTGTATTATTTCCATTTTTTTTTCTTTGTCATGTTTCCTAGTTTCAATATTATCATCCCAACCTTTAAGTCTTATAGTCTAAGGAAGAGTACGTTTTAATTTGTTATTGCTATTTATTATAGTGTATTCTTGAGTTATTAGATATTTAGAAAGATTAATTTATGTTTCTTATAGTTTAACTAAATAAATAAAAAAATATCTCTTTCAATTTGAAAGGTTAAACTCTTAAATGGATTCCAAAGTAATCAATTTTTATATGAAGGATAGACTAACAAGGTTGGGCTTAAGTATCACACACTAAGCTCTGACCTTTTAGGTGAGTCAAAATTTATATTTTTTCATTTCTGTTTGCTATTTTATGTCACTGTCATTGTCAGACTTCGTACTATTCACAACTTGTTCAATGCTTGCCTATCCACATTAATGCTAAACACATTGAATATATGATATACCCATTGAATAAAACACATAGAAAGTAGAACATACCACTCATCAGTGTTAACACGAGAATTGTCCTTCTACACCAAGACTTAGCTACAAGAATAGTACAGATAATGGTTGTTGGAACCTCTAAAGAGCATTAAATGTGACACTCAAATATTTCGCACAGCTGCAGTCTTCTATCTCTTAGTACTTTTTTCATTTCTTCCATAAATATTTAAAATATATTTAATTATATCGTAGTTGAATTGGGAATATCTTATATATATACGTTCAATGTGAATTTTATATTTAAAATAAATATATAATTAAATAATTAATACATATAAATATTAAATATTATACATTTAATATCATATACAAATTCAAATCAATCTATCAAAAATCAAAAGATCTAATTAGAAAATATGCTAGTCTTAATATATATATATATATATATATATATATATATAATTATAATTTTATAGTGTGAATTATATATTTAAAGTAAATATTTAATCAAATATTAAATATTTTAATTAATATAATATAAAAATTTATATTTCAATATTAAATTATTGTTCAAAGACAACATACATTATTATCCTCAAAAAAAAATTAATATAATATTACTTGTCTTAATATATAAGAAATCAAAAGATCTAATCAAAGAAAGGGTTTGTTTTATAACTGAATTTTCATATAATATATATTTAAAAATATAATATTATTTAAATTAATAATTAATAAAAAATCAAATATCTAATTGAATAAGAGAAGGAGTTCAACATATAACAATAATACATATTTTCAAATATATTTAATTTAAATAATCTATAAGAAAAAATATATATTTAAATTAACCTATAAGAAATTAAAAGATCTAATTAGTGAAGGGGTTGGTTTTATGACAATAAATATAATTATAGAGTGAATTTTTTATATTTTAAATAGATATTTAATTTAAAAATAAATATATATAAATATTAGATATAATACAGTTACTTAATATATAACTTTATATTTTAATATTTATTGTTGAATTGATCATAATATAATTATATGATATATTAAATATAATATTAATATCTATTATTTATCTTCATTTTTTATTTACTTATATGTTTATTTTAATATATCTACTAGGATCGATCATATGTGAATGACCAACAAGCTAAACCTACTATCATCTAACATTCAATATTCCTTTTTACTTTAAAACCCTTTGTGATTTCTGAGAAATATATGGATGAGACCAATCAATTTTCCACTCTAGGTACCCATCCCCAAAATACATATGACCATATACAAATTCATCAAAGAGATTTAAATTCTTAAAGAAGCCACCACCTATATCCTACAAAATATTAGATGAGCCCAAAGCTCCAAAAGAAATGCACGTCATGAACTAGGGTAGAAGGGGATGTGAGAGAAGGGAAATAAACACCCCACAATAAAAAATTTAAATATAACTAGGAAATCATTAGGTTTTCCTAGTCAAAATATATGTTTGCTAGTAGTATCCACTTTCAACTAGATATTAGCTATTTCTAACTTTAATGATAATTGTATTCTTATTTTTAATTCTAAGTATAGTTGTAACCAAATTATGACCCTACTCTTGACCTTAATTTGAACCTTGATTCCAACCCTAATTTTAATTGTAAGTTTTACCCTATTCATTTGATGAGTGAAGGACCTCCATTATCATTTATTTCTTCATTAATTAATCAATTAAAAAATTAGGTATATTTTTAAGTTTATTTTTCATAAATAAATTTAGTTTTAAAAATTAACCCTAATCCTAATTATAACTCAAATTTTAATAAAGAACCATATTAAATTTAGGATAATACATTCAACAAATCTATATAAAATATCATACAATAATATATAAATATAAGCTTTTATCCCTTGTACCTACCAAAACAAAGACTATTAAGCCATTACTAGCTTGAGTATGGTACTCCTAATAAAATTTTACCCCTTTTATCTACCCAAATAAATTATATTAAGCTATTACTAGCTTGAGTACGATAATCAAAACAAAATTTCCAAGGATTTTGAGCCATATAATGAATGTCTTTTAGCTACATTATCATAACAAAATTTTCAACATGACTAAATGAAGGATTTTGAGCCATATAATGAATGTCTTTTAGCTACATTTTGTTTCTAATAGTTCCTTTCATACTGTAATAATTTTACAACATAAGAATCAACCAAAATTTATTATTAATCAAACTAGCACTCAACAAGATTTAGAGAACATCATGCTTGGATTATTGAAGCTAGTAAAAAGTCTTAGAAGCATTTATTTTCAATTAAGAAAAATTATTTTAAAATGAAATACTCTTTTGAAACACTCAAGAGTGATTACTAGCTTGAGTATAGTACTCAACAAAATTTCCAATAGGACTATAGGAAGGATTTTGAGCCATAAAACAAATGAATTTTAGCTACATTTATTTTGTAATAGTTCCTTTCATATTGTAATCATTTTACAACATAAGAATCAACCATAATATATTACTAATTATCAAAGTAGCACTCAAAAAGATTTAGAGAACATCATGCATGGATTATTGAGCCCAATAAAATGTCTTAGAAGCATTTATTGTCAAATAAGAAAGATAATTTTAAAAGAATATTTCTCTTCTGAAACATTCAAGGTTGGAAGGATTGAGATGATAAAATATATTTTGATATTTTAGTGTAAATCCCTCAAATGCATCAGTAGAATATAGACTCTAAACCCCACATCAACTGACTTCAACCCCGACTCCAAAAGAATGACTAGCCCAATAAACATAGAAATAGCTCAATTGTTTTGGGACCAAATGGATAAGGGAGGATTATTATAGGTTAGAAAGTTGACGTTCATTGTTTATTATTTTTGGTTAAGGATATGAGGGCTGGCACATTTACCTAATCAGTCGTTGAGGGTTATACATGTTCACAATGCAATGGTGCTTACCCATGGACTCATGATGAATGAAAGTAAATGAAACTAATTGACTCATCACAAAAAAATGATTTTTGCAACCACTATAATCCCTATATATCTTTAGGGTGGGTTAATATAGTCTAGATATGCAAAAATTTTAACTTTGAGTTTCTTTAAATTAATGTCTCTAAAATATTAAAATCTACTTAAGTGAACTTTATTGTTTATTAGTGAAAACAATTCCTACATAAGTACATTATTTAATATTTACATGTATTTTATATGTAGAATCCATGCTATATTTATTTATTTATTCTTACAGGATTGATCAGTCTCTCTAACTAAGTCTTCTCATTTCATTTCTTATAAATTAATTTCAATAATATTATATTAAATTTATAATATAATATAAAAATATAATCACAAAATAAATTTTCTATAATATAAGCATTAAAATGAACAATAAATAAAGATAAATATTACATACTAATACTAAAATATAAATTTCTATATTACACTAATTTTATTATATCTAATATTTAGATATATGTATTTTTCAAATTATATCTATTTTAAATATAAAAAATTCACACTATAATTATATTTATTGTCATAAGATCAACCCCTTCACTAATTAGATCTTTTAATTTCTTATAGGTTAATTTCAAATTTTTCTTATAGATTGATTTAAATAAAATATATTTGAAAATATGTATTATTGTTATATGTTGAACTCCTTATTTAATTAGATATTTGATTTCTTATTAATTAATTTAAATAATATTATATTTTAAAATGTATATTATATTAAAATTACTATCTTTTGAATTCTTATATATTAAAACAAATAATATTAAATTAAATTACTATCTTTCACTCTCTTGATGGTGATGATCCCTAGAAGGTCTTGGTTAGAAATAACATAGAGAGGGGTATCCCCAAGAAAGCCAAGTCTTGGAAGAATCTTCCTTTTAATGATCTTGTCCTTGGTGATTTTCTCGTGATTGTGCAAGGATCTGCTATTTTTAGATCCATCTGGAAAGCTTGGAATTATGTGAAATACTTTATAACTAACAGGTCCTTCCATGATGATGCCCATCTTTACGGTGAAAGGTCCATTTGGTGGAACCTGAATTACTCTGGCAAGCCCCTCGCCCTCTCTCAGGGCTGCTTGCAATGGAATAGCAAAGGCATCTCCCAATTGGCTGACTTATTTGAGCATGACAAATTAATTGAGTGGGAGGTTCTCAGCAACAAGTTTGACCTTCCCGGCTCCCAGAAGAAAACGTACAGTCTGATCTGCAAGGCCACCAGAAATCTCCCGACCTCCTCTCAAATTGACTCCCACAGATTTTTTCGTATCAAGTGGCCTGATGGGACCATTCTTAACAAAATCAAAGCCAAAAACATTTACAACACTATTGGGCACTCTGAGGCCGTTATAGATCACATTAACAAGGTCTGGTACTCTTCTCTTGGCACCTGTGCGTGGAAGAACATATTTGAAATTCTTTGGAAAGGGCCTATTGAACCTAAGATTAAATGTTTTAACTGGCTAGTCATTCTTGATAGACTCCCTATCAGAAAAGATCCCCTTGGTACTGATATTTGTCCCATGTGCAGGTTACCCGAAACTGGTAGACACATTCTTTTGGATTGCACGTTTGCTAAAGAGATTTGGCATATGTTTGGCATTATGTATCCTTCTTTCTTTAACAGTTTTGAGATTATTACCGGGCATATTGTTGGCTTAAAAAAAGATACTAATTTATTTTGGAAAATCCTCTCCTCTGTGATTTTGTGGCAAATCTGGAAATGTAGAAATGAAGAGAGGTTTCAGAATAATCCCAGAATTCTTACTGAGTATTTTCAAAAACTCATCTACCTAAAAAATTATTTGCAGGTCCGCACTACCATGTTGATTGAAAAAGAGAAGCTCAAAAGGTTCCTTAAGAATGGCTCCGCCATGTTCTTCATATACGAGATGCAAGGAGGTTATGCTTGGAGGCAGACTATGGACAATCTGTAGCTTTTTGAGAAAACATGCAAGATCTTGACCCAAGAAGTGAAGAACAACAGGAAAGTCAATAAGGAACAGGTCCTCATGTTGGCTCAGATTCAGGAAACCAAACACATCGTCTGGATGGAAGGCGCCTTGGGTTGGGTGGCTTGGGTTGATACCATCGAAGACACCTTATGCTAGTCTTTGCTTTGTTTTGTAACAGCTTATCTTTGTACTGTGCATAGGATGTATATATATTTTTTGTACTACTGTTCTCTGTATGCTCTTGATGTGAGGCCTTGCCTCTCTTGAGCTGTACTCTTCGTCCCCCGGTGCTCCCTCGGGGCCTATTTTTTGATCTCTCTATATATAATATAAAAAAATTAAATTATTATTTGAGGATAATAATGTATATCATCTCCAAACAATAATTTAATATTGAAATATAAATTTTTATATTATAATAATATAAAATATTTAATATTTGATTATATATTTACTTTAAATATAAAATTCACACTATAAAATTATATATATTTTTATATTAACACTAACATCTTCTCTTATTAGATCTTTTGATTTCTTATAGATTTATTTGAATTTGTATATTATATTAAATGTATAATATTTAATATTTATATATATTTATTATTTAATTATATATTTATTTTAAATATAAAATTCACAATATAATTATATTTGTTTTCATTGTTATAAGACCAACTCCTTGTTGAATTAGGTCTTTAAATCTAATTATTGTTTGAAAATAATATGATTTACTTATAAATACAAAACCAAAACCATAGGCTACATTCATAAATCTTTAATATAAGACTAGGTAGTTGAAAAGTTCAAACTCATGAATCAAAGAAGTTAACCCTCAATATTCAGTCTTAGCTCAATTAATTTGACATTGATACTCATTTAAAAAAACACAAAAAATAGGATTTAAACCAATGACCTCCCAAGTGCACTTTATGGTATACTTGGGCGTAATTCAAACTAATTTAAACTCAGACTTAGGTGAGCCATCTCTTCCGTTCAATTTTGTATCCTCTCAATGTAGCATATAACTCTACTTGTTTGATGAAGGTACCGGCTTTTCAAGGAAGAGCTACGGAAGAGCACATGCCTACAAACCTAGCCCAATATAGTTTTTGGAAGCATCCAAAATTCATTAATGTCACACTTTGTTGCTTAGCATTAATGTGGATAGGCAAGCAGTGAACAAGTTCTGAACAGTACGAAGCCTGACAGTGAAGTGACATGAGAGAAAAAAAAATGGAAACGAAAATGAAAAATAAAATATTTTGACTCACTGAAAAGGTCAGAGCTTAGTGTGTGATACTTAAGCCCAGCCGACTAACAAACACCAAATACTAGTTTTTATGTTAGATTTGATTGATAATGTCAAGGTTAAAAAAGTGTAAATTTTGAAGAGTAATAGAGATTGGAACCTCAAGAAGAGATTGGATTTGCACATCAAATCGTATCCACATATGTGTGATAAAATGTATAGTCACAAAATGACCCAAAGTAATAGACAAGTAGTTCACTAATTCCAAAGCATTCATCTAAGCATCATTGATATTCTTGGATTGTTAGCAAATAAAACTTTAAAATTTGTCACATTTTTCCATCCAAACACTCTTATAATTTTATCTATCTTTAATTTTTTTTTTAAATAACATTTATCATTTTTTAATAAAAAATTGTGTTTCCTATTATTTAAAATAGATTTTACATATTCATATTATTTATTTATTTATTTTTCTTAAAATTACTCTTCCACGTAAATTATTAGATATTATTTTACTTTCAATTACAATTTAGCATTTATAATATAAAATTAAAAAATAACTAAAAAAAATAACTTTATACTATAAGCAATACCATTTACATTTGAACATCTACAAATGAACAACATTCAATACTTCTTGACTTAGGAAGATTAATAAAAAAATAGAGTACAACATTAATACTAAAATTTCAGATTGATAACAATAATATCAACTCATAGATGGCGCCTTACATAAAGTTGGAAAAAGTTGCTTAAAACCTTCAAAAATATTGCCTCTCTCTCCAACTATTAACCATCCACCCAACACAAACTCTCTATTTAGAGAGTCTCAGCACATTGATGCACGAAGACAGCGCCCTCCGTCCATAATTAGGGGGAAACTTCTCTGAAGAGCCTTATAAGTAGCCATTCTCCCCACTCCAAATCTATAATAGTAGTTGGTCCTTGTTCAATAGCAAGTCCAGTGCAAGAGGTATCGGAACGAACAAGAAAACATAGTATAGCCGCATTGGACAGATTTGTCTCCCAGCATGTTAAACTCCACCGTGTACATTCAAGATGAACATCACGATCAAGGTCATGAGTCGTTTCCAATGAGTTAAACACGGTAAGACCGGGAAAAGTGAACGAATCCAAAATCGACTGAAGACGAGGAAAGATCCTTCCATATATTGTCATTTCCCATGGCCAGTTCTGCAAATCGGTTGCGAAAGATGACAATTTTCAGTTAAACAAAACAATATTCTTTTAGAATAACAATTTAATATTTTCAGCAACCTGTATTACCTCGATCTGTAACCTTTGAATGCAAGGTTCAGAAACTGATATGCTGTCTGCTCTCAGATACACCGTCCACAGTCTCGCCGTGCCTCGCAAACTGTCTATACCAGGTTCCATCCAGCATGACTGTACATACAAACTCTCCAGTGATGTCAAATGTTCTAAACCCTCTAATTTCTTTAGTATGTTGCAACCTTTAACTACAAGTTTATTTAAGGAAACTAGTCCTGCCAAATTCGGCAACTCACATAACTTTGAACATTGTTCTAGTGTAAGAGTGGTCAATTTGCTTAGTTGACCAATGCTAGCTGGTAATTCCCCTAAGTTGCTGTTCAGTGAGAATTGGAGCTTTCTCAGAGAAGCCTGATTTGTGATATTGTGAGGCAAAATTTGTACCTTACGGCAGCCTGCAACCTCAAAAATCTTGAGGTTTGTCATGTTATCCAGATTATCTGATTCTAAGACGAGGTCCGTACAACAATGTAATTTGAGATATTCAAGGTGTATCAGCTGCTTAAAGGACGCAGGCAACATCTGTAATCTCTCCAACCGGAAATATATATGCTGCAGATTCACCAAATTCCCAAAATGGTTAGGCAGACTTAATAACTTTGGAAATTCTTCTAAGAACGGATGCTCCAGCTAGTGAAGTTGACAAAACTCGTCTGGCAAGCTCGATATGCTCCGGCAACCAGACAAGGATAGTTTTTTGAAATGCTCGAGATGGCCTATTGACCTGGGAAGACTTTGGAGCTTTTTGACACCCGCAATTAGCAGCTCTCTCAATTGCAAAGGAGGCTGTGCACAACCAATTTTCAATTCTATTTAGTTAAAACTCGAAAGCATTTAAAAAGAACGGAAGCATACATTCTAATTGAAAAATAGCAAAGCGAATTTCTTACATGTGCATCTTCCCACTATGTTTCCAACTGCTTTGGCCAAATAAGCTGTAGAACTCTAATGTTCTCCAGTGAGAGCCACGATGGAATATATCTGTGCTTAAACTCAAACCATTGAAGCCACAAAAGGCCTCTCGATAGCTCCCCACATTCCTGGGTAAATTGATCTTGTTGAACAAAAAGAAGTTGTAATCCAGCGCTAATATTTGAGTTTCTCATCTCCTCCAAGTATTCTTTGAAAGGCGGGACGTACTGGGTAAGTTTCGAAGAACGCGTGGAACCTTCGGTGGCGATTATTCCACGAATGGGCGTTCGTCTCTAAATGGTAAGAAGCAACAACAAAATAACTTCAATTCAATTAGAGGGAAAAAAAGAAAGAAAAAAAACCTGAAAGGCAAACAAGGTTTCCAATGGTTAATGGAAGGAAATATTTAATTTCACCTGAATGAGCATACTCTCTCCCAACCAACATCGCGATGGTGAATGTCTCTTTGCAATTTGTCTTCCCAAATCCCTGAGATGATCGTGCATCCTTATACACTCTTCCCCATTCACCCCAACAACCTCAACAAGGCACTTGTTGTGAAGCATTTCCCAACTATATAGACCGCTCCAGCCTGATCCATCCCACACAGCAATTGCCGAACTTCTTCTTTCACAAATAAAGAAACATGCAATATCCAAGAATATTTCTTTCTCCTCTTCATAGAGGGCATCATAACTTACTTTCAGCCTTTGCAGAATTTCCTTTGGCAATATTCGCCGGATCTTATCTAGCTGAGAAACCCAATAATCTTTGGACCTTTTACCATAAAGTTGTCCTCCAATGACCTTCAAAGATAAAGGCAGCCCATTGCAAACATGTAAGAAATTTTCAGCTAAATCTTCGAAGCCTATCAGTGGGAAAGGCTGTAAGAAGGCATGCCAGCAGAAGAGCTGCTTGGCATGAAGATGTTGCAGCGGTTGCATTTTGTAAATGGATGTGATGCCCCACTTTGTAAGTACATCCCCTTCACGAGTTGTAACAATGACCAGACTACCTAATCCGAGGCTGTCCTTTGGTGGCAACAGAGCATCGAGTTGGTCCTCGTGATCTACATCATCCTAAACTATGAGCACGCGAAGAGCTTTCAACCGATCTGCTACAATTTCCTTACCTTCCCTCACGCTGTCAAATGATTTAGTTTGAATACGGAGGTCCTCCAGCAGTTTCTTCTGCTTGATATGCAAAGCATTTTTCGATGCGGCATCTCGCACGTCATGCAGAAAACTGGTGCGACTTAAGGAAGAGCTTTGTCTATTGTAAAGCTCTGTTGCGAGTGTAGTTTTACCGAAGCCACCAAACCCAACGATTCCCACAATTTGTACTGGCTGCTCACTCTGTCGACTTCTGTCGAAGTCTTCTACGATTTCATCCATTCCAACTGGATATCTGGCTACCTCCAACTGCTTTTTTTTTATCACTCTCAAAACAGAATTCACTATGCTCTTCAACAGCATTCCTTCATCGCTGAACATATACAACCAAAATAAATACGACGAAACAGACATATATCGTAGAAGAATTCTTACCTATTATTGCTGTTGAGCACGTGGCCAGGTAGATTTGAGACTCTTTGGAGTGCCGTTTTCCACTCCTCCAGCCTGCTTGAGGAGGGCCGGGCTTAACCGGCACACTCTAAGCGTTGACTGCTTAGGTGGCCGGGCCCACAGCCCCCTTAAGTCGGACCTTTCCGTTTTCACATTTGCCATTTCGTTCCGTCGCCGTTTGTATTTGCCGTTTCCACCGTAGGGTTTAACTGCTCCCGTTTCCCGCCTCAACGGTTTTAAACTGCACCCGATTACCGCCTCAAAATCCCGCGTACTATTTTGTCGTCTGACGTATTGAAATTGATAAAGATTTTAATTTTTCTTTAATGTGTTTTTATATTTTTATTATATTTAATTGTTATTTCTTGAATATTTAATATATTTGTTTGAATTTGTCATAAGAATTGTAAATAAATTAAAATTAAAGATTATTTACAATTAAATAAAAATAAAAGTGAAAGATTATATTTGATTGTTATAAATTCAATATTTAATATTTTGATTAAATTGTTTTTATAATTTTTTAATAAATTAAAAATAATAATTGATTATTAAACAAAATAATAAAATAAAACTTAAAAGTTATGCTTAAATGATTTTTAATTGAAACAAAATTATATTTATAAAAATATTGTATGTAGATATTGAAGAATATATTTTTATTAATTTTTAGATTTGTATTAAATTGTTTATTATTAATTTGAATAATAGAAATAATGAGGTTATTATTATATTGATTTTCTTTTCTTTTCTTTTTTTCAAAATTTATATTTAAGCAATTCATTGTTATGAAACAAAATTTAATGAGATATCATTTATATTTCAGATTGTAAAGAATAATATTGCATAAATTTTAATAAAAATAAATAAATAAAATATTCTACATTAGTTTAAATTAAAATTTCAATAATATTCATATTTATATTAAGCAATATTTATTTATTTTCTAAAAAAATGTTGTGCATTTTTTCCTAAAATTAAAAAAATATAAGATATTTGTGATTTAAAAACTATATACTTATATAAATAATATGACTTTTTTAAAAATAGAAATAAATAAATATTTTAAAATTTGTCAATATACACTCCATATTATGGAAATGATACAACATAGAGAAATATTATATAGAAAATCAAATATAATTGTTTATCCACTTGATCATTGAATGAAGACAAAATCCCTAAGAGTTTGTTCAATTAAATCAAATTACATTTATCAAACAAATTCATATTATTAACATTGATCACGAATCTTGATCTATTTTTATTTATGAGTTTTGATTTGTTATTTTAATTTATTGATATATCAAAAAGTAAAATAACAATTTTATACAATAAATATATCAAGGTTTATAGATATTTTGTTGTAAAGATAATAATTTTTTTTTTTTGGTTTTAATATTAAAATCTATTTTTAGAATCTAGGAATCATAAAAATTAATACATTGTTCATATACCATACATCACAAACTTGATGAGTTGTAGGATCACATATACTACTTACTATTTATAATCTACATATATCATATTTTTATGCACACAGACACCAAAAAACCATTACGAGTCCAACATCAACCATAACACCATACTTACAGGGTCGAGTCAAATCACATAGACCTCATATCTGCCCCACACATAGACTTACAATTTTCATAGCTACCACAACCAAAAAAATTGACACCATCTAGTGATGCTATTGGCACCTCCTCCCTCTTATCTTGCTCCATAATAAGGACCTTATTTTCATCATAGTATTAAAAAAACCATCAAGCCTTCTTTCATAGGAAACAAAACATTTAAAATTTTAGGTATTTCCTTAATAGCCCTCTATAAGAACAATTCAGATTTCTTGATAGTGCACAAATGACACAAAAATAAATCAAAGTCAGCCACTTCTTGGTGAAGAAAATCAATAATTTCATCTTGAATTTAAAAAATACTACAAAATCAATAGAATTGATGCACAAGCTAAAGATTGAGTTGCACCAAACATTTTCCACCAGCCTGAGAATAAATAGGATCCATAAAAGATTTTCCCTCATACCAGTTGTTCTCTCATCTAGTTGCACCTCCTTAGCCTTAGAGGAGTTCATCTTTCTACAACCTTTCCTTACCTTGGTTGCGCCATTCATAGTACTGGATATAGCCCTCTGCATGATGCCTGGAGTAATAGACGTAAGTTTATTAAAAGCCTTGTCCATTTTGTCCACTTTATCCTACAACTCCTAGAATTGAGTGAGATAGAAATAAAAGGGCCTATCTTTATCTTGCACATCCTCTTCCATTTCCTCCATGGCCTTCTCTTCCATATCTTTCGTAACTTTCATAACCACATCCTCAATTTCTTTTTCAATTATCTTAACCCCTTCATCTTCATCGTCCTCCGAGTCTTTGAACACATGTTGGTCATCACCCTCCATCTCTTCATCCTCCTCATTGCTAGTAGAGTCATCTAAGAGGTCTTCGCCCAGAACCACCGACAATTCCTTTTTACTCACATTAATGATGACCAAAGCCTCTTCTTCTAGGTCATCACTAGGTTCTTCAAAGCTAAGTTTTTTACCCTTGGCTAATTGGTCCACGAGCCTTATTGACCTTCTTTCACCCTTACCACTGCTAGATTTGTCTACTTTTCCTTGTTCATCCTCATCTCTAATCTCAATATTTTTTTTATCATTTTTGGGTTTAACACTATCAAAACCCTTTCTATTAGCTCTTGAGGGGTTACCCGAAGGGTTAGAGCTACTCTTCTTACCTTTCACATTCTAAACAACAAGGTCCCCTTTGATAAGGAGACCTTTAATAGAGGATTGTTTCATAATAGAGGGGACAACAGGGGGATTTTTGGGAGGAGGTCTTATAGAGGTGCCCTCACCAAGAATATTCACCTAAGGACAGGGGAGGGGTTCCTGTTGATTCTCAAGGGCGACATTAACATTGGGGCTATTACCAGTAGAAGGGCCTGACATGGGGGTGATGGTCGAGGTGTAATTATAGAGGCATTGAATCAATCCCTAGTGAAGGGGAGGTGAAACTTGCTTAGGCTTGCATTGTTTGAGAGAAAATAATTGAAAGAAAGTTATATTAATCTTTTCATTTCTATGAATATGGCAAAGAAGGGAAAGTGGTACTCATGAATTGTTGTATACTTGCCCTCCAAGGTAAAATATTTCATGATATGCACATAGGTAACCCCATAAGGGGTTGAGATCCATTCCCCATCGTAACCATTCTGGAACCTCTTGAGCTTCTCATCCCCTTCAAGAAAACTGTCAATAAACATCTAGTAATCAAATATGGCCACTATTGAACAAAAGAACAAACAAATCTAATTCTATACTATTGAATAAGCTATATGACCACTATATTATTTTTAATCAAATATTGATCCATGGTCAAAAGAGGTGTTAAATACTATGATTTCAAATGGAGGCATTTGGGGAAAATGGAGGGAGATTCTTAAGAAATGCTAGGTGAGGAATGAACATGGTGTTGCAATGGAGGTATGAAAATCTGAAATATGTTGTCGAGGTGAACTCTAACATACAAAACTAGGTTTCCATTATGCATGGCGAAGGCTTGTATCTTTCCAGCATGGCGTCCAGTGGATGTGTTCAAACAGGAATCATCAATGATGAGGCACTGAGATGGTGTATCAAAGAATTCCCTAAGCATGATGAGGCACTAAGATGGAGGGTCCTCAATGATGAGGCACTGAGATGGTGCATTAAAGAATGCCCTAAGCATGATAAACACATAGAAATAACTGAGTGACTTATTTTTGAAAAATTTCCACTCACCTTAAGTATGAACAAAAAACAAAAAAAATATGGAAGATGACAAAAACCAAGGACAAAGATCAGCAAAATATTATGAACAATGATTTAAAAGTGTGTTTAGAAAGCTAGAAGAAACCTTGACATAAAATAAATGAATTGAGTGTTTTATTTTAGGGTTAAGCTCTCACATTATAGAAGAAGTAGATGAAAATTTTTCCTCTTCATACAAGGATGTAGAATTTATCAGCATAATATAATCCT
The DNA here is from genome assembly GCA_007258455.2 of Sequoia sempervirens. Lineage (NCBI taxonomy): Eukaryota > Viridiplantae > Streptophyta > Pinopsida > Cupressales > Cupressaceae > Sequoia > Sequoia sempervirens. Next base: position 34,934,166 of record VDFB02000017.1, on the reverse strand, counting down.
ATTCCAAATTACATGAGATAATGATTTAGTGGGAAATTATGAAATTGATAATTTCAAATTTGAATTGTAAAACATAATGTTGAAGTAAGAAATTATGATGAAAGGTGAGAAAGTTGAGACTTCTCCCCCACCTACAAGATGTAAATTTTTGTTTTAAAATAATAGTAGGGAAGATCATCTAAGGATTGAATGTTTGATAGTCAAAGGCATGAAGAGGGCTACCACACTAGAAATTGAGAAATCCCCTAGAAAGATAGTAAAAATATATTGTAAAATATAAAGTGGGACAAAAATGACACAAATAGGTGTCCAATGTTACTTCATGAAGAAGATGAATATGAACCAATGGTTTATGGATTTACTAGGGAAGCATTTTTTGATATGGGTGTGGAGAGAGCATAGGGTTTAGCTATACGAGCATTCAATTTTTATTTGGTACATGGCTAGTGGGAACTTCAATTGAGAAAAGTATAAGACCACCTAACAATATACATTATATGGTACTACAATTTCAAGATATAGGACACTCTGGATGAGTTATCGTGATAGCTATTGAGAATGAGGTGGTAGGGGAGGCTACCACAATAATAATAGAGGTACTGGAGAAAGAGGAAGTACCAAAATCCCAACATATTATAACTATGATAAACTAGGACATTATTTTGATTAGTGTAGAAGAAAATAAGAGGAAAATCCACATGTGATTTTTGTGGTGATAAATCACATTATATTTATAGTTCTTCCAAATTTAATAGTTCTATAAGAATGTGTTGGCATCATGATTAAAAGGTGAATGATTGTCTAGTCCAAATTTAACCTATAATGCTAAATTAATGAATAACTAAAGTAGAGGAGAAAATGTTCGACAATGTACGAAATCAAATATAGAAAAAATAAAAGTAGAATAGGAGGATCCTCATTGACAAAATAGAAATTTGAAAACTAAGACAAGGGAAAAAAGGGAAAAAATCAAGAGAAAAGGCCATGTAGAAACTTAAGAAAAGGGAAAAAGAACTTCACTAATTACTAGTGTTGGATTAATAGAAGGATATCCTAGGATAATATTAAGAGAGTGAATATGAAAAATAATATCTAGGTAAAGGGGAACATGATTTGGTGATAAGGAAGTCCAAAGAGATAATTAAGAAAAATAAAAAGGAGAGGATAATAGTAGGGTAGGTTTCATCACAAAATAAGTCTATAAACTAAAAATAATTGAAAAGTTTGGTAGAATAAGAAGAGGTTGGGATTCAAGGTTTTAATAGGATGAAGATAGATAATGTGAAAGATGGAATTGGTATTTTTAATAGCTTCATCCAATTAGAGTTAGCTTGTGAATGAAGGGAGATAGTAAGTTTAGATGATGAAGAGGAGTAAGGCATATTCAATTAGTTTAGTTAATTATTAGGGTTGGATTAAGGGTCCTCGAAGATTATAAGTTATTAGTGCTATTATTTGTAGAATTATTGGTTTCTTGAGAAGATGATAGGTTTAAAGAAATAGATGCATCAAGGTTAAAGAGGAGATAACTTTAAACCGATCTATCAACTATGCATAATCATACAAGGTGGTACAAAGTGTTATAAAAGTTGGATATTTATGCAAGATATTTTGATTGCAGAGCTTTGGGACAATATTCTTAATAATACCTTCTCAATATTAGAGTCGAGAAGAAGATAAAAGATCTAGATGAAAGAACAAATTAATAATAGAATATAAAATCCATCACCTTCTCATTTGTTCCATGATTGTAATGTGTAACATTGATGAAATTGACATGCAATCCCATGTTGAATTGAATTTATTCCATGAAAAGATAAGTGAGATAGAGAAAGGAATCCATAGAATAGGTAGATAAAGAGTAGAAACATTATAAGGTTTTTTCCTTAATGAATAGAGAAAAATCTTAGCTAAGCATTGATTATCAAAATAATAGTCAATGCATATTGATCTATAAAGGATTGAACTTTATCTTAGGATATCTTATCCAATTATACATGTATGTCTATGTTTAGCATGATGAGATATGGTTCGCGTGCATGATTTATTATAGCAAAACATATTATGTTGTCAAGGAAGTTTAAGGTTCCATCCCCTACTTGGTATAATATGATGAGATAATAGATAGAGTATTGCATGGTAAATGATAAGGTTAGGGGCATAGGTTGGGATGTTGAGGGTAGGAGACACAAAAAATTTCATTTTATGATAAGTTTGTGGCAAGGTTGTGAGGTTAAGGGTAGGATAGGAGAGGGAACGAAAAATTAGTAAGAGGGGATTAGGAAAAATAAGTGAAGGGTGAGGTTTGAGAGGGTGGCTCATGTAGGAGGTAAAGTAGTTGCTTAAAGGGACATGATCATAGTTAAAAAGAGGAATGGAGAGAGAGGGACATAAATAGTAGGAATGTGGGTTGGATGAGGAATAGGTGTGGAAATTTAGGTAAAGGAATATTGAGTGGTAGGAAAAATAAAAAAGTTTGGCTAGAAGAGAGGGATGAAGGTACAAGAATTAGACTATAAAGGGATATGAATATGGATAATATATCCTAGATACCTTGTGATAACTCTAGCCCCTTAAGATGGGCAATGATGATATTTGTTTAGGAGTATGCAAGTGAAGAGATTTAGGATTAGTGACATCATCAAGTAGGCTACTTTGGAGGAGACACAAGCGGTGGTCAATTTTTGTGAGTGACAAACTTAACATCATCTAATAGGGGTTCATTATCAAAGTGGTCATCATTATGAGACATGTAGAATGTGACATCATGTGGGATAGATGACAATGGAGGAAGGGTAATGAAAGAGGGAAGAGGAAGGACAAGACATGGATAGGTTTAGATGAGCATTCCTATAAGAGATAATGTACATGAGAAAGGGATGGTCAAAGAAGGATAATAATCTCTATCAAAGAAGAACAAAAATGATTCATTCTTGTATACTATACAAGGTTTGAGTAGAAAAATGTAAAGTTTTTATTTTCAATGAAAATAATAGGGAAAGATAATAGTGTAGTAAATTGGCACTAGTTCCTAATTTTGATAATGTCTATAACTATGATTATGATTAATCAAAAATAAAGTTTTGTTGAATGATGAAAAAATTAAATGTACAATTAACTAATTGTTGGATATTAGAATGAGATTTTGTTGTTTAGAGAGAAATATTATTTTGAAGATGAAGAAAGGAATAAATAATGAAGGTTAGGATTCATATCAAGTTAAATACAAATATAGATAGCCTACAAAATTTAAATGTAGGAAAGTCTTTTCAGTTTATATCATAAGATTCAACGAGCAACTTATCATAAATGGGTTTAGTTAATAAAAACACAAAAATTCTATACCAACTAAAAATATATATTTTTCTTTCTAGTTAGGTTGTTTAACATGTCTTAGTTATACTAAATTCTTAATCTAAATGGGACTCAATTGGGAAATGATAACAAAATAAGAAATTAGTTGATTCACTAGCAATTACATTTATGAGTAACAAGATTGTTTACAGACATTTAAAAGATAGTAAGAATGAAATATGGAAACTGCATAAGCTAGTTGATGGAAAATAATAGGTCCTTATTGAAAAAACTCAGGTTGCTAATAGGAGGAACAAAGTCCAATTTTGATATAAGGATGTTGACACACTTGTAGAGTGTAACCATGTCTTTATTACATGTCATTTTTCAGAAAAAGATAGAATAGATAACAAAAAACAAAAGAATGCTAAAAGTTTGGAGAAACGTAGAATAGAATAAAGATATAAAATTCATTGTAAATAAGTAAGAAATGTGGTCTCAAAGCAATTCACACCCCTTGTCTATGTTTCCACATTTTGCAAATGTACTTTTTGGTAAAGAAAAATATAGGAGTCCAAAAATTCTATGACTCAAGAGAAATGAGTTAGGGGTCACTAATGTGTTGTGTCAAATGCTAGAAGAAAAAAAACAAAGGAAATAAGATGGAATATTTTTAACGTTTAGATATTGGTTTTATCACATACCTTATGCCTTTCAGGTATGATGGCATGAGTAATCCTACAAGTATGGGTTCCACAAGGAGGAAGGGAGATGAGAAGTTGGGTGAGGGAAATGAGTAGGGAAAATGATAAAAGCCTAAGATTTTGAGACTTAAAGGAAAAAAGAATCCTCAAATTCTAGGAATTAAGGATGGTGAATACTCAATGCTAAAGAAAAGAAATCATGGAAAAATGTAAGTGGAGAATAATTGAGGTTCATGGGTTAGTCTTATAGCTTAAGAAGAACATGATTACATGGAGACCTAAAATCCTAGGGCAAAGACAAACATAAAGTAGGGAGTGTAAGTGTGGTTAAAGCCATGATAATTTACCTAAGTAATGAGAAGTCTAAAAGACTAAAATAGTCAAAGGTCCCCAAAAAAATGGAAATGTTGGGTTTCAAGGAATGGAGGGAAAGTATATTGCTATAAACCTAATAAAGGCTACAAATAGACACAATCACCCCCAACACTTAGAAATTCATATAGTTTGAGATGTTTAGGCATGTGACAAGTATAATGAATGACAAAACACTACAACAAGAACATTTTTTGAATAAGGGGGTCTATTAAATGAATTCTTAGATTGGTTATAGATGTTGGCCAAAACATGGTTCTATTAAGAAAGGAAGCACTCAACTTAGATAAATTTGCACTCAGTAATATAGGCCCCACCATCACCTAGAATGGGGCAAGGCAAAGACATCACATAAAAACTATAAGACAAAAATATAAGTCTTTGATCAAATATTAATGAGGGACTTTACAGGCAACAAAATCAAAATAAAAAATAATTAGAAGAGCAATAGAGTCATTTCACTAAGAATGATATGTAAGGTAAATGCTCAAAAGGACAAACACCAACATAGGAGTTCCTTGATTTTATCTTAAATTAGAAATGGTGTTGCAAGGAATAAATAAGTGGAAACTTTATTAGAGAATGTTCCTTACCCTTCGAGGATAAGCAAACCAACTTAGGAACCCATATATTACAATTTTAAATCTTTTCAAAATAACTTCATACACGAAATTAATCATCATGAATTAACAAGGTCTTTGACTGATCCATGGCAAAATGTGTGTGCAAGTGAGTTCATCTCTTCTTCATGAAATCAGCTAAACTAATCATTAGAAGTAGGAATTGTAACAATCTTGGAGATAAATTTCACTACAGTATGACAACTAACACATACTCGAAGGTTCTTAACAAGTCTAATAATTGTTTTAGCGAACATGTCTAGAAAACCAAAAGAATTTGACAACTTTTCAATATGGTGATAGAAAAATATTTATTTCCCTCCTTTTCAACACCACTAAGTAAAAATACCCTATTGTCTTCATCTCCCAAGCCAATTTCTCCAACTTTGCATAAATTTACTATATTTGTGAATGTCATAAGTTTTCTACACAAAAAGAACATACCCTTTGGTGGCCTACAATCCAACTACATTTGGGGAACTTTTTAATTCCTCATATTTGATCAATCTCCTTAACATTTGCTCACTTTTTTTAAGATTCAAATTAAAATTAAAAAAAAAAAACATTGCTGTAAATACTCCTAGGCCTGTTTTCATATGTGATCTACAGGCAGCAAGAAAACATATCCACTCATCCACCACATCACATCTGAAAAAATTGATCTATCCTTCATGCTTTAATGGATGTCCATACCCTGTTTGAAAGCTCCCATTTTGGCAGAGAGGAAGGATGCTGGCAAAGGTTGCGAAGTCTGGATTTACACCTGCCAATTGCATTTACTCGAGAGCTTCTGAAGCCTTTTCAATAAATCCCTTTTGCGTATATCCTGCTATCATCACATTTAATGAGACCACATTTTTTTGAGCCATTCCGTCAAATAGTTCACATGCATTGTATGTGCTTCCACATTTTGCATACATGTCTATCAGGGCAGTTGCAGCGACATCTCCTCCTTCCTTTACCCTTTAATGAATGTCCATACCCCATTCCAAAGCTCCCATTTTAGCACACGCAGGGAGGGTGCTGGCACAGATAGCGAAATCTGGCATTACACCTGCTGATTCCATTTGATTGAAAGTTTTTAAATCCTTTTCAACAAATGCATTTTGTGCATATCCTGCAGGCATAGCGTTACACGAGACCATATTTCTTCGAGGCATCTTGCCAACAGTTAACATGCCTGTCTATGCTTCCACATTTTGCATACATGTCTACCAAAGCATTTTCAGATGTAATATCTAAATAATCCCTAGTTCGTTACGTTTTGATAGACATCAATACTCTGCTCCAATGCTCCTATTTTTGCACAGCCACGAGGGAACTGAAAAATGAAAACTGATGGCACTGGAAACCTATTTTTGAATGTGGTGAAATGGACTGGGCGGGAATAATTTGATGAATTGGAAACGGCCTGCTAATGGTGAACAGAAATACCTTTCTAAAGGTGAACGGAACGGAAAACAGCAGGCGGGATAGGTTAGTTGGGCCCACAACAGCCACCTAAGCGTGGTCAACGCTTAGAGTGTGCTGGTTAAGCCGGCCGGGCTTATCCGGCACACTCTAAGGGTACACTCCCTTAGGTGGCCGGGCCCGTGGGTCCCATCAACTGAGGTTTCCGTTTTCTATCATTTCCACTTTTCCGTTTTTCATCGAATTCCGTCCCATAAATATTTTGGCGCTTCCACTTTCATGTTAGTTGTTTTACTCCCGTGGGCTTACTTTTTAGTAGTTTGTTTTACTCCCACATTCCCAGGGGATTATATATGCATGGAATAAACTACTCTAATACCCCGCACGAAGGAAAATTGAAGCACAATATTTTAACAATAAATACTCTTATTTAAGTTCATCCTAAAATTGTGATTATTCATTATTCTTAAGAGATAGATTAAGTGTAAGGGTAGTTTAATTAGAATGAATAATTATGTTTTACTACTCTTTAAGTGTAAGGGTAGTTTAATTAGAATGAATAATTATGTTTTACTACCCTTTCTTTATTAAAGTATGTAATAAAGTTTATATTATAATTTAAAATTTCAAATAATTAATTTAAAATATTTAATAATAAATATATAATGAAGGATTAGTTATAACAATGTTAATAGAATTATTTTTAAATTATAAAATAAAATAGTTATAAACATAATCTATATTTATTTAAAAAATAATAGTAATTATAAAAAATTTAAGTAAATGAAAAAAATTAATATAACTATTAAGTAAAAAAAAAATTTAATAATTTTTAAATAGTTCTAATTTTTTTAAACATTTAATTGTGTTTCAATTTTTTATATATGATCATGACATATAAACTAGTTTTTAAATAAATAACATGAAAATAATATGAAAAACTAAAGTACAATCGTAAATTTATTTTTGGACAATGTTTTGGTACATATGCATTTTGATAAATGTCATATTCAAATGTAAATTTAGACACATTTACATAGATTTTACCTCACTTTTATCTACATAAGATCTCACTTCGTGTTCTCATACATTTGATCTATCCTTCTAATTATCCATAATAATATATGCATTGATTCTCAAACTTGATGTTTATCATGATCTATTCCATTTATCTTATCTTAGGTCAAGTCCACAATCATGGGGTGATCCGCATAAGAATGAACTCAACTTGCCTAAATTCAAATTGGCCTATTGCCCTTTTTTCATTTCTCACCTAAAGTTGTGTGTGTGTGGGTGCTTATGTAAATTATTATGCATTGGTATAAAAAGATTTGTTTCCATTCATTTCAAGCAACACACACATTCAATTATCTCTCATTCTAGGAGGATTTAGAAGGTCAATGAATAATAATGCATTTGGATTTTGTGCTTAAAAAGGAGTGACAAGTTTAATCTTTAACAAAATTATCTGTTGCAATTCATTAAATTAACATCCTTAATTGGCTTGGCATAACAAAAACTAATGATATTCCATCAATTTGGAGATTTTTTTCAAGAGATAAATGGTTAAAAAGGAAAATTAGAACAATATAACAATGTTTATGAAAGAGAAGTTTCAAAACAAATTTGCAAAAGGTTTCTTAAATGTAAATATATATGATTTTTTTTATTAATGAGTCCATTCTCTTGTTCGAAAATAAAATTATACAATTTTAAAATATGATTATAAGGTGTATTATTTCATCATGCATTTATATATCTATTGAACATGTATTTTCATGTCCTCTTTTTATAAGTTCACTTTTTGTCTTTTTTACATAGCTTCTTTATATAAATCTAGTTTGGTGTTATCTCTTAAGTTTCCTATTATATTTTCAATACACTCAAAGTCATCAATATATACTTCTTTAATTAACATTTTTCATCAAAGCCAGTTTTCCTCAATGCATGCATGGCTAAATTATTAAAATAAATTAAATCATGTACATTATTAAAGTATTCAATTTACAAATCACACAATTTTTGCAAGTCAAACTATAATATTTTTTTGTAATTGAAGGGATAAAAGTGTATATTATAGAACTTACACCTTTGTCTATACCATTTTTTGCATACATCATAAATACTTAGTGATCCATTTAGTGCACAACACCCATTAGTAATCTACCATTATAAACCACCTCAAGATTTTCCATTACACAATCCAAAAAAATTAGCCTCCTTGGACTAGATTGTTTTGTGGGATACTATCTACCAAATTTAAATTCACCTTTTTCTTCCCCAAAAGTCAAACCTTTTACAAAATATTCATCAACATATTGGATCTCATGCCATATATTTCCAATTAATGACCATAGAAATGTATTTAAGGAAATTTCCTATGACACATGAATCCATCTACCAATGAATCAATCATAAAAGATAAAATCTAATTTGAAAAAAAATTCAAAAGTTAATTCTTTATACTACACTAGTCTACTAGCATGTCATATTTTGCATTCACATACCTTATTTGGCATGTTTGTGATGCCTTATTTTATTTTGTGTGCTTGACTTTCATCAATGGTAGCCAAAGAATAATCTTGGAATAAGTCCTACCATACTTCTAAGCACGACCAAAATCAAAATAAGTACAAAAGATAGAGGTAAGTAAGGTTTGAAGACTTACATCAACAAAGGACTAAGCCACAAAGTGACCTTCAACTCTAAGATTTAATTTCTTTATTGCACAAATATTTTACATTCATTGCCTTTGCTTCTCCAAATTCTTCTCTTTAATTCATTGAATGGATGCGCCATGATTTCATTCAATTGAAAAATATGATATGTCTTCATCTATGTGTTCAATTTCTTACTTTCACAAACTTTCCTCATTCATTCCATTTTCTTTGTATTCTCAATTTCATGCTCTTATGATGTTTTTATTTGGTTGTTTCCTTATCATGATGTTTAAATCTAAATCAATCATGAATAATACATGGAGTTAGTTGAATCATTGTATGATAAAAAATTGAACTACAACCAAACAAAAAGGTACCTATATTTATATTTGTATTTGTATGTTTTGTCCATGTCTTAACATTGTCTCCTCTATCATGTGGCCTTCTCTTTTTCTTTTAATTTCCTTATGATTATCCTAACTCAGGTACCTATATTACTGATTAGGGTGAAAATAGGATCCACCCTAATGTGTGGGAAAAAGAGATGGATCACTTACTTTTCAAAGCCCCAATCACCTCAAATTATGCAAAATAAGATGCTAATAACAACCAAAAATGCAACCTAACTGTTATAGCAACTTTGAGGGATGCTTCTAGAGCATAAAAAGTTGTGTACCTGGCCAAAAAGTTGATGTTTTTGGGATATGGAGGGATCATTCGCCTTTAGGGTTGAATGGGTCCTTTTAGGGTTTTGGAAAACTGATTTCAGGATCCTATACCTTGATGTTTGCACTCTTGAAATCCTAGTTATCAAGTTTTGGAAGCCTGTGGTTAATTCTGTAGAGCTCTTTCTGTGATCTTGCACTTTGAATGGCAACTTTAGCAGCTTTGTAACTTTGACAACTTTGTTCCAAATCTTGCTCAACTTGATCTTCAACTTGTAAATCTCCAATCACACACTCAAGGGAAAGAAAACTTGTTGGTTTGTTAGTGAATGGGGGTTTTCCTCAATCAAACCCCTTGTAGGTAATTAAACCAATTGATGAAATAAGGAAATGAAGCATGAACATGAAAGAATGTAAATGATGTCACCTTGGATTATGTCTTGTGAATCAAATTTACAACCAATCATGGAGTGTCCATGAAGAATGTAGAAATTGGATGTAGGATGATGTTGTAAATGGATCCTCAATGCAACATTAACTTCTTAGATCAACACACATGAATGCATTAAACCCTTGACATGATGATATGACTTTGAATTGTTGCAATAAACACTTGAAATCTACCTTGAAATGCCTTATGAATGCTCTTGAAATTCTCTAATGCTTGATCTCTTGAATGCTTGAATTTTTGCTTGATTTTATTAGCTCTTGTTAGGAGAAAAAATGTGAATTCACCCCTTATTTATACTAAATTAGGAGATTAGCTATGAAATTCAAAGAATTAAGGCTGACAACAGATCTGGAAAGAAAGATAATTAAATTCCCACCAGAATGAAATTAAAAAATAATGGTCTCATTAAGGGAGGACCCATTCGCCACCAAAGGTGAAAGGGTCCTGGCTAAGTTTTTAGGACCAAGCTTCAGGGAGTTGAAAGAAGGCTAAAAACCCATTCCAGATAAACTGAGAAAGGGGGGTCCTATTAAGGGAGGACCCATTCGCCATCAAGGGTGAATGGGTCCTGGCTCAACTTACTAGGACAAAAATTTTCCCACTGAAATAATTTGATATTTAATTTATGATTATCAGGAAAGATCTTCAGGAGGTGTCAAAATTAAGGCCTAGAAAGGGGGTTTATAACTCCACTTAACCACAATGAATTAGGAACACCTAGATAAATGTGAAAGTGCCTTAAAACACTTTACAACACTTAAACAAGGTATACATTATGCATATTTTTATTTAGAAAGGGGCCTATTAGGCTTAATTAAGCAAATAAGTCCTAGAAAAGTGTGAAAGTGCATTACAACACTTTACAACACCCTTGCAAAGGACCAATTAAGACATGTTTTAGTTAAATAAAGGTCCTAGAATAGTTTGAATGTGTACAACACATTACAACACCACTCCAAGACACCATTAGTTTAGCTTTAATGTCAATTATCCAAGCAAACAAGGAAAAGGCTACTTTTTCCATTACTACAATTATTTATTGAATTACCAGTCTCTAAAATATGCACATACTTGTGTATTATCTCTTGTTTTATATGCACCCTTACTTTCTTCTATATTATTCTCCCTCTCAAATTGTTCCCAAAACTGTTGCTCAAAATCCATATGGTCACCAAAATCAACATTTTACTTGTTGGGAGTGATGAAGTACCAATTCGACTTGTCAAAACCCTACTCAAATCCTCTTCCCTATGTTTTATATCATTAAATATTCCTAGAGGGGAAAGTGAAAATTGCCAAATTCAAACTTTCCCTATGAACGTAAGATTAACAATCTATAATATTTTCAACGTTACCTCTACATATGACATAACTAGTTTGAGAGTTTGAGGAAAACCATATATTTCATGATCATAATTATAATATATACAGTAAAAGGAACCATTGACATATTACATTTGTAGATAATAGCCCATGCAATTCACAAATAAACATTAACTAAGGTCAATGGAATATGCTCAGAGAACATTAATACATAACACAATTTTTTATGCTAGCAAATTTTAGGAGTCTTAGATTGAGCTAAAAGTTCTATCCTAGCATTCAATTATGTATGGGAACAAGTTATCTACATTTATTTTTTTACTTTACAATTATTCAAGATTATTTATTTATTTAGTCAAGAGTTATTTCTATTTATAATTTTTTTTTAATTGAGATAATTCTTATAAAGAACTCTCAAAAAAATAAAATAACAATCAATATTTGCTAATAATACCTTTAATTGATTAGTGTGAATTATAATTTCAACATATTATAACAAAAACTAATTAATAACACTCACTAAAATGATTTGTGAAAAAGTAATTCTTAAATGAAAATATAACAATAACATACAAATATAAACAACTTTCAAAATATTATAATTCATAAAAGTATTCTATGGAAAAAATATTTCTATAGTCCATGTTAATGAACATGAATCATAAGCAAATTTATGATATTCAAATTTAATATCATTTATTTATTTATTTATATAAAAAAATATTTGTATTTTATTAAATTGAAAATTTTAAACAATAATGATTCTCCCTATTAGAACCACATACTTGTACCTCTAGAATCTAAATAAAATCATGGATATAAAGTGTCATACACAACTAAATATTTAAGAAAAATTAAAACTATCAAAAAATTATTTTATTTTTTATTTTGTTTATTTAAGAACTAGTTTATATGTCATGATCATATATAAAAAATTGAAACACAATTAAATGTTTTAAAAAATTAAAACTAGTATGTAGATTTTTGGAAAAAATTGTGTGCAATTTTTGCATCATCAACGTTTCGAATCATACTCCATGATCCATCCTCTCTCTTATGCTTAGCATGGAGTATGATCCAAAACGTTGATGATGCAAAAATTGCACAAAAATCTACATACTAATATCATGGACTTTGGAAACAAAATGTTATTAAAATTAAAACTACTTAAAAATTATTAAATTTTTTATCTATTTAAGAGTTATATTATATTTTTTCATTTACTTCAAAATTTTATAACTACTATTATTTCTTTTTTAAATATAGATTATATTTATTACTATTTTATTTTGTAATTTAAAAATAGTTCCATTAACATTATTACTGTAGACATCCAAATTTGGACACTTAATTTATCCAAATTCATCACTTTTCATCTAAACATCCTCTTATCTGGGTTAATTAAGTAATATTACTATTATTTAATTAATATCCTTAATTCTGCCAAATCCCTAAAGTATTTAATTAATAATTAAATATTTTACTCTCCTTAATCCCCTTTTCATCAAATGAATTAAATAAATATTACATTTATTTAATTCCTTACATGTCATTTTCATCTAATCCTAATCCATCTCCTAATTTCTTCATTAGGGATGTGCACATGCCTAATCCTTGATTAGGATGTGTCACATCCTCCAACTTTTGCAAGTTGGCTTCTAATCCTCATTTATCTTCTAATTACTGATTAATTAATCTTAATCGTACCTTGGTAACTCTCCATCCCCCAAGAATTTTTAATTCCTTTTTATTCCTCCTAGAATCCCCCTTTCCCATGTGAATTTTTAATTCACATTTATATATCCTAGATTCCCCTCTTTTATATGTGAATTTTTAATTCACATTCCATCCTTCCAAGGCTTCTAGAACCTTGGACTTGTCACAATCTCCACATGTGACCAAGTCCCACCTTTTGGAGCCCACCTTTTTATCTTTTAGACTTTCCTAAGAATTTGAATTTTTAATTCACACTTATTTCCCCAACCACCTTTCCTTTCCCATGGAGATTTTTGAGGAATTCCAAAATTCCTCAAATGTCCCTTTCACTCCCACTTGGGGACAAGAAATCCCTTTTTGAGGAAATCTCTCACTACCCAAGGTGTTTGTCCTTCCTCCACCTCATGTACCTTTTTGACACCTCACTTACACCTCATCTCCCTTAGCCACTTCACCATCCACATGTCAAGATGTGAGGGCTTGTGGGTTCTCAACCCACCATAGCCCTTCATCTTGGCCTTGTTGGATGCATCTTGACCGTTGAATTCTCTAGAGAATTCAAATTCTTCTATAAATACCCCCTCCTCAAGGGCATTTTCAACACTTTGGATTTTCATAACTACATGCTACCAATTTGCATTCTCAAATCATCCATTACAATCTAGCCATCCATCTTAATCATTTTGCATAAGTTGATTTTGCATTTAGTCACTCAAGAAATCATCTAAGGAGCACACAACATCATCCCAAGAAGGGCCAACCAAGGAGTTGTCAAAAGAAAGGAAGGTGAAACCATTTGCATCTTATTTTATCCATTTTCCTTCTTGTTTCATCACTCTTTAGGCTAATCTTGAGGTGTCCTTAATCTTTTATCATTTGCATTTTAAGTTATTTTGCACATTAGAGTAGGATAAAACATTAAGGTACACATTTATGGCACGCCCAGTGGGACCCACAAACGGGTTCTTGCATTTAACCTCCATTTTAGCTAAGTATTTTGCAGGAAAAGGTCGCAGAAAAGCGGAAGCACCCTCTATTTTACTGTAGAAAGGCAGAAGCACCCTCTGTTTTACCACAGAAAGGCGGAAGCACCCTCTGCTTTACTACAGAAAGGTGGAAGCGCCCCCCATTTTACTACAGAAAGGCAGAAGTGCCCTCTGCTTTAATACTGCAGAAAGACAGAAGTGCCCTCTGCTTTACCACAGAAAGGCAGAAGCACCCTCTTGTCTGCTGCAGAAAGGCGGAAGCGCCCTATATCTGACAATTTCATTTTCTTCTAACAGTTTGCTGCAGTTAGGTGTATACTTGGAAGTTTGTTTCTAACATTTTCTTGCAGTGGGGCATACAACCTTCCCTTTTAAAAATCTGATAACGTTTCCTGCAGAAGGGCGGATACGCCCTTTCATTTTGAAAGGTTCTTTTCCTCTAACCTCTTGCTATAGAAAGGCGGAAGCGCCCCTCTGTTTTGTTGTAGAAAGGTGGAAGCGCCCCCATTTTACTACAGAAAGGCGGAAGCGCCCCCATTTTGCTACAGAAAGGCAGAAGCACCCCTGTTTTTGCTGTAGAAAGGCGGAAGTGCCCCTGTTTTGCTGCACAAAGGTGGAAGCGCCCCAAAACAACACAGTTTGGGAGGTAAAACAATCATTTTAGCATCGTTTTTGCTCTCATTTTTTGCTATTTTCAAGTAGTAACCCTCTAACATTGTTTTGGAAAGAATATTGGTGTTTTTTGCTAACGTTTTGCAACATATTATGGCATAATTGACTAAGAACGAAGAAAAAGACAGCTAACATTTGTTTGCAGGGCCATCTATTTGATCAGATCTTCAAAAATTATCCTTGTTGTTTTGGAACATAGTCTAATTAGGGGGAGTAAACTTCATTGCTTGCTGTGATTGTTTATTCTTGTGTTACCCAAGGGGGCATTAATTTGTTTTCACTTTCCCCTTGCACTTCGTGTGAGCCTGGGGAGTAGTTGGAAGCGGTTAGTGTCTTCTTTTTAGTGGGACCTGCTTGGGGATTTCATCACTCCAAGGGATGATTCCAACCACGCATACCAGCGGGGTATATAAAGGCGGGAGAATGAAAGTTGTACCCCAATCCAGTCACGTCATAATTGGCAGAGCATCGAAGCTAGGGTGATACCTAGATAGACGTGAAGAGTTGGTCCGAGCCTTTCAGTATCTCGCTGGGGTTCCTGACTCACACTTGTGACGGGCTAGTGTTCACGGTTGTGCCTCACGTACCGAGAGTATATCGAGGACTCCCTAGAAGCTTTGTACATCCTAGATTAAGACCTTGCCTAGCCATACCCTTAACATTAATCATAGGATTGTGCTTGCTTGAAGTGTTTTCTTGTGAAAAATCTATGAAATCTTTGATACTTTGGCCTTACTTTATCATTTTGCGTCCTTGTCATAGCCTTTTCCATCAAAACCAAGCTCTATCTTACCGCAGAAAGGCGGAAGCGCCCTCTGTTTTGCTGCAGAAAGGCGGAAGCGCCCCTGTTTTGCTGCAGAAAGGCGGAAGCGCCCCTGATTCTACTGCAGAAAGGTGGAAGCGCCCCTGATTCTATTGCAGAAAGGCGGAAGCGTCCCTGTTTTGCTGCAGAAAGGTGGAAGCGCCCTTGATTTACTGTAGAAAGCTGTCAATGCCCCTGATTTTTGTTGCAGAAGGGCAGATTTGCCCTCCTGAGCACCTGAAATCACCCCATTTGGATTCGTTTAGCCTCTAAACCATCATTTAATCATTCCCAACCATTATCTCATCATCCTAAGCGTCCATTTTGTCACTCTAAGCCTCCCAAAACCTCCATTTGATCTATTTTAACCTACATCTTATCATTCCAAATCTTTGTTTAACTATTATAAATCCCCACTCATTCTTCGCAATCATCTTCAATCCACCCGTTCATTCTAATTTCCTCATATTCCATTCAAAGTCCACACCATCACCTAGCGAACATCATCATTTTACCACTTTACACCGCCAAACACCACTCATAACCAAACCGCCTTAAACTTGTATTACAAAGTGGTTACCCAAATTGACCATAACATTTGAATTTGATTATTAGTCTTTAACCTCGACCCCAATCAATTCGCTTCCATCTTGAGGTGAATTCGGTGTCGTAAGTTATCATCCTCGGCTCAATAAATCCATTCCTATCTTAAGGTGGATTCAGTGCCATAATCATCCTCTTAATCAATCAAAGCTATAGGTCACTAAGGGTAACCTCCTTTGATTAAACTCAAGGTCTCTCTCATATCTTTCATCATCCAATCATACCCTTCCAATAATCCAAATCTATCCAAACCAATCATTCGATCAAATTACCCAATCAACCAAATCATATCCGTTCAACCAATGCTATCCTATGGATCTTAATAATCTAATCCAATTCAATCAAAATCCAATCTAGCCAATCAAAATCCGTTCCCATCCAAAATCTTTTATCCATCCTCTTTATCCTTTCACCATCATGGGTCCTTATCCTCCATCAATAGTGGTCAAGGGAAACCCTAATTACGGTGACGACAATAATGAAAGTCTTGTCGATCAAGGGGTATACGACATGTAGATCCCCTTGACGCTATCATATCTAGTAAGCTTTCTCCACCCACTTTCCAAAATCCAATTACTCCTGAGCTATCCCGTTATGTCTTCATCCATGCCTAATCATGCTCCTTATGCCACCTTTGACAATGGATATCCAGTATCTTCATCCAATTATGTGTCATGTCCTTCATCTACATCATCCTCTTATACAACATCTACATCCTCTTGTCCTAATTTTCCATCACAATATTCCTATTACAATTCCCCATACATGACCCCCTATCCTAATCCTCTTTCCCAGTCTGTCCATACTAATCTTACATCCACACCCTTTTACCTTAATCTTACATCCACATATCATAATCATAATCCACCATCCCAATACCCTTATTATAATCCATCCCCCACATCCTCTTGTCCCACTACACCACCTATATCCTCTTGTCTGAATCCTCAATCCATATCCCCCTATCTTAATTCACCACTCCAATATCCTTATCTTAACTCTCCATCCAATCCTAGTCCTCCATCTACTCCTAGTCCTCCATCCAATCCCATTCATCCATCTACTCATAGTCCTCCATCTAATCCTAATCCCCTATCTACTCATGGTCCTACATTCAATCCCATTCCTCCATCTAACCCTAGTCCACCAATCCATAATCCCTCATCCATTTCTACCACCCCAGCCAAGCCAACCATATGCAAGTCTCTCATTTCAGAAGTTCTCCAAGGACTCATTACAAAGAAGCCATCCCCAACTCCACATCTTGAAGTCATGGAACCATGCCATCTAGATCCATCATCCACGATCACTAGTAATGAGACCCTTCTCCATACCACACCTATTATTGAGGTTACCACCCCTAGTACTGCTCAAACCATTGAAACCATTGAACCCACTAAATTCATTGAACCCCCATCTCCTACTCTAAGAACTACTTAATACATCGAAGACACCCAATTCCAATCCACTCCCTCTAGTCCTAGATCCACCCAAATCCAATCCACTCCTCCCACCCCTAGTAGCATCAAAACCCATTCCAATGAACCTCATGAATCTTCCATCCCTCCATCTTCCCCACTTGAAGAGTCCCAAGAAGACTCCATTATCATGCCTCCCGCACACGATGAGTCACGCCAAGAGTCTAATCCAAAGCATGCCACCATATCCCCTTCTCCAGATCAAGATCCTACCATCCCATCTAGTCCACCTCAAGATCACAGTCCCCCATCCATTCCATCCCATGATCCCCTTGTCATTCAAGCTTCCACTACTCCATCTCCATCTCCATTGCATGATCCCACTACCATAAATCCAAATCCTATCATATCCCCTAATCCCTCTCTTGATATCACCTATCCACATGCTACTATCCCATCATCTCCCTGTCATGATCCCCCATCATCGCCTAAAAATGCTATCCCCACACCACTTGCATATCCCCTTGGTCCTCTCACATTCTTCCATGGTGGCCTCCTCGCAGAAGAAAAACATAGTGTATTTACCACCCATCATCCTCCACCTAATAATTAACTTGCATCATTCTTCTAGAATAACAAAAATCCTATCCTAGATCAAATGCTCAAGAGAATGAACTATCAAGGAAAAGGTCTAGGACTTCATAAGCAAGGTATTTTGGAGCCCATCCAAGCTCAAGAACAAATCTGCATGCAAGGTCTTGGACCTATTTCCCAAGACTCACAATCTAAAGATGTTGGTACAACCTCTGGACATTCTCAATGAGCCTTTTCCAAAAAAAATGCCGGCTCTTTCCATCACTCCACCAAATCATATGCTGCCATCCCTCCTCTATCGTATCGCCTCAAAACCATCATCCATATTCCTCCATCTGCTCCATCCATTTTGGGTCCTTACATCCCTCCATCTACCATGCCCATGTTTCCTCCAGGTCCTACGTCTATTTTTGGCTCCTATATCCTAAAATCACCTCCTCCATCTCATCCTATCCACCCCTTCATCCATTCATCACCTATCCATCTCATCCATCATAAACATCCCTCTCACATACCCCATAGTCAGGATCAACAAAGGAACTTACCTAAACATCCTCCATCTACACATAATCCCCATACTCCTACCTCCATCACTCCACATCATCCGTCTCCTCACACCCATCCCATTGCTACTAAAAGAACTTTGGTTGTTAAAGAAAAAATGCATAAATCCAAGCAGCCACATGAATCTACGGCTCCCCATGTCCCCTCTAAGAGACATGGTGAAGAAAAGAAAAATATAAATCCAAATCAAATCCGTAGGCCACAAAGGCCCACCAAAGCAAGGATGAAGACCATGTGGATCCCAAAGAAAAAAGATGCAATGCCATCACATGAAAAATCTATAAGAACATCTAAAGTCGCTAATCCAAAAGCTCATCATGCACCCCTTTCATCTCTTAAGTCTGTTTTGGGTCCCTATGTCCCAAAATTCACCATTCCATCTCCTCCATTATCCCCACATTCTCCATCCCTTAATCCTATTATCTTTCCACATCCACCACCACATGTGCCAATGTTGGTCCTGAACACATCTCCCCATCACATATCCACCCCATCATTCTATCCATACCCTTTCCAACATCCCATCCATTATCCCATGTATCAACCCTATCAAACCCCTCTAATTCACCCTCATGCGTAATCCATTTATCCTAATAAAGTTGTACCCAACATCCAATAGTCACTTCAAACATGTGGCTCATAACACCTTGATCCTTATCACATGTCTTCTAAATATGCTTATCCACTTCCTTATTCTTACCCATCTCTCCTTGCATGACATCTTAAAAAGTCAAAAATCCACAAAAATCAAAAAAATAGTAAGAGAAATACCCATCCAATGGTGAAAACTTGGCAAACAAACTTTGGATAAGTAATGATGATGAAAACTGCAAATAGGAATCATGCGTAATCCCCTATCCGCACTTGTGGTAACTTCCGATATGCATTCCCTCCATCCACTATGCTTCCAGCTATGCACCGTCTTCCTATTATCCGTCCTCTTCATAAATCCCCCCATCCCACCTATCTTCCGCATCCTACCATCATATCCCATTTATCTCCCTTTCCCTCCATCCTTCTTGAGATCTTGATCAAAATAGGGGCACCTGTCTATGCATGCTTTGGACACCTATTGGTATACATTCCCTTCATCCATGCTCTA